>JAJQJQ010000059.1:0-679226 GCA_028622995.1 Panagrolaimus kolymaensis
AAAATTAACCATAAAAAGATAGCTTCAAACAAAAATTTAGTAATAGAATTGCTATTTTTAACGCCTCCACCAAGAATGGAACGTTTGAAGCTTGACTTCAATTATTCAAAAAATAAAAATAAATATTGCGAAAATTAACCATAAAAAGATAGCTTCAAAACAAAAATTTAGTAATAGAATTGCTATTTTTAACGCCTCCACCAAGAATGGAACGTTTGAAGCTTGACTTCAATTATTCAAAAAATAAAAATAAATATTGCGAAAATTAACCATAAAAAGATAGCTTCAAAACAAAAATTTAGTAATAGAATTTGCTATTTTTAACGCCTCCACCAAGAATGGAACGTTTGAAGCTTGACTTCAATTATTCATAAAATAAAAATAAATATTGCGAAAATTAACCATAAAAAAGTTAGCTTCAAAACAAAAATTTTGTAATACTTTTTCTATAAATAAAACCTGCATCACTTATGGAATGTTTGAAGCCAGAATTTCGATATTCAATAAAATAAATTAAAAATATTGCGAAGAATAACCTTAAAAGTTAGCTTCAAAACAAAAATTTAGTAATAGCTTTGCTATTTTTAACGCCTCCACCAAGAATGGAACGTTTGAAGCTTGACTTCAATTATTCAAAAAATAAAAATAAATATTGCGAAAATTAACCATAAAAAGATAGCTTCAAAACAAAAATTTAGTAATAGAATTGCTATTTTTAACGCCTCCACCAAGAATGGAACGTTTGAAGCTTGACTTCAATTATTCAAAAAATAAAAATAAATATTGCGAAAATTAACCATAAAAAGTTAGCTTCAAAACAAAAATTTTGTAATACTTTTTCTATAAATAAAACCTGCATCACTTATGGAATGTTTGAAGCCAGAATTTCGAGATTCAATAAAATAAAATTAAAAATATTGCGAAGAATAACCTTAAAAGTTAGCTTCAAAACAAAAATTTAGTAATAGCTTTGCTATTTTTAACGCCTCCATCAAGAATGGAACGTTTGAAGCTTGACTTCAATTATTCATAAAATAAAAATAAATATTGCGAAAATTAACCATAAAAAGTTAGCTTCAAAACAAAAATTTTGTAATACTTTTTCTATAAATAAAACCTGCATCACTTATGGAATGTTTGAAGCCAGAATTTCGAGATTCAATAAAATAAAATTAAAAATATTGCGAAGAATAACCTTAAAAGTTAGCTTCAAAACAAAAATTTAGTAATAGCTTTGCTATTTTTAACGCCTCCACCAAGAATGGAACGTTTGAAGCTTGACTTCAATTATTCAAAAAATAAAAATAAATATTGCGAAAATTAACCATAAAACGTTAGCTTCAAAACAAAAATTTAGTAATAGCTTTGCTATTTTTAACGCCTCCATCAAGAATGGAACGTTTGAAGCTTGACTTCAATTATTCATAAAATAAAAATAAATATTGCGAAAATTAACCATAAAAAGTTAGCTTCAAAACAAAAATTTTGTAATACTTTTTCTATAAATAAAACCTGCATCACTTATGGAATGTTTGAAGCCAGAATTTCGAGATTCAATAAAATAAAATTAAAAATATTGCGAAGAATAACCTTAAAAGTTAGCTTCAAAACAAAAATTTAGTAATAGCTTTGCTATTTTTAACGCCTCCACCAAGAATGGAACGTTTGAAGCTTGACTTCAATTATTCAAAAAATAAAAATAAATATTGCGAAAATTAACCATAAAAAGTTAGCTTCAAAACAAAAATTTAGTAATAGCTTTGCTATTTTTAACGCCTCCACCAAGAATGGAACGTTTGAAGCCAGAATTTCGAGATTCAATAAAATAAAATTAAAAATATTGCGAAGAATAACCTTAAAAGTTAGCTTCAAAACAAAAATTTAGTAATAGCTTTGCTATTTTTAACGCCTCCACCAAGAATGGAACTTTTGAAGCTTGACTTTAATTATTCAAAAAATAAAAATAAATATTGCGAAAATTAACCATAAAAAGTTAGCTTCAAAACAAAAATTTTGTAATACTTTTTCTATAAATAAAACCTGCATCACTTATGGAATGTTTGAAGCCAGAATTTCGAGATTCAATAAAATAAAATTAAAAATATTGCGAAGAATAACCTTAAAAGTTAGCTTCAAAACAAAAATTTAGTAATAGCTTTGCTATTTTTAACGCCTCCATCAAGAATGGAACGTTTGAAGCTTGACTTCAATTATTCATAAAATAAAAATAAATATTGCGAAAATTAACCATAAAAAGTTAGCTTCAAAACAAAAATTTTGTAATACTTTTTCTATAAATAAAACCTGCATCACTTATGGAATGTTTGAAGCCAGAATTTCGAGATTCAATAAAATAAAATTAAAAATATTGCGAAGAATAACCTTAAAAGTTAGCTTCAAAACAAAAATTTAGTAATAGCTTTGCTATTTTTAACGCCTCCACCAAGAATGGAACGTTTGAAGCTTGACTTCAATTATTCAAAAAATAAAAATAAATATTGCGAAAATTAACCATAAAACGTTAGCTTCAAAACAAAAATTTAGTAATAGCTTTGCTATTTTTAACGCCTCCATCAAGAATGGAACGTTTGAAGCTTGACTTCAATTATTCATAAAATAAAAATAAATATTGCGAAAATTAACCATAAAAAGTTAGCTTCAAAACAAAAATTTTGTAATACTTTTTCTATAAATAAAACCTGCATCACTTATGGAATGTTTGAAGCCAGAATTTCGAGATTCAATAAAATAAAATTAAAAATATTGCGAAGAATAACCTTAAAAGTTAGCTTCAAAACAAAAATTTAGTAATAGCTTTGCTATTTTTAACGCCTCCACCAAGAATGGAACGTTTGAAGCTTGACTTCAATTATTCAAAAAATAAAAATAAATATTGCGAAAATTAACCATAAAAAGTTAGCTTCAAAACAAAAATTTAGTAATAGCTTTGCTATTTTTAACGCCTCCATCAAGAATGGAACGTTTGAAGCTTGACTTCAATTATTCAAAAAATAAAAATAAATATTGCGAAAATTAACCATAAAAAGTTAGATTCAAAACAAAAATTTTGTAATACTTTTTCTATAAATAAAACCTGCATCACTTATGGAATGTTTGAAGCCAGAATTTCGAGATTCAATAAAATAAAATTAAAAATATTGCGAAGAATAACCTTAAAAGTTAGCTTCAAAACAAAAATTTAGTAATAGCTTTGCTATTTTTAACGCCTCCACCAAGAATGGAACTTTTGAAGCTTGACTTTAATTATTCAAAAAATAAAAATAAATATTGCGAAAATTAACCATAAAAAGTTAGCTTCAAAACAAAAATTTTGTAATACTTTTTCTATAAATAAAACCTGTATCACTTATGGAATGTTTGAAGCCAGAATTTCGAGATTCAATAAAATAAAATTAAAAATATTGCGAAGAATAACCTTAAAAGTTAGCTTCAAAACAAAAATTTAGTAATAGCTTTGCTATTTTTAACGCCTCCACCAAGAATGGAACGTTTGAAGCTTGACTTCAATTATTCATAAAATAAAAATAAATATTGCGAAAATTAACCATAAAAAGTTAGCTTCAAAACAAAAATTTAGTAATAGCTTTGCTATTTTTAACGCCTCCATCAAGAATGGAACGTTTGAAGCTTGACTTCAATTATTCATAAAATAAAAATAAATATTGCGAAAATTAACCATAAAAAGTTAGCTTCAAAACAAAAATTTTGTAATACTTTTTCTATAAATAAAACCTGCATCACTTATGGAATGTTTGAAGCCAGAATTTCGAGATTCAATAAAATAAAATTAAAAATATTGCGAAGAATAACCTTAAAAGTTAGCTTCAAAACAAAAATTTAGTAATAGCTTTGCTATTTTTAACGCCTCCATCAAGAATGGAACGTTTGAAGCTTGACTTCAATTATTCATAAAATAAAAATAAATATTGCGAAAATTAACCATAAAAAGTTAGCTTCAAAACAAAAATTTTGTAATACTTTTTCTATAAATAAAACCTGTATCACTTATGGAATGTTTGAAGCCAGAATTTCGAGATTCAATAAAATAAAATTAAAAATATTGCGAAGAATAACCTTAAAAGTTAGCTTCAAAACAAAAATTTAGTAATAGCTTTGCTATTTTTAACGCCTCCACCAAGAATGGAACGTTTGAAGCTTGACTTCAATTATTCAAAAAATAAAAATAAATATTGCGAAAATTAACCATAAAACGTTAGCTTCAAAACAAAAATTTAGTAATAGCTTTGCTATTTTTAACGCCTCCATCAAGAATGGAACGTTTGAAGCTTGACTTCAATTATTCATAAAATAAAAATAAATATTGCGAAAATTAACCATAAAAAGTTAGCTTCAAAACAAAAATTTTGTAATACTTTTTCTATAAATAAAACCTGCATCACTTATTGAATGTTTGAAGCCAGAATTTCGAGATTCAATAAAATAAAATTAAAAATATTGCGAAGAATAACCTTAAAAGTTAGCTTCAAAACAAAAATTTAGTAATAGCTTTGCTATTTTTAACGCCTCCACCAAGAATGGAACGTTTGAAGCTTGACTTCAATTATTCAAAAAATAAAAATAAATATTGCGAAAATTAACCATAAAAAGTTAGCTTCAAAACAAAAATTTAGTAATAGCTTTGCTATTTTTAACGCCTCCATCAAGAATGGAACGTTTGAAGCTTGACTTCAATTATTCAAAAAATAAAAATAAATATTGCGAAAATTAACCATAAAAAGTTAGATTCAAAACAAAAATTTTGTAATACTTTTTCTATAAATAAAACCTGCATCACTTATGGAATGTTTGAAGCCAGAATTTCGAGATTCAATAAAATAAAATTAAAAATATTGCGAAGAATAACCTTAAAAGTTAGCTTCAAAACAAAAATTTAGTAATAGCTTTGCTATTTTTAACGCCTCCACCAAGAATGGAACTTTTGAAGCTTGACTTTAATTATTCAAAAAATAAAAATAAATATTGCGAAAATTAACCATAAAAAGTTAGCTTCAAAACAAAAATTTTGTAATACTTTTTCTATAAATAAAACCTGTATCACTTATGGAATGTTTGAAGCCAGAATTTCGAGATTCAATAAAATAAAATTAAAAATATTGCGAAGAATAACCTTAAAAGTTAGCTTCAAAACAAAAATTTAGTAATAGCTTTGCTATTTTTAACGCCTCCACCAAGAATGGAACGTTTGAAGCTTGACTTCAATTATTCATAAAATAAAAATAAATATTGCGAAAATTAACCATAAAAAGTTAGCTTCAAAACAAAAATTTAGTAATAGCTTTGCTATTTTTAACGCCTCCATCAAGAATGGAACGTTTGAAGCTTGACTTCAATTATTCATAAAATAAAAATAAATATTGCGAAAATTAACCATAAAAAGTTAGCTTCAAAACAAAAATTTTGTAATACTTTTTCTATAAATAAAACCTGCATCACTTATGGAATGTTTGAAGCCAGAATTTCGAGATTCAATAAAATAAAATTAAAAATATTGCGAAGAATAACCTTAAAAGTTAGCTTCAAAACAAAAATTTAGTAATAGCTTTGCTATTTTTAACGCCTCCATCAAGAATGGAACGTTTGAAGCTTGACTTCAATTATTCATAAAATAAAAATAAATATTGCGAAAATTAACCATAAAAAGTTAGCTTCAAAACAAAAATTTAGTAATAGCTTTGCTATTTTTAACGCCTCCATCAAGAATGGAACGTTTGAAGCTTGACTTCAATTATTCATAAAATAAAAATAAATATTGCGAAAATTAACCATAAAAAGTTAGCTTCAAAACAAAAATTTTGTAATACTTTTTCTATAAATAAAACCTGCATCACTTATGGAATGTTTGAAGCCAGAATTTCGAGATTCAATAAAATAAAATTAAAAATATTGCGAAGAATAACCTTAAAAGTTAGCTTCAAAACAAAAATTTAGTAATAGCTTTGCTATTTTTAACGCCTCCATCAAGAATGGAACGTTTGAAGCTTGACTTCAATTATTCATAAAATAAAAATAAATATTGCGAAAATTAACCATAAAAAGTTAGCTTCAAAACAAAAATTTTGTAATACTTTTTCTATAAATAAAACCTGTATCACTTATGGAATGTTTGAAGCCAGAATTTCGAGATTCAATAAAATAAAATTAAAAATATTGCGAAGAATAACCTTAAAAGTTAGCTTCAAAACAAAAATTTAGTAATAGCTTTGCTATTTTTAACGCCTCCACCAAGAATGGAACGTTTGAAGCTTGACTTCAATTATTCAAAAAATAAAAATAAATATTGCGAAAATTAACCATAAAAAGTTAGCTTCAAAACAAAAATTTAGTAATAGCTTTGCTATTTTTAACGCCTCCACCAAGAATGGAACGTTTGAAGCTTGACTTCAATTATTCAAAAAATAAAAATAAATATTGCGAAAATTAACCATAAAAAGTTAGATTCAAAACAAAAATTTTGTAATACTTTTTCTATAAATAAAACCTGCATCACTTATGGAATGTTTGAAGCCAGAATTTCGAGATTCAATAAAATAAAATTAAAAATATTGCGAAGAATAACCTTAAAAGTTAGCTTCAAAACAAAAATTTAGTAATAGCTTTGCTATTTTTAACGCCTCCACCAAGAATGGAACTTTTGAAGCTTGACTTTAATTATTCAAAAAATAAAAATAAATATTGCGAAAATTAACCATAAAAAGTTAGCTTCAAAACAAAAATTTTGTAATACTTTTTCTATAAATAAAACCTGTATCACTTATGGAATGTTTGAAGCCAGAATTTCGAGATTCAATAAAATAAAATTAAAAATATTGCGAAGAATAACCTTAAAAGTTAGCTTCAAAACAAAAATTTAGTAATAGCTTTGCTATTTTTAACGCCTCCACCAAGAATGGAACGTTTGAAGCTTGACTTTAATTATTCAAAAAATAAAAATAAATATTGCGAAAATTAACCATAAAAAGTTAGCTTCAAAACAAAAATTTAGTAATAGCTTTGCTATTTTTAACGCCTCCATCAAGAATGGAACGTTTGAAGCTTGACTTCAATTATTCATAAAATAAAAATAAATATTGCGAAAATTAACCATAAAAAGTTAGCTTCAAAACAAAAATTTTGTAATACTTTTTCTATAAATAAAACCTGCATCACTTATGGAATGTTTGAAGCCAGAATTTCGAGATTCAATAAAATAAAATTAAAAATATTGCGAAGAATAACCTTAAAAGTTAGCTTCAAAACAAAAATTTAGTAATAGCTTTGCTATTTTTAACGCCTCCACCAAGAATGGAACGTTTGAAGCTTGACTTCAATTATTCAAAAAATAAAAATAAATATTGCGAAAATTAACCATAAAAAGATAGCTTCAAAACAAAAATTTAGTAATAGTTTTGCTATTTTTAACGCCTCCATCAAGAATGGAACGTTTGAAGCTTGACTTCAATTATTCATAAAATAAAAATAAATATTGCGAAAATTAACCATAAAAAGTTAGCTTCAAAACAAAAATTTTGTAATACTTTTTCTATAAATAAAACCTGCATCACTTATGGAAAGTTTGAAGCCAGAATTTCGAGATTCAATAAAATAAAATTAAAAATATTGCGAAGAATAACCTTAAAAGTTAGCTTCAAAACAAAAATTTAGTAATAGCTTTGCTATTTTTAACGCCTCCACCAAGAATGGAACGTTTGAAGCTTGACTTCAATTATTCAAAAAATAAAAATAAATATTGCGAAAATTAACCATAAAAAGATAGCTTCAAAACAAAAATTTAGTAATAGTTTTGCTATTTTTAACGCCTCCATCAAGAATGGAACGTTTGAAGCTTGACTTCAATTATTCATAAAATAAAAATAAATATTGCGAAAATTAACCATAAAAAGTTAGCTTCAAAACAAAAATTTTGTAATACTTTTTCTATAAATAAAACCTGCATCACTTATGGAAAGTTTGAAGCCAGAATTTCGAGATTCAATAAAATAAAATTAAAAATATTGCGAAGAATAACCTTAAAAGTTAGCTTCAAAACAAAAATTTAGTAATAGCTTTGCTATTTTTAACGCCTCCACCAAGAATGGAACGTTTGAAGCTTGACTTCAATTATTCAAAAAATAAAAATAAATATTGCGAAAATTAACCATAAAAAGTTAGCTTCAAAACAAAAATTTAGTAATAGCTTTGCTATTTTTAACGCCTCCACCAAGAATGGAACGTTTGAAGCTTGACTTCAATTATTCAAAAAATAAAAATAAATATTGCGAAAATTAACCATAAAAAGATAGCTTCAAAACAAAAATTTAGTAATAGAATTGCTATTTTTAACGCCTCCACCAAGAATGGAACGTTTGAAGCTTGACTTCAATTATTCAAAAAATAAAAATAAATATTGCGAAAATTAACCATAAAAAGATAGCTTCAAAACAAAAATTTAGTAATAGCTTTGCTATTTTTAACGCCTCCATCAAGAATGGAACGTTTGAAGCTTGACTTCAATTATTCAAAAAATAAAAATAAATATTGCGAAAATTAACCATAAAAAGATAGCTTCAAAACAAAAATTTAGTAATAGAATTGCTATTTTTAACGCCTCCACCAAGAATGGAACGTTTGAAGCTTGACTTCAATTATTCAAAAAATAAAAATAAATATTGCGAAAATTAACCATAAAAAGATAGCTTCAAAACAAAAATTTAGTAATAGAATTGCTATTTTTAACGCCTCCACCAAGAATGGAACGTTTGAAGCTTGACTTCAATTATTCATAAAATAAAAATAAATATTGCGAAAATTAACCATAAAAAGTTAGCTTCAAAACAAAAATTTTGTAATACTTTTTCTATAAATAAAACCTGCATCACTTATGGAATGTTTGAAGCCAGAATTTCGAGATTCAATAAAATAAAATTAAAAATATTGCGAAGAATAACCTTAAAAGTTAGCTTCAAAACAAAAATTTAGTAATAGCTTTGCTATTTTTAACGCCTCCACCAAGAATGGAACGTTTGAAGCTTGACTTCAATTATTCAAAAAATAAAAATAAATATTGCGAAAATTAACCATAAAACGTTAGCTTCAAAACAAAAATTTAGTAATAGCTTTGCTATTTTTAACGCCTCCATCAAGAATGGAACGTTTGAAGCTTGACTTCAATTATTCATAAAATAAAAATAAATATTGCGAAAATTAACCATAAAAAGTTAGCTTCAAAACAAAAATTTTGTAATACTTTTTCTATAAATAAAACCTGCATCACTTATGGAATGTTTGAAGCCAGAATTTCGAGATTCAATAAAATAAAATTAAAAATATTGCGAAGAATAACCTTAAAAGTTAGCTTCAAAACAAAAATTTAGTAATAGCTTTGCTATTTTTAACGCCTCCACCAAGAATGGAACGTTTGAAGCTTGACTTCAATTATTCAAAAAATAAAAATAAATATTGCGAAAATTAACCATAAAACGTTAGCTTCAAAACAAAAATTTAGTAATAGCTTTGCTATTTTTAACGCCTCCATCAAGAATGGAACGTTTGAAGCTTGACTTCAATTATTCATAAAATAAAAATAAATATTGCGAAAATTAACCATAAAAAGATAGCTTCAAAACAAAAATTTAGTAATAGAATTGCTATTTTTAACGCCTCCACCAAGAATGGAACGTTTGAAGCTTGACTTCAATTATTCAAAAAATAAAAATAAATATTGCGAAAATTAACCATAAAAAGATAGCTTCAAAACAAAAATTTAGTAATAGCTTTGCTATTTTTAACGCCTCCATCAAGAATGGAACGTTTGAAGCTTGACTTCAATTATTCATAAAATAAAAATAAATATTGCGAAAATTAACCATAAAAAGTTAGCTTCAAAACAAAAATTTAGTAATAGCTTTGCTATTTTTAACGCCTCCATCAAGAATGGAACGTTTGAAGCTTGACTTCAATTATTCATAAAATAAAAATAAATATTGCGAAAATTAACCATAAAAAGTTAGCTTCAAAACAAAAATTTTGTAATACTTTTTCTATAAATAAAACCTGCATCACTTATGGAATGTTTGAAGCCAGAATTTCGAGATTCAATAAAATAAAATTAAAAATATTGCGAAGAATAACCTTAAAAGTTAGCTTCAAAACAAAAATTTAGTAATAGCTTTGCTATTTTTAACGCCTCCACCAAGAATGGAACGTTTGAAGCTTGACTTCAATTATTCAAAAAATAAAAATAAATATTGCGAAAATTAACCATAAAACGTTAGCTTCAAAACAAAAATTTAGTAATAGCTTTGCTATTTTTAACGCCTCCACCAAGAATGGAACGTTTGAAGCTTGACTTCAATTATTCAAAAAATAAAAATAAATATTGCGAAAATTAACCATAAAAAGTTGAATTCAAAACAAAAATTTTGTAATACTTTTTCTATAAATAAAACCTGCATCACTTATGGAATGTTTGAAGCCAGAATTTCGAGATTCAATAAAATAAAATTAAAAATATTGCGAAGAATAACCTTAAAAGTTAGCTTCAAAACAAAAATTTAGTAATAGCTTTGCTATTTTTAACGCCTCCACCAAGAATGGAACGTTTGAAGCTTGACTTTAATTATTCAAAAAATAAAAATAAATATTGCGAAAATTAACCATAAAAAGTTAGCTTCAAAACAAAAATTTAGTAATAGCTTTGCTATTTTTAACGCCTCCATCAAGAATGGAACGTTTGAAGCTTGACTTCAATTATTCATAAAATAAAAATAAATATTGCGAAAATTAACCATAAAAAGTTAGCTTCAAAACAAAAATTTAGTAATAGCTTTGCTATTTTTAACGCCTCCATCAAGAATGGAACGTTTGAAGCTTGACTTCAATTATTCATAAAATAAAAATAAATATTGCGAAAATTAACCATAAAAAGTTAGCTTCAAAACAAAAATTTTGTAATACTTTTTCTATAAATAAAACCTGCATCACTTATGGAATGTTTGAAGCCAGAATTTCGAGATTCAATAAAATAAAATTAAAAATATTGCGAAGAATAACCTTAAAAGTTAGCTTCAAAACAAAAATTTAGTAATAGCTTTGCTATTTTTAACGCCTCCACCAAGAATGGAACGTTTGAAGCTTGACTTTATTTATTCAAAAAATAAAAATAAATATTGCGAAAATTAACCATAAAAAGTTAGCTTCAAAACAAAAATTTAGTAATAGCTTTGCTATTTTTAACGCCTCCATCAAGAATGGAACGTTTGAAGCTTGACTTCAATTATTCATAAAATAAAAATAAATATTGCGAAAATTAACCATAAAAAGTAAGCTTCAAAACAAAAATTTTGTAATACTTTTTCTATAAATAAAACCTGCATCACTTATGGAATGTTTGAAGCCAGAATTTCGAGATTCAATAAAATAAAATTAAAAATATTGCGAAGAATAACCTTAAAAGTTAGCTTCAAAACAAAAATTTAGTAATAGCTTTGCTATTTTTAACGCCTCCACCAAGAATGGAACGTTTGAAGCTTGACTTTAATTATTCAAAAAATAAAAATAAATATTGCGAAAATTAACCATAAAAAGTTAGCTTCAAAACAAAAATTTAGTAATAGCTTTGCTATTTTTAACGCCTCCATCAAGAATGGAACGTTTGAAGCTTGACTTCAATTATTCATAAAATAAAAATAAATATTGCGAAAATTAACCATAAAAAGTTAGCTTCAAAACAAAAATTTTGTAATACTTTTTCTATAAATAAAACCTGCATCACTTATGGAATGTTTGAAGCCAGAATTTCGAGATTCAATAAAATAAAATTAAAAATATTGCGAAGAATAACCTTAAAAGTTAGCTTCAAAACAAAAATTTAGTAATAGCTTTGCTATTTTTAACGCCTCCACCAAGAATGGAACGTTTGAAGCTTGACTTTAATTATTCAAAAAATAAAAATAAATATTGCGAAAATTAACCATAAAAAGTTAGCTTCAAAACAAAAATTTTGTAATACTTTTTCTATAAATAAAACCTGCATCACTTATGGAATGTTTTAAGCCAGAATTTCGAGATTCAATAAAATAAAATTAAAAATATTGCGAAGAATAACCTTAAAAGTTAGCTTCAAAACAAAAATTTAGTAATAGCTTTGCTATTTTTAACGCCTCCACCAAGAATGGAACGTTTGAAGCTTGACTTTAATTATTCAAAAAATAAAAATAAATATTGCGAAAATTAACCATAAAAAGTTAGCTTCAAAACAAAAATTTTGTAATACTTTTTCTATAAATAAAACCTGCATCACTTATGGAATGTTTGAAGCCAGAATTTCGAGATTCAATAAAATAAAATTAAAAATATTGCGAAGAATAACCTTAAAAGTTAGCTTCAAAACAAAAATTTAGTAATAGCTTTGCTATTTTTAACACCTCCACCAAGAATGGAACGTTTGAAGCTTGGCTTCCAAAATCACAAAAATAAATAAAAAATATTGCGAGAATAACCATAAAAGTTAGCTTTTTTAAGACCCTTTTAAATTCTGGCTTCTTATTTTTTTCGATCCATCTTTTCGTATTTCTGCAAGATTCTTAGGGATTTTTGTATCCTTTTTTTTTGGATTCTTATGTATAATTTAACCTTTTTGTATCTTTGAGTAACTCTTTCCTTATCTATGGATCCTTTTGTGTCTTTGTTTCGTTTCTCTTTTTTTAGTTTCTTTAGGCACTTTAAAGAAAGAAATCACCGTTTTTTTTCATTTCAAAAAAAATCATAGTTTCTTCTTTAAAGACTTTTCTAAAATTTGAATATTTATATGCTAATTTTTTTCATTCATTATTTTTCTGTCTTTGTTTCATGTTACTTCTAATTTTTTATCAATTTTAATATTTCTCTTTTTTGTTTCTCTACGTTCATATTTTTGTTAAATATTTTTAGGATGGTCTGGGTTCGAAAAGGCGTTGTTGGCCGAAAAAAACTTGAGCCTGCTATTGGGGTTAATTTTTATCAAAAACTTGGTAAGTTTTTGAATGCCTTTCTTTTATTTCATGCTCTTTTTATAGGCGAAAATCGAAGGCCCAACGGATATGGCACCCGCTCTCATGTTAGACCTTTTGATTCTTCCATCAATGGTATGTCTTTTTTCTTTCTTTTTTATAATGAAATCATATCTTTTTTTCAGAACTTATTGGTGCACCATCAACTAAACGACGAAGAAATACTATTGTAAGTCTTTCTTTTTTCTTCTTAATCCTTCATTTTATTTTATTTTGTTTTAGGAAGACTCAAGTGATAATAATGGCAATTACAGTGATAACAATGATTATGGAAACTTCGACGAACCAATTTTATCGACTCCTTTACAACGTAAACATAAAGTAAGTCTTTTTTTTTTGAACTAAAATCATTCTTTCCTCAAACAATAGTTTGCGAGAAGAAAAAGGTGGAAAATACCATATTTTAACCCAAATAATAATGAATTTCGTTTTTTAGCGTTTTAGTACTTCCAACAATGAGAATGATCATCCACTTGCTTCCTTAATTCCTACTCCTCGACGTGTTCCACCTTTTCAAAGAACTTATTCTTCATTACTCGCCGATCAAATACTTGCAGAAGAAAATGTAAGTAATTTTTCTTTTTGATGTTCGATTATTGGATTTATTTTGTTTCAATTTTTAGGAACGAGAAACCAAACGACGACGAGAAAAAACTGGCGTTGATATGGAATATAATGAAAATGAAAGCGCAGACGATGAAGAACAATTTGAAAACAATAGTAATGAAAACTCTGAGGATGAAGAACATCCCTCTTTAACTGATGAATCGGAAGACGTATGTTTAATTTTAACTTTCTGCAAATAAATATTTTGTTATCTTCCAACTTTTACATAGTCTTAATGTTTCTTTTTTAGGATGATGCTATCATTGATAACGATATGAATGGACAAGGTGATTGTAAATCAATTAGATCTTCATCTTCAGGTGATTCATCATCAAGTAACCCATTTTCATCAAGTAGCTTATTTTCATCAAGTAGTGGATCTTCATCATCAGGTCAAAGTAGCGATTCATCTGTAAGTTTTGCAAAGCATCATTTATATTATTTTTAATAATGTTTTTTTTTTAGGAAAGTTCAAGTGCGGACATACCTGAAATTATTAATGTTGAAATTGCTTCGAAACTTACATTCAATCAAGTAAGGTTTTTTGGTAATGCCTTTTTTAATTTAAAAACTTTTTATTTTAGGAAGATGACGAACAAAGTGAATTAAGTGGATATTCAATGACGGATGAGGAATCTCTTGATGCTTTATCGGAATTTAGTGATTTTGAGTACGATAATGTATGGTTTTTTTTGTGAATTAATGTGCAATCAATTATTAATAATTATATGTTTTAGGTTAGAAAATATAATGTTACTAGCAGAACGTCACCAATTTGGATCAAATGTTTAATTAAAATCGAGTCTTTAGAAAATTATTTATCTTCTTTTTGGTATGCTTTTTATAAAAAATTCGCCTTAATTTCGGTTTTTGTTTTTGATTTTTTAGGCCTAAAGTTAAGGAATTGAATGATAAACGAAATGAAATGATTTATGTTCTCAACAAACAACTAAAGAAATCTCGAAGCTTCTCAAATACTGATGTCTTTTATTTTAATGCTAGAATTGCAGCAATTGAATCAAATCTAAATATTCTTGTTCCAGCAATTACAAATTTACAAGTTCATTTCATCAAAGATTCAAATCCTAAAATGGTGATGTTCCGTGGTTACAAATATTCAAAAGTTCCTGATGAACCTGGAGTCTATAGCTGCACATATGATACTGATCCTCTAGATCTATGCTTTGGACCAGGATTCGGTTGCAGGGCAGAACTTATCCTTGATGAAAAAGGATTTCTTCAACCTCGAAGCTCCATCCTACACTATCATAATCGTGTTGAAGACGTATGTATTTTTTTAAAATTGTTTATTTATTATGTCAAAAACTTTTTTATATTATTTTCAGGTTGGTCCAACTCTTGATGCACCTAAATCAGAAAGATCTGTGCTTGGGCAAATAACTTATGAAGGAGATGAACCTGGAAATGGTGGAAAAATGAACAAATTTCTTAAAGAAAAGTTAAATGATTCTATGAATTACAAGTAATCTGCTTTTAAGTCATTTTAATCTTTATATTGGTTTTTTAGTGTGGCAATTCAAGAAGCTAAACTTCATTATGAAAATATCCATGATTTTGTTGAAAAGTTAAAATCACTTGATTTTGTTGAACTGGAAGAATGTAAGTTAAATTTAAAAAATATATTTGTGCATTAATTTTAACCTTTTCCATTTTTCAGCATTTTCCAATTACTATAATTCCTTTATAGAATGGATGGATTTCTTTTTGTTTCATGTAAGAATTGTAAATGTTCCAAAATTGGATGAAATGAAATAATTTTTGTATGATTTATTGTCAATAAATTTATTGTTACTGTTTGACTTTGCTTTTATATGTTCGATAAAGTTTTTTGAAATTTTTCTGTTTATAAAATCCAATGAAAAGGATAAGTACAATATCCTATTTAGTTTTAAAATTGTTAAAGTGGCTTTTTACCATACTTTAGTTAGCTGAATGTTTGTGATCATAGCAGGATGGACATCAACACGACAAAAAACAGTAGGCATATATTAGATGTTCTCTCTTTTCACAAAGAGCAAGCAATCAGTAATTAAAAAATGCAGAGTGCAATGCGTCAACCTTACGGCTGATACTTCCTCTGTTGCTTTAAACAAAGTAAAAATAGCAGCTTTTATTAGTTAAAAAAAAGAAATTTGAGAGGAAAAGTATGGATTTCTTTTTTCAAAAATAAAAGAAAGTTGAGCAGAAAACTAAACAAATGGCAATAATAATAACAATATGATAAAAAGGAGAACAAAGTTTTAGGGATGGGCCTGAGAGTAATTTGACAAGCAAGGGTTGTTTCATACGAGACCATGTAAAGCGCTTATTTGAATCATTCGAGTTGTTCAAAGCATAAATAAGTCTGTGGTTGCTGAAATAATATACTTGAATTTCTTTGTTGTCTGAGAATCAACAGTTAACCCAACCATATATTGAAAAATACTTTATTAATTATACTAACAAACAAAAAAGTTACAAAACAAAGAAAATATTTATGAAATACACTTATTTCAACAATCAATAAATCAAAAATAACGATCCCGAACAAGAAAGAACCTGAAAAATAAATAATATTTTAAAATGTTTAAAATAAAATAATAAAACTTACTTTTATATTTGGTAAAAATTACTAATATCTAGAACCAGCATCACCAGCAGCAGTTGGAAAGGGCATTCTTTTTCTTTTGATTGATGGACCATTTCCTTCCTCTATTTCAGTTCTTCTTTCGAATATTTCAAGAGTATATGGATTATACACATTACAAGGAAAAGATGCAATAGAAATTTCTAATAGACTTTTTAAGTATTTAATATTTGGAATTCTAATCGAAGTTTTTTCAAGAAGGGTTCCTTTACTAAGAGCTATTCGAACAATACCTTTATCATCTTCTTTTGGATCATTTTCAACATAACCAGGTTTGAATGATGGCATTTGAGAAACATCTTTGAAAAAACCATGCGAACTAATTTTTTTGAGTCGATTTGATGGCTTAATTTTCATTAGATCATGAACATATTTATTAGCAGCTTCATTTTCGATATGGATCGTTTTTGCGAGTAATGGACCAATCAAAGGAAGAGCATGTCGAATAATTAATTCTTCAGTTATTAAATGTGCCACGACAACACCAAAAGACCATAAATCAGAAGATAAACCAGCTTTAATACCCATAAATACTTCAGGAGCTTGAAAACAAATTGAACCTTGAGGAAGCTTTTCTTTTTTCTCTATTTTTCTTTTTCTTTTTCTTATTTCTTTTTGTTCAATCAATCGTGAATTGTTAAAATCGAAGAGCCTTGCATGTCCATCATAAGTCAAAGCGATATTATCTGTTTTCAAATCACTAAAAAAGAAAAAACTTTATTTCATAAAAAGGTGCACCAAAAAAACATCAAATAAGGTTTTCTAGTTGTGTTTATTTGAGTTGGAGCTTATAAAGATATTCTTTTTTGTAAAATTCCCTTTAAAGATTTTCGGTTTTATTTAATAATAAAAAAAGAATTCATAAAACTAGAAAAAAAAGCGATTCATTAATTCTCCTTTTTAAATATTAGGTTGAATAAATTCAAAAGTGTTTGATCTCTAAATTTAGTTTGCTTTTTACAATAATTTTAATTTCGAAAATTTAGGTAAAAAATATATTCAATGAGAATAATCTTGAACGAATCAAAGAATTCATAAATTTTTTTCTCCTTTTAAAAACTTTTTACATACTTTTTAAAGCTAAATTAAAAGGATCGAGAAATTTTTTTGTATTAATAAAATACTCACCCATGGGTTAATTTGTTTTTATGAAGAAATTCCAGACCACGTGCAATTTGCCAAAGAATAGTTCGTTTTGCTTCAAATGAAATCGTTGACTTTTCTTCAACCAGATGATACCATAAAGTTCCACCACCAACATATTGCATAAGTATAATCCATTCGGAACGATAATTATATCCACTGAAAAGCAGCTTTGGAAAATATTGAGATCCTTCACCATCCAGAGAGAGAACACGAACTTCAGCTTCAATATCTTCGGCAGATGCATCCACTTTATAAAATTTTTGAACAAACGTTGGAGGACTTCGATCGACTTCGGATGTATAAACGTGACCAAAAGATCCGCAACCCAAATATTCTTTTTTCTTCGCTCTATATATAAAACGAGTGCAATTTGTGATTATTTGTTTGCTATAAAAAAATGTAAAATTAAAAAAAAATAAGTAATTTTACTTTTTTTCATTTTTCACAAAACTGTTTTGAGGTTCTCAAAGTTTCTAATAAAAAAAAATTACTCACATTTTGTCATCTGTTTCGGATGGTATGCATTTCCACCATTTATTTCTATGATCTTCATAAAGATTCTTCGAAGGATTATTCATTTCGTCGAAAGCGTAAAAATGCAATTTGATGGATTTTGTTAAACAAAAAAAAAGGGAAAATTTTTTTATAAGAAAACTTCTTTTTTGTTCATAACAATAATTTGCATTTTTACTCCTCTTCTTGATCAATAACTATTGAAATAGTTAATAAATCTATCTGCCCTTTCCATAACAAAAAACAATATCGATATGTGAGAAATTGTTTAGTTTAATTTTTTATAAAATTTATTGTTTCGCTTCAAAAAGTTTATGTTTTATAATCAAAATTATTCATTTGCTGATTCAGGCGTTTACTAAATGACAAAAATATATGGAAGATTTGATTTTGTTTATTATTAAAATCCAACTTGAAGAAACTCCTGTTACTTTATATTTTATTTCTAACTTCAGTTTTATTGATTTTCTCAAGTCTAACTTATACTAAAAGCAACAAAAATCACGGCCACCAGCAAGAAATTGCATAGAAAGGAACAAAGTTTATAAAAGTATGTGGAAGAATTTTGCAATCAAACTATGCATAAAAAGGTGGTACACAACGAGAGCATGCGTCTTTTGTAATTATTATTTCAAAGAAAAAATTGTAAGTTTTTATGTCTAAAAACAACTACACCACCCATTTTTTTGATATTATTTTAAATATATTAAAGTCTTTTTTATTCAACTATCTAAGATTTACCCAATTTAATGGAATTTTAATTTTCTAATTTGTTGAAAAATTTAGTATTCAAATTTTTGTAGTTATTATAATATTGAGAAAAAAAAATGTCAACGGTAAAGCAAAAATATCGTCGAATTTTTTTTAAGGATTACGGTTTTTTAAAAAATCCCCTTTCTTGCTTTAATGAATTTCTTTTGGCATTAAATTATTTTTGTTACTATTAGAAATAAAAGAAATTTTTATTGATTTTAGATTGTAATACAAAAAAATGCCATTCATTGCTCTAATGCAGCTTCGAAGTTGTTCCGCTGTTACGAAAGTCAAAATAAAAAATTTTTGCTTTTTTTTTTGACGATAAATTGCATTAAAATCGATTAGAATTTTGTACTTCATATTTTCCAACATGGATAATTTAAATGTGTTTTCATAAGAATTGAAAATTTTATTAATTTTTTCCCTCCCTGAATTCTCTGTTTTTAATTTGATCAGCGAAGAAACAAACTCACGCTTTTTTTTTGATTTTTTACTTTTGAAGGTGAATATAATTTGTGAATTGTATTCCACAAAAATGAAGCATTACAACAATCTCCCGTCTCTTCCACTTTTCTCGATCCAGACTTTTGGAAGCAAAACCAAACAAATTTGTTATTGATGAAGCCTTTGAAGCTTAATTATTATTGGTCTATGAAAACATTACCAAATTTGTTTTTGCATTTAATTTTTTAAAACCATTTATTATTTTTCAAAATATCAAAACATGTATCCAAAAATTATCAAAAAATAAAAATTATAGTCATTTTTATTGTTTTTCTACGACTTTCATCAGCGTCATTGAAGGGCCATTTTATTTGAGAAATTTACTGTCAAGAGTCTTTAAAATTATTTTGTCGATACTTATAACTTACTAATGTTGTTTAATCGTTTATTAATGACTCAGAAATATTTATCTTTCTAATCTTTAATTATTTCTTCAATGAAATATGTTTTCGAGTCTCTCAAATATTGGCCCTAAAATTCTTAGAATTGTCTCTTTTTTGATGTCATAAATTATGTCAAACATTAATGTTTTATGTTTGCAAGTTAGTAAATTATTTTTTGAAGATTAGAAAGTGTCAAATCAATCCAAAAACTTCAAAAAAAGTTGAATGGCGATGAAGAAAAAAGGTTACTTTTTTTCACAAGCATTTTTCCTGCTGGCATTTTTGTTGTGTTTCGCCAGCTTTTTTTACACAAGAAGTTTTAAAGGTTACAATATTAAATATGTTTTTCTTTTTTGCTTTATTGAATTGCATTTTAATTAATTCAATTTTGTGATTATTATGACTAATAAGAAAATTGTTCTTTTTAAATCTCAAGTTATTAAACATTTTTTTTTGATTCTGGCTCAGCTTCCAAAATACTCTCATGGCTGTCAAAGTAGAACTTTGTTTTATGTCGTTGAATTCCATTTGATTAAAATCGTAGCCCCTTTTTTCGCAATGGATTAAATTAAATATATTATCGAAATATTTTTTATTTTAATTAATTTTCTTCTTCTATAGAATTAGTGTTTCTGTGATCAGAGAAGATACAAAAAACCCAGCAATTTTTTATTTTTCTGCAGAATTTTACTATTTTAAATATTACATATTTAAAAATTGTTTTTTATCTAAATTTCTTTGCTGCTTTAACTTATTATGTCGCATGAAATTTGGTTTAGGTTGATCACATTTACTTTGGCTGTTTGAATAAACATTTTTTTATTGTTTTCATATTTGATTCATTGTTATCAATAAAGACCAAGATCTTGGTTTTTGATGTTTTAAAAGATTGTCTGAACTTACTTTTGATAAATATTATTAATGAGCGTTGCTGCTATATCACCTTCCTTGGACTCTTCAATAGTCAAAATCACTTTAACTTTGCAAACAAAGTAAAATCCACTTTAATTCATACTGAAAAACGCACTCGAATGAAAGTTGTTGTTTGAAATAAAAAGTTTTATGTTTAAAAAATATTTATTTTTCATTAACAAATTCAAAAACAATACAAATGTAAAAAAAAAGGTTCAAACAATAAATGGTAAACTTAGTAAAAAGCTTCTCCGCCACGTCAAGGCGTTTACCATGGAGAAGGTTAGAAGAAGAAAAAAGCTGAAAAAAAAACTGGAAAAAAAATGAATTTTTGAAAAAGAATTGAACTTTCAACCTTCCTCCCAACAATCGTCTGCTTTCCCACTGCTCCATAACGTGCAAAATATTTCATTTAACAAAATGCTCATTCCTCAACACTTTTTTTTTTGTCTAAAAACAAATTATGAAATGATTAAATTTCAAAAGTCTTTTTGAAACTTCCTCATCTCATAATTTGCTTTTAGACACAGTGTTAAAATTAAATCGATTTATTATTACAATATCATTAATGCAAACAAAAAAAAAGAACGGAAATAATTAGAGGTATATATAAATATTTTATCATCGTTCTTATCATTGCATTCATTATCAAACGAAATCACACATTCTTTCAGCATTATTCATCCACAACCATTTATAACATTAATTCATACTTTTTCTAAGCCTAAAAAAGAACCATAAATTAATAAATGAAAATGAAGACAATAAAGGAGTTTGGAAAATGCTTAAAAAAAGTTTTGTGGAATATCAGGGCTAATAGTAAAAAATGGAATAAAGAACTTACAATATGACCAGACTTTTGAAAATTTTTGCAATCAATAGGATTTGGTTCAAAAGCAAGTTTCAAGACTTCTTTTACAATAAAATCGATCAAAATATCCATATCGTCTTTAATATGTTCTTCATGATTCTAAAAAATGGTTTTTAATAGTAAAAAACAATAGCAAATTAGGCTTCAACATACATGTTTCAAACAATACTTTCCTGTTACAGTTTTTTCAAAACGAATTTTAGATATACCATCAGGTGTTTTAATAAACAACAAAAAGAATATATGATCTTGTTCGGAGCAAAATTGAATCAAATAATTTCCATTGATAACAAGAAGTTTTTCAACATCATCAAGAGTTTCGAATACAAATGGAAGGGCAATTTCTGTATGACATTCGACATAAACGATATTTTGCTTTTTATCTTTTCCGGTAATTTTGTAAAATGCTTCTTCACAGCAACTTCGTTGGTTTTGATTTTTGATAACTCGCTGAAGTTTCAGATAATTCCAAGGGCAAGATGCTCTTTGCACAACAATAAAGATTGATTTATCTGACTAAAAAATAAACGTATAATGAAATGCATCATGTTCAAGAAGTCAACGAACCTTAATTACAGATTTGATTATTTTTCGTAGCTTCTTTACGTTATTGGGTAAGTCTCTTTTATCCGCTTGAAGAACGATATCACCAGGTACAAGCTTTCCATTATAAACACTGTCTGAAAGATAACAAAATCAAAAAAGGTTTGACAATTTTAAATTAGTAAAAGACTAACCTTTTGAAAGCCCTTTAATAACATATCGTCCATCAGCATCCACAATTAGATTAATTCCAGTAGAAAGTTTTTTGTCGTAATTGATATCATATTCTTTATAAACATATCCAGATCTCAATTGAAAAAAAATGCCCAATGAACGCGGCTTTGTGACTTTCTAAAAACAAATTTATAAGTTTTGTGTTAATTCTTACGACCACCAAGCTTGATGGCTACCAATTGCAACGTTTTCTATTATTATTTTGATAATCAGTTTTGTATTTGGCTTACCTGGGTTTTAGCGGAAATTTGAAGAATTCCTGTTGCCGAAGTTAATTGTTGAAAATGATCAAATGAAGTAACAGCTATTTCATTAACCTTAAAACATAAATTATTAGTTTGTTTAATAAAACAAGGTTAAAGACCGTACTTTAGTGATAATATGACCCACATAAAGAACATCGAAGACAGGAGAATTTACAGATATTGCAATAATCTCACAATCGTTATCAAGTGAAAAGCCTAAGCTTTCATCAGCACTTTTACGATATAATGCAAAAGTTATTTCAGGTGTAACATGTTCTGGAAGCTTGTCGAATTTTGGATCCAAAGAGCTATTCTTAGATTCGTCAGCTTTATCGTAATACAAGTTTGCTGGTTTCCCTTTCTTATGGTCAATAACACATTTAGCTTGCTTGTCACGATGAGAAGTTGATTTGAAAGCTAATTCTTTTTCAAGACTTTGTGTTGGATCAAGTGATGCTTCAGGTTTTGATTCATTCTAGAATAAAGATTCATGAGTTTTAATATTTATAATTATTATTTTGTTTACTTTTTTTGTTATTTTAGATGAGTAATCTTCATCGTTAAATGTTTTTATATTTTCATTGTTGCTTTCCTCTTATTATGTGGGCAATTGTGTAAGATGTGAATGGAAAATAATAGGCTTGATACAACCTTAACATGCTACAATACTGCTTCATATTGCTTTTATCGCAATAACAAACAAAGATTGGGGAAAAAATAAGTAATTAAAAGATTTTTGCAAAGAACATAAAATTTCATTGGTAAACCGGCATCTTCACGAAAATAAAAGCGGCATCAATGGCAAAAAACTAATACATCCAAGTAAAAGAAAAAATGGGGCAAAGATTCTCGTTTTCTTAGTAGAAGAAATAAGCTGCATCCATCGATGCGTTTAATGATGGCGAAAGATTTGTGATTGGATTCTAAGCATAGCAATAATTTGTTTGGAAAAAAGAATTGAAGAAGTGTGGAGTATATGGTAAACCATAATAAAAGCAACAACAATGAAGCCATTAAAATTAGCAGCATTCTCATAATAAAAAGCATCGGAGTAAAAAAAGCGTTTTTTTAGAGTTTGTGAAAGTGAAGTAATCCATCCTTGCCATTTCATTCAGCTTTAATTAGTTTTTGAAAAAAGAAAGTAAAAGGAACAAATCGGGGAATAACTTTAGTGGAAAGTTGAATGTGATAATGATTGAGGAAGGTAAAGGATAAAGATTTAGAAAGGATAGGATGCCAAAAGCTATTATTTAGTTTGATAGTGAAACGTTGCTTTCGTTAAACCAATTTTCTCAAAATATGTATTTTCATTTACATTCTCAAAAAGCCCCAGAAAAAATATGACCTTTGTCTTCCATTATTTCGGTTGGAAAAAAACTATTTGAAAAACACTAAGTTTTTATGTTTAAAATAAATAATCATCTAAGCATAATGAATGAAAAGGGACCTTTTTCTTCCACGATTTTGTTAGCAATGGTGATTAGAAAAGAAAAAAGGTTTAATAATATTCAGCATTTTAGAGTGTTGTGTGATTGGTGCATATTTATCACCGAAAGATATGATCAAAGAAAAGCTTTGAAGAAAATTTTATTTGCAGCATTAAGATAGCAAGCAAGCTTGAAAGAAAGCGCGAATGAAATGACAGACGAAAGAAGGAGAAACTCAAAAAAAATTATATGGAAGGCCAGGAAAATATTCAAAAGATATTAATGGTGAGCGATTTCTACGATCATTCAAGAAATTATTAAACCAATGCATGAATGAAAACAACTCGTAGAGTCATAAGCTTTGCATCAAGAAAAATAATGTAAGAAAGTAAACGACCAACTCCTCGAAGAATGAGAAATTGGAAAGGAAAAACAGAAAGTGGGAGAAACTAATAAGAGGAATTAGCAACAAATGAAATTGTAAAATTTTAGATTTTTAAGAATTTTTGTATAAGTTTTAACACTTACGTGCTTGTTTCTATTCAGTTTCAATTCAGAAAGTGCATTCACAACTTGTTTTGGAACATTCTTATTTGATTCCTTTAATCCTTCATCGACTTTCTTATTCACAGATTTTACAGGTGAAACTTCACTCATTGCAGTGTTAACAACGAGCTTGGATGATTTTCCCATTTCAACAGGTTCAGCTCTACAACTTTCTTTCATGGCTCTAAAAGAATAAAATGGTATTAACATTGTTTATTTATATTAACACATTCAATAAAGCTTTTGTTTTCATTATTGCTTAGATTGTCACTTCATTATCTTTACCTAATATCCTCCTTCTTGGGAGCTAAATGATCATCGAAAAAAAGGGGACAAACTCATTGCTAAATCCTATGAAAAAAGTTGTTTAAAAGTTGCAAAAAAATGAGAGCAACTTGGGCGGTAAAGTCAAATACATGTATCGTGTGCTTGACGAAAAAATTCGCGAGCACCTTCCCAAGTTAAAGGAAGGAAATTTCAGATTTTAAGTTATAGTTTATCCAGTCCAACACAAAGAATACAATTCATCAAGCATTCCTTGCGGAAAGATGATATGATAAAAAAAGTTTGAAATAAGAAAAACCTTTAAAGATTATATGTTAAACTACGTTGCTTTGAAAGCAAGGAGATGTTACAAAAACAAAAGAAAAACGTCTATGGCTAGCATGGCTAGTGATATGTAAAGGATTGCAACATGCATCAAAGATGTTGTTGCAGCTAACCTTACCCTTAGAAGCTTATTGTGTAGCCAAAAATCATTCCCCTCACATCTTAAACGCTACGACTAGTGTGCTAGCACCTTGCTAAACATGTAAGAAAGAACAAAAAGTTAAATGAGCAACAGCAAGAGTTGCAACGCTTGGAGTTACATGAACCCTAACTACAAGAATCCTTGTATGTAACTACAAAACTTAGAAAAACTTATGTCAATCCTTTGGGGAAGGTTCAAAAAGGTTCAAGTGACTGAATACTAACCCCAGGCCAACTCACTCTCAAAGGGTTAAAGCTTAAAAGAAGCAAAAGGTATGGAAGGGTCAAGCTTGCCTTAAAGCTATAGCAAGCAGATGCAAAAGCTTGTTGTATGTTTGTGGAAGGAAGGGTGGTAAAAGCTAACACTTGACAATGTACAGAAGTAGGACATAACAAAAAGGTAAAAGATATGGATACAAAGACAGTCATCTCGGAAACCCATGTAAAACATCAATAAACTATCCCCAAATATTTGTTGCTATGTAACATTATATCAAATAATAATCAATGGCTTGAAACTTCAATGAGTATTATCATCCCAAATTAGTGTTCTTCAGTTCTTCTATGGTATTACTTTTACTTCAATCATTATCAACCATTTTAGTATTTGCCATAATGTATGTGTGTATTAAAGTATGAATTGGATGAGGTTTCAATAATGTGTGTTCATAGGATTTGGTGTCTAAATGGAGTGACAACCTAAGCAAAAACAAAAACAAAAGCTTTACAGATTACAAACAAAAAAGAGTGAAAACAAACTAACCCTTTTGACCAAATAATTCCAAAATATAACCAAATAATTCGAGATAAAGTTGATAGCTTTTGAAGCTTTCGACGTTTGATAAAACTTTTCTTGAAACTTTCAGAACTTTTGATCTGAAAAATAAATGGTTTTTGAAGCAAAAAAGGAAGGAAAAGATAACCAACCTCTGAATATTTTCAAAGCTTTCTTCAATGTTCCAAATTTATTTCTATTTTGGACGTTTATTTTGTGTTTCAAAGATGGAAAGAAGTTGTGAAGGAAAAAAAAAGTTGGAAGGAGCTCAGAAAAAAAACATGCAAAATTTTATTTTGCAAGCACACGACGTTCGCATCGAGAAAAATTTTTTGATGTGAAAAAAAAGCAGCTGTTTTTTGATTGAAAAGCTTCAACAAAAAAAATAGCTGGCGACACGCAACAAAAATGCAAGCAGGAAAAATGCTTGTGAAAGCTTTTTTCTTCATCGCCATTCAACTTTCTATGAAGTTTTTGGATTGATTTGCCACTTTCTAATCTTCAAAAAATAATTTACTAACCTACAAACATGAAACATTAATGTTTGACATAATTTATTCCAACAAAAAAGAGACAATTCTAAGAATTTTGGGGTCAAATTTTGAGAGACTTGAAAACATAATTCATTGAAGAAATAATTAAAGATTAGAAAGATAAATATTTCTGAGTCATTAATAAACGATTACACAACATTTGTAAGTTATAAGTTTCGTTAAAATAATTTTAAAGACTCCAACAAAAAGTTTTCAAGCAAAAAAATGCAACAACAAAAAAAAGTGAGGCTTCGATGATAATGAAGCAATGAATTGAGCAACAACAAAATAACTTTTTTATTTGATATTTCTTCAATAATTATTATGATAAGTGGAAAACATGGAGGAAAGTTAAAAAGAAAATAAAGATTGGATAACTTTAAACTACGAAGGCTTCAATCTTCCTTCACCTTTCATAGATTAGCTGAATTATAAATTTTGTTTTTCTAAGTCAAGAAAAAAAATTATGAAGATTTGGATCATGAAGATTAAGTTCGTTCATGTCCAACACATTTGATAAAAATATTTTTATAATCAAATCCAAAAATTATGTGAAAAATTGAAAAATGTTTGAAAGTTTACATCTTCGAAGGTCAGGAAAACTGTGAATCGATGGAAGAAAAAATTAGTAAAAAATGAATATCACCTTTTCCAATAACAAATTTCATATGAATTCTCCATGTCAAATACTATGGAATCCATATTTTAATTAATTCCATCGAAATTTTATGGACAAAAAACAGAAACAATAAAAAAACTTTAAAATACAGTAACCGTAAAACACCTTTAAAGCAGCAACACCTTGAATGGCATTAATTTACAATAACTGAGAATTGAAAGCAAAAATAATTTTTAATATTGATAAATATTTAAAAAAATAGATTAAATTCCAATCCGATTAATTCAATCAAAAAACAGAAAATATTTTACTAACAGTAAACCTTGAAAACTTTTGAAGTCATGACGGCCTCTTCGGTAAAGTTTTTTCCATCAAAAAAAGTTAAAATCCATTAAAAGGAAGAATAAAGAATCGTTTGACAAACAGGAAATTTGAAAATCCTTAAATTTGGTAAATTTTGGATAACCAAAAACAAAAATACAAAATTTATCCAAACATGGAATCCATAAATTGGATGGTATCGTTGCTCTTTTTCCACCTAAAAAACATTATTTCAGCTTTTTTCTTGATGAAACAATAAATCGTGGTTAGATTCCGCATAAAAAAATGCTTTGCAATATCCATAGCAAAATAATAATAATGAGAAATCATGTTATTGATCCACCATCGAACAAAGAAATAATTATTATTACTGTTTGTTGCAACTCTTTAAACACAGTTTATTCTCTCGCAACTGTTTGGTTCTTAATTTCCACCAAATCGAATAATCCTTCCATTTTTTTGTAGCCAATTCCATTCACTTTAAACATTCGAAAAAAGCATTAATAATACTCGCATAAAAAATTACAAAAGTTCTTTCTTCGCTTCCTTCAATATTTTTTGTTAAACATCAAAAGTTTCTTAATCCTTTTTGATATTTTTAAAACCTTATTCAATCACGATTTTTATAGTTAAATCTTCGAGCAAAAATAATATATGGTTGATCGTATTTTTTACATCCAAATCAAAGCAGAAGACAACACAAAATTTGTCCATACAAAACTTCCTTCTGGGCTTTACAACGAAAAATACAGTACCTTGTGAAACATTCATTCGGCTGCTTCACTTTTTTTGTTGTTGCTTCAAGCTTTCGAAGTTTTTAGCTTCCTTTTCGGATGCTTCATCGATTTTTTTTTGCTTGTTTTTTTCGAGTTTCTAACACTTACTTTCATTTTTAGGTCTCAACAATACATTAGAATATAAAGATGATAACACTACCATAGCTGTCATAGACTCGTGTGCTTCTTCAAAATGGATACCTCTTGGAAAGAATAATGGAATTGAGTGTAAAACTTTGAAGAGGGACTTTCTTTCCGATGTGGTTCAAGAAGATGTAAGTTTCATACTTTCTTTGTAATGGTTTAATAATAGCTTAGTTTTTTAGGAAGTAAACTTATTGGAATATTACAAAGGTGCTGATTATCAACCAAATAATAACTTCTCGATTAATGGAACTGTGTTTTATATTGTATGTTTTTCTGGGTTACGTTAACTGCAACGGCAAAAGTAATGCATCTCTTTTCTGTCATTCATTCATTCATTCATTCATTCATTCATTCATTCATTCATTCATTCATTCATTAGTTTCAATGGATTTACTTTCTTTTTTTAGTAAACAAACTTTGTGAATATCGTCAAAATCGTGGAAACAAAGATGGTAAAGAATGTGTTGATCGATATGGTCGAAAATTTCCTCTTCCTGTTAAACTTGGTGGCATCAGTTCTTTGAAAAAGAAATCGCTGTAAATTTAATGGTTCTTGAAAAAGCTCTTCCTGAAGTTCAACAATCTATCATCGACTTTTATGTAACTCATTTTTCAAACTATGAAGTTCTTAGTGCTACTATGAGTAAGTTTTGAGTTTATAGCTTTCTTATATTATATAACCATTATTGTGTTTTAGAACAATCATATGGTGAATCAATCGAACAATTTGCTGATATCACAAATGATTCAGAAACTTTGATCTTGCGTGAAAATGAAAAGTTTATTGGTGTTAATACAATTCGAAAGATTGAACTCAAAAAACTTCCAAAACATCGTTTTCAATTTTGAATGATTATGATAAAAGTTGGTTTTACTTTTTATTGAGGCTTTATGGTTTACTTTTCGTTTGTTTTAGTTATCGATAATCGTCCATACAAATCACGTAAGAATAACATGATCGTCGCCTTATTGGAATCTGTTGAACTCAATATTTTCAATGAAATGGTCTTCCCTTGCACGTATGTTGATAGTATCTTTGGACTTCATCCAACTTGTTATGGTAAAAAGATGGCGGAAGATCTCGCCTAAACTGCTTTGATATATTCTATTGCTGAAGAAGTTAATTATATTAATGGTGTTAGTACCAGTGATGCAAGTATGAAAGTTTGAAAGAGAATGGTGAGTTTCTTCTTTGTGTTAGCAACTAAACTAAATATTGTTTGTTTTTTAGCCTGGTGTAAAATTCGTTGAAAAGTTTCCGTACGCATGCTTCTTCTTTTGTTTATGTATGGCAACGTATTCATGAAATGACGCTTTCACGAAAGCTTCGACCTGTATTGAATATGTCAAGTGTATTTTCAACCTACAACAATTTGAATCCTGATAGTGCTGGTCTTTATGCTGCAAACAATGATAAATGTACCAAATAGGTTTGCTGTAATGTTCCTGAAATCGAGTACTTCCCAAAAATCGTATTAATGATTATGGCAAAAAGTTGGTTTTACTTTTTATCAAGGTTTATGGTTTACTTTTCGCTTGTTTTTAGTTATCGATATTGATCCATTCAAATTCCGCACAACGAATGTCATTTACGCCGTATTAGAAACTTCAGAAGTCAATCTTTGATATGAAATGAACTTTCCATGTATTTACTTTCATAATCTTACTTGTGACCTTCATCCTAAATTTGGAGCTGTTTTCAATCAAATTTCACACAAACTCAAGTTTACTCCTCGTCACTTTGTGCCGCTTTTTTTGGTTTGCGTTGGAAAGAAATTACGACTTTATAATATGAAATTACTATGAGTTTTGTAAGTTTAGTTTTTGATACATTTTTGGCTATTTATAGCCTATTTTTGTGAGCTTAAAAACAACATTTTCACGAAATGCAGCACATTTTTTCCGCATACTTTGATATTGTATTCCTTTCCCACTTTTTGTAATCTTTCTCCTTTCTCTCCATTTGTTTGTTGATCATAGTTTTTATTGCCTTTTTGATGGTAAAAAACAGCCTTGAACCTGTTGTTTGCTTCTTAAATGTTAGGTTAATAGCAATATGTCTAATGCCCTCAATGTTAAAGTAAATTTGAAACACTTTGATATGATTTTTGCCATTTTCTCAAAATTCTAACTTTTTTCATCCATCTTTCTTTCATCATTTTTGAGTCATGGCAGACTTTTACCTGGAAAAATGGTGAGTGCATGTTTTGGATTAAAATGCTTCTTTTATAACCATAATAATATTTACAGGCTGATAATGAAGATCATAACTGTCTCACACTTTTTATTGAAGATGGATTACAAATGTTTGTTTATTGCATTTATGCACCATTAGATTCTGATGTGTTTAAAGCCACCGATCCTGAAGCATATTTTTGTCCAAAAGAAGGTGAAATGAATGAAAGATATCCTCAAGGTGATTCGTCTTATATGTACGTTGATGCTACGAATATTTTAAATGAAACTAGAAAAATCGATTCGTCAAACTTTGGATTTTCTAAAGTAAGTTTTCTTCTTTAACAAACTTAGTTTTATTATTTTAAAATTCCATCTTTTAGAATTGTTACATCTCGACAAAGTTTTCTCCTAAATCGGTTTCTAATGGTATTGAAGTTTCTTTGGAACTAAAAGCAATTGGATCTGAAGCAAAGTGTTCTAGCCTTGCTTTGAATGCAAATGCAAGCAGTGATGAGTATTCAGAAACTATTAAAGAATCGATGATGGAATATTGTCCTTGGGATGATCAAAATACAGCTACGGTAAACTTTAATAACTAACTATATACTTCGGCCTTTTCATTTATAATATTTTTAGGTATGTTTTCAAGTTGAATCAAAGGACCTTTTTGTTCAGTATGCTCAAATTCTTGATACAGTAAGATCCACAATCTTATTTGACAATTGCTTCTTCCAAAATCCAACAGCATCAAATAAATGTTATTATGAAGTTGACACGAAAAATGTACCAAGAATCCATAGATTTCCTCCTCGTTTTATTCCAAAGCTTGAAAAGAATGAACCTATTTCAACCGATGATGCATGGTCAACTACCAGTGAAAAAGAACAACATTGTGGATTTGTATATTTAACCAATGACGATAAACAACAATGCTATGATAAACTTCTAGCAATGGATGAATCTCCAAGTTCAAAATATACTCTTGATTATCTTCGAGTTGAATACAAAGATTACAATCAAAGTGTTAAAGCATTAATTTGCAATTGTGATAGTTCCTCAGAATGTGAAACACGTGGTAATGCCAATAAAGCATTGGACGATCATAAAGATGCAAGTCGTTTATCCTTTTTACTACTGTAATCTGTCTTAATGCTACCTCTGTTTTCATATGTGCTTTCATTTTTAGGACCTCATGTGTAATGTTGGAAACATAATCGATGATCATTCCGTTATAAATGATACCGTTCAATCAATTCCATCTGATTACTTTTGTCTTGTGAAGCTTACGATTGACTTGATAAATCACAAACCGATAAAGAAATATGAATTTAGTTCTTATGATCTTCCTGTTCACATTAAAGGTCAAGATTGTCCACCTTTCTCTGATTTAGACCAATCACTCCATGGTGTTACAAATACTGATGCTGTTATCAAAGGTTGCTGGCATGATTCTAAAATTAATGTGTGAGTTTAAACTTCTAAAACTTCCATTTTTATTATATTGTTTTTTAGGTATTATTGTTGCTGTCGAACTTCTAAAGAACCATGTAATACTCCACAAATAGTCGACCATTTTTTATATCTTTTAAGTGATGATGCAAGGAAAGCACAACAACGTATTAACTTTGGCTGTGAATTCAACCATAATATTCTTACAAACGAAAGCAAAACAACTTGTAATAAACTTGAAGTTCGTCATAATGTATTGATGCGATGTTATGGAGTTTTCAAGTTTACACCTCCTAATCTTTCTTCACTCTTTGTTGTTTCACTTTTTTTGTGCACTTTTTTCTTTTCGTTGTTTGTTAATTATAAAGTTTAGTATTGTTGTTTCATGTTTTTGGATTAATCGTTTTCATATTATTCCATTTTACCTTCAATTTTGGTAGGCTTTTTTAACATTCTTATCACATATGAGTCATTAAGGCATTACTTGTTGCATCCGTTTATGCGTTGACTAATCATTAAGTTTTTGGTGTTTTTCTAACCAATCATCTGAGCGGCTTTGGAGGTTCAACAGCTTTGGTTTTTTGCATGCAACTTGATTACAGCGATGATGTGTGTTACATTTACTCATTTTTTTTTGCAAGCAGAAATAAATATGCATTTTTATGCTTCGATTTGGATATTATTATCCTTGGCTGCCATTGAATAAAAGAAAAAAGAAAAAAACAACGATCAAAAAAAGTTTAATATGCGCAAAATCTTTGGCACATCTTCTTTCGATGGAAGAGGATTATGTTGCTAAAGCTCAAACAATTAAGCGACGTTTGTTAATAAATGGAAATGTATTTTAGACCATTAAACTTATTTTCATCTAATAAAGGTTAATTCAGATGTGGAAAGCTTGCAAAAGCCTTAGCTATCAAAAATCCAAACACTTTTTTTACTTTGCTTCCATTTTTTTTTTTGTGTTCAAAGTGAAAGTTTCTTCTTTCTTTTACGCGTTTATAAATTTTATTCAAACTTGATTTTTAGTAAACACTTTTTGATCAAAAGAAATATTTGGTGCCAATTTTATAATGGCTATTTTTACATTCAAAACAGATCTTGCGATCATCAACAAAAAAAATGTTCATTTCTAAACCCTTTTAGGCCTTACAGCGAAATATACAGTACATAGGAAGCGAAACACTCAGCTGCTTCACTTTTTTTTGTTTCAAGCTGACGAAATCCTCTGCTTTGCTAAAATTTTTCGATAATTTCCACCAATTTGACGTTATTTTTTTTAATCGGTTTTAAGAGATGCAATAAATAGGCATCAAACAGAATAGGTAGTTTTAGTATTAGGTTATCGCGCTTTTTATCGTTTTCTTTAAGCTTTTTATTTTTTTATATTAAATTTATGTGAAATGAAAAAATAAATATTACTTCTTCTTTTGTTTTTGTTTTCTTGGACATTTTGTGGATGCAGTCGTTAATTAAGGCGGAAATTGAATGCGTTATTAGTGCAGCTTTTTCATAAAAAAAGAATACGTATAGTTTTTACACTTTTTTGATGTGCGATTTTTATTGATTTTTGAGTTACACAAATGAGGGATCGTAGGCAACATTAGTAGTTAGGGATATTAGCGGTGTTTCTCGAGTTCGTCACGTTTTTTATCTTTATTATTGATTTTATGTTTGTATTTTCGGAACCAATAAATAAATATATCTTTCTTCATCTTTCGTTTTTATTTTGCTGTAATGATTATATTGTGTAAATAAATGTTGTATTTCTGTTTTTGACTTTTTGAAATTTTGTGGATGCAGGAGTTTATTAAGGCGGATAAATCATTTGTAGTCATTATTAGAACATGCTTTCTTAGATAAACCAAAATCTTACTTTTCTTATATCGTTCATCCGTTTTTACTCAGCATTTCTATGAACTTTGTTTCTCTTTACCCATGTTTGCAATGCTGGAGTTTATTAAGGCGGATCGGGTCAATCATTGGTAGTCTTTATTAGAGCATACTTTCTTAAATAAACCAAAATCGGGGGCTTTTCCTATAGGTTCATTTTCTTTACTCAACACTGTTATAAATATAGCTTCTGTTTACCTATGTTTGCTTTGTTTGTGCCTATTTTATCGCATAATAAAAAGAATTATATCCATTTTGCCCTTCGAGATACATTTTTTGCTATGTATAGCTTATTCTTTCATAGCGTTTATACCCTTTATTCTTTTCGTTTATTTGTTGCTCATATTTTTTGTTGCCTTTTTGATCGTACAAAAGGCGTTGAAACAGTAGTTTGCCCTTTATGTGTATCAAACATGTGTAATTTCTCCATTTTTTGTTACATTAACTAAGGTTGCGTTTTTTCGGTTTAAGGAAGTTAATACAAACATGATGCAACAAGTGTTGGATAGGGCTAAATAAGTTAATTGAAATGATGGTGAAAAAGAAAATGGAAAACTGTTGATGAAGAAGCAGAAGAGCAACCAATGAAAATTGAAGAATGAAACTTCATATGTTCAAATTTGTTATTTATGTTGTAAATAAGTAAAGAAGATAATAAAGAAAGTAAAAATGATGATGGAATAAATGCAGGTCAAGAAATGTCAAAATATAAGGGTATGTTTCTTTTTTCTTTATATTTCATAAGTCTTTGTTGAGCTGTATTTATGTTCTTAATATCTCTTCTTATCACACAACAAAAATTTCTTTACTTCGTTAGTCTTTTTTGTCTCTTTTTTTTACTCTGCTTTTGATCATCCTTTAAAGTCATTAGTAAAATGAAAACCTTTGAGACTTCTTTTAATCTTTTACGCTTCGCTTGACATTGTCGATACTAAACTTTTCTTCTTTCCAATTAGTAAAATTTTAGTGATTTTGGTTAGTAGTCTTTTAGCCTCTTTCATTTCATTCGATAATGGCATAAGTCCAATAAATCTTTTTCGGTGAAAGGAACAAAGTCATTTCATAATGGTTTTCATTTTACTTCCTTTTTCCATTCGTTTTTAGTAGTCGTTTATAGCATGCATACATCAAATATATGAGTGCTTAAAATGAGAGCATTACTTGTTGGTTCCTTTAATTTGTTGACTAATCAGTGAATCTGTATTTGTTTCATCATTGTTTCATGCTTTTTTGATTTTGCTCTGCCTTTGTTTTGTATTGTTTTTTGTTGTTGTATTTGTTTCTTCATTTTTGTATGTATGTGTTATTTTGTGTTTGAAATAAAGGATTTCAAATACAAACTTTGCGTTGTTTTTCTATCAAAATTATGTGAGCTGTTTTTGGATGTTCAGCAGCTTTAGTTTTTTAACTTCTCGATCGAATCGTGCGATGATTTTACGTTAACTCCATTTTTGCAAGCAGAAACATATCTTGCATTTTTGTTCTTCAATCTGACTATAGTTATCATTGGATGGCGTGAAATAAAAGAAAAATTTCAACGATCATTAAATAAACAAAAACCTGCATCAAAACTGTTGAAACATCTTTCATCGATGGACGATGATACAGCAGCTGGTGCTCCGCTAATCATGCACGTTTGAAAGTGAATGGAAAATCTTTTCAATATTACTTTTTTTCATCTAAAAAATGATTTATTGAGAAGTGAAAAACCTTTTAAAAAGGCTTTGAAGTTGATATGTACTTAAACAACAGAAAAAATTATTTGCTGTTTTTTTCTTCGTTTTTAAACAAGGATTTTTTCTTAATCTTTTTCTTCGAACATCAAATAGCAATTTCAAACACAAAGTTTTACCTCTCTTTTTTTATTGTTTTGCTTTATTTAAATCTTCCAAAATAGGTTTAACGATGAAAAACAAGAAGAATGGAAGTTGATCATTCCAAAATTGCAAGAAAGGAAAGTAAACTAAGGAACGATATTCAAAGCGAATTATTTGACACAAAGAAACAAACAAAAATTGTTTTGAAGCTTGTTAATGTTTTCTCCGAAACATGGAAGTTCAAGAATAATAATCATTCGTTATATTTCTTAAGATTCATTCCATCGATATTTAAAAAGATGATATGGCAAGAAAAATTCTTTTTAAACATTTTTTTGGCGATTAGAAAAAAGGCTTTATCAAATACGGCGTTGTTGAGTTTTAGTGTTTTTTCACAGATCTTACATTAAAAATAATTGATTGGTTTTAAAACAGAATAAACAAAAAGTGATTAAGTTTTATTCATATATGTACGTACCTCCATTCATTCTGGTATTTTTTAATTAATCTTTCAACAATCTATGAAGCTAACCCTTGAAGCATTAGCTATGAAAAATCCAAACACTTTTTTCTTTCTTTCGCGCTTCCTTCATTTTTTTATGACTATGAATATTTCTTCTTTTCGATTTGTTATAAATTTTACTCTATCTCGATTGTACTAAACCAATAAGGAGCAATGGCAAATTATGGATAACCAAAAACAAAAATACAAAATTTTATCAACGAGTGGGGTCCATAAATTCGATGATTTTGTTGCTTTTTTTCCACCAAAAAAACATTATTTCAGCTTTTTTCTTGATAAAACAATAAATCGTGGTTAGATACCACATAAAAATATCTATTGAATTCTCCATAGCAAAAAATAATAATGAGAAATCATGTTATTGATCCACCATCGAACAAAGAAATAATTATTATTACTGTTTGTTGCAACTCTTTAAACACAGTTTATTCTCTCGCAACTGTTTGGTTCTTAATTTCCACCAAATCGAATAATCCTTCCATTTTTTTGTAGCCAATTCCATTCACTTTAAACATTCGAAAAAAGCATTAATAATACTCGCATAAAAAATTACAAAAGTTCTTTCTTCGCTTCCTTCAATATTTTTTGTTAAACATCAAAAGTTTCTTAATCCTTTTTGATATTTTTAAAACCTTATTCAATCACGATTTTTATAGTTAAATCTTCGAGCAAAAATAATATTTGGTTGATCGTATTTTTTACATCCAAATTAAAGCAGATGACAACACAAAATTTGTCCATACAAAACTTCCTTTTGGGCTTTACAACGAATAATACAGTACCATGTGAAACAATCATTCGGCTGCTTCACTTTCTTTTTTTTGTTGCTTCAAGCTTTCAAAGTTTTTAGTTTCGCTTTTGAATGCTTCATCGATCGGATACCAAATGCTAAACGAGAAAAGTTCTTTGAAAAAGAAATTGGTGGAAGTTTAATGGTTTGTGAAAATGCTCTTCCTGAAGATCAACAATCCATCATCGACTTTTATGTTACACATTTTTGCCCCAATGAAGTTCTTACCGGTACTTTGAGTAAGTTTTATAGCTTTCTTACACTCTAACAATACTATTTTTTTAGAATATTCAACTGATGAAGCTACTGAACTTTTCACAGATATTATGAAAGACACTAATACGTTAATTTTACGTGATAAGCTTATTGGAATGAATTCTCTCAAAAAAGTTTACCTCAAAGGACTTCCAAATCATGTTGTTCAACGTATGAATGATTATGGAAATGGTTTGCTTTACTTTTTATTTATCATCGAAAGTTATTTTTACTGTTTTAGTTATCGACAATGGTACCTACAAATCACGTAAGAATAACATGAACGTCGCCTTATTGGGATCTGTTAAGCTCAATATTTTCAATGAAATGATCTTCCCTTGCACATATGTTGATAGTATCATTGAATTTCGTCCAATTTGTTATGGTTAAAAGATGGCTGAAGATCTCGCTAAAACTGCTTTTAAATATTCTATTGCTGAAGGAGTTAATTATATTCTTGGTGTTAGTACCAGTGATGCAAGTATGAAAGTTAGAAAGAGAATGGTGAGTTCCTTTATTCATGTTAGCAACTAAACTAACTATTGTTTGTTTTTTAGCCTGGTGTAAAATTCGTTGAAAAGTTTCCATACGCATGCTTCTTCTGTTTTAAATAAGGAGGTGTCTTAACCAATGATGCATCCATGAAACTCAAAACCAGTGAAGTATGTTTCTATAGTTTTATGTACACTATTATGATACTTTGTGCCTTGGAGCCATTAACTTTATTTGTTCCATTTTTGAGTGTAAAAGCAACATTGCTAAAAGGTGAAACACCGTGACTTTAATGATGCTATGTACTAAATGAGAGTATACTCACTTTGATCTTGTTTTTGTGTCTTATTTGATATCATCCATGCTTACATTCATGTCATTATAACTAAAGTTTCGTTTTTCAGGTTTAAGAAAGCTAAAGAAATTTTTGTTGAATGAAACCTTTGGAATTTTGAGTGTTGAAATTAATGCTGCTATCATGATGAAAAATTCTTTTCCACAGTTTTCTGTGATGATTGTATTCTTTTCATTTTTTCTTTATCTATGGCAACGAATTTGTAGAATGACGCTTTCACAAAAGCTTCGACCTGTTTTGAATCTGTCAAGTGTATTTGCAACCTACAACAATTTGAATCCTGATAGTGCTGGTCTTTATGCTGCAAACAATGATAAATGTACCAAATAGGCTTGCTGTTATGTTCCTGAAATCGAAAGTGAATTGCCTCGAACGGTGGATGAAAAATCGTAAGTTATTCTGATGACACATTGCTGTAGCTTCTTCATTCTTTCCTCTATAGCTACTTGTTGCGCATAGTCTTTGTTGCTTTAAGTGAAAGAAACAACTTTCCTTGAAACTATATTTAACCTTTTAAATGCTTTGGAATCACTCACATTTCAAACATCTTTAAGATCTTGTTTACCTTAAGTGTCTTTGATGCCATACTACTAACACATTCACAAGACAAAGCACCTGTTAGACATAATTTTCATTGATAGTGTTGTACTCATTTTAACAACTTTTATAACATTTGTTTTACCTTTGGATGCTGCTTGTTTTCCTTATTCATTGCTGCATTTTATGATGGAAACAAACTTTCTTGAGGTTGTTTTATTACCTATTTTGTTGACAAACACATTTATTATCTTTAAAAACTTTTTTTCTGTTTCGTTAATTTGAAAGAGCGAAACATCCATTCAACTAAAGAAGCTTTTTCACTCAACCTATATTTTCTTTTTGTTAGCCCATTTCTTCTTCTTCACTTTGGAGCAAGACTTTTGCCCTTTCCTCCTCAAAACTCTTACTTTTTTCATCCATCTTTCTTTCATCATTTTTGAGTCATCCTAGTTATGACAGCGTTAGTAATAACATCCTTTGATTTGTAAAACGTCTGTGAATCGGTGAATCTGAATTTCATTTGCCATTTTTCGCTTACAAATAACAAACTTTGGATGTTGTGTAATAATCATTGATTCATGAATCATGTATTGTGTCAGCTTTCTTTTTTTACTTTGTTTTTATTGTATCATAATCCTTTTGTTTGTATGTTTGTTTATTAATGTGTGTTTGTTTTTTTGGAATGAAATAAAGGATTTTAAACTCCAAAATTTCTTTTTATTACGTTTTTCTTACAAATAGTGTGGAGCATTTTGGAGGGCAAAACAGCTTTAATTTTGGTTTAAACAGGATCAAAACATTGATGTGTTGAACATTAACAATTTTCTTGTAAAGCTGAAATATTTGTACCATTTTTGAATATTTTCATCCATCTTACATTAATATTAATCGTTGTTCTTTTATTTCTATGCTTTAACTTTGTTTCATTTTTAGGCACGTATCGAAGCTTCCTTGATTCTTGAATATTTACGTTTCAAATATTTATTTCATCTCAAAATGTTCATTTATTTCAAAGGCCGTCAAACTTGAAGAAGCCTGTTTCAAACTTTATTTAAATCACTCAAAAATGGAACTACTGTAGCTGATATTGGTCTTCTTGATAAAGATTTCTCTCTCAAAGTTTTTACCGATGCTTGCTGTATCATTTCTGAAACCTCCTATTAGTTTTTGTATTTATTCATTTTTTGTTATCGTTTTTATTTGAGGTTGCTTGTCTGTGTTGTTCGAATTTTAATAAAGTTTTGAATTGTTGTTTCATGTTTTCGAATTATTTGGTTTTTGTATTACTTCCTTATGCTTTCGATTTTGGCGGTCGATTTTAACATGCTTAACCACTTTTGAGTCATGGAATTTTATGATTACTTGTTTCATCCGTTTATGCATTGACCAATCACTGACTTTTTGGCGTTTTTCTTGCAGTTAATTTCCTCGATTTTGAAGGAACAAAAGCTGTGATTTTTTTGCCACTTGATTTAATCGATGATGCGTGTTAGATTAACTCATTTTTTTTGCAAGCAGAAATAAATAAGCATTTTTATGTTTCGATTTGGATATTGTTATCCTTGGCCACCAATGAATAAAAGAAAAAAGATAAAATCAACGATCAAAAAAGTTTAAAATGCCCAAAACCGTTGACTCATCTTCCATCGATGGAAAAGGATGATTATATTGCCCCAGATGTAACAACAATTAAGCGACGTTTGTTAAGAAATGGAAATGTATTTTAGACCATAAAACTTTGTTTGATCTAATAAAGGTTAATTCAGATGTGGAAAGCTTGCAAAAGCCTTAGCTATCAAAAATCCAAACACTTTTTTTACTTTGCTTCCATATTTTTTTTGTTAAACGTGAAAAGTTTCTTCTTTCTTTATCATGCTTATTAGTTTTATTAAAAGCTGGATTTTAGTAAGCACTTTATTAGGAAAAGTAATATTTTATGCCAAATTTATAATGGCCATTTTTACATTCGAAACAGATAATGCGATCATCAAAAAAAAATGTTCATTTCTAAACCCTTTTGGGCCTTACAGCGAAATATACAGTACATAGCAAGCAAAACACTCAGCTGCTTCACTTTTTTTGTTTCAAGCAGACGAAATCCTCTGCTTTCCATAAATTTTTTCGTTAAACTTTCCACCAATTTGACATTACTTTTTTATTTTCGATATTAAGAGATGCAATAATGATGCATCAAGAGACTAGGTAGTTTTAGTATTAGGTATTCGCGCTTTCTCCCGTGTTCGTTAAGCATTTTATCTTTTGTATTATGTTTTTGTGAAATAAATAAATAAATAAATATTTTTTACTCTTTCTTTTTTGTTTTCTTGGACTTTTTCCGATGCAGTCGTTAATTAAGACGGAACTTAAAGTCTTTATTAGAGCAGCTTTTTCATAGATAAAGCAAAAACTAAATCTTACCTTTCCTAGAGCTTCATTCGCTTTTCTCAACATTATTAGTAATATAGCGTCTCTTTACCCATAATTGATTTGTTTGTGCTTCTTTTATCGCATAATAAAAAGAATTACATCCATTGTATCATTCGAGATACATCTTTGTCTATTTATAGCTTATTCTTATGGGCCTTAAAAGCATCATTGTTACACATTGAAGCACATTTTTTCTGCATACTTTGAATATCATTCACAACTTTTATAACCTTTTTTCTTTCTTTCCGTTTGCTTATTGATCCTACTTTTTATTGCCTTTTTGAAGAGTTATAAACAGCCTTGAACCTTGTGCTTACCTTTTGTATATATGTTTTGCTATCATACATGTGCCTTATTCCCCAACTTTTCTCTTCCCCTTTTTCATGTTATTAACTAAGGTTTTGTTTTTTGGTTGAAGAAAGCAGTTGCAAAGATGAAGCAACAAATGATGGATAAATTGAAAAAAGTGTTGTTGAAATGATGGTGAAAAGAAAATGGATGAAGAAGAAGAAAGAAGAAGAACAAACAAAAGAAATGAAGTATGAAACTTCAAAGGTTTAAAATATGTTATTTATTTTGAAAAATATAAAAAGATAATGGAAAATGTAAAAATAATGGTGGAATAAATCAATAAATATCAATGTGTAAGGTATGTTTCTTTTTCTTGTTTACGTTTCAAAACAATTTGTTGAGCTAAATCCGAAGTTTTATTTTTGATACATTTCATTGCCGATAACAAAAGTTTGTTTTCCTCGTTAGTCTTTTTTGCCTCTTTTTTTACTTTGCTTTTGGTCATCCTTTTAAGTCCATAGTATTATAAAAGTAACAACCTTCTTTGAGACTTCTTTTAGCCTTTTAAGACTTGTTTGACATTGTCGATGCATTTCTTCTTTCTCAATAGTAAAGTTTTAGTGATTTTGGTAAGTAGTCTCTTAGCCTCTTTCATTTCATTCGATAATGACATAAGTTCAATAAATCTTTTTTGGTGAAAGGAACAAAATCATTTCATAATGGTTTTCATATTATTTTCTTTTACTTTCGATTTTTTGGCAGTCGTTGTTTATAACATGCTTACAAAAAAAATATGACTGCTTAGAATAAGGGCATTACTTATTGGTTCCTTTAATGAATTGACCAATCAGTGAATCTGTATTTGTTTCATCATTGTTTCATGCTTTTTTGATTTTGCTCTGCCTTTGTTTTGTATTGTTTTTTGTTGTTGTATTTTTTTCTTCATTTTTGTATGTATGTGTTATTTTGTGTTTGAAATAAAGGGTTTTAAATACAAACTTTGCGTTGTTTTTCTATCAAAATCATGTGAGCTGTTTTTGGATGTTCAGCAGCTTTAGTTTTTTAACTTCTCGAGTGAATCATGCTATTATTTTACGTTAACACTCTTTTTTTGCAAACAGAAACTTAACTTGCATTTTTATGTTTCAGTCTGAATATAGTTATCCTTGGATGTCGTCAAATAAAAGAAAAAAATTAACATCACCCATCATTGAAAAATCAAATAACCGCACTATATTATTCGACACAACATTCATCGATGGACGATGATACAGCAGCTGGTGCACAACCAATAAAGCACGTTTGAAAGTGAATGGAAATCCGTTTCATTTTATCTTTTTCAAACTAAAAAAGACTCACTCTCTCCCTTCAGAGAATTCCATTTTTAAAGCTTTAGTAAAGCATCTTCCTCTTTCTCTTCTTCTTCAACATCATATTCAACTTGAGTTGCTTTCAACAATTTCTTACAAAAGTTTTCCAAGTTTGTTTTTGTTTGTATCTCAAAATCTTACATATTCGAACAATAACAAAAAGATCAATCCCAAATAAAAGAAACAAAAAGAAAAATTACAATAAACATTTATTAAACTATATAGTTATTTTCCAAAAGAAAATATTTGAGACTGATTCCATAAAGGATTAGCCATTACAAAATATATGTTTTTCATTTTCTTTGCTTCATCGATTTTTTTGTCCCTCGACCAATTAAATGGAAGAGATAAAAACAAAATTTATAAATAATATATAATTTAAAATATTTGAGACTGGTTCCATAAAGGATTAGCCATTACAAAATATATGTTTTTCATTTTCTTTGCATCATCGATTTTTTTGTCCCTCGACCAATTAAATGAATAATGCGAAAACAAAATATATAGTTATTTTCGAAAAGGAAATATTTGAGACTGATTCCATAAAGGATTAGCCATTACAAAATATATGTTTTTCATTTTCTTTGCTTCATCGATTTTTTTGTGCCTCGACCAATTAAATGAATAATGCGAAAACAAAATATATAGTTATTTTCGAAAAGGAAATATTTGAGACTGATTCCATAAAGGATTAGCCATTACAAAATATATGTTTTTCATTTTCTTTGCTTCATCGATTTTTTTGTCCCTCGACCAATTAAATGGAAGAGATAAAATCAAAAATTATAAATATTATCAAATTGAAAATATTTAAGACTGATTCCATAAAGGATTAGCCATTACAAAATTTATGTTTTTTATTTTCTTTGCTTCATCGATTTTTTTGTCCCTCGACCAATTAAATGAATAATGCGAAAACAAAATATATAGTTATTTTCGAAAAGGAAATATTTGAGACTGATTCCATAAAGGATTAGCCATTACAAAATATATGTTTTTCATTTTCTTTGCTTCATCGATTTTTTTGTGCCTCGACCAATTAAATGAATAATGCGAAAACAAAATATATAGTTATTTTCGAAAAGGAAATATTTGAGACTGATTCCATAAAGGATTAGCCATTACAAAATATATGTTTTTCATTTTCTTTGCTTCATCGATTTTTTTGTGCCTCGACCAATTAAATGAATAATGCGAAAACAAAATATATAGTTATTTTCGAAAAGGAAATATTTGAGACTGATTCCATAAAGGATTAGCCATTACAAAATATATGTTTTTCATTTTCTTTGCTTCATCGATTTTTTTGTCCCTCGACCAATTAAATGAATAATGCGAAAACAAAATATATAGTTATTTTCGAAAAGGAAATATTTGAGACTGATTCCATAAAGGATTAGCCATTACAAAATATATGTTTTTCATTTTCTTTGCTTCATCGATTTTTTTGTGCCTCGACCAATTAAATGAATAATGCGAAAACAAAATATATAGTTATTTTCGAAAAGGAAATATTTGAGACTGATTCCATAAAGGATTGGCCATTACAAAATATATGTTTTTCATTTTCTTTGCTTCATCGATTTTTTTGTCCCTCGACCAATTAAATGAATAATGCGAAAACAAAATATATAGTTATTTTCGAAAAGGAAATATTTGAGACTGATTCCATAAAGGATTAGCCATTACAAAATATATGTTTTTCATTTTCTTTGCTTCATCGATTTTTTTGTGCCTCGACCAATTAAATGAATAATGCGAAAACAAAATATATAGTTATTTTCGAAAAGGAAATATTTGAGACTGATTCCATAAAGGATTAGCCATTACAAAATATATGTTTTTCATTTTCTTTGCTTCATCGATTTTTTTGTGCCTCGACCAATTAAATGAATAATGCGAAAACAAAATATATAGTTATTTTCGAAAAGGAAATATTTGAGACTGATTCCATAAAGGATTAGCCATTACAAAATATATGTTTTTCATTTTCTTTGCTTCATCGATTTTTTTGTCCCTCGACCAATTAAATGAATAATGCGAAAACAAAATATATAGTTATTTTCGAAAAGGAAATATTTGAGACTGATTCCATAAAGGATTAGCCATTACAAAATATATGTTTTTCATTTTCTTTGCTTCATCGATTTTTTTGTGCCTCGACCAATTAAATGAATAATGCGAAAACAAAATATATAGTTATTTTCGAAAAGGAAATATTTGAGACTGATTCCATAAAGGATTGGCCATTACAAAATATATGTTTTTCATTTTCTTTGCTTCATCGATTTTTTTGTCCCTCGACCAATTAAATGGAAGAGATAAAATCAAAAATTATAAATATTATCAAATTGAAAATATTTAAGACTGATTCCATAAAGGATTAGCCATTACAAAATTTATGTTTTTCATTTTCTTTGCTTCATCGATTTTTTTGTCCCTCGACCAATTAAATGAATAATGCTAAAACAAAATATATAGTTATTTTCGAAAAGGAAATATTTGAGACTGATTCCATAAAGGATTGGCCATTACAAAATATATGTTTTTCATTTTCTTTGCTTCATCGATTTTTTTGTGCCTCGACCAATTAAATGAATAATGCGAAAACAAAATATATAGTTATTTTCGAAAAGGAAATATTTGAGACTGATTCCATAAAGGATTAGCCATTACAAAATATATGTTTTTCATTTTCTTTGCTTCATCGATTTTTTTGTCCCTCGACCAATTAAATGGAAGAGATAAAATCAAAAATTATAAATATTATCAAATTGAAAATATTTAAGACTGATTCCATAAAGGATTAGCCATTACAAAATTTATGTTTTTCATTTTCTTTGCTTCATCGATTTTTTTGTCCCTCGACCAATTAAATGAATAATGCGAAAACAAAATATATAGTTATTTTCGAAAAGGAAATATTTGAGACTGATTCCATAAAGGATTAGCCATTACAAAATATATGTTTTTCATTTTCTTTGCTTCATCGATTTTTTTGTCCCTCGACCAATTAAATGGAAGAGATAAAATCAAAAATTATAAATATTATCAAATTGAAAATATTTAAGACTGATTCCATAAAGGATTAGCCATTACAAAATTTATGTTTTTCATTTTCTTTGCTTCATCGATTTTTTTGTCCCTCGACCAATTAAATGAATAATGCGAAAACAAAATATATAGTTATTTTCGAAAAGGAAATATTTGAGACTGATTCCATAAAGGATTAGCCATTACAAAATATATGTTTTTCATTTTCTTTGCTTCATCGATTTTTTTGTGCCTCGACCAATTAAATGAATAATGCGAAAACAAAATATATAGTTATTTTCGAAAAGGAAATATTTGAGACTGATTCCATAAAGGATTAGCCATTACAAAATATATGTTTTTCATTTTCTTTGCTTCATCGATTTTTTTGTGCCTCGACCAATTAAATGAATAATGCTAAAACAAAATATATAGTTATTTTCGAAAAGGAAATATTTGAGACTGATTCCATAAAGGATTAGCCATTACAAAATATATGTTTTTCATTTTCTTTGCTTCATCGATTTTTTTGTGCCTCGACCAATTAAATGAATAATGCGAAAACAAAATATATAGTTATTTTCGAAAAGGAAATATTTGAGACTGATTCCATAAAGGATTAGCCATTACAAAATATATGTTTTTCATTTTCTTTGCTTCATCAATTTTTTTGTCCCTCGACCAATTAAATGGAAGAGATAAAAACAAAATTTATAAATAATATATAATTTAAAATATTTGAGACTGGTTCCATAAAGGATTAGCCATTACAAAATATATGTTTTTCATTTTCTTTGCATCATCGATTTTTTTGTCCCTCGACCAATTAAATGAATAATGCGAAAACAAAATATATAGTTATTTTCGAAAAGGAAATATTTGAGACTGATTCCATAAAGGATTAGCCATTACAAAATATATGTTTTTCATTTTCTTTGCTTCATCGATTTTTTGTCCCTCGACCAATTAAATGAATAATGCTAAAACAAAATATATAGTTATTTTCGAAAAGGAAATATTTGAGACTGATTCCATAAAGGATTAGCCATTACAAAATATATGTTTTTCATTTTCTTTGCTTCATCGATTTTTTTGTGCCTAGACCAATTAAATGAATAATGCGAAAACAAAATATATAGTTATTTTCGAAAAGGAAATATTTGAGACTGATTCCATAAAGGATTAGCCATTACAAAATATATGTTTTTCATTTTCTTTGCTTCATCGATTTTTTTGTGCCTAGACCAATTAAATGAATAATGCGAAAACAAAATATATAGTTATTTTCGAAAAGGAAATATTTGAGACTGATTCCATAAAGGATTAGCCATTACAAAATATATGTTTTTCATTTTCTTTGCTTCATCGATTTTTTTGTCCCTCGACCAATTAAATGGAAGAGATAAAATCAAAAATTATAAATATTATCAAATTGAAAATATTTAAGACTGATTCCATAAAGGATTAGCCATTACAAAATATATGTTTTTCATTTTCTTTGCTTCATCGATTTTTTTGTCCCTCGACCAATTAAATGGAAGAGATAAAATCAAAAATTATAAATATTATCAAATTGAAAATATTTAAGACTGATTCCATAAAGGATTAGCCATTACAAAATTTATGTTTTTCATTTTCTTTGCTTCATCGATTTTTTTGTGCCTAGACCAATTAAATGAATAATGCGAAAACAAAATATATAGTTATTTTCGAAAAGGAAATATTTGAGACTGATTCCATAAAGGATTAGCCATTACAAAATATATGTTTTTCATTTTCTTTGCTTCATCGATTTTTTTGTCCCTCGACCAATTAAATGGAAGAGATAAAATCAAAAATTATAAATATTATCAAATTGAAAATATTTAAGACTGATTCCATAAAGGATTAGCCATTACAAAATTTATGTTTTTCATTTTCTTTGCTTCATCGATTTTTTTGTCCCTCGACCAATTAAATGGAAGAGATAAAATCAAAAATTATAAATATTATCAAATTGAAAATATTTAAGACTGATTCCATAAAGGATTAGCCATTACAAAATTTATGTTTTTCATTTTCTTTGCTTCATCGATTTTTTGTCCCTCGACCAATTAAATGAATAATGCTAAAACAAAATATATAGTTATTTTCGAAAAGGAAATATTTGAGACTGATTCCATAAAGGATTAGCCATTACAAAATATATGTTTTTCATTTTCTTTGCTTCATCGATTTTTTTGTGCCTCGACCAATTAAATGAATAATGCTAAAACAAAATATATAGTTATTTTCGAAAAGGAAATATTTGAGACTGATTCCATAAAGGATTAGCCATTACAAAATATATGTTTTTCATTTTCTTTGCTTCATCGATTTTTTTGTGCCTCGACCAATTAAATGAATAATGCGAAAACAAAATATATAGTTATTTTCGAAAAGGAAATATTTGAGACTGATTCCATAAAGGATTAGCCATTACAAAATATATGTTTTTCATTTTCTTTGCTTCATCAATTTTTTTGTCCCTCGACCAATTAAATGGAAGAGATAAAAACAAAATTTATAAATAATATATAATTTAAAATATTTGAGACTGGTTCCATAAAGGATTAGCCATTACAAAATATATGTTTTTCATTTTCTTTGCATCATCGATTTTTTTGTGCCTCGACCAATTAAATGAATAATGCGAAAACAAAATATATAGTTATTTTCGAAAAGGAAATATTTGAGACTGATTCCATAAAGGATTAGCCATTACAAAATATATGTTTTTCATTTTCTTTGCTTCATCAATTTTTTTGTCCCTCGACCAATTAAATGGAAGAGATAAAAACAAAATTTATAAATAATATATAATTTAAAATATTTGAGACTGGTTCCATAAAGGATTAGCCATTACAAAATATATGTTTTTCATTTTCTTTGCTTCATCAATTTTTTTGTCCCTCGACCAATTAAATGGAAGAGATAAAAACAAAATTTATAAATAATATATAATTTAAAATATTTGAGACTGGTTCCATAAAGGATTAGCCATTACAAAATATATGTTTTTCATTTTCTTTGCATCATCGATTTTTTTGTGCCTCGACCAATTAAATGAATAATGCGAAAACAAAATATATAGTTATTTTCGAAAAGGAAATATTTGAGACTGATTCCATAAAGGATTAGCCATTACAAAATATATGTTTTTCATTTTCTTTGCTTCATCGATTTTTTTGTGCCTCGACCAATTAAATGAATAATGCGAAAACAAAATATATAGTTATTTTCGAAAAGGAAATATTTGAGACTGATTCCATAAAGGATTAGCCATTACAAAATATATGTTTTTCATTTTCTTTGCTTCATCGATTTTTTGTCCCTCGACCAATTAAATGAATAATGCTAAAACAAAATATATAGTTATTTTCGAAAAGGAAATATTTGAGACTGATTCCATAAAGGATTAGCCATTACAAAATATATGTTTTTCATTTTCTTTGCTTCATCGATTTTTTTGTGCCTAGACCAATTAAATGAATAATGCGAAAACAAAATATATAGTTATTTTCGAAAAGGAAATATTTGAGACTGATTCCATAAAGGATTAGCCATTACAAAATATATGTTTTTCATTTTCTTTGCTTCATCGATTTTTTTGTCCCTCGACCAATTAAATGGAAGAGATAAAATCAAAAATTATAAATATTATCAAATTGAAAATATTTAAGACTGATTCCATAAAGGATTAGCCATTACAAAATATATGTTTTTCATTTTCTTTGCTTCATCGATTTTTTTGTGCCTCGACCAATTAAATGAATAATGCGAAAACAAAATATATAGTTATTTTCGAAAAGGAAATATTTGAGACTGATTCCATAAAGGATTAGCCATTACAAAATATATGTTTTTCATTTTCTTTGCTTCATCGATTTTTTTGTGCCTCGACCAATTAAATGAATAATGCGAAAACAAAATATATAGTTATTTTCGAAAAGGAAATATTTGAGACTGATTCCATAAAGGATTAGCCATTACAAAATATATGTTTTTCATTTTCTTTGCTTCATCAATTTTTTTGTCCCTCGACCAATTAAATGGAAGAGATAAAAACAAAATTTATAAATAATATATAATTTAAAATATTTGAGACTGGTTCCATAAAGGATTAGCCATTACAAAATATATGTTTTTCATTTTCTTTGCATCATCGATTTTTTTGTCCCTCGACCAATTAAATGAATAATGCGAAAACAAAATATATAGTTATTTTCGAAAAGGAAATATTTGAGACTGATTCCATAAAGGATTAGCCATTACAAAATATATGTTTTTCATTTTCTTTGCTTCATCGATTTTTTGTCCCTCGACCAATTAAATGAATAATGCTAAAACAAAATATATAGTTATTTTCGAAAAGGAAATATTTGAGACTGATTCCATAAAGGATTAGCCATTACAAAATATATGTTTTTCATTTTCTTTGCTTCATCGATTTTTTTGTGCCTAGACCAATTAAATGAATAATGCGAAAACAAAATATATAGTTATTTTCGAAAAGGAAATATTTGAGACTGATTCCATAAAAGATTAGCCATTACAAAATATATGTTTTTCATTTTCTTTGCTTCATCGATTTTTTTGTGCCTAGACCAATTAAATGAATAATGCGAAAACAAAATATATAGTTATTTTCGAAAAGGAAATATTTGAGACTGATTCCATAAAGGATTAGCCATTACAAAATATATGTTTTTCATTTTCTTTGCTTCATCGATTTTTTGTCCCTCGACCAATTAAATGAATAATGCTAAAACAAAATATATAGTTATTTTCGAAAAGGAAATATTTGAGACTGATTCCATAAAGGATTAGCCATTACAAAATATATGTTTTTCATTTTCTTTGCTTCATCGATTTTTTTGTGCCTAGACCAATTAAATGAATAATGCGAAAACAAAATATATAGTTATTTTCGAAAAGGAAATATTTGAGACTGATTCCATAAAGGATTAGCCATTACAAAATATATGTTTTTCATTTTCTTTGCTTCATCGATTTTTTTGTGCCTAGACCAATTAAATGAATAATGCGAAAACAAAATATATAGTTATTTTCGAAAAGGAAATATTTGAGACTGATTCCATAAAGGATTAGCCATTACAAAATATATGTTTTTCATTTTCTTTGCTTCATCGATTTTTTTGTGCCTCGACCAATTAAATGAATAATGCTAAAACAAAATATATAGTTATTTTCGAAAAGGAAATATTTGAGACTGATTCCATAAAGGATTAGCCATTACAAAATATATGTTTTTCATTTTCTTTGCTTCATCGATTTTTTTGTGCCTCGACCAATTAAATGAATAATGCGAAAACAAAATATATAGTTATTTTCGAAAAGGAAATATTTGAGACTGATTCCATAAAGGATTAGCCATTACAAAATATATGTTTTTCATTTTCTTTGCTTCATCGATTTTTTTGTGCCTAGACCAATTAAATGAATAATGCGAAAACAAAATATATAGTTATTTTCGAAAAGGAAATATTTGAGACTGATTCCATAAAGGATTAGCCATTACAAAATATATGTTTTTCATTTTCTTTGCTTCATCGATTTTTTTGTGCCTAGACCAATTAAATGAATAATGCGAAAACAAAATATATAGTTATTTTCGAAAAGGAAATATTTGAGACTGATTCCATAAAGGATTAGCCATTACAAAATATATGTTTTTCATTTTCTTTGCTTCATCGATTTTTTTGTGCCTAGACCAATTAAATGAATAATGCGAAAACAAAATATATAGTTATTTTCGAAAAGGAAATATTTGAGACTGATTCCATAAAGGATTAGCCATTACAAAATATATGTTTTTCATTTTCTTTGCTTCATCGATTTTTTTGTGCCTAGACCAATTAAATGAATAATGCGAAAACAAAATATATAGTTATTTTCGAAAAGGAAATATTTGAGACTGATTCCATAAAGGATTAGCCATTACAAAATATATGTTTTTCATTTTCTTTGCTTCATCGATTTTTTTGTGCCTCGACCAATTAAATGAATAATGCGAAAACAAAATATATAGTTATTTTCGAAAAGGAAATATTTGAGACTGATTCCATAAAGGATTAGCCATTACAAAATATATGTTTTTCATTTTCTTTGCTTCATCGATTTTTTTGTCCCTCGACCAATTAAATGGAAGAGATAAAATCAAAAATTATAAATATTATCAAATTGAAAATATTTAAGACTGATTCCATAAAGGATTAGCCATTACAAAATTTATGTTTTTCATTTTCTTTGCTTCATCGATTTTTTTGTCCCTCGACCAATTAAATGAATAATGCGAAAACAAAATATATAGTTATTTTCGAAAAGGAAATATTTGAGACTGATTCCATAAAGGATTAGCCATTACAAAATATATGTTTTTCATTTTCTTTGCTTCATCGATTTTTTTGTCCCTCGACCAATTAAATGGAAGAGATAAAATCAAAAATTATAAATATTATCAAATTGAAAATATTTAAGACTGATTCCATAAAGGATTAGCCATTACAAAATTTATGTTTTTCATTTTCTTTGCTTCATCGATTTTTTTGTGCCTAGACCAATTAAATGAATAATGCGAAAACAAAATATATAGTTATTTTCGAAAAGGAAATATTTGAGACTGATTCCATAAAGGATTAGCCATTACAAAATATATGTTTTTCATTTTCTTTGCTTCATCGATTTTTTTGTGCCTAGACCAATTAAATGAATAATGCGAAAACAAAATATATAGTTATTTTCGAAAAGGAAATATTTGAGACTGATTCCATAAAGGATTAGCCATTACAAAATATATGTTTTTCATTTTCTTTGCTTCATCGATTTTTTTGTGCCTAGACCAATTAAATGAATAATGCGAAAACAAAATATATAGTTATTTTCGAAAAGGAAATATTTGAGACTGATTCCATAAAGGATTAGCCATTACAAAATATATGTTTTTCATTTTCTTTGCTTCATCGATTTTTTTGTGCCTAGACCAATTAAATGAATAATGCGAAAACAAAATATATAGTTATTTTCGAAAAGGAAATATTTGAGACTGATTCCATAAAGGATTAGCCATTACAAAATATATGTTTTTCATTTTCTTTGCTTCATCGATTTTTTGTCCCTCGACCAATTAAATGAATAATGCTAAAACAAAATATATAGTTATTTTCGAAAAGGAAATATTTGAGACTGATTCCATAAAGGATTAGCCATTACAAAATATATGTTTTTCATTTTCTTTGCTTCATCGATTTTTTTGTGCCTCGACCAATTAAATGAATAATGCGAAAACAAAATATATAGTTATTTTCGAAAAGGAAATATTTGAGACTGATTCCATAAAGGATTAGCCATTACAAAATATATGTTTTTCATTTTCTTTGCTTCATCGATTTTTTTGTCCCTCGACCAATTAAATGGAAGAGATAAAATCAAAAATTATAAATATTATCAAATTGAAAATATTTAAGACTGATTCCATAAAGGATTAGCCATTACAAAATTTATGTTTTTCATTTTCTTTGCTTCATCGATTTTTTTGTCCCTCGACCAATTAAATGAATAATGCGAAAACAAAATATATAGTTATTTTCGAAAAGGAAATATTTGAGACTGATTCCATAAAGGATTAGCCATTACAAAATATATGTTTTTCATTTTCTTTGCTTCATCGATTTTTTTGTCCCTCGACCAATTAAATGGAAGAGATAAAATCAAAAATTATAAATATTATCAAATTGAAAATATTTAAGACTGATTCCATAAAGGATTAGCCATTACAAAATTTATGTTTTTCATTTTCTTTGCTTCATCGATTTTTTTGTGCCTCGACCAATTAAATGAATAATGCGAAAACAAAATATATAGTTATTTTCGAAAAGGAAATATTTGAGACTGATTCCATAAAGGATTAGCCATTACAAAATATATGTTTTTCATTTTCTTTGCTTCATCGATTTTTTTGTGCCTAGACCAATTAAATGAATAATGCGAAAACAAAATATATAGTTATTTTCGAAAAGGAAATATTTGAGACTGATTCCATAAAGGATTAGCCATTACAAAATATATGTTTTTCATTTTCTTTGCTTCATCGATTTTTTTGTGCCTAGACCAATTAAATGAATAATGCGAAAACAAAATATATAGTTATTTTCGAAAAGGAAATATTTGAGACTGATTCCATAAAGGATTAGCCATTACAAAATATATGTTTTTCATTTTCTTTGCTTCATCGATTTTTTTGTGCCTAGACCAATTAAATGAATAATGCGAAAACAAAATATATAGTTATTTTCGAAAAGGAAATATTTGAGACTGATTCCATAAAGGATTAGCCATTACAAAATATATGTTTTTCATTTTCTTTGCTTCATCGATTTTTTTGTGCCTCGACCAATTAAATGAATAATGCGAAAACAAAATATATAGTTATTTTCGAAAAGGAAATATTTGAGACTGATTCCATAAAGGATTAGCCATTACAAAATATATGTTTTTCATTTTCTTTGCTTCATCGATTTTTTTGTCCCTCGACCAATTAAATGGAAGAGATAAAATCAAAAATTATAAATATTATCAAATTGAAAATATTTAAGACTGATTCCATAAAGGATTAGCCATTACAAAATTTATGTTTTTCATTTTCTTTGCTTCATCGATTTTTTTGTCCCTCGACCAATTAAATGAATAATGCGAAAACAAAATATATAGTTATTTTCGAAAAGGAAATATTTGAGACTGATTCCATAAAGGATTAGCCATTACAAAATATATGTTTTTCATTTTCTTTGCTTCATCGATTTTTTTGTCCCTCGACCAATTAAATGGAAGAGATAAAATCAAAAATTATAAATATTATCAAATTGAAAATATTTAAGACTGATTCCATAAAGGATTAGCCATTACAAAATTTATGTTTTTCATTTTCTTTGCTTCATCGATTTTTTTGTGCCTAGACCAATTAAATGAATAATGCGAAAACAAAATATATAGTTATTTTCGAAAAGGAAATATTTGAGACTGATTCCATAAAGGATTAGCCATTACAAAATATATGTTTTTCATTTTCTTTGCTTCATCGATTTTTTTGTGCCTAGACCAATTAAATGAATAATGCGAAAACAAAATATATAGTTATTTTCGAAAAGGAAATATTTGAGACTGATTCCATAAAGGATTAGCCATTACAAAATATATGTTTTTCATTTTCTTTGCTTCATCGATTTTTTTGTGCCTAGACCAATTAAATGAATAATGCGAAAACAAAATATATAGTTATTTTCGAAAAGGAAATATTTGAGACTGATTCCATAAAGGATTAGCCATTACAAAATATATGTTTTTCATTTTCTTTGCTTCATCGATTTTTTTGTGCCTAGACCAATTAAATGAATAATGCGAAAACAAAATATATAGTTATTTTCGAAAAGGAAATATTTGAGACTGATTCCATAAAGGATTAGCCATTACAAAATATATGTTTTTCATTTTCTTTGCTTCATCGATTTTTTGTCCCTCGACCAATTAAATGAATAATGCTAAAACAAAATATATAGTTATTTTCGAAAAGGAAATATTTGAGACTGATTCCATAAAGGATTAGCCATTACAAAATATATGTTTTTCATTTTCTTTGCTTCATCGATTTTTTTGTGCCTCGACCAATTAAATGAATAATGCGAAAACAAAATATATAGTTATTTTCGAAAAGGAAATATTTGAGACTGATTCCATAAAGGATTAGCCATTACAAAATATATGTTTTTCATTTTCTTTGCTTCATCGATTTTTTTGTCCCTCGACCAATTAAATGGAAGAGATAAAATCAAAAATTATAAATATTATCAAATTGAAAATATTTAAGACTGATTCCATAAAGGATTAGCCATTACAAAATTTATGTTTTTCATTTTCTTTGCTTCATCGATTTTTTTGTCCCTCGACCAATTAAATGAATAATGCGAAAACAAAATATATAGTTATTTTCGAAAAGGAAATATTTGAGACTGATTCCATAAAGGATTAGCCATTACAAAATATATGTTTTTCATTTTCTTTGCTTCATCGATTTTTTTGTCCCTCGACCAATTAAATGGAAGAGATAAAATCAAAAATTATAAATATTATCAAATTGAAAATATTTAAGACTGATTCCATAAAGGATTAGCCATTACAAAATTTATGTTTTTCATTTTCTTTGCTTCATCGATTTTTTTGTCCCTCGACCAATTAAATGAATAATGCGAAAACAAAATATATAGTTATTTTCGAAAAGGAAATATTTGAGACTGATTCCATAAAGGATTAGCCATTACAAAATATATGTTTTTCATTTTCTTTGCTTCATCGATTTTTTTGTCCCTCGACCAATTAAATGGAAGAGATAAAATCAAAAATTATAAATATTATCAAATTGAAAATATTTAAGACTGATTCCATAAAGGATTAGCCATTACAAAATTTATATTTTTCATTTTCTTTGCTTCATCGATTTTTTTGTCCCTCGACCAATTAAATGAATAATGCGAAAACAAAATATATAGTTATTTTCGAAAAGGAAATATTTGAGACTGATTCCATAAAGGATTAGCCATTACAAAATATATGTTTTTCATTTTCTTTGCTTCATCGATTTTTTTGTCCCTCGACCAATTAAATGGAAGAGATAAAATCAAAAATTATAAATATTATCAAATTGAAAATATTTAAGACTGATTCCATAAAGGATTAGCCATTACAAAATTTATGTTTTTCATTTTCTTTGCTTCATCGATTTTTTTGTCCCTCGACCAATTAAATGAATAATGCTAAAACAAAATATATAGTTATTTTCGAAAAGGAAATATTTGAGTCTGATTCCATAAAGGATTAGCCATTACAAAATATATGTTTTTCATTTTCTTTGCTTCATCGATTTTTTGTCCCTCGACCAATTAAATGAATAATGCTAAAACAAAATATATAGTTATTTTCGAAAAGGAAATATTTGAGACTGATTCCATAAAGGATTAGCCATTACAAAATATATGTTTTTCATTTTCTTTGCTTCATCGATTTTTTTGTGCCTAGACCAATTAAATGAATAATGCGAAAACAAAATATATAGTTATTTTCGAAAAGGAAATATTTGAGACTGATTCCATAAAGGATTAGCCATTACAAAATATATGTTTTTCATTTTCTTTGCTTCATCGATTTTTTTGTGCCTCGACCAATTAAATGAATAATGCGAAAACAAAATATATAGTTATTTTCGAAAAGGAAATATTTGAGACTGATTCCATAAAGGATTAGCCATTACAAAATATATGTTTTTCATTTTCTTTGCTTCATCGATTTTTTGTCCCTCGACCAATTAAATGAATAATGCTAAAACAAAATATATAGTTATTTTCGAAAAGGAAATATTTGAGACTGATTCCATAAAGGATTAGCCATTACAAAATATATGTTTTTCATTTTCTTTGCTTCATCGATTTTTTGTCCCTCGACCAATTAAATGAATAATGCTAAAACAAAATATATAGTTATTTTCGAAAAGGAAATATTTGAGACTGATTCCATAAAGGATTAGCCATTACAAAATATATGTTTTTCATTTTCTTTGCTTCATCGATTTTTTGTCCCTCGACCAATTAAATGAATAATGCTAAAACAAAATATATAGTTATTTTCGAAAAGGAAATATTTGAGACTGATTCCATAAAGGATTAGCCATTACAAAATATATGTTTTTCATTTTCTTTGCTTCATCGATTTTTTTGTGCCTAGACCAATTAAATGAATAATGCGAAAACAAAATATATAGTTATTTTCGAAAAGGAAATATTTGAGACTGATTCCATAAAGGATTAGCCATTACAAAATATATGTTTTTCATTTTCTTTGCTTCATCGATTTTTTTGTGCCTAGACCAATTAAATGAATAATGCGAAAACAAAATATATAGTTATTTTCGAAAAGGAAATATTTGAGACTGATTCCATAAAGGATTAGCCATTACAAAATATATGTTTTTCATTTTCTTTGCTTCATCGATTTTTTGTCCCTCGACCAATTAAATGAATAATGCTAAAACAAAATATATAGTTATTTTCGAAAAGGAAATATTTGAGACTGATTCCATAAAGGATTAGCCATTACAAAATATATGTTTTTCATTTTCTTTGCTTCATCGATTTTTTTGTGCCTCGACCAATTAAATGAATAATGCGAAAACAAAATATATAGTTATTTTCGAAAAGGAAATATTTGAGACTGATTCCATAAAGGATTAGCCATTACAAAATATATGTTTTTCATTTTCTTTGCTTCATCGATTTTTTTGTCCCTCGACCAATTAAATGGAAGAGATAAAATCAAAAATTATAAATATTATCAAATTGAAAATATTTAAGACTGATTCCATAAAGGATTAGCCATTACAAAATTTATGTTTTTCATTTTCTTTGCTTCATCGATTTTTTTGTCCCTCGACCAATTAAATGAATAATGCGAAAACAAAATATATAGTTATTTTCGAAAAGGAAATATTTGAGACTGATTCCATAAAGGATTAGCCATTACAAAATATATGTTTTTCATTTTCTTTGCTTCATCGATTTTTTTGTCCCTCGACCAATTAAATGGAAGAGATAAAATCAAAAATTATAAATATTATCAAATTGAAAATATTTAAGACTGATTCCATAAAGGATTAGCCATTACAAAATTTATGTTTTTCATTTTCTTTGCTTCATCGATTTTTTTGTCCCTCGACCAATTAAATGAATAATGCGAAAACAAAATATATAGTTATTTTCGAAAAGGAAATATTTGAGACTGATTCCATAAAGGATTAGCCATTACAAAATATATGTTTTTCATTTTCTTTGCTTCATCGATTTTTTTGTCCCTCGACCAATTAAATGGAAGAGATAAAATCAAAAATTATAAATATTATCAAATTGAAAATATTTAAGACTGATTCCATAAAGGATTAGCCATTACAAAATTTATATTTTTCATTTTCTTTGCTTCATCGATTTTTTTGTCCCTCGACCAATTAAATGAATAATGCGAAAACAAAATATATAGTTATTTTCGAAAAGGAAATATTTGAGACTGATTCCATAAAGGATTAGCCATTACAAAATATATGTTTTTCATTTTCTTTGCTTCATCGATTTTTTTGTCCCTCGACCAATTAAATGGAAGAGATAAAATCAAAAATTATAAATATTATCAAATTGAAAATATTTAAGACTGATTCCATAAAGGATTAGCCATTACAAAATTTATGTTTTTCATTTTCTTTGCTTCATCGATTTTTTTGTCCCTCGACCAATTAAATGAATAATGCTAAAACAAAATATATAGTTATTTTCGAAAAGGAAATATTTGAGTCTGATTCCATAAAGGATTAGCCATTACAAAATATATGTTTTTCATTTTCTTTGCTTCATCGATTTTTTGTCCCTCGACCAATTAAATGAATAATGCTAAAACAAAATATATAGTTATTTTCGAAAAGGAAATATTTGAGACTGATTCCATAAAGGATTAGCCATTACAAAATATATGTTTTTCATTTTCTTTGCTTCATCGATTTTTTTGTGCCTAGACCAATTAAATGAATAATGCGAAAACAAAATATATAGTTATTTTCGAAAAGGAAATATTTGAGACTGATTCCATAAAGGATTAGCCATTACAAAATATATGTTTTTCATTTTCTTTGCTTCATCGATTTTTTTGTGCCTCGACCAATTAAATGAATAATGCGAAAACAAAATATATAGTTATTTTCGAAAAGGAAATATTTGAGACTGATTCCATAAAGGATTAGCCATTACAAAATATATGTTTTTCATTTTCTTTGCTTCATCGATTTTTTGTCCCTCGACCAATTAAATGAATAATGCTAAAACAAAATATATAGTTATTTTCGAAAAGGAAATATTTGAGACTGATTCCATAAAGGATTAGCCATTACAAAATATATGTTTTTCATTTTCTTTGCTTCATCGATTTTTTGTCCCTCGACCAATTAAATGAATAATGCTAAAACAAAATATATAGTTATTTTCGAAAAGGAAATATTTGAGACTGATTCCATAAAGGATTAGCCATTACAAAATATATGTTTTTCATTTTCTTTGCTTCATCGATTTTTTGTCCCTCGACCAATTAAATGAATAATGCTAAAACAAAATATATAGTTATTTTCGAAAAGGAAATATTTGAGACTGATTCCATAAAGGATTAGCCATTACAAAATATATGTTTTTCATTTTCTTTGCTTCATCGATTTTTTTGTGCCTAGACCAATTAAATGAATAATGCTAAAACAAAATATATAGTTATTTTCGAAAAGGAAATATTTGAGACTGATTCCATAAAGGATTAGCCATTACAAAATATATGTTTTTCATTTTCTTTGCTTCATCGATTTTTTGTCCCTCGACCAATTAAATGAATAATGCTAAAACAAAATATATAGTTATTTTCGAAAAGGAAATATTTGAGACTGATTCCATAAAGGATTAGCCATTACAAAATATATGTTTTTCATTTTCTTTGCTTCATCGATTTTTTGTCCCTCGACCAATTAAATGAATAATGCTAAAACAAAATATATAGTTATTTTCGAAAAGGAAATATTTGAGACTGATTCCATAAAGGATTAGCCATTACAAAATATATGTTTTTCATTTTCTTTGCTTCATCGATTTTTTTGTGCCTAGACCAATTAAATGAATAATGCTAAAACAAAATATATAGTTATTTTCGAAAAGGAAATATTTGAGACTGATTCCATAAAGGATTAGCCATTACAAAATATATGTTTTTCATTTTCTTTGCTTCATCGATTTTTTTGTGCCTAGACCAATTAAATGAATAATGCGAAAACAAAATATATAGTTATTTTCGAAAAGGAAATATTTGAGACTGATTCCATAAAGGATTAGCCATTACAAAATATATGTTTTTCATTTTCTTTGCTTCATCGATTTTTTGTCCCTCGACCAATTAAATGAATAATGCTAAAACAAAATATATAGTTATTTTCGAAAAGGAAATATTTGAGACTGATTCCATAAAGGATTAGCCATTACAAAATATATGTTTTTCATTTTCTTTGCTTCATCGATTTTTTTGTGCCTAGACCAATTAAATGAATAATGCGAAAACAAAATATATAGTTATTTTCGAAAAGGAAATATTTGAGACTGATTCCATAAAGGATTAGCCATTACAAAATATATGTTTTTCATTTTCTTTGCTTCATCGATTTTTTGTCCCTCGACCAATTAAATGAATAATGCTAAAACAAAATATATAGTTATTTTCGAAAAGGAAATATTTGAGACTGATTCCATAAAGGATTAGCCATTACAAAATATATGTTTTTCATTTTCTTTGCTTCATCGATTTTTTTGTGCCTCGACCAATTAAATGAATAATGCGAAAACAAAATATATAGTTATTTTCGAAAAGGAAATATTTGAGACTGATTCCATAAAGGATTAGCCATTACAAAATATATGTTTTTCATTTTCTTTGCTTCATCGATTTTTTTGTCCCTCGACCAATTAAATGGAAGAGATAAAATCAAAAATTATAAATATTATCAAATTGAAAATATTTAAGACTGATTCCATAAAGGATTAGCCATTACAAAATTTATGTTTTTCATTTTCTTTGCTTCATCGATTTTTTTGTCCCTCGACCAATTAAATGAATAATGCGAAAACAAAATATATAGTTATTTTCGAAAAGGAAATATTTGAGACTGATTCCATAAAGGATTAGCCATTACAAAATATATGTTTTTCATTTTCTTTGCTTCATCGATTTTTTTGTCCCTCGACCAATTAAATGGAAGAGATAAAATCAAAAATTATAAATATTATCAAATTGAAAATATTTAAGACTGATTCCATAAAGGATTAGCCATTACAAAATTTATGTTTTTCATTTTCTTTGCTTCATCGATTTTTTTGTCCCTCGACCAATTAAATGAATAATGCGAAAACAAAATATATAGTTATTTTCGAAAAGGAAATATTTGAGACTGATTCCATAAAGGATTAGCCATTACAAAATATATGTTTTTCATTTTCTTTGCTTCATCGATTTTTTTGTCCCTCGACCAATTAAATGGAAGAGATAAAATCAAAAATTATAAATATTATCAAATTGAAAATATTTAAGACTGATTCCATAAAGGATTAGCCATTACAAAATTTATATTTTTCATTTTCTTTGCTTCATCGATTTTTTTGTCCCTCGACCAATTAAATGAATAATGCGAAAACAAAATATATAGTTATTTTCGAAAAGGAAATATTTGAGACTGATTCCATAAAGGATTAGCCATTACAAAATATATGTTTTTCATTTTCTTTGCTTCATCGATTTTTTTGTCCCTCGACCAATTAAATGGAAGAGATAAAATCAAAAATTATAAATATTATCAAATTGAAAATATTTAAGACTGATTCCATAAAGGATTAGCCATTACAAAATTTATGTTTTTCATTTTCTTTGCTTCATCGATTTTTTTGTCCCTCGACCAATTAAATGAATAATGCTAAAACAAAATATATAGTTATTTTCGAAAAGGAAATATTTGAGTCTGATTCCATAAAGGATTAGCCATTACAAAATATATGTTTTTCATTTTCTTTGCTTCATCGATTTTTTGTCCCTCGACCAATTAAATGAATAATGCTAAAACAAAATATATAGTTATTTTCGAAAAGGAAATATTTGAGACTGATTCCATAAAGGATTAGCCATTACAAAATATATGTTTTTCATTTTCTTTGCTTCATCGATTTTTTTGTGCCTAGACCAATTAAATGAATAATGCGAAAACAAAATATATAGTTATTTTCGAAAAGGAAATATTTGAGACTGATTCCATAAAGGATTAGCCATTACAAAATATATGTTTTTCATTTTCTTTGCTTCATCGATTTTTTTGTGCCTCGACCAATTAAATGAATAATGCGAAAACAAAATATATAGTTATTTTCGAAAAGGAAATATTTGAGACTGATTCCATAAAGGATTAGCCATTACAAAATATATGTTTTTCATTTTCTTTGCTTCATCGATTTTTTGTCCCTCGACCAATTAAATGAATAATGCTAAAACAAAATATATAGTTATTTTCGAAAAGGAAATATTTGAGACTGATTCCATAAAGGATTAGCCATTACAAAATATATGTTTTTCATTTTCTTTGCTTCATCGATTTTTTGTCCCTCGACCAATTAAATGAATAATGCTAAAACAAAATATATAGTTATTTTCGAAAAGGAAATATTTGAGACTGATTCCATAAAGGATTAGCCATTACAAAATATATGTTTTTCATTTTCTTTGCTTCATCGATTTTTTGTCCCTCGACCAATTAAATGAATAATGCTAAAACAAAATATATAGTTATTTTCGAAAAGGAAATATTTGAGACTGATTCCATAAAGGATTAGCCATTACAAAATATATGTTTTTCATTTTCTTTGCTTCATCGATTTTTTTGTGCCTAGACCAATTAAATGAATAATGCTAAAACAAAATATATAGTTATTTTCGAAAAGGAAATATTTGAGACTGATTCCATAAAGGATTAGCCATTACAAAATATATGTTTTTCATTTTCTTTGCTTCATCGATTTTTTGTCCCTCGACCAATTAAATGAATAATGCTAAAACAAAATATATAGTTATTTTCGAAAAGGAAATATTTGAGACTGATTCCATAAAGGATTAGCCATTACAAAATATATGTTTTTCATTTTCTTTGCTTCATCGATTTTTTGTCCCTCGACCAATTAAATGAATAATGCTAAAACAAAATATATAGTTATTTTCGAAAAGGAAATATTTGAGACTGATTCCATAAAGGATTAGCCATTACAAAATATATGTTTTTCATTTTCTTTGCTTCATCGATTTTTTGTCCCTCGACCAATTAAATGAATAATGCTAAAACAAAATATATAGTTATTTTCGAAAAGGAAATATTTGAGACTGATTCCATAAAGGATTAGCCATTACAAAATATATGTTTTTCATTTTCTTTGCTTCATCGATTTTTTTGTGCCTAGACCAATTAAATGAATAATGCTAAAACAAAATATATAGTTATTTTCGAAAAGGAAATATTTGAGACTGATTCCATAAAGGATTAGCCATTACAAAATATATGTTTTTCATTTTCTTTGCTTCATCGATTTTTTTGTGCCTAGACCAATTAAATGAATAATGCGAAAACAAAATATATAGTTATTTTCGAAAAGGAAATATTTGAGACTGATTCCATAAAGGATTAGCCATTACAAAATATATGTTTTTCATTTTCTTTGCTTCATCGATTTTTTTGTGCCTCGACCAATTAAATGAATAATGCGAAAACAAAATATATAGTTATTTTCGAAAAGGAAATATTTGAGACTGATTCCATAAAGGATTAGCCATTACAAAATATATGTTTTTCATTTTCTTTGCTTCATCGATTTTTTTGTGCCTAGACCAATTAAATGAATAATGCGAAAACAAAATATATAGTTATTTTCGAAAAGGAAATATTTGAGACTGATTCCATAAAGGATTAGCCATTACAAAATATATGTTTTTCATTTTCTTTGCTTCATCGATTTTTTGTCCCTCGACCAATTAAATGAATAATGCTAAAACAAAATATATAGTTATTTTCGAAAAGGAAATATTTGAGACTGATTCCATAAAGGATTAGCCATTACAAAATATATGTTTTTCATTTTCTTTGCTTCATCGATTTTTTGTCCCTCGACCAATTAAATGAATAATGCTAAAACAAAATATATAGTTATTTTCGAAAAGGAAATATTTGAGACTGATTCCATAAAGGATTAGCCATTACAAAATATATGTTTTTCATTTTCTTTGCTTCATCGATTTTTTTGTGCCTAGACCAATTAAATGAATAATGCTAAAACAAAATATATAGTTATTTTCGAAAAGGAAATATTTGAGACTGATTCCATAAAGGATTAGCCATTACAAAATATATGTTTTTCATTTTCTTTGCTTCATCGATTTTTTTGTGCCTAGACCAATTAAATGAATAATGCGAAAACAAAATATATAGTTATTTTCGAAAAGGAAATATTTGAGACTGATTCCATAAAGGATTAGCCATTACAAAATATATGTTTTTCATTTTCTTTGCTTCATCGATTTTTTGTCCCTCGACCAATTAAATGAATAATGCTAAAACAAAATATATAGTTATTTTCGAAAAGGAAATATTTGAGACTGATTCCATAAAGGATTAGCCATTACAAAATATATGTTTTTCATTTTCTTTGCTTCATCGATTTTTTGTCCCTCGACCAATTAAATGAATAATGCTAAAACAAAATATATAGTTATTTTCGAAAAGGAAATATTTGAGACTGATTCCATAAAGGATTAGCCATTACAAAATATATGTTTTTCATTTTCTTTGCTTCATCGATTTTTTTGTGCCTAGACCAATTAAATGAATAATGCTAAAACAAAATATATAGTTATTTTCGAAAAGGAAATATTTGAGACTGATTCCATAAAGGATTAGCCATTACAAAATATATGTTTTTCATTTTCTTTGCTTCATCGATTTTTTTGTGCCTAGACCAATTAAATGAATAATGCGAAAACAAAATATATAGTTATTTTCGAAAAGGAAATATTTGAGACTGATTCCATAAAGGATTAGCCATTACAAAATATATGTTTTTCATTTTCTTTGCTTCATCGATTTTTTGTCCCTCGACCAATTAAATGAATAATGCTAAAACAAAATATATAGTTATTTTCGAAAAGGAAATATTTGAGACTGATTCCATAAAGGATTAGCCATTACAAAATATATGTTTTTCATTTTCTTTGCTTCATCGATTTTTTTGTGCCTAGACCAATTAAATGAATAATGCTAAAACAAAATATATAGTTATTTTCGAAAAGGAAATATTTGAGACTGATTCCATAAAGGATTAGCCATTACAAAATATATGTTTTTCATTTTCTTTGCTTCATCGATTTTTTGTCCCTCGACCAATTAAATGAATAATGCTAAAACAAAATATATAGTTATTTTCGAAAAGGAAATATTTGAGACTGATTCCATAAAGGATTAGCCATTACAAAATATATGTTTTTCATTTTCTTTGCTTCATCGATTTTTTGTCCCTCGACCAATTAAATGAATAATGCTAAAACAAAATATATAGTTATTTTCGAAAAGGAAATATTTGAGACTGATTCCATAAAGGATTAGCCATTACAAAATATATGTTTTTCATTTTCTTTGCTTCATCGATTTTTTGTCCCTCGACCAATTAAATGAATAATGCTAAAACAAAATATATAGTTATTTTCGAAAAGGAAATATTTGAGACTGATTCCATAAAGGATTAGCCATTACAAAATATATGTTTTTCATTTTCTTTGCTTCATCGATTTTTTTGTGCCTAGACCAATTAAATGAATAATGCTAAAACAAAATATATAGTTATTTTCGAAAAGGAAATATTTGAGACTGATTCCATAAAGGATTAGCCATTACAAAATATATGTTTTTCATTTTCTTTGCTTCATCGATTTTTTTGTGCCTAGACCAATTAAATGAATAATGCGAAAACAAAATATATAGTTATTTTCGAAAAGGAAATATTTGAGACTGATTCCATAAAGGATTAGCCATTACAAAATATATGTTTTTCATTTTCTTTGCTTCATCGATTTTTTGTCCCTCGACCAATTAAATGAATAATGCTAAAACAAAATATATAGTTATTTTCGAAAAGGAAATATTTGAGACTGATTCCATAAAGGATTAGCCATTACAAAATATATGTTTTTCATTTTCTTTGCTTCATCGATTTTTTGTCCCTCGTCCAATTAAATGAATAATGCTAAAACAAAATATATAGTTATTTTCGAAAAGGAAATATTTGAGACTGATTCCATAAAGGATTAGCCATTACAAAATATATGTTTTTCATTTTCTTTGCTTCATCGATTTTTTGTCCCTCGACCAATTAAATGAATAATGCTAAAACAAAATATATAGTTATTTTCGAAAAGGAAATATTTGAGACTGATTCCATAAAGGATTAGCCATTACAAAATATATGTTTTTCATTTTCTTTGCTTCATCGATTTTTTGTCCCTCGACCAATTAAATGAATAATGCTAAAACAAAATATATAGTTATTTTCGAAAAGGAAATATTTGAGACTGATTCCATAAAGGATTAGCCATTACAAAATATATGTTTTTCATTTTCTTTGCTTCATCGATTTTTTGTCCCTCGACCAATTAAATGAATAATGCTAAAACAAAATATATAGTTATTTTCGAAAAGGAAATATTTGAGACTGATTCCATAAAGAATTAGCCATTACAAAATATATGTTTTTCATTTTCTTTGCTTCATCGATTTTTTTGTGCCTAGACCAATTAAATGAATAATGCTAAAACAAAATATATAGTTATTTTCGAAAAGGAAATATTTGAGACTGATTCCATAAAGGATTAGCCATTACAAAATATATGTTTTTCATTTTCTTTGCTTCATCGATTTTTTTGTGCCTAGACCAATTAAATGAATAATGCGAAAACAAAATATATAGTTATTTTCGAAAAGGAAATATTTGAGACTGATTCCATAAAGGATTAGCCATTACAAAATATATGTTTTTCATTTTCTTTGCTTCATCGATTTTTTGTCCCTCGACCAATTAAATGAATAATGCTAAAACAAAATATATAGTTATTTTCGAAAAGGAAATATTTGAGACTGATTCCATAAAGGATTAGCCATTACAAAATATATGTTTTTCATTTTCTTTGCTTCATCGATTTTTTTGTGCCTAGACCAATTAAATGAATAATGCGAAAACAAAATATATAGTTATTTTCGAAAAGGAAATATTTGAGACTGATTCCATAAAGGATTAGCCATTACAAAATATATGTTTTTCATTTTCTTTGCTTCATCGATTTTTTGTCCCTCGACCAATTAAATGAATAATGCTAAAACAAAATATATAGTAATTTTCGAAAAGGAAATATTTGAGACTGATTCCATAAAGGATTAGCCATTACAAAATATATGTTTTTCATTTTCTTTGCTTCATCGATTTTTTGTCCCTCGACCAATTAAATGAATAATGCTAAAACAAAATATATAGTTATTTTCGAAAAGGAAATATTTGAGACTGATTCCATAAAGGATTAGCCATTACAAAATATATGTTTTTCATTTTCTTTGCTTCATCGATTTTTTTGTGCCTAGACCAATTAAATGAATAATGCTAAAACAAAATATATAGTTATTTTCGAAAAGGAAATATTTGAGACTGATTCCATAAAGGATTAGCCATTACAAAATATATGTTTTTCATTTTCTTTGCTTCATCGATTTTTTTGTGCCTAGACCAATTAAATGAATAATGCGAAAACAAAATATATAGTTATTTTCGAAAAGGAAATATTTGAGACTGATTCCATAAAGGATTAGCCATTACAAAATATATGTTTTTCATTTTCTTTGCTTCATCGATTTTTTGTCCCTCGACCAATTAAATGAATAATGCTAAAACAAAATATATAGTTATTTTCGAAAAGGAAATATTTGAGACTGATTCCATAAAGGATTAGCCATTACAAAATATATGTTTTTCATTTTCTTTGCTTCATCGATTTTTTGTCCCTCGACCAATTAAATGAATAATGCTAAAACAAAATATATAGTTATTTTCGAAAAGGAAATATTTGAGACTGATTCCATAAAGGATTAGCCATTACAAAATATATGTTTTTCATTTTCTTTGCTTCATCGATTTTTTTGTGCCTAGACCAATTAAATGAATAATGCTAAAACAAAATATATAGTTATTTTCGAAAAGGAAATATTTGAGACTGATTCCATAAAGGATTAGCCATTACAAAATATATGTTTTTCATTTTCTTTGCTTCATCGATTTTTTTGTGCCTAGACCAATTAAATGAATAATGCGAAAACAAAATATATAGTTATTTTCGAAAAGGAAATATTTGAGACTGATTCCATAAAGGATTAGCCATTACAAAATATATGTTTTTCATTTTCTTTGCTTCATCGATTTTTTGTCCCTCGACCAATTAAATGAATAATGCTAAAACAAAATATATAGTTATTTTCGAAAAGGAAATATTTGAGACTGATTCCATAAAGGATTAGCCATTACAAAATATATGTTTTTCATTTTCTTTGCTTCATCGATTTTTTTGTGCCTAGACCAATTAAATGAATAATGCGAAAACAAAATATATAGTTATTTTCGAAAAGGAAATATTTGAGACTGATTCCATAAAGGATTAGCCATTACAAAATATATGTTTTTCATTTTCTTTGCTTCATCGATTTTTTGTCCCTCGACCAATTAAATGAATAATGCTAAAACAAAATATATAGTTATTTTCGAAAAGGAAATATTTGAGACTGATTCCATAAAGGATTAGCCATTACAAAATATATGTTTTTCATTTTCTTTGCTTCATCGATTTTTTGTCCCTCGACCAATTAAATGAATAATGCTAAAACAAAATATATAGTTATTTTCGAAAAGGAAATATTTGAGACTGATTCCATAAAGGATTAGCCATTACAAAATATATGTTTTTCATTTTCTTTGCTTCATCGATTTTTTTGTGCCTAGACCAATTAAATGAATAATGCTAAAACAAAATATATAGTTATTTTCGAAAAGGAAATATTTGAGACTGATTCCATAAAGGATTAGCCATTACAAAATATATGTTTTTCATTTTCTTTGCTTCATCGATTTTTTTGTGCCTAGACCAATTAAATGAATAATGCGAAAACAAAATATATAGTTATTTTCGAAAAGGAAATATTTGAGACTGATTCCATAAAGGATTAGCCATTACAAAATATATGTTTTTCATTTTCTTTGCTTCATCGATTTTTTGTCCCTCGACCAATTAAATGAATAATGCTAAAACAAAATATATAGTTATTTTCGAAAAGGAAATATTTGAGACTGATTCCATAAAGGATTAGCCATTACAAAATATATGTTTTTCATTTTCTTTGCTTCATCGATTTTTTGTCCCTCGACCAATTAAATGAATAATGCTAAAACAAAATATATAGTTATTTTCGAAAAGGAAATATTTGAGACTGATTCCATAAAGGATTAGCCATTACAAAATATATGTTTTTCATTTTCTTTGCTTCATCGATTTTTTTGTGCCTAGACCAATTAAATGAATAATGCTAAAACAAAATATATAGTTATTTTCGAAAAGGAAATATTTGAGACTGATTCCATAAAGGATTAGCCATTACAAAATATATGTTTTTCATTTTCTTTGCTTCATCGATTTTTTTGTGCCTAGACCAATTAAATGAATAATGCGAAAACAAAATATATAGTTATTTTCGAAAAGGAAATATTTGAGACTGATTCCATAAAGGATTAGCCATTACAAAATATATGTTTTTCATTTTCTTTGCTTCATCGATTTTTTGTCCCTCGACCAATTAAATGAATAATGCTAAAACAAAATATATAGTTATTTTCGAAAAGGAAATATTTGAGACTGATTCCATAAAGGATTAGCCATTACAAAATATATGTTTTTCATTTTCTTTGCTTCATCGATTTTTTTGTGCCTAGACCAATTAAATGAATAATGCGAAAACAAAATATATAGTTATTTTCGAAAAGGAAATATTTGAGACTGATTCCATAAAGGATTAGCCATTACAAAATATATGTTTTTCATTTTCTTTGCTTCATCGATTTTTTGTCCCTCGACCAATTAAATGAATAATGCTAAAACAAAATATATAGTTATTTTCGAAAAGGAAATATTTGAGACTGATTCCATAAAGGATTTGCCATTACAAAATATATGTTTTTCATTTTCTTTGCTTCATCGATTTTTTTGTGCCTAGACCAATTAAATGAATAATGCGAAAACAAAATATATAGTTATTTTCGAAAAGGAAATATTTGAGACTGATTCCATAAAGGATTAGCCATTACAAAATATATGTTTTTCATTTTCTTTGCTTCATCGATTTTTTGTCCCTCGACCAATTAAATGAATAATGCGAAAACAAAATATATAGTTATTTTCGAAAAGGAAATATTTGAGACTGATTCCATAAAGGATTAGCCATTACAAAATATATGTTTTTCATTTTCTTTGCTTCATCGATTTTTTTGTGCCTAGACCAATTAAATGAATAATGCGAAAACAAAATATATAGTTATTTTCGAAAAGGAAATATTTGAGACTGATTCCATAAAGGATTAGCCATTACAAAATATATGTTTTTCATTTTCTTTGCTTCATCGATTTTTTTGTGCCTAGACCAATTAAATGAATAATGCTAAAACAAAATATATAGTTATTTTCGAAAAGGAAATATTTGAGACTGATTCCATAAAGGATTAGCCATTACAAAATATATGTTTTTCATTTTCTTTGCTTCATCGATTTTTTTGTGCCTCGACCAATTAAATGAATAATGCGAAAACAAAATATATAGTTATTTTCGAAAAGGAAATATTTGAGACTGATTCCATAAAGGATTAGCCATTACAAAATATATGTTTTTCATTTTCTTTGCTTCATCGATTTTTTTGTGCCTAGACCAATTAAATGAATAATGCTAAAACAAAATATATAGTTATTTTCGAAAAGGAAATATTTGAGACTGATTCCATAAAGGATTAGCCATTACAAAATATATGTTTTTCATTTTCTTTGCTTCATCGATTTTTTTGTGCCTCGACCAATTAAATGAATAATGCGAAAACAAAATATATAGTTATTTTCGAAAAGGAAATATTTGAGACTGATTCCATAAAGGATTAGCCATTACAAAATATATGTTTTTCATTTTCTTTGCTTCATCGATTTTTTGTCCCTCGACCAATTAAATGAATAATGCTAAAACAAAATATATAGTTATTTTCGAAAAGGAAATATTTGAGACTGATTCCATAAAGGATTAGCCATTACAAAATATATGTTTTTCATTTTCTTTGCTTCATCGATTTTTTGTCCCTCGACCAATTAAATGAATAATGCTAAAACAAAATATATAGTTATTTTCGAAAAGGAAATATTTGAGACTGATTCCATAAAGGATTAGCCATTACAAAATATATGTTTTTCATTTTCTTTGCTTCATCGATTTTTTGTCCCTCGACCAATTAAATGAATAATGCTAAAACAAAATATATAGTTATTTTCGAAAAGGAAATATTTGAGACTGATTCCATAAAGGATTAGCCGTTACAAAATATATGTTTTTCATTTTCTTTGCTTCATCGATTTTTTTGTGCCTAGACCAATTAAATGAATAATGCGAAAACAAAATATATAGTTATTTTCGAAAAGGAAATATTTGAGACTGATTCCATAAAGGATTAGCCATTACAAAATATATGTTTTTCATTTTCTTTGCTTCATCGATTTTTTGTCCCTCGACCAATTAAATGAATAATGCTAAAACAAAATATATAGTTATTTTCGAAAAGGAAATATTTGAGACTGATTCCATAAAGGATTAGCCGTTACAAAATATATGTTTTTCATTTTCTTTGCTTCATCGATTTTTTTGTGCCTAGACCAATTAAATGAATAATGCGAAAACAAAATATATAGTTATTTTCGAAAAGGAAATATTTGAGACTGATTCCATAAAGGATTAGCCATTACAAAATATATGTTTTTCATTTTCTTTGCTTCATCGATTTTTTGTCCCTCGACCAATTAAATGAATAATGCTAAAACAAAATATATAGTTATTTTCGAAAAGGAAATATTTGAGACTGATTCCATAAAGGATTAGCCATTACAAAATATATGTTTTTCATTTTCTTTGCTTCATCGATTTTTTGTCCCTCGACCAATTAAATGAATAATGCTAAAACAAAATATATAGTTATTTTCGAAAAGGAAATATTTGAGACTGATTCCATAAAGGATTAGCCATTACAAAATATATGTTTTTCATTTTCTTTGCTTCATCGATTTTTTTGTGCCTAGACCAATTAAATGAATAATGCGAAAACAAAATATATAGTTATTTTCGAAAAGGAAATATTTGAGACTGATTCCATAAAGGATTAGCCGTTCCAAAATATATGTTTTTCATTTTCTTTGCTTCATCGATTTTTTGTCCCTCGACCAATTAAATGAATAATGCTAAAACAAAATATATAGTTATTTTCGAAAAGGAAATATTTGAGACTGATTCCATAAAGGATTAGCCATTACAAAATATATGTTTTTCATTTTCTTTGCTTCATCGATTTTTTGTCCCTCGACCAATTAAATGAATAATGCTAAAACAAAATATATAGTTATTTTCGAAAAGGAAATATTTGAGACTGATTCCATAAAGGATTAGCCATTACAAAATATATGTTTTTCATTTTCTTTGCTTCATCGATTTTTTTGTGCCTAGACCAATTAAATGAATAATGCGAAAACAAAATATATAGTTATTTTCGAAAAGGAAATATTTGAGACTGATTCCATAAAGGATTAGCCATTACAAAATATATGTTTTTCATTTTCTTTGCTTCATCGATTTTTTGTCCCTCGACCAATTAAATGAATAATGCTAAAACAAAATATATAGTTATTTTCGAAAAGGAAATATTTGAGACTGATTCCATAAAGGATTAGCCGTTACAAAATATATGTTTTTCATTTTCTTTGCTTCATCGATTTTTTTGTGCCTAGACCAATTAAATGAATAATGCGAAAACAAAATATATAGTTATTTTCGAAAAGGAAATATTTGAGACTGATTCCATAAAGGATTAGCCATTACAAAATATATGTTTTTCATTTTCTTTGCTTCATCGATTTTTTGTCCCTCGACCAATTAAATGAATAATGCTAAAACAAAATATATAGTTATTTTCGAAAAGGAAATATTTGAGACTGATTCCATAAAGGATTTGCCATTACAAAATATATGTTTTTCATTTTCTTTGCTTCATCGATTTTTTGTCCCTCGACCAATTAAATGAATAATGCTAAAACAAAATATATAGTTATTTTCGAAAAGGAAATATTTGAGACTGATTCCATAAAGGATTAGCCATTACAAAATATATGTTTTTCATTTTCTTTGCTTCATCGATTTTTTTGTGCCTAGACCAATTAAATGAATAATGCGAAAACAAAATATATAGTTATTTTCGAAAAGGAAATATTTGAGACTGATTCCATAAAGGATTAGCCATTACAAAATATATGTTTTTCATTTTCTTTGCTTCATCGATTTTTTTGTGCCTCGACCAATTAAATGAATAATGCGAAAACAAAATATATAGTTATTTTCGAAAAGGAAATATTTGAGACTGATTCCATAAAGGATTAGCCATTACAAAATATATGTTTTTCATTTTCTTTGCTTCATCGATTTTTTTGTGCCTAGACCAATTAAATGAATAATGCGAAAACAAAATATATAGTTATTTTCGAAAAGGAAATATTTGAGACTGATTCCATAAAGGATTAGCCATTACAAAATATATGTTTTTCATTTTCTTTGCTTCATCGATTTTTTGTCCCTCGACCAATTAAATGAATAATGCTAAAACAAAATATATAGTTATTTTCGAAAAGGAAATATTTGAGACTGATTCCATAAAGGATTAGCCATTACAAAATATATGTTTTTCATTTTCTTTGCTTCATCGATTTTTTTGTGCCTAGACCAATTAAATGAATAATGCTAAAACAAAATATATAGTTATTTTCGAAAAGGAAATATTTGAGACTGATTCCATAAAGGATTAGCCATTACAAAATATATGTTTTTCATTTTCTTTGCTTCATCGATTTTTTTGTGCCTAGACCAATTAAATGAATAATGCTAAAACAAAATATATAGTTATTTTCGAAAAGGAAATATTTGAGACTGATTCCATAAAGGATTAGCCATTACAAAATATATGTTTTTCATTTTCTTTGCTTCATCGATTTTTTTGTGCCTAGACCAATTAAATGAATAATGCGAAAACAAAATATATAGTTATTTTCGAAAAGGAAATATTTGAGACTGATTCCATAAAGGATTAGCCATTACAAAATATATGTTTTTCATTTTCTTTGCTTCATCGATTTTTTTGTGCCTAGACCAATTAAATGAATAATGCTAAAACAAAATATATAGTTATTTTCGAAAAGGAAATATTTGAGACTGATTCCATAAAGGATTAGCCATTACAAAATATATGTTTTTCATTTTCTTTGCTTCATCGATTTTTTGTCCCTCGACCAATTAAATGAATAATGCTAAAACAAAATATATAGTTATTTTCGAAAAGGAAATATTTGAGACTGATTCCATAAAGGATTAGCCATTACAAAATATATGTTTTTCATTTTCTTTGCTTCATCGATTTTTTTGTGCCTAGACCAATTAAATGAATAATGCTAAAACAAAATATATAGTTATTTTCGAAAAGGAAATATTTGAGACTGATTCCATAAAGGATTAGCCATTACAAAATATATGTTTTTCATTTTCTTTGCTTCATCGATTTTTTTGTGCCTAGACCAATTAAATGAATAATGCTAAAACAAAATATATAGTTATTTTCGAAAAGGAAATATTTGAGACTGATTCCATAAAGGATTAGCCATTACAAAATATATGTTTTTCATTTTCTTTGCTTCATCGATTTTTTTGTGCCTCGACCAATTAAATGAATAATGCGAAAACAAAATATATAGTTATTTTCGAAAAGGAAATATTTGAGACTGATTCCATAAAGGATTAGCCATTACAAAATATATGTTTTTCATTTTCTTTGCTTCATCGATTTTTTTGTGCCTAGACCAATTAAATGAATAATGCTAAAACAAAATATATAGTTATTTTCGAAAAGGAAATATTTGAGACTGATTCCATAAAGGATTAGCCATTACAAAATATATGTTTTTCATTTTCTTTGCTTCATCGATTTTTTGTCCCTCGACCAATTAAATGAATAATGCTAAAACAAAATATATAGTTATTTTCGAAAAGGAAATATTTGAGACTGATTCCATAAAGGATTAGCCATTACAAAATATATGTTTTTCATTTTCTTTGCTTCATCGATTTTTTTGTGCCTCGACCAATTAAATGAATAATGCGAAAACAAAATATATAGTTATTTTCGAAAAGGAAATATTTGAGACTGATTCCATAAAGGATTAGCCATTACAAAATATATGTTTTTCATTTTCTTTGCTTCATCGATTTTTTTGTGCCTAGACCAATTAAATGAATAATGCTAAAACAAAATATATAGTTATTTTCGAAAAGGAAATATTTGAGACTGATTCCATAAAGGATTAGCCATTACAAAATATATGTTTTTCATTTTCTTTGCTTCATCGATTTTTTGTCCCTCGACCAATTAAATGAATAATGCTAAAACAAAATATATAGTTATTTTCGAAAAGGAAATATTTGAGACTGATTCCATAAAGGATTAGCCATTACAAAATATATGTTTTTCATTTTCTTTGCTTCATCGATTTTTTGTCCCTCGACCAATTAAATGAATAATGCTAAAACAAAATATATAGTTATTTTCGAAAAGGAAATATTTGAGACTGATTCCATAAAGGATTAGCCATTACAAAATATATGTTTTTCATTTTCTTTGCTTCATCGATTTTTTTGTGCCTCGACCAATTAAATGAATAATGCGAAAACAAAATATATAGTTATTTTCGAAAAGGAAATATTTGAGACTGATTCCATAAAGGATTAGCCATTACAAAATATATGTTTTTCATTTTCTTTGCTTCATCGATTTTTTTGTGCCTAGACCAATTAAATGAATAATGCTAAAACAAAATATATAGTTATTTTCGAAAAGGAAATATTTGAGACTGATTCCATAAAGGATTAGCCATTACAAAATATATGTTTTTCATTTTCTTTGCTTCATCGATTTTTTGTCCCTCGACCAATTAAATGAATAATGCTAAAACAAAATATATAGTTATTTTCGAAAAGGAAATATTTGAGACTGATTCCATAAAGGATTAGCCATTACAAAATATATGTTTTTCATTTTCTTTGCTTCATCGATTTTTTGTCCCTCGACCAATTAAATGAATAATGCTAAAACAAAATATATAGTTATTTTCGAAAAGGAAATATTTGAGACTGATTCCATAAAGGATTAGCCATTACAAAATATATGTTTTTCATTTTCTTTGCTTCATCGATTTTTTTGTGCCTCGACCAATTAAATGAATAATGCGAAAACAAAATATATAGTTATTTTCGAAAAGGAAATATTTGAGACTGATTCCATAAAGGATTAGCCATTACAAAATATATGTTTTTCATTTTCTTTGCTTCATCGATTTTTTTGTGCCTCGACCAATTAAATGAATAATGCGAAAACAAAATATATAGTTATTTTCGAAAAGGAAATATTTAAGACTGATTCCATAAAGGATTAGCCATTACAAAATATATGTTTTTCATTTTCTTTGCTTCATCGATTTTTTTGTGCCTCGACCAATTAAATGAATAATGCGAAAACAAAATATATAGTTATTTTCGAAAAGGAAATATTTGAGACTGATTCCATAAAGGATTAGCCATTACAAAATATATGTTTTTCATTTTCTTTGCTTCATCGATTTTTTTGTGCCTAGACCAATTAAATGAATAATGCTAAAACAAAATATATAGTTATTTTCGAAAAGGAAATATTTGAGACTGATTCCATAAAGGATTAGCCATTACAAAATATATGTTTTTCATTTTCTTTGCTTCATCGATTTTTTTGTGCCTAGACCAATTAAATGAATAATGCGAAAACAAAATATATAGTTATTTTCGAAAAGGAAATATTTGAGACTGATTCCATAAAGGATTAGCCATTACAAAATATATGTTTTTCATTTTCTTTGCTTCATCGATTTTTTTGTGCCTAGACCAATTAAATGAATAATGCGAAAACAAAATATATAGTTATTTTCGAAAAGGAAATATTTGAGACTGATTCCATAAAGGATTAGCCATTACAAAATATATGTTTTTCATTTTCTTTGCTTCATCGATTTTTTTGTGCCTAGACCAATTAAATGAATAATGCTAAAACAAAATATATAGTTATTTTCGAAAAGGAAATATTTGAGACTGATTCCATAAAGGATTAGCCATTACAAAATATATGTTTTTCATTTTCTTTGCTTCATCGATTTTTTTGTGCCTAGACCAATTAAATGAATAATGCTAAAACAAAATATATAGTTATTTTCGAAAAGGAAATATTTGAGACTGATTCCATAAAGGATTAGCCATTACAAAATATATGTTTTTCATTTTCTTTGCTTCATCGATTTTTTTGTGCCTAGACCAATTAAATGAATAATGCGAAAACAAAATATATAGTTATTTTCGAAAAGGAAATATTTGAGACTGATTCCATAAAGGATTAGCCATTACAAAATATATGTTTTTCATTTTCTTTGCTTCATCGATTTTTTTGTGCCTAGACCAATTAAATGAATAATGCTAAAACAAAATATATAGTTATTTTCGAAAAGGAAATATTTGAGACTGATTCCATAAAGGATTAGCCATTACAAAATATATGTTTTTCATTTTCTTTGCTTCATCGATTTTTTTGTGCCTAGACCAATTAAATGAATAATGCTAAAACAAAATATATAGTTATTTTCGAAAAGGAAATATTTGAGACTGATTCCATAAAGGATTAGCCATTACAAAATATATGTTTTTCATTTTCTTTGCTTCATCGATTTTTTTGTGCCTAGACCAATTAAATGAATAATGCGAAAACAAAATATATAGTTATTTTCGAAAAGGAAATATTTGAGACTGATTCCATAAAGGATTAGCCATTACAAAATATATGTTTTTCATTTTCTTTGCTTCATCGATTTTTTTGTGCCTAGACCAATTAAATGAATAATGCTAAAACAAAATATATAGTTATTTTCGAAAAGGAAATATTTGAGACTGATTCCATAAAGGATTAGCCATTACAAAATATATGTTTTTCATTTTCTTTGCTTCATCGATTTTTTTGTGCCTAGACCAATTAAATGAATAATGCGAAAACAAAATATATAGTTATTTTCGAAAAGGAAATATTTGAGACTGATTCCATAAAGGATTAGCCATTACAAAATATATGTTTTTCATTTTCTTTGCTTCATCGATTTTTTTGTGCCTAGACCAATTAAATGAATAATGCTAAAACAAAATATATAGTTATTTTCGAAAAGGAAATATTTGAGACTGATTCCATAAAGGATTAGCCATTACAAAATATATGTTTTTCATTTTCTTTGCTTCATCGATTTTTTTGTGCCTAGACCAATTAAATGAATAATGCTAAAACAAAATATATAGTTATTTTCGAAAAGGAAATATTTGAGACTGATTCCATAAAGGATTAGCCATTACAAAATATATGTTTTTCATTTTCTTTGCTTCATCGATTTTTTTGTGCCTCGACCAATTAAATGAATAATGCGAAAACAAAATATATAGTTATTTTCGAAAAGGAAATATTTGAGACTGATTCCATAAAGGATTAGCCATTACAAAATATATGTTTTTCATTTTCTTTGCTTCATCGATTTTTTGTCCCTCGACCAATTAAATGAATAATGCTAAAACAAAATATATAGTTATTTTCGAAAAGGAAATATTTGAGACTGATTCCATAAAGGATTAGCCATTACAAAATATATGTTTTTCATTTTCTTTGCTTCATCGATTTTTTTGTGCCTAGACCAATTATTTGAATAATGCTAAAACAAAATATATAGTTATTTTCGAAAAGGAAATATTTGAGACTGATTCCATAAAGGATTAGCCATTACAAAATATATGTTTTTCATTTTCTTTGCTTCATCGATTTTTTTGTGCCTAGACCAATTAAATGAATAATGCGAAAACAAAATATATAGTTATTTTCGAAAAGGAAATATTTGAGACTGATTCCATAAAGGATTAGCCATTACAAAATATATGTTTTTCATTTTCTTTGCTTCATCGATTTTTTTGTGCCTAGACCAATTAAATGAATAATGCTAAAACAAAATATATAGTTATTTTCGAAAAGGAAATATTTGAGACTGATTCCATAAAGGATTAGCCATTACAAAATATATGTTTTTCATTTTCTTTGCTTCATCGATTTTTTTGTGCCTAGACCAATTAAATGAATAATGCTAAAACAAAATATATAGTTATTTTCGAAAAGGAAATATTTGAGACTGATTCCATAAAGGATTAGCCATTACAAAATATATGTTTTTCATTTTCTTTGCTTCATCGATTTTTTTGTGCCTAGACCAATTAAATGAATAATGCGAAAACAAAATATATAGTTATTTTCGAAAAGGAAATATTTGAGACTGATTCCATAAAGGATTAGCCATTACAAAATATATGTTTTTCATTTTCTTTGCTTCATCGATTTTTTTGTGCCTAGACCAATTAAATGAATAATGCTAAAACAAAATATATAGTTATTTTCGAAAAGGAAATATTTGAGACTGATTCCATAAAGGATTAGCCATTACAAAATATATGTTTTTCATTTTCTTTGCTTCATCGATTTTTTTGTGCCTAGACCAATTAAATGAATAATGCGAAAACAAAATATATAGTTATTTTCGAAAAGGAAATATTTGAGACTGATTCCATAAAGGATTAGCCATTACAAAATATATGTTTTTCATTTTCTTTGCTTCATCGATTTTTTTGTGCCTAGACCAATTAAATGAATAATGCTAAAACAAAATATATAGTTATTTTCGAAAAGGAAATATTTGAGACTGATTCCATAAAGGATTAGCCATTACAAAATATATGTTTTTCATTTTCTTTGCTTCATCGATTTTTTTGTGCCTAGACCAATTAAATGAATAATGCTAAAACAAAATATATAGTTATTTTCGAAAAGGAAATATTTGAGACTGATTCCATAAAGGATTAGCCATTACAAAATATATGTTTTTCATTTTCTTTGCTTCATCGATTTTTTTGTGCCTCGACCAATTAAATGAATAATGCGAAAACAAAATATATAGTTATTTTCGAAAAGGAAATATTTGAGACTGATTCCATAAAGGATTAGCCATTACAAAATATATGTTTTTCATTTTCTTTGCTTCATCGATTTTTTGTCCCTCGACCAATTAAATGAATAATGCTAAAACAAAATATATAGTTATTTTCGAAAAGGAAATATTTGAGACTGATTCCATAAAGGATTAGCCATTACAAAATATATGTTTTTCATTTTCTTTGCTTCATCGATTTTTTTGTGCCTCGACCAATTAAATGAATAATGCGAAAACAAAATATATAGTTATTTTCGAAAAGGAAATATTTGAGACTGATTCCATAAAGGATTAGCCATTACAAAATATATGTTTTTCATTTTCTTTGCTTCATCGATTTTTTTGTGCCTAGACCAATTAAATGAATAATGCTAAAACAAAATATATAGTTATTTTCGAAAAGGAAATATTTGAGACTGATTCCATAAAGGATTAGCCATTACAAAATATATGTTTTTCATTTTCTTTGCTTCATCGATTTTTTGTCCCTCGACCAATTAAATGAATAATGCTAAAACAAAATATATAGTTATTTTCGAAAAGGAAATATTTGAGACTGATTCCATAAAGGATTAGCCATTACAAAATATATGTTTTTCATTTTCTTTGCTTCATCGATTTTTTGTCCCTCGACCAATTAAATGAATAATGCTAAAACAAAATATATAGTTATTTTCGAAAAGGAAATATTTGAGACTGATTCCATAAAGGATTAGCCATTACAAAATATATGTTTTTCATTTTCTTTGCTTCATCGATTTTTTTGTGCCTCGACCAATTAAATGAATAATGCGAAAACAAAATATATAGTTATTTTCGAAAAGGAAATATTTGAGACTGATTCCATAAAGGATTAGCCATTACAAAATATATGTTTTTCATTTTCTTTGCTTCATCGATTTTTTTGTGCCTCGACCAATTAAATGAATAATGCGAAAACAAAATATATAGTTATTTTCGAAAAGGAAATATTTAAGACTGATTCCATAAAGGATTAGCCATTACAAAATATATGTTTTTCATTTTCTTTGCTTCATCGATTTTTTTGTGCCTCGACCAATTAAATGAATAATGCGAAAACAAAATATATAGTTATTTTCGAAAAGGAAATATTTGAGACTGATTCCATAAAGGATTAGCCATTACAAAATATATGTTTTTCATTTTCTTTGCTTCATCGATTTTTTTGTGCCTAGACCAATTAAATGAATAATGCTAAAACAAAATATATAGTTATTTTCGAAAAGGAAATATTTGAGACTGATTCCATAAAGGATTAGCCATTACAAAATATATGTTTTTCATTTTCTTTGCTTCATCGATTTTTTTGTGCCTCGACCAATTAAATGAATAATGCGAAAACAAAATATATAGTTATTTTCGAAAAGGAAATATTTAAGACTGATTCCATAAAGGATTAGCCATTACAAAATATATGTTTTTCATTTTCTTTGCTTCATCGATTTTTTTGTGCCTCGACCAATTAAATGAATAATGCGAAAACAAAATATATAGTTATTTTCGAAAAGGAAATATTTGAGACTGATTCCATAAAGGATTAGCCATTACAAAATATATGTTTTTCATTTTCTTTGCTTCATCGATTTTTTTGTGCCTAGACCAATTAAATGAATAATGCTAAAACAAAATATATAGTTATTTTCGAAAAGGAAATATTTGAGACTGATTCCATAAAGGATTAGCCATTACAAAATATATGTTTTTCATTTTCTTTGCTTCATCGATTTTTTTGTGCCTCGACCAATTAAATGAATAATGCGAAAACAAAATATATAGTTATTTTCGAAAAGGAAATATTTGAGACTGATTCCATAAAGGATTAGCCATTACAAAATATATGTTTTTCATTTTCTTTGCTTCATCGATTTTTTTGTGCCTAGACCAATTAAATGAATAATGCTAAAACAAAATATATAGTTATTTTCGAAAAGGAAATATTTGAGACTGATTCCATAAAGGATTAGCCATTACAAAATATATGTTTTTCATTTTCTTTGCTTCATCGATTTTTTGTCCCTCGACCAATTAAATGAATAATGCTAAAACAAAATATATAGTTATTTTCGAAAAGGAAATATTTGAGACTGATTCCATAAAGGATTAGCCATTACAAAATATATGTTTTTCATTTTCTTTGCTTCATCGATTTTTTGTCCCTCGACCAATTAAATGAATAATGCTAAAACAAAATATATAGTTATTTTCGAAAAGGAAATATTTGAGACTGATTCCATAAAGGATTAGCCATTACAAAATATATGTTTTTCATTTTCTTTGCTTCATCGATTTTTTTGTGCCTCGACCAATTAAATGAATAATGCGAAAACAAAATATATAGTTATTTTCGAAAAGGAAATATTTGAGACTGATTCCATAAAGGATTAGCCATTACAAAATATATGTTTTTCATTTTCTTTGCTTCATCGATTTTTTTGTGCCTAGACCAATTAAATGAATAATGCTAAAACAAAATATATAGTTATTTTCGAAAAGGAAATATTTGAGACTGATTCCATAAAGGATTAGCCATTACAAAATATATGTTTTTCATTTTCTTTGCTTCATCGATTTTTTGTCCCTCGACCAATTAAATGAATAATGCTAAAACAAAATATATAGTTATTTTCGAAAAGGAAATATTTGAGACTGATTCCATAAAGGATTAGCCATTACAAAATATATGTTTTTCATTTTCTTTGCTTCATCGATTTTTTGTCCCTCGACCAATTAAATGAATAATGCTAAAACAAAATATATAGTTATTTTCGAAAAGGAAATATTTGAGACTGATTCCATAAAGGATTAGCCATTACAAAATATATGTTTTTCATTTTCTTTGCTTCATCGATTTTTTTGTGCCTAGACCAATTAAATGAATAATGCGAAAACAAAATATATAGTTATTTTCGAAAAGGAAATATTTGAGACTGATTCCATAAAGGATTAGCCATTACAAAATATATGTTTTTCATTTTCTTTGCTTCATCGATTTTTTTGTGCCTAGACCAATTAAATGAATAATGCTAAAACAAAATATATAGTTATTTTCGAAAAGGAAATATTTGAGACTGATTCCATAAAGGATTAGCCATTACAAAATATATGTTTTTCATTTTCTTTGCTTCATCGATTTTTTTGTGCCTAGACCAATTAAATGAATAATGCGAAAACAAAATATATAGTTATTTTCGAAAAGGAAATATTTGAGACTGATTCCATAAAGGATTAGCCATTACAAAATATATGTTTTTCATTTTCTTTGCTTCATCGATTTTTTTGTGCCTAGACCAATTAAATGAATAATGCTAAAACAAAATATATAGTTATTTTCGAAAAGGAAATATTTGAGACTGATTCCATAAAGGATTAGCCATTACAAAATATATGTTTTTCATTTTCTTTGCTTCATCGATTTTTTTGTGCCTAGACCAATTAAATGAATAATGCTAAAACAAAATATATAGTTATTTTCGAAAAGGAAATATTTGAGACTGATTCCATAAAGGATTAGCCATTACAAAATATATGTTTTTCATTTTCTTTGCTTCATCGATTTTTTTGTGCCTCGACCAATTAAATGAATAATGCGAAAACAAAATATATAGTTATTTTCGAAAAGGAAATATTTGAGACTGATTCCATAAAGGATTAGCCATTACAAAATATATGTTTTTCATTTTCTTTGCTTCATCGATTTTTTGTCCCTCGACCAATTAAATGAATAATGCTAAAACAAAATATATAGTTATTTTCGAAAAGGAAATATTTGAGACTGATTCCATAAAGGATTAGCCATTACAAAATATATGTTTTTCATTTTCTTTGCTTCATCGATTTTTTGTCCCTCGACCAATTAAATGAATAATGCTAAAACAAAATATATAGTTATTTTCGAAAAGGAAATATTTGAGACTGATTCCATAAAGGATTAGCCATTACAAAATATATGTTTTTCATTTTCTTTGCTTCATCGATTTTTTTGTGCCTCGACCAATTAAATGAATAATGCGAAAACAAAATATATAGTTATTTTCGAAAAGGAAATATTTGAGACTGATTCCATAAAGGATTAGCCATTACAAAATATATGTTTTTCATTTTCTTTGCTTCATCGATTTTTTTGTGCCTAGACCAATTAAATGAATAATGCTAAAACAAAATATATAGTTATTTTCGAAAAGGAAATATTTGAGACTGATTCCATAAAGGATTAGCCATTACAAAATATATGTTTTTCATTTTCTTTGCTTCATCGATTTTTTGTCCCTCGACCAATTAAATGAATAATGCTAAAACAAAATATATAGTTATTTTCGAAAAGGAAATATTTGAGACTGATTCCATAAAGGATTAGCCATTACAAAATATATGTTTTTCATTTTCTTTGCTTCATCGATTTTTTGTCCCTCGACCAATTAAATGAATAATGCTAAAACAAAATATATAGTTATTTTCGAAAAGGAAATATTTGAGACTGATTCCATAAAGGATTAGCCATTACAAAATATATGTTTTTCATTTTCTTTGCTTCATCGATTTTTTTGTGCCTCGACCAATTAAATGAATAATGCGAAAACAAAATATATAGTTATTTTCGAAAAGGAAATATTTGAGACTGATTCCATAAAGGATTAGCCATTACAAAATATATGTTTTTCATTTTCTTTGCTTCATCGATTTTTTTGTGCCTCGACCAATTAAATGAATAATGCGAAAACAAAATATATAGTTATTTTCGAAAAGGAAATATTTAAGACTGATTCCATAAAGGATTAGCCATTACAAAATATATGTTTTTCATTTTCTTTGCTTCATCGATTTTTTTGTGCCTCGACCAATTAAATGAATAATGCGAAAACAAAATATATAGTTATTTTCGAAAAGGAAATATTTGAGACTGATTCCATAAAGGATTAGCCATTACAAAATATATGTTTTTCATTTTCTTTGCTTCATCGATTTTTTTGTGCCTAGACCAATTAAATGAATAATGCTAAAACAAAATATATAGTTATTTTCGAAAAGGAAATATTTGAGACTGATTCCATAAAGGATTAGCCATTACAAAATATATGTTTTTCATTTTCTTTGCTTCATCGATTTTTTTGTGCCTCGACCAATTAAATGAATAATGCGAAAACAAAATATATAGTTATTTTCGAAAAGGAAATATTTAAGACTGATTCCATAAAGGATTAGCCATTACAAAATATATGTTTTTCATTTTCTTTGCTTCATCGATTTTTTTGTGCCTCGACCAATTAAATGAATAATGCGAAAACAAAATATATAGTTATTTTCGAAAAGGAAATATTTGAGACTGATTCCATAAAGGATTAGCCATTACAAAATATATGTTTTTCATTTTCTTTGCTTCATCGATTTTTTTGTGCCTAGACCAATTAAATGAATAATGCTAAAACAAAATATATAGTTATTTTCGAAAAGGAAATATTTGAGACTGATTCCATAAAGGATTAGCCATTACAAAATATATGTTTTTCATTTTCTTTGCTTCATCGATTTTTTTGTGCCTCGACCAATTAAATGAATAATGCGAAAACAAAATATATAGTTATTTTCGAAAAGGAAATATTTGAGACTGATTCCATAAAGGATTAGCCATTACAAAATATATGTTTTTCATTTTCTTTGCTTCATCGATTTTTTTGTGCCTAGACCAATTAAATGAATAATGCTAAAACAAAATATATAGTTATTTTCGAAAAGGAAATATTTGAGACTGATTCCATAAAGGATTAGCCATTACAAAATATATGTTTTTCATTTTCTTTGCTTCATCGATTTTTTGTCCCTCGACCAATTAAATGAATAATGCTAAAACAAAATATATAGTTATTTTCGAAAAGGAAATATTTGAGACTGATTCCATAAAGGATTAGCCATTACAAAATATATGTTTTTCATTTTCTTTGCTTCATCGATTTTTTGTCCCTCGACCAATTAAATGAATAATGCTAAAACAAAATATATAGTTATTTTCGAAAAGGAAATATTTGAGACTGATTCCATAAAGGATTAGCCATTACAAAATATATGTTTTTCATTTTCTTTGCTTCATCGATTTTTTTGTGCCTCGACCAATTAAATGAATAATGCGAAAACAAAATATATAGTTATTTTCGAAAAGGAAATATTTGAGACTGATTCCATAAAGGATTAGCCATTACAAAATATATGTTTTTCATTTTCTTTGCTTCATCGATTTTTTTGTGCCTAGACCAATTAAATGAATAATGCTAAAACAAAATATATAGTTATTTTCGAAAAGGAAATATTTGAGACTGATTCCATAAAGGATTAGCCATTACAAAATATATGTTTTTCATTTTCTTTGCTTCATCGATTTTTTGTCCCTCGACCAATTAAATGAATAATGCTAAAACAAAATATATAGTTATTTTCGAAAAGGAAATATTTGAGACTGATTCCATAAAGGATTAGCCATTACAAAATATATGTTTTTCATTTTCTTTGCTTCATCGATTTTTTGTCCCTCGACCAATTAAATGAATAATGCTAAAACAAAATATATAGTTATTTTCGAAAAGGAAATATTTGAGACTGATTCCATAAAGGATTAGCCATTACAAAATATATGTTTTTCATTTTCTTTGCTTCATCGATTTTTTTGTGCCTCGACCAATTAAATGAATAATGCGAAAACAAAATATATAGTTATTTTCGAAAAGGAAATATTTGAGACTGATTCCATAAAGGATTAGCCATTACAAAATATATGTTTTTCATTTTCTTTGCTTCATCGATTTTTTTGTGCCTAGACCAATTAAATGAATAATGCTAAAACAAAATATATAGTTATTTTCGAAAAGGAAATATTTGAGACTGATTCCATAAAGGATTAGCCATTACAAAATATATGTTTTTCATTTTCTTTGCTTCATCGATTTTTTGTCCCTCGACCAATTAAATGAATAATGCTAAAACAAAATATATAGTTATTTTCGAAAAGGAAATATTTGAGACTGATTCCATAAAGGATTAGCCATTACAAAATATATGTTTTTCATTTTCTTTGCTTCATCGATTTTTTGTCCCTCGACCAATTAAATGAATAATGCTAAAACAAAATATATAGTTATTTTCGAAAAGGAAATATTTGAGACTGATTCCATAAAGGATTAGCCATTACAAAATATATGTTTTTCATTTTCTTTGCTTCATCGATTTTTTTGTGCCTCGACCAATTAAATGAATAATGCGAAAACAAAATATATAGTTATTTTCGAAAAGGAAATATTTGAGACTGATTCCATAAAGGATTAGCCATTACAAAATATATGTTTTTCATTTTCTTTGCTTCATCGATTTTTTTGTGCCTCGACCAATTAAATGAATAATGCGAAAACAAAATATAAAGTTATTTTCGAAAAGGAAATATTTAAGACTGATTCCATAAAGGATTAGCCATTACAAAATATATGTTTTTCATTTTCTTTGCTTCATCGATTTTTTTGTGCCTCGACCAATTAAATGAATAATGCGAAAACAAAATATATAGTTATTTTCGAAAAGGAAATATTTAAGACTGATTCCATAAAGGATTAGCCATTACAAAATATATGTTTTTCATTTTCTTTGCTTCATCGATTTTTTTGTCCCTCCACCAATTAAATGATTAATGCGAAAACAAAATATATAGTTATTTTAGAAAAGGAAATATTTGAGACTGATTCCATAAAGGATTGGCCATTACAAAATATATGTTTTTCATTTTCTTTGCTTCATCGATTTTTTGTCCCTCGACCAATTAAATGAATAATGCTAAAACAAAATATATAGTTATTTTCGAAAAGGAAATATTTGAGACTGATTCCATAAAGGATTGGCCATTACAAAATATATGTTTTTCATTTTCTTTGCTTCATCGATTTTTTTGTCCCTCGACCAATTAAATGGAAGAGATAAAATCAAAAATTATAAATATTATCAAATTGAAAATATTTAAGACTGATTCCATAAAGGATTAGCCATTACAAAATTTATGTTTTTCATTTTCTTTGCTTCATCGATTTTTTTGTCCCTCGACCAATTAAATGAATAATGCGAAAACAAAATATATAGTTATTTTCGAAAAGGAAATATTTGAGACTGATTCCATAAAGGATTGGCCATTACAAAATATATGTTTTTCATTTTCTTTGCTTCATCGATTTTTTGTCCCTCGACCAATTAAATGAATAATGCTAAAACAAAATATATAGTTATTTTCGAAAAGGAAATATTTGAGACTGATTCCATAAAGGATTGGCCATTACAAAATATATGTTTTTCATTTTCTTTGCTTCATCGATTTTTTTGTCCCTCGACCAATTAAATGGAAGAGATAAAAACAAAATTTATAGTTATTTTCCAAAAGAAAATATTTGAGACAGATTCCATAAAGGATTGGCCATTACAAAATATATGTTTTTCATTTTCTTTGCTTCATCGATTTTTTGTCCCTCGACCAAATAAATGAATAATGCTAAAACAAAATATATAGTTATTTTCGAAAAGGAAATATTTGAGACTGATTCCATAAAGGATTGGCCATTACAAAATATATGTTTTTCATTTTCTTTGCTTCATCGATTTTTTGTCCCTCGACCAATTAAATGAATAATGCTAAAACAAAATATATAGTTATTTTCGAAAAGGAAATATTTGAGACTGATTCCATAAAGGATTGGCCATTACAAAATATATGTTTTTCATTTTCTTTGCTTCATCGATTTTTTTGTCCCTCGACCAATTAAATGAATAATGCTAAAACAAAATATATAGTTATTTTCGAAAAGGAAATATTTGAGACTGATTCCATAAAGGATTGGCCATTACAAAATATATGTTTTTCATTTTCTTTGCTTCATCGATTTTTTTGTCCCTCGACCAATTAAATGGAAGAGATAAAAACAAAATTTATAGTTATTTTCCAAAAGAAAATATTTGAGACAGATTCCATAAAGGATTAGCCATTACAAAATATATGTTTTTCATTTTCTTTGCTCCATCGATTTTTTTGTCCCTCGACCAATTAAATGAATAATGCTAAAACAAAATATATAGTTATTTTCGAAAAGGAAATATTTGAGACTGATTCCATAAAGGATTGGCCATTACAAAATATATGTTTTTCATTTTCTTTGCTTCATCGATTTTTTTGTGCCTCGACCAATTAAATGAATAATGCTAAAACAAAATATATAGTTATTTTCGAAAAGGAAATATTTGAGACTGATTCCATAAAGGATTGGCCATTACAAAATATATGTTTTTCATTTTCTTTGCTCCATCGATTTTTTTGTCCCTCGACCAATTAAATGGAAGAGATAAAATCAAAAATTATAAATATTATCAAATTGAAAATATTTAAGACTGATTCCATAAAGGATTAGCCATTACAAAATATATGTTTTTCATTTTCTTTGCTTCATCGATTTTTTTGTCCCTCGACCAATTAAATGGAAGAGATAAAAACAAAATTTATAAATATTATATAATTTAAAATATTTGAGACTGGTTCCATAAAGGATTAGCCATTACAAAATATATGTTTTTCATTTTCTTTGCTTCATCGATTTTTTTGTGCCTCGACCAATTAAATGAATAATGCGAAAACAAAATATATAGTTATTTTCGAAAAGGAAATATTTGAGACTGGTTCCATAAAGGATTAGCCATTACAAAATATATGTTTTTCATTTTCTTTGCTTCATCGATTTTTTTGTGCCTCGACCAATTAAATGAATAATGCGAAAACAAAATATATAGTTATTTTCGAAAAGGAAATATTTGAGACTGATTCCATAAAGGATTAGCCATTACAAAATATATGTTTTTCATTTTCTTTGCTTCATCGATTTTTTTGTGCCTCGACCAATTAAATGAATAATGCGAAAACAAAATATATAGTTATTTTCGAAAAGGAAATATTTAAGACTGATTCCATAAAGGATTAGCCATTACAAAATATATGTTTTTCATTTTCTTTGCTTCATCGATTTTTTTGTGCCTCGACCAATTAAATGAATAATGCGAAAACAAAATATATAGTTATTTTCGAAAAGGAAATATTTGAGACTGATTCCATAAAGGATTAGCCATTACAAAATATATGTTTTTCATTTTCTTTGCTTCATCGATTTTTTTGTGCCTAGACCAATTAAATGAATAATGCTAAAACAAAATATATAGTTATTTTCGAAAAGGAAATATTTGAGACTGATTCCATAAAGGATTAGCCATTACAAAATATATGTTTTTCATTTTCTTTGCTTCATCGATTTTTTTGTGCCTCGACCAATTAAATGAATAATGCGAAAACAAAATATATAGTTATTTTCGAAAAGGAAATATTTAAGACTGATTCCATAAAGGATTAGCCATTACAAAATATATGTTTTTCATTTTCTTTGCTTCATCGATTTTTTTGTGCCTCGACCAATTAAATGAATAATGCGAAAACAAAATATATAGTTATTTTCGAAAAGGAAATATTTGAGACTGATTCCATAAAGGATTAGCCATTACAAAATATATGTTTTTCATTTTCTTTGCTTCATCGATTTTTTTGTGCCTAGACCAATTAAATGAATAATGCTAAAACAAAATATATAGTTATTTTCGAAAAGGAAATATTTGAGACTGATTCCATAAAGGATTAGCCATTACAAAATATATGTTTTTCATTTTCTTTGCTTCATCGATTTTTTTGTGCCTCGACCAATTAAATGAATAATGCGAAAACAAAATAAATAGTTATTTTCGAAAAGGAAATATTTGAGACTGATTCCATAAAGGATTAGCCATTACAAAATATATGTTTTTCATTTTCTTTGCTTCATCGATTTTTTTGTGCCTAGACCAATTAAATGAATAATGCTAAAACAAAATATATAGTTATTTTCGAAAAGGAAATATTTGAGACTGATTCCATAAAGGATTAGCCATTACAAAATATATGTTTTTCATTTTCTTTGCTTCATCGATTTTTTGTCCCTCGACCAATTAAATGGAAGAGATAAAAACAAAATTTATAGTTATTTTCCAAAAGAAAATATTTGAGACAGATTCCATAAAGGATTGGCCATTACAAAATATATGTTTTTCATTTTCTTTGCTTCATCGATTTTTTGTCCCTCGACCAAATAAATGAATAATGCTAAAACAAAATATATAGTTATTTTCGAAAAGGAAATATTTGAGACTGATTCCATAAAGGATTGGCCATTACAAAATATATGTTTTTCATTTTCTTTGCTTCATCGATTTTTTGTCCCTCGACCAATTAAATGAATAATGCTAAAACAAAATATATAGTTATTTTCGAAAAGGAAATATTTGAGACTGATTCCATAAAGGATTGGCCATTACAAAATATATGTTTTTCATTTTCTTTGCTTCATCGATTTTTTTGTCCCTCGACCAATTAAATGAATAATGCTAAAACAAAATATATAGTTATTTTCGAAAAGGAAATATTTGAGACTGATTCCATAAAGGATTGGCCATTACAAAATATATGTTTTTCATTTTCTTTGCTTCATCGATTTTTTTGTCCCTCGACCAATTAAATGGAAGAGATAAAAACAAAATTTATAGTTATTTTCCAAAAGAAAATATTTGAGACAGATTCCATAAAGGATTAGCCATTACAAAATATATGTTTTTCATTTTCTTTGCTCCATCGATTTTTTTGTCCCTCGACCAATTAAATGAATAATGCTAAAACAAAATATATAGTTATTTTCGAAAAGGAAATATTTGAGACTGATTCCATAAAGGATTGGCCATTACAAAATATATGTTTTTCATTTTCTTTGCTTCATCGATTTTTTTGTGCCTCGACCAATTAAATGAATAATGCTAAAACAAAATATATAGTTATTTTCGAAAAGGAAATATTTGAGACTGATTCCATAAAGGATTGGCCATTACAAAATATATGTTTTTCATTTTCTTTGCTCCATCGATTTTTTTGTCCCTCGACCAATTAAATGGAAGAGATAAAATCAAAAATTATAAATATTATCAAATTGAAAATATTTAAGACTGATTCCATAAAGGATTAGCCATTACAAAATATATGTTTTTCATTTTCTTTGCTTCATCGATTTTTTTGTCCCTCGACCAATTAAATGGAAGAGATAAAAACAAAATTTATAAATATTATATAATTTAAAATATTTGAGACTGGTTCCATAAAGGATTAGCCATTACAAAATATATGTTTTTCATTTTCTTTGCTTCATCGATTTTTTTGTGCCTCGACCAATTAAATGAATAATGCGAAAACAAAATATATAGTTATTTTCGAAAAGGAAATATTTGAGACTGATTCCATAAAGGATTAGCCATTACAAAATATATGTTTTTCATTTTCTTTGCTTCATCGATTTTTTTGTGCCTCGACCAATTAAATGAATAATGCGAAAACAAAATATATAGTTATTTTCGAAAAGGAAATATTTAAGACTGATTCCATAAAGGATTAGCCATTACAAAATATATGTTTTTCATTTTCTTTGCTTCATCGATTTTTTTGTGCCTCGACCAATTAAATGAATAATGCGAAAACAAAATATATAGTTATTTTCGAAAAGGAAATATTTGAGACTGATTCCATAAAGGATTAGCCATTACAAAATATATGTTTTTCATTTTCTTTGCTTCATCGATTTTTTTGTGCCTCGACCAATTAAATGAATAATGCGAAAACAAAATATATAGTTATTTTCGAAAAGGAAATATTTGAGACTGATTCCATAAAGGATTAGCCATTACAAAATATATGTTTTTCATTTTCTTTGCTTCATCGATTTTTTTGTGCCTCGACCAATTAAATGAATAATGCGAAAACAAAATATATAGTTATTTTCGAAAAGGAAATATTTGAGACTGATTCCATAAAGGATTAGCCATTACAAAATATATGTTTTTCATTTTCTTTGCTTCATCGATTTTTTTGTGCCTAGACCAATTAAATGAATAATGCTAAAACAAAATATATAGTTATTTTCGAAAAGGAAATATTTGAGACTGGTTCCATAAAGGATTAGCCATTACAAAATATATGTTTTTCATTTTCTTTGCTTCATCGATTTTTTTGTGCCTCGACCAATTAAATGAATAATGCGAAAACAAAATATATAGTTATTTTCGAAAAGGAAATATTTGAGACTGATTCCATAAAGGATTAGCCATTACAAAATATATGTTTTTCATTTTCTTTGCTTCATCGATTTTTTTGTGCCTCGACCAATTAAATGAATAATGCGAAAACAAAATATATAGTTATTTTCGAAAAGGAAATATTTAAGACTGATTCCATAAAGGATTAGCCATTACAAAATATATGTTTTTCATTTTCTTTGCTTCATCGATTTTTTTGTGCCTCGACCAATTAAATGAATAATGCGAAAACAAAATATATAGTTATTTTCGAAAAGGAAATATTTGAGACTGATTCCATAAAGGATTAGCCATTACAAAATATATGTTTTTCATTTTCTTTGCTTCATCGATTTTTTTGTGCCTCGACCAATTAAATGAATAATGCGAAAACAAAATATATAGTTATTTTCGAAAAGGAAATATTTGAGACTGATTCCATAAAGGATTAGCCATTACAAAATATATGTTTTTCATTTTCTTTGCTTCATCGATTTTTTTGTGCCTAGACCAATTAAATGAATAATGCTAAAACAAAATATATAGTTATTTTCGAAAAGGAAATATTTGAGACTGATTCCATAAAGGATTAGCCATTACAAAATATATGTTTTTCATTTTCTTTGCTTCATCGATTTTTTTGTGCCTCGACCAATTAAATGAATAATGCGAAAACAAAATATATAGTTATTTTCGAAAAGGAAATATTTAAGACTGATTCCATAAAGGATTAGCCATTACAAAATATATGTTTTTCATTTTCTTTGCTTCATCGATTTTTTTGTGCCTCGACCAATTAAATGAATAATGCGAAAACAAAATATATAGTTATTTTCGAAAAGGAAATATTTGAGACTGATTCCATAAAGGATTAGCCATTACAAAATATATGTTTTTCATTTTCTTTGCTTCATCGATTTTTTTGTGCCTAGACCAATTAAATGAATAATGCTAAAACAAAATATATAGTTATTTTCGAAAAGGAAATATTTGAGACTGATTCCATAAAGGATTAGCCATTACAAAATATATGTTTTTCATTTTCTTTGCTTCATCGATTTTTTTGTGCCTCGACCAATTAAATGAATAATGCGAAAACAAAATATATAGTTATTTTCGAAAAGGAAATATTTGAGACTGATTCCATAAAGGATTAGCCATTACAAAATATATGTTTTTCATTTTCTTTGCTTCATCGATTTTTTTGTGCCTAGACCAATTAAATGAATAATGCTAAAACAAAATATATAGTTATTTTCGAAAAGGAAATATTTGAGACTGATTCCATAAAGGATTAGCCATTACAAAATATATGTTTTTCATTTTCTTTGCTTCATCGATTTTTTGTCCCTCGACCAATTAAATGAATAATGCTAAAACAAAATATATAGTTATTTTCGAAAAGGAAATATTTGAGACTGATTCCATAAAGGATTAGCCATTACAAAATATATGTTTTTCATTTTCTTTGCTTCATCGATTTTTTGTCCCTCGACCAATTAAATGAATAATGCTAAAACAAAATATATAGTTATTTTCGAAAAGGAAATATTTGAGACTGATTCCATAAAGGATTAGCCATTACAAAATATATGTTTTTCATTTTCTTTGCTTCATCGATTTTTTTGTGCCTCGACCAATTAAATGAATAATGCGAAAACAAAATATATAGTTATTTTCGAAAAGGAAATATTTGAGACTGATTCCATAAAGGATTAGCCATTACAAAATATATGTTTTTCATTTTCTTTGCTTCATCGATTTTTTTGTGCCTAGACCAATTAAATGAATAATGCTAAAACAAAATATATAGTTATTTTCGAAAAGGAAATATTTGAGACTGATTCCATAAAGGATTAGCCATTACAAAATATATGTTTTTCATTTTCTTTGCTTCATCGATTTTTTGTCCCTCGACCAATTAAATGAATAATGCTAAAACAAAATATATAGTTATTTTCGAAAAGGAAATATTTGAGACTGATTCCATAAAGGATTAGCCATTACAAAATATATGTTTTTCATTTTCTTTGCTTCATCGATTTTTTGTCCCTCGACCAATTAAATGAATAATGCTAAAACAAAATATATAGTTATTTTCGAAAAGGAAATATTTGAGACTGATTCCATAAAGGATTAGCCATTACAAAATATATGTTTTTCATTTTCTTTGCTTCATCGATTTTTTTGTGCCTCGACCAATTAAATGAATAATGCGAAAACAAAATATATAGTTATTTTCGAAAAGGAAATATTTGAGACTGATTCCATAAAGGATTAGCCATTACAAAATATATGTTTTTCATTTTCTTTGCTTCATCGATTTTTTTGTGCCTAGACCAATTAAATGAATAATGCTAAAACAAAATATATAGTTATTTTCGAAAAGGAAATATTTGAGACTGATTCCATAAAGGATTAGCCATTACAAAATATATGTTTTTCATTTTCTTTGCTTCATCGATTTTTTGTCCCTCGACCAATTAAATGAATAATGCTAAAACAAAATATATAGTTATTTTCGAAAAGGAAATATTTGAGACTGATTCCATAAAGGATTAGCCATTACAAAATATATGTTTTTCATTTTCTTTGCTTCATCGATTTTTTGTCCCTCGACCAATTAAATGAATAATGCTAAAACAAAATATATAGTTATTTTCGAAAAGGAAATATTTGAGACTGATTCCATAAAGGATTAGCCATTACAAAATATATGTTTTTCATTTTCTTTGCTTCATCGATTTTTTTGTGCCTCGACCAATTAAATGAATAATGCGAAAACAAAATATATAGTTATTTTCGAAAAGGAAATATTTGAGACTGATTCCATAAAGGATTAGCCATTACAAAATATATGTTTTTCATTTTCTTTGCTTCATCGATTTTTTTGTGCCTCGACCAATTAAATGAATAATGCGAAAACAAAATATATAGTTATTTTCGAAAAGGAAATATTTAAGACTGATTCCATAAAGGATTAGCCATTACAAAATATATGTTTTTCATTTTCTTTGCTTCATCGATTTTTTTGTGCCTCGACCAATTAAATGAATAATGCGAAAACAAAATATATAGTTATTTTCGAAAAGGAAATATTTGAGACTGATTCCATAAAGGATTAGCCATTACAAAATATATGTTTTTCATTTTCTTTGCTTCATCGATTTTTTTGTGCCTCGACCAATTAAATGAATAATGCGAAAACAAAATATATAGTTATTTTCGAAAAGGAAATATTTAAGACTGATTCCATAAAGGATTAGCCATTACAAAATATATGTTTTTCATTTTCTTTGCTTCATCGATTTTTTTGTGCCTCGACCAATTAAATGAATAATGCGAAAACAAAATATATAGTTATTTTCGAAAAGGAAATATTTAAGACTGATTCCATAAAGGATTAGCCATTACAAAATATATGTTTTTCATTTTCTTTGCTTCATCGATTTTTTTGTCCCTCCACCAATTAAATGATTAATGCGAAAACAAAATATATAGTTATTTTCGAAAAGGAAATATTTGAGACTGATTCCATAAAGGATTGGCCATTACAAAATATATGTTTTTCATTTTCTTTGCTTCATCGATTTTTTTGTCCCTCGACCAATTAAATGGAAGAGATAAAATCAAAAATTATAAATATTATCAAATTGAAAATATTTAAGACTGATTCCATAAAGGATTAGCCATTACAAAATTTATGTTTTTCATTTTCTTTGCTTCATCGATTTTTTTGTCCCTCGACCAATTAAATGAATAATGCGAAAACAAAATATATAGTTATTTTCGAAAAGGAAATATTTGAGACTGATTCCATAAAGGATTGGCCATTACAAAATATATGTTTTTCATTTTCTTTGCTTCATCGATTTTTTGTCCCTCGACCAATTAAATGAATAATGCTAAAACAAAATATATAGTTATTTTCGAAAAGGAAATATTTGAGACTGATTCCATAAAGGATTGGCCATTACAAAATATATGTTTTTCATTTTCTTTGCTTCATCGATTTTTTTGTCCCTCGACCAATTAAATGGAAGAGATAAAAACAAAATTTATAGTTATTTTCCAAAAGAAAATATTTGAGACAGATTCCATAAAGGATTGGCCATTACAAAATATATGTTTTTCATTTTCTTTGCTTCATCGATTTTTTGTCCCTCGACCAAATAAATGAATAATGCTAAAACAAAATATATAGTTATTTTCGAAAAGGAAATATTTGAGACTGATTCCATAAAGGATTGGCCATTACAAAATATATGTTTTTCATTTTCTTTGCTTCATCGATTTTTTTGTCCCTCGACCAATTAAATGAATAATGCGAAAACAAAATATATAGTTATTTTCGAAAAGGAAATATTTGAGACTGATTCCATAAAGGATTAGCCATTACAAAATATATGTTTTTCATTTTCTTTGCTTCATCGATTTTTTTGTCCCTCGCCCAATTAAATGGAAGAGATAAAATCAAAAATTATAAATATTATCAAATTGAAAATATTTAAGACTGATTCCATAAAGGATTAGCCATTACAAAATATATGTTTTTCATTTTCTTTGCTTCATCGATTTTTTTGTGCCTCGACCAATTAAATGAATAATGCGAAAACAAAATATATAGTTATTTTCGAAAAGGAAATATTTGAGACTGATTCCATAAAGGATAGGCCATTACAAAATATATGTTTTTCATTTTCTTTGCTTCATCGATTTTTTGTCCCTCGACCAATTAAATGAATAATGCGAAAACAAAATATATAGTTATTTTCGAAAAGGAAATATTTGAGACTGATTCCATAAAAGATTGGCAATTACAAAATATATGTTTTTCATTTTCTTTGCTTCATCGATTTTTTTGTGCCTCGACCAATTAAATGATTAATGCGAAAACAAAATATATAGTTATTTTCGAAAAGGAAATATTTGAGACTGATTCCATAAAGGATTAGCCATTAAAAAATTTATGTTTTTCTTTTTCTTTGCTTCTTCGATTTTTTTGTGCCTCGACCAATTAAATGAATAATGCGAAAACAAAATATATAGTTATTTTCGAAAAGGAAATATTTGAGACTGATTCCATAAAGGATTAGCCATTAAAAAATTTATGTTTTTCTTTTTCTTTGCTTCTTCGATTTTTTTGTGCCTCGACCAATTAAATGAATAATGCGAAAACAAAATATATAGTTATTTTCGAAAAGGAAATATTTGAAACTGATTCCATAAAGGATTAGCCATTACAAAATATATGTTTTTCATTTTCTTTGCTTCATCGATTTTTTTGTCCCTCGACCAATTAAATGAATAATGCGAAAACAAAATATATAGTTATTTTCGAAAAGGAAATATTTGAGACTGATTCCATAAAGGATTAGCCATTACAAAATATATGTTTTTCATTTTCTTTGCTTCATCGATTTTTTTGTCCCTCGACCAATTAAATGGAAGAGATAAAATCAAAAATTATAAATATTATCAAATTGAAAATATTTACGACTGATTCCATAAAAGATTGGCAATTACAAAATATATGTTTTTCATTTTCTTTGCTTCATCGATTTTTTTGTAACTCGACCAATTAAATGGAAGAGATAAAATCAAAAATTATAAATATTATCAAATTGAAAATATTTACGACTGATTCCATAAAGGATTAGCCATTAAAAAATTTATGTTTTTCTTTTTCTTTGCTTCTTCGATTTTTTTGTGCCTCGACCAATTAAATGAATAATGCGAAAACAAAATATATAGTTATTTTCGAAAAGGAAATATTTGAAACTGATTCCATAAAGGATTAGCCATTACAAAATATATGTTTTTCATTTTCTTTGCTTCATCGATTTTTTTATGCCTCGACCAATTAAATGAATAATGCGAAAACAAAATATATAGTTATTTTCGAAAAGGAAATATTTGAGACTGATTCCATAAAGGATTAGCCATTACAAAATATATGTTTTTCATTTTCTTTGCTTCATCGATTTTTTTGTCCCTCGACCAATTAAATGAATAATGCGAAAACAAAATATATAGTTATTTTCGAAAAGGAAATATTTGAGACTGATTCCATAAAGGATTAGCCATTACAAAATATATGTTTTTCATTTTCTTTGCTTCATCGATTTTTTTGTCCCTCGCCCAATTAAATGGAAGAGATAAAATCAAAAATTATAAATATTATCAAATTGAAAATATTTAAGACTGATTCCATAAAGGATTAGCCATTACAAAATATATGTTTTTCATTTTCTTTGCTTCATCGATTTTTTTGTGCCTCGACCAATTAAATGATTAATGCGAAAACAAAATATATAGTTATTTTCGAAAAGGAAATATTTGAGACTGATTCCATAAAGGATTGGCCATTACAAAATATATGTTTTTCATTTTCTTTGCTTCATCGATTTTTTTGTGCCTCGACCAATTAAATGATTAATGCGAAAACAAAATATATAGTTATTTTCGAAAAGGAAATATTTGAGACTGATTCCATAAAGGATTGGCCATTACAAAATATATGTTTTTCATTTTCTTTGCTTCATCGATTTTTTTGTCCCTCGACCAATTAAATGGAAGAGATAAAATCAAAAATTATAAATATTATCAAATTGAAAATATTTAAGACTGATTCCATAAAGGATTAGCCATTACAAAATTTATGTTTTTCATTTTCTTTGCTTCATCGATTTTTTTGTGCCTCGACCAATTAAATGATTAATGCGAAAACAAAATATATAGTTATTTTCGAAAAGGAAATATTTGAGACTGATTCCATAAAGGATTGGCCATTACAAAATATATGTTTTTCATTTTCTTTGCTTCATCGATTTTTTTGTAACTCGACCAATTAAATGGAAGAGATAAAATCAAAAATTATAAATATTATCAAATTGAAAATATTTACGACTGATTCCATAAAGGATTAGCCATTAAAAAATTTATGTTTTTCTTTTTCTTTGCTTCTTCGATTTTTTTGTGCCTCGACCAATTAAATGAATAATGCGAAAACAAAATATATAGTTATTTTCGAAAAGGAAATATTTGAAACTGATTCCATAAAGGATTAGCCATTACAAAATATATGTTTTTCATTTTCTTTGCTTCATCGATTTTTTTATGCCTCGACCAATTAAATGAATAATGCGAAAACAAAATATATAGTTATTTTCGAAAAGGAAATATTTGAGACTGATTCCATAAAGGATTAGCCATTACAAAATATATGTTTTTCATTTTCTTTGCTTCATCGATTTTTTTGTCCCTCGACCAATTAAATGAATAATGCGAAAACAAAATATATAGTTATTTTCGAAAAGGAAATATTTGAGACTGATTCCATAAAGGATTAGCCATTACAAAATATATGTTTTTCATTTTCTTTGCTTCATCGATTTTTTTGTCCCTCGCCCAATTAAATGGAAGAGATAAAATCAAAAATTATAAATATTATCAAATTGAAAATATTTAAGACTGATTCCATAAAGGATTAGCCATTACAAAATATATGTTTTTCATTTTCTTTGCTTCATCGATTTTTTTGTGCCTCGACCAATTAAATGATTAATGCGAAAACAAAATATATAGTTATTTTCGAAAAGGAAATATTTGAGACTGATTCCATAAAGGATTGGCCATTACAAAATATATGTTTTTCATTTTCTTTGCTTCATCGATTTTTTTGTGCCTCGACCAATTAAATGATTAATGCGAAAACAAAATATATAGTTATTTTCGAAAAGGAAATATTTGAGACTGATTCCATAAAGGATTGGCCATTACAAAATATATGTTTTTCATTTTCTTTGCTTCATCGATTTTTTTGTCCCTCGACCAATTAAATGGAAGAGATAAAATCAAAAATTATAAATATTATCAAATTGAAAATATTTAAGACTGATTCCATAAAGGATTAGCCATTACAAAATTTATGTTTTTCATTTTCTTTGCTTCATCGATTTTTTTGTGCCTCGACCAATTAAATGATTAATGCGAAAACAAAATATATAGTTATTTTCGAAAAGGAAATATTTGAGACTGATTCCATAAAGGATTGGCCATTACAAAATATATGTTTTTCATTTTCTTTGCTTCATCGATTTTTTTGTGCCTCGACCAATTAAATGATTAATGCGAAAACAAAATATATAGTTATTTTCGAAAAGGAAATATTTGAGACTGATTCCATAAAGGATTAGCCATTACAAAATATATGTTTTTCATTTTCTTTGCTTCATCGATTTTTTTGTCCCTCGACCAATTAAATGGAAGAGATAAAATCAAAAATTATAAATATTATCAAATTGAAAATATTTAAGACTGATTCCATAAAGGATTAGCCATTACAAAATTTATGTTTTTCATTTTCTTTGCTTCATCGATTTTTTTGTCCCTCGACCAATTAAATGAATAATGCGAAAACAAAATATATAGTTATTTTCGAAAAGGAAATATTTGAGACTGATTCCATAAAGGATTGGCCATTACAAAATATATGTTTTTCATTTTCTTTGCTTCATCGATTTTTTTGTCCCTCCACCAATTAAATGATTAATGCGAAAACAAAATATATAGTTATTTTCGAAAAGGAAATATTTGAGACTGATTCCATAAAGGATTGGCCATTACAAAATATATGTTTTTCATTTTCTTTGCTTCATCGATTTTTTTGTCCCTCGACCAATTAAATGGAAGAGATAAAATCAAAAATTATAAATATTATCAAATTGAAAATATTTAAGACTGATTCCATAAAGGATTAGCCATTACAAAATTTATGTTTTTCATTTTCTTTGCTTCATCGATTTTTTTGTCCCTCGACCAATTAAATGAATAATGCGAAAACAAAATATATAGTTATTTTCGAAAAGGAAATATTTGAGACTGATTCCATAAAGGATTAGCCATTACAAAATATATGTTTTTCATTTTCTTTGCTTCATCGATTTTTTGTCCCTCGACCAATTAAATGAATAATGCTAAAACAAAATATATAGTTATTTTCGAAAAGGAAATATTTGAGACTGATTCCATAAAGGATTAGCCATTACAAAATATATGTTTTTCATTTTCTTTGCTTCATCGATTTTTTGTCCCTCGACCAATTAAATGAATAATGCTAAAACAAAATATATAGTTATTTTCGAAAAGGAAATATTTGAGACTGATTCCATAAAGGATTGGCCATTACAAAATATATGTTTTCCATTTTCTTTGCTTCATCGATTTTTTTGTCCCTCGACCAATTAAATGGAAGAGATAAAATCAAAAATTATAAATATTATCAAATTGAAAATATTTAAGACTGATTCCATAAAGGATTAGCCATTACAAAATTTATGTTTTTCATTTTCTTTGCTTCATCGATTTTTTTGTCCCTCGACCAATTAAATGAATAATGCGAAAACAAAATATATAGTTATTTTCGAAAAGGAAATATTTGAGACTGATTCCATAAAGGATTAGCCATTACAAAATATATGTTTTTCATTTTCTTTGCTTCATCGATTTTTTGTCCCTCGACCAATTAAATGAATAATGCTAAAACAAAATATATAGTTATTTTCGAAAAGGAAATATTTGAGACTGATTCCATAAAGGATTAGCCATTACAAAATATATGTTTTTCATTTTCTTTGCTTCATCGATTTTTTGTCCCTCGACCAATTAAATGAATAATGCTAAAACAAAATATATAGTTATTTTCGAAAAGGAAATATTTGAGACTGATTCCATAAAGGATTGGCCATTACAAAATATATGTTTTTCATTTTCTTTGCTTCATCGATTTTTTTGTCCCTCGACCAATTAAATGGAAGAGATAAAAACAAAATTTATAGTTATTTTCCAAAAGAAAATATTTGAGACAGATTCCATAAAGGATTGGCCATTACAAAATATATGTTTTTCATTTTCTTTGCTTCATCGATTTTTTGTCCCTCGACCAATTAAATGAATAATGCTAAAACAAAATATATAGTTATTTTCGAAAAGGAAATATTTGAGACTGATTCCATAAAGGATTGGCCATTACAAAATATATGTTTTTCATTTTCTTTGCTTCATCGATTTTTTGTCCCTCGACCAATTAAATGAATAATGCTAAAACAAAATATATAGTTATTTTCGAAAAGGAAATATTTGAGACTGATTCCATAAAGGATTGGCCATTACAAAATATATGTTTTTCATTTTCTTTGCTTCATCGATTTTTTTGTCCCTCGACCAATTAAATGAATAATGCTAAAACAAAATATATAGTTATTTTCGAAAAGGAAATATTTGAGACTGATTCCATAAAGGATTGGCCATTACAAAATATATGTTTTTCATTTTCTTTGCTTCATCGATTTTTTTGTCCCTCGACCAATTAAATGGAAGAGATAAAATCAAAAATTATAAATATTATCAAATTGAAAATATTTAAGACTGATTCCATAAAGGATTAGCCATTACAAAATATATGTTTTTCATTTTCTTTGCTTCATCGATTTTTTTGTCCCTCGACCAATTAAATGAATAATGCTAAAACAAAATATATAGTTATTTTCGAAAAGGAAATATTTGAGACTGATTCCATAAAGGATTGGCCATTACAAAATATATGTTTTTCATTTTCTTTGCTTCATCGATTTTTTTGTGCCTCGACCAATTAAATGAATAATGCTAAAACAAAATATATAGTTATTTTCGAAAAGGAAATATTTGAGACTGATTCCATAAAGGATTGGCCATTACAAAATATATGTTTTTCCTTTTCTTTGCTCCATCGATTTTTTTGTCCCTCGACCAATTAAATGGAAGAGATAAAATCAAAAATTATAAATATTATCAAATTGAAAATATTTAAGACTGATTCCATAAAGGATTAGCCATTACAAAATATATGTTTTTCATTTTCTTTGCTTCATCGATTTTTTTGTCCCTCGACCAATTAAATGAATAATGCTAAAACAAAATATATAGTTATTTTCGAAAAGGAAATATTTGAGACTGATTCCATAAAGGATTGGCCATTACAAAATATATGTTTTTCATTTTCTTTGCTTCATCGATTTTTTTGTGCCTCGACCAATTAAATGAATAATGCTAAAACAAAATATATAGTTATTTTCGAAAAGGAAATATTTGAGACTGATTCCATAAAGGATTGGCCATTACAAAATATATGTTTTTCATTTTCTTTGCTTCATCGATTTTTTTGTCCCTCGACCAATTAAATGAATAATGCTAAAACAAAATATATAGTTATTTTCGAAAAGGAAATATTTGAGACTGATTCCATAAAGGATTGGCCATTACAAAATATATGTTTTTCATTTTCTTTGCTTCATCGATTTTTTTGTCCCTCGACCAATTAAATGGAAGAGATAAAATCAAAAATTATAAATATTATCAAATTGAAAATATTTAAGACTGATTCCATAAAGGATTAGCCATTACAAAATATATGTTTTTCATTTTCTTTGCTTCATCGATTTTTTTGTCCCTCGACCAATTAAATGAATAATGCTAAAACAAAATATATAGTTATTTTCGAAAAGGAAATATTTGAGACTGATTCCATAAAGGATTGGCCATTACAAAATATATGTTTTTCATTTTCTTTGCTTCATCGATTTTTTTGTGCCTCGACCAATTAAATGAATAATGCTAAAACAAAATATATAGTTATTTTCGAAAAGGAAATATTTGAGACTGATTCCATAAAGGATTGGCCATTACAAAATATATGTTTTTCATTTTCTTTGCTCCATCGATTTTTTTGTCCCTCGACCAATTAAATGGAAGAGATAAAATCAAAAATTATAAATATTATCAAATTGAAAATATTTAAGACTGATTCCATAAAGGATTAGCCATTACAAAATATATGTTTTTCATTTTCTTTGCTTCATCGATTTTTTTGTGCCTCGACCAATTAAATGAATAATGCTAAAACAAAATATATAGTTATTTTCGAAAAGGAAATATTTGAGACTGATTCCATAAAGGATTGGCCATTACAAAATATATGTTTTTCATTTTCTTTGCTTCATCGATTTTTTTGTGCCTCGACCAATTAAATGAATAATGCTAAAACAAAATATATAGTTATTTTCGAAAAGGAAATATTTGAGACTGATTCCATAAAGGATTAGCCATTACAAAATATATGTTTTTCATTTTCTTTGCTTCATCGATTTTTTTGTCCCTCGACCAATTAAATGAATAATGCTAAAACAAAATATATAGTTATTTTCGAAAAGGAAATATTTGAGACTGATTCCATAAAGGATTGGCCATTACAAAATATATGTTTTTCATTTTCTTTGCTCCATCGATTTTTTTGTCCCTCGACCAATTAAATGGAAGAGATAAAATCAAAAATTATAAATATTATCAAATTGAAAATATTTAAGACTGATTCCATAAAGGATTAGCCATTACAAAATATATGTTTTTCATTTTCTTTGCTTCATCGATTTTTTTGTCCCTCGACCAATTAAATGGAAGAGATAAAAACAAAATTTATAAATATTATATAATTTAAAATATTTGAGACTGGTTCCATAAAGGATTAGCCATTACAAAATATATGTTTTTCATTTTCTTTGCTTCATCGATTTTTTTGTGCCTCGACCAATTAAATGAATAATGCGAAAACAAAATATATAGTTATTTTCGAAAAGGAAATATTTGAGACTGATTCCATAAAGGATTGGCCATTACAAAATATATGTTTTTCATTTTCTTTGCTTCATCGATTTTTTTGTGCCTCGACCAATTAAATGAATAATGCGAAAACAAAATATATAGTTATTTTCGAAAAGGAAATATTTGAGACTGATTCCATAAAGGATTAGCCATTACAAAATTTATGTTTTTCATTTTCTTTGCTTCATCGATTTTTTTGTCCCTCGACCAATTAAATGAATAATGCGAAAACAAAATATATAGTTATTTTCGAAAAGGAAATATTTGAGACTGATTCCATAAAGGATTAGCCATTACAAAATATATGTTTTTCATTTTCTTTGCTTCATCGATTTTTTTGTCCCTCGACCAATTAAATGGAAGAGATAAAAACAAAATTTATAAATATTATATAATTTAAAATATTTGAGACTGGTTCCATAAAGGATTAGCCATTACAAAATATATGTTTTTCATTTTCTTTGCTTCATCGATTTTTTTGTGCCTCGACCAATTAAATGAATAATGCGAAAACAAAATATATAGTTATTTTCGAAAAGGAAATATTTGAGACTGATTCCATAAAGGATTAGCCATTACAAAATATATGTTTTTCATTTTCTTTGCTTCATCGATTTTTTTGTGCCTCGACCAATTAAATGAATAATGCGAAAACAAAATATATAGTTATTTTCGAAAAGGAAATATTTGAGACTGATTCCATAAAGGATTAGCCATTACAAAATATATGTTTTTCATTTTCTTTGCTTCATCGATTTTTTTGTGCCTCGACCAATTAAATGAATAATGCGAAAACAAAATATATAGTTATTTTCGAAAAGGAAATATTTGAGACTGATTCCATAAAGGATTAGCCATTACAAAATATATGTTTTTCATTTTCTTTGCTTCATCGATTTTTTTGTCCCTCGACCAATTAAATGAATAATGCGAAAACAAAATATATAGTTATTTTCGAAAAGGAAATATTTGAGACTGATTCCATAAAGGATTAGCCATTACAAAATATATGTTTTTCATTTTCTTTGCTTCATCGATTTTTTTGTCCCTCGCCCAATTAAATGGAAGAGATAAAATCAAAAATTATAAATATTATCAAATTGAAAATATTTAAGACTGATTCCATAAAGGATTAGCCATTACAAAATATATGTTTTTCATTTTCTTTGCTTCATCGATTTTTTTGTGCCTCGACCAATTAAATGAATAATGCGAAAACAAAATATATAGTTATTTTCGAAAAGGAAATATTTGAGACTGATTCCATAAAGGATAGGCCATTACAAAATATATGTTTTTCATTTTCTTTGCTTCATCGATTTTTTGTCCCTCGACCAATTAAATGAATAATGCGAAAACAAAATATATAGTTATTTTCGAAAAGGAAATATTTGAGACTGATTCCATAAAGGATTGGCAATTACAAAATATATGTTTTTCATTTTCTTTGCTTCATCGATTTTTTTGTCCCTCGACCAATTAAATGAATAATGCGAAAACAAAATATATAGTTATTTTCGAAAAGGAAATATTTGAGACTGATTCCATAAAGGATTAGCCATTACAAAATATATGTTTTTCATTTTCTTTGCTTCATCGATTTTTTTGTGCCTCGACCAATTAAATGAATAATGCGAAAACAAAATATATAGTTATTTTCGAAAAGGAAATATTTGAGACTGATTCCATAAAGGATTAGCCATTACAAAATATATGTTTTTCATTTTCTTTGCTTCATCGATTTTTTTGTCCCTCGACCAATTAAATGAATAATGCGAAAACAAAATATATAGTTATTTTCAAAAAGGAAATATTTGAGACTGATTCCATAAAGGATTGGCCATTACAAAATATATGTTTTTCATTTTCTTTGCTTCATCGATTTTTTTGTGCCTCGACCAATTAAATGAATAATGCGAAAACAAAATATATAGTTATTTTCGAAAAGGAAATATTTGAGGCTGATTCCATAAAGGATTAGCCATTACAAAATATATGTTTTTCATTTTCTTTGCTTCATCGATTTTTTTGTCCCTCGACCAATTAAATGGAAGAGATAAAATCAAAAATTATAAATATTATCAAATTGAAAATATTTAAGACTGATTCCATAAAGGATTAGCCATTACAAAATTTATGTTTTTCATTTTCTTTGCTTCATCGATTTTTTTGTCCCTCGACCAATTAAATGAATAATGCGAAAACAAAATATATAGTTATTTTCGAAAAGGAAATATTTGAGACTGATTCCATAAAGGATTAGCCATTACAAAATATATGTTTTTCATTTTCTTTGCTTCATCGATTTTTTGTCCCTCGACCAATTAAATGAATAATGCGAAAACAAAATATATAGTTATTTTCGAAAAGGAAATATTTGAGACTGATTCCATAAAAGATTGGCAATTACAAAATATATGTTTTTCATTTTCTTTGCTTCATCGATTTTTTTGTCCCTCGACCAATTAAATGAATAATGCGAAAACAAAATATATAGTTATTTTCGAAAAGGAAATATTTGAGACTGATTCCATAAAGGATTAGCCATTACAAAATATATGTTTTTCATTTTCTTTGCTTCATCGATTTTTTTGTCCCTCGACCAATTAAATGAATAATGCGAAAACAAAATATATAGTTATTTTCGAAAAGGAAATATTTGAGACTGATTCCATAAAGGATTAGCCATTACAAAATATATGTTTTTCATTTTCTTTGCTTCATCGATTTTTTGTCCCTCGACCAATTAAATGAATAATGCTAAAACAAAATATATAGTTATTTTCGAAAAGGAAATATTTGAGACTGATTCCATAAAGGATTAGCCATTACAAAATATATGTTTTTCATTTTCTTTGCTTCATCGATTTTTTGTCCCTCGACCAATTAAATGAATAATGCTAAAACAAAATATATAGTTATTTTCGAAAAGGAAATATTTGAGACTGATTCCATAAAGGATTAGCCATTACAAAATATATGTTTTTCATTTTCTTTGCTTCATCGATTTTTTGTCCCTCGACCAATTAAATGAATAATGCTAAAACAAAATATATAGTTATTTTCGAAAAGGAAATATTTGAGACTGATTCCATAAAGGATTAGCCATTACAAAATATATGTTTTTCATTTTCTTTGCTTCATCGATTTTTTGTCCCTCGACCAATTAAATGAATAATGCTAAAACAAAATATATAGTTATTTTCGAAAAGGAAATATTTGAGACTGATTCCATAAAGGATTAGCCATTACAAAATATATGTTTTTCATTTTCTTTGCTTCATCGATTTTTTGTCCCTCGACCAATTAAATGAATAATGCTAAAACAAAATATATAGTTATTTTCGAAAAGGAAATATTTGAGACTGATTCCATAAAGGATTAGCCATTACAAAATATATGTTTTTCATTTTCTTTGCTTCATCGATTTTTTGTCCCTCGACCAATTAAATGAATAATGCGAAAACAAAATATATAGTTATTTTCGAAAAGGAAATATTTGAGACTGATTCCATAAAAGATTGGCAATTACAAAATATATGTTTTTCATTTTCTTTGCTTCATCGATTTTTTTGTCCCTCGACCAATTAAATGAATAATGCGAAAACAAAATATATAGTTATTTTCGAAAAGGAAATATTTGAGACTGATTCCATAAAGGATTAGCCATTACAAAATATATGTTTTTCATTTTCTTTGCTTCATCGATTTTTTGTCCCTCGACCAATTAAATGAATAATGCTAAAACAAAATATATAGTTATTTTCGAAAAGGAAATATTTGAGACTGATTCCATAAAGGATTAGCCATTACAAAATATATGTTTTTCATTTTCTTTGCTTCATCGATTTTTTGTCCCTCGACCAATTAAATGAATAATGCGAAAACAAAATATATAGTTATTTTCGAAAAGGAAATATTTGAGACTGATTCCATAAAGGATTAGCCATTACAAAATATATGTTTTTCATTTTCTTTGCTTCATCGATTTTTTGTCCCTCGACCAATTAAATGAATAATGCTAAAACAAAATATATAGTTATTTTCGAAAAGGAAATATTTGAGACTGATTCCATAAAGGATTAGCCATTACAAAATATATGTTTTTCATTTTCTTTGCTTCATCGATTTTTTGTCCCTCGACCAATTAAATGAATAATGCTAAAACAAAATATATAGTTATTTTCGAAAAGGAAATATTTGAGACTGATTCCATAAAGGATTAGCCATTACAAAATATATGTTTTTCATTTTCTTTGCTTCATCGATTTTTTGTCCCTCGACCAATTAAATGAATAATGCGAAAACAAAATATATAGTTATTTTCGAAAAGGAAATATTTGAGACTGATTCCATAAAAGATTGGCAATTACAAAATATATGTTTTTCATTTTCTTTGCTTCATCGATTTTTTTGTCCCTCGACCAATTAAATGAATAATGCGAAAACAAAATATATAGTTATTTTCGAAAAGGAAATATTTGAGACTGATTCCATAAAGGATTAGCCATTACAAAATATATGTTTTTCATTTTCTTTGCTTCATCGATTTTTTGTCCCTCGACCAATTAAATGAATAATGCTAAAACAAAATATATAGTTATTTTCGAAAAGGAAATATTTGAGGCTGATTCCATAAAGGATTAGCCATTACAAAATATATGTTTTTCATTTTCTTTGCTTCATCGATTTTTTTGTCCCTCGACCAATTAAATGGAAGAGATAAAATCAAAAATTATAAATATTATCAAATTGAAAATATTTAAGACTGATTCCATAAAGGATTAGCCATTACAAAATTTATGTTTTTCATTTTCTTTGCTTCATCGATTTTTTTGTCCCTCGACCAATTAAATGAATAATGCGAAAACAAAATATATAGTTATTTTCGAAAAGGAAATATTTGAGACTGATTCCATAAAGGATAGGCCATTACAAAATATATGTTTTTCATTTTCTTTGCTTCATCGATTTTTTGTCCCTCGACCAATTAAATGAATAATGCGAAAACAAAATATATAGTTATTTTCGAAAAGGAAATATTTGAGACTGATTCCATAAAAGATTGGCAATTACAAAATATATGTTTTTCATTTTCTTTGCTTCATCGATTTTTTTGTCCCTCGACCAATTAAATGAATAATGCGAAAACAAAATATATAGTTATTTTCGAAAAGGAAATATTTGAGACTGATTCCATAAAGGATTAGCCATTACAAAATATATGTTTTTCATTTTCTTTGCTTCATCGATTTTTTGTCCCTCGACCAATTAAATGAATAATGCTAAAACAAAATATATAGTTATTTTCAAAAAGGAAATATTTGAGACTGATTCCATAAAGGATTGGCCATTACAAAATATATGTTTTTCATTTTCTTTGCTTCATCGATTTTTTTGTGCCTCGACCAATTAAATGAATAATGCGAAAACAAAATATATAGTTATTTTCGAAAAGGAAATATTTGAGACTGATTCCATAAAGGATTAGCCATTACAAAATATATGTTTTTCATTTTCTTTGCTTCATCGATTTTTTGTCCCTCGACCAATTAAATGAATAATCCGAAAACAAAATATATAGTTATTTTCGAAAAGGAAATATTTGAGACTGATTCCATAAAGGATTAGCCATTACAAAATATATGTTTTTCATTTTCTTTGCTTCATCGATTTTTTTGTGCCTCGACCAATTAAATGAATAATGCGAAAACAAAATATATAGTTATTTTCGAAAAGGAAATATTTGAGACTGATTCCATAAAAGATTGGCAATTACAAAATATATGTTTTTCATTTTCTTTGCTTCATCGATTTTTTTGTCCCTCGACCAATTAAATGAATAATGCGAAAACAAAATATATAGTTATTTTCGAAAAGGAAATATTTGAGACTGATTCCATAAAGGATTAGCCATTACAAAATATATGTTTTTCATTTTCTTTGCTTCATCGATTTTTTTGTCCCTCGACCAATTAAATGAATAATGCGAAAACAAAATATATAGTTATTTTCGAAAAGGAAATATTTGAGACTGATTCCATAAAGGATTAGCCATTACAAAATATATGTTTTTCATTTTCTTTGCTTCATCGATTTTTTTGTGCCTCGACCAATTAAATGAATAATGCGAAAACAAAATATATAGTTATTTTCGAAAAGGAAAATTTGAGACTGATTCCATAAAGGATTAGCCATTACAAAATATATGTTTTTCATTTTCTTTGCTTCATCGATTTTTTTGTCCCTCGACCAATTAAATGGAAGAGATAAAATCAAAAATTATAAATATTATCAAATTGAAAATATTTAAGACTGATTCCATAAAGGATTAGCCATTACAAAATTTATGTTTTTCATTTTCTTTGCTTCATCGATTTTTTTGTCCCTCGACCAATTAAATGGAAGAGATAAAATCAAAAATTATAAATATTATCAAATTGAAAATATTTGAGACTGATTCCATAAAGGATTAGCCATTACAAAATTTATGTTTTTCATTTTCTTTGCTTCATCGATTTTTTTGTCCCTCGACCAATTAAATGAATAATGCGAAAACAAAATATATAGTTATTTTCGAAAAGGAAATATTTGAGACTGATTCCATAAAGGATTGGCCATTACAAAATATATGTTTTTCATTTTCTTTGCTTCATCGATTTTTTTGTCCCTCGACCAATTAAATGGAAGAGATAAAATCAAAAATTATAAATATTATCAAATTGAAAATATTTAAGACTGATTCCATAAAGGATTAGCCATTACAAAATTTATGTTTTTCATTTTCTTTGCTTCATCGATTTTTTTGTCCCTCGACCAATTAAATGAATAATGCGAAAACAAAATATATAGTTATTTTCGAAAAGGAAATATTTGAGACTGATTCCATAAAGGATTGGCCATTACAAAATATATGTTTTTCATTTTCTTTGCTTCATCGATTTTTTTGTCCCTCGACCAATTAAACGAATAATGCGAAAACAAAATATATAGTTATTTTCGAAAAGGAAATATTTGAGACTGATTGCATAAAGGATTGGCCATTACAAAATATATGTTTTTCATTTTCTTTGCTTCATCGATTTTTTTGTCCCTCGACCAATTAAATGAATAATGCGAAAACAAAATATATAGTTATTTTCGAAAAGGAAATATTTGAGACTGATTCCATAAAGGATTAGCCATTACAAAATTTATGTTTTTCATTTTCTTTGCTTCATCGATTTTTTTGTCCCTCGACCAATTAAATGAATAATGCGAAAACAAAATATATAGTTATTTTCGAAAAGGAAATATTTGAGACTGATTCCATAAAGGATTAGCCATTACAAAATTTATGTTTTTTATTTTCTTTGCTTCATCGATTTTTTTGTGCCTCGACCAATTAAATGAATAATGCGAAAACAAAATATATAGTTATTTTCGAAAAGGAAATATTTGAGACTGATTCCATAAAGGATTAGCCATTACAAAATATATGTTTTTCATTTTCTTTGCTTCATCGATTTTTTTGTCCCTCGACCAATTAAATTAATAATGCGAAAACAAAATATATAGTTATTTTCGAAAAGGAAATATTTGAGACTGATTCCATAAAGGATTAGCCATTACAAAATTTATGTTTTTCATTTTCTTTGCTTCATCGATTTTTTGTCCCTCGACCAATTAAATGAATAATGCGAAAACAAAATATATAGTTATTTTCGAAAAGGAAATATTTGAGACTGATTCCATAAAGGATTAGCCATTACAAAATATATGTTTTTCATTTTCTTTGCTTCATCGATTTTTTTGTCCCTCGACCAATTAAATGAATAATGCGAAAACAAAATATATAGTTATTTTCGTAAAGGAAATATTTGAGACTGATTCCATAAAGGATTGGCCATTACAAAATATATGTTTTTCATTTTCTTTGCTTCATCGATTTTTTGTCCCTCGACCAATTAAATGAATAATGCGAAAACAAAATATATAGTTATTTTCGAAAAGGAAATATTTGAGACTGATTCCATAAAGGATTAGCCATTACAAAATATATGTTTTTCATTTTCTTTGCTTCATCGATTTTTTGTCCCTCGACCAATTAAATGAATAATGCGAAAACAAAATATATAGTTATTTTCGAAAAGGAAATATTTGAGACTGATTCCATAAAGGATTAGCCATTACAAAATATATGTTTTTCATTTTCTTTGCTTCATCGATTTTTTTGTCCCTCGCCCAATTAAATGGAAGAGATAAAATCAAAAATTATAAATATTATCAAATTGAAAATATTTAAGACTGATTCCATAAAGGATTGGCCATTACAAAATATATGTTTTTCATTTTCTTTGCTTCATCGATTTTTTTGTGCCTCGACCAATTAAATGAATAATGCGAAAACAAAATATATAGTTATTTTCGAAAAGGAAATATTTGAGACTGATTCCATAAAGGATTAGCCATTACAAAATATATGTTTTTCATTTTCTTTGCTTCATCGATTTTTTTGTCCCTCGACCAATTAAATTAATAATGCGAAAACAAAATATATAGTTATTTTCGAAAAGGAAATATTTGAGACTGATTCCATAAAGGATTAGCCATTACAAAATATATGTTTTTCATTTTCTTTGCTTCATCGATTTTTTTGTGCCTCGACCAATTAAATGAATAATGCGAAAACAAAATATATAGTTATTTTCGAAAAGGAAATATTTGAGACTGATTCCATAAAGGATTAGCCATTACAAAATTTATGTTTTTCATTTTCTTTGCTTCATCGATTTTTTTGTGCCTCGACCAATTAAATGAATAATGCGAAAACAAAATATATAGTTATTTTCGAAAAGGAAATATTTGAGACTGATTCCCTAAAGGATTGGCCATTACAAAATATATGTTTTTCATTTTCTTTGCTTCATCGATTTTTTGTCCCTCGACCAATTAAATGAATAATGCGAAAACAAAATATATAGTTATTTTCGAAAAGGAAATATTTGAGACTGATTCCATAAAGGATTAGCCATTACAAAATATATGTTTTTCATTTTCTTTGCTTCATCGATTTTTTTGTCCCTCGACCAATTAAATTAATAATGCGAAAACAAAATATATAGTTATTTTCGAAAAGGAAATATTTGAGACTGATTCCATAAAGGATTAGCCATTACAAAATTTATGTTTTTCATTTTCTTTGCTTCATCGATTTTTTTGTGCCTCGACCAATTAAATGAATAATGCGAAAACAAAATATATAGTTATTTTCGAAAAGGAAATATTTGAGACTGATTCCATAAAGGATTAGCCATTACAAAATATATGTTTTTCATTTTCTTTGCTTCATCGATTTTTTTGTGCCTCGACCAATTAAATGAATAATGCGAAAACAAAATATATAGTTATTTTCGAAAAGGAAATATTTGAGACTGATTCCATAAAGGATTAGCCATTACAAAATATATGTTTTTCATTTTCTTTGCTTCATCGATTTTTTTGTCCCTCGCCCAATTAAATGGAAGAGATAAAAACAAAATATATAGTTATTTTCGAAAAGGAAATATTTGAGACTGATTCCATAAAGGATTAGCCATTACAAAATATATGTTTTTCATTTTCTTTGCTTCATCGATTTTTTTGTCCCTCGACCAATTAAATTAATAATGCGAAAACAAAATATATAGTTATTTTCGAAAAGGAAATATTTGAGACTGATTCCATAAAGGATTAGCCATTACAAAATTTATGTTTTTCATTTTCTTTGCTTCATCGATTTTTTGTCCCTCGACCAATTAAATGAATAATGCGAAAACAAAATATATAGTTATTTTCGAAAAGGAAATATTTGAGACTGATTCCATAAAGGATTAGCCATTACAAAATATATTTTTTTCATTTTCTTTGCTTCATCGATTTTTTTGTCCCTCGACCAATTAAATGAATAATGCGAAAACAAAATATATAGTTATTTTCGTAAAGGAAATATTTGAGACTGATTCCATAAAGGATTGGCCATTACAAAATATATGTTTTTCATTTTCTTTGCTTCATCGATTTTTTGTCCCTCGACCAATTAAATGAATAATGCGAAAACAAAATATATAGTTATTTTCGAAAAGGAAATATTTGAGACTGATTCCATAAAGGATTAGCCATTACAAAATATATGTTTTTCATTTTCTTTGCTTCATCGATTTTTTTGTCCCTCGACCAATTAAATGAATAATGCGTAAACAAAATATATAGTTATTTTCGAAAAGGAAATATTTGAGACTGATTCCATAAAGGATTGGCCATTACAAAATATATGTTTTTCATTTTCTTTGCTTCATCGATTTTTTGTCCCTCGACCAATTAAATGAATAATGCTAAAACAAAATATATAGTTATTTTCGAAAAGGAAATATTTGAGACTGATTCCATAAAGGATTAGCCATTACAAAATATATGTTTTTCATTTTCTTTGCTTCATCGGTTTTTTTGTGCCTCGACCAATTAAATGAATAATGCGAAAACAAAATATATAGTTATTTTCGAAAAGGAAATATTTGAGACTGATTCCATAAAGGATTAGCCATTACAAAATATATGTTTTTCATTTTCTTTGCTTCATCGATTTTTTTGTGCCTCGACCAATTAAATGAATAATGCGAAAACAAAATATATAGTTATTTTCGAAAAGGAAATATTTGAGACTGATTCCATAAAGGATTAGCCATTACAAAATATATGTTTTTCATTTTCTTTGCTTCATCGATTTTTTTGTCCCTCGACCAATTAAATGAATAATGCGTAAACAAAATATATAGTTATTTTCGAAAAGGAAATATTTGAGACTGATTCCATAAAGGATTGGCCATTACAAAATATATGTTTTTCATTTTCTTTGCTTCATCGATTTTTTGTCCCTCGACCAATTAAATGAATAATGCTAAAACAAAATATATAGTTATTTTCGAAAAGGAAATATTTGAGACTGATTCCATAAAGGATTAGCCATTACAAAATATATGTTTTTCATTTTCTTTGCTTCATCGGTTTTTTTGTGCCTCGACCAATTAAATGAATAATGCGAAAACAAAATATATAGTTATTTTCGAAAAGGAAATATTTGAGACTGATTCCATAAAGGATTAGCCATTACAAAATTTATGTTTTTCATTTTCTTTGCTTCATCGATTTTTTTGTGCCTCGACCAATTAAATGAATAATGCGAAAACAAAATATATAGTTATTTTCGAAAAGGAAATATTTGAGACTGATTCCCTAAAGGATTGGCCATTACAAAATATATGTTTTTCATTTTCTTTGCTTCATCGATTTTTTGTCCCTCGACCAATTAAATGAATAATGCGAAAACAAAATATATAGTTATTTTCGAAAAGGAAATATTTGAGACTGATTCCATAAAGGATTAGCCATTACAAAATATATGTTTTTCATTTTCTTTGCTTCATCGATTTTTTTGTCCCTCGACCAATTAAATGAATAATGCGTAAACAAAATATATAGTTATTTTCGAAAAGGAAATATTTGAGACTGATTCCATAAAGGATTGGCCATTACAAAATATATGTTTTTCATTTTCTTTGCTTCATCGATTTTTTGTCCCTCGACCAATTAAATGAATAATGCTAAAACAAAATATATAGTTATTTTCGAAAAGGAAATATTTGAGACTGATTCCATAAAGGATTAGCCATTACAAAATATATGTTTTTCATTTTCTTTGCTTCATCGGTTTTTTTGTGCCTCGACCAATTAAATGAATAATGCGAAAACAAAATATATAGTTATTTTCGAAAAGGAAATATTTGAGACTGATTCCATAAAGGATTAGCCATTACAAAATATATGTTTTTCATTTTCTTTGCTTCATCGATTTTTTTGTGCCTCGACCAATTAAATTAATAATGCGAAAACAAAATATATAGTTATTTTCGAAAAGGAAATATTTGAGACTGATTCCATAAAGGATTAGCCATTACAAAATTTATGTTTTTCATTTTCTTTGCTTCATCGATTTTTTTGTGCCTCGACCAATTAAATTAATAATGCGAAAACAAAATATATAGTTATTTTCGAAAAGGAAATATTTGAGACTGATTCCTTAAAGGATTAGCCATTACAAAATATATGTTTTTCATTTTCTTTGCTTCATCGATTTTTTTGTCCCTCGACCAATTAAATGGAAGAGATAAAATCAAAAATTATAAATATTATCAAATTGAAAATATTTAAGACTGATTCCATAAAGGATTAGCCATTACAAAATTTATGTTTTTCATTTTCTTTGCTTCATCGATTTTTTTGTCCCTCGACCAATTAAATGAATAATGCGAAAACAAAATATATAGTTATTTTCGAAAAGGAAATATTTGAGACTGATTCCATAAAGGATTAGCCATTACAAAATATATGTTTTTCATTTTCTTTGCTTCATCGATTTTTTTGTCCCTCGACCAATTAAATGAATAATGCGAAAACAAAATATATAGTTATTTTCGAAAAGGAAATATTTGAGACTGATTCCATAAAGGATTAGCCATTACAAAATATATGTTTTTCATTTTCTTTGCTTCATCGATTTTTTTGTCCCTCGACCAATTAAATGAATAATGCGAAAACAAAATATATAGTTATTTTCGAAAAGGAAATATTTGAGACTGATTCCATAAAGGATTGGCCATTACAAAATATATGTTTTTCATTTTCTTTGCTTCATCGATTTTTTGTCCCTCGACCAATTAAATGAATAATGCGAAAACAAAATATATAGTTATTTTCGAAAAGGAAATATTTGAGACTGATTCCATAAAGGATTAGCCATTACAAAATATATGTTTTTCATTTTCTTTGCTTCATCGATTTTTTTGTCCCTCGACCAATTAAATGAATAATGCGAAAACAAAATATATAGTTATTTTCGAAAAGGAAATATTTGAGACTGATTCCATAAAGGATTAGCCATTACAAAATATATGTTTTTCATTTTCTTTGCTTCATCGATTTTTTTGTCCCTCGACCAATTAAATGAATAATGCGAAAACAAAATATATAGTTATTTTCGAAAAGGAAATATTTGAGACTGATTCCATAAAGGATTGGCCATTACAAAATATATGTTTTTCATTTTCTTTGCTTCATCGATTTTTTGTCCCTCGACCAATTAAATGAATAATGCGAAAACAAAATATATAGTTATTTTCGAAAAGGAAATATTTGAGACTGATTCCATAAAGGATTGGCCATTACAAAATATATGTTTTTCATTTTCTTTGCTTCATCGATTTTTTGTCCCTCGACCAATTAAATGAATAATGCGAAAACAAAATATATAGTTATTTTCGAAAAGGAAATATTTGAGACTGATTTCATAAAGGATTAGCCATTACAAAATATATGTTTTTCATTTTCTTTGCTTCATCGATTTTTTTGTCCCTCGACCAATTAAATGAATAATGCGAAAACAAAATATATAGTTATTTTCGAAAAGGAAATATTTGAGACTGATTCCATAAAGGATTGGCCATTACAAAATATATGTTTTTCATTTTCTTTGCTTCATCGATTTTTTGTCCCTCGACCAATTAAATGAATAATGCGAAAACAAAATATATAGTTATTTTCGAAAAGGAAATATTTGAGACTGATTCCATAAAGGATTAGCCATTACAAAATTTATGTTTTTCATTTTCTTTGCTTCATCGATTTTTTTGTGCCTCGACCAATTAAATGAATAATGCGAAAACAAAATATATAGTTATTTTCGAAAAGGAAATATTTGAGACTGATTCCCTAAAGGATTGGCCATTACAAAATATATGTTTTTCATTTTCTTTGCTTCATCGATTTTTTGTCCCTCGACCAATTAAATGAATAATGCGAAAACAAAATATATAGTTATTTTCGAAAAGGAAATATTTGAGACTGATTCCATAAAGGATTAGCCATTACAAAATATATGTTTTTCATTTTCTTTGCTTCATCGATTTTTTTGTCCCTCGACCAATTAAATTAATAATGCGAAAACAAAATATATAGTTATTTTCGAAAAGGAAATATTTGAGACTGATTCCATAAAGGATTAGCCATTACAAAATTTATGTTTTTCATTTTCTTTGCTTCATCGATTTTTTTGTGCCTCGACCAATTAAATGAATAATGCGAAAACAAAATATATAGTTATTTTCGAAAAGGAAATATTTGAGACTGATTCCATAAAGGATTAGCCATTACAAAATATATGTTTTTCATTTTCTTTGCTTCATCGATTTTTTTGTGCCTCGACCAATTAAATGAATAATGCGAAAACAAAATATATAGTTATTTTCGAAAAGGAAATATTTGAGACTGATTCCATAAAGGATTAGCCATTACAAAATATATGTTTTTCATTTTCTTTGCTTCATCGATTTTTTTGTCCCTCGCCCAATTAAATGGAAGAGATAAAAACAAAATATATAGTTATTTTCGAAAAGGAAATATTTGAGACTGATTCCATAAAGGATTAGCCATTACAAAATATATGTTTTTCATTTTCTTTGCTTCATCGATTTTTTTGTCCCTCGACCAATTAAATTAATAATGCGAAAACAAAATATATAGTTATTTTCGAAAAGGAAATATTTGAGACTGATTCCATAAAGGATTAGCCATTACAAAATTTATGTTTTTCATTTTCTTTGCTTCATCGATTTTTTGTCCCTCGACCAATTAAATGAATAATGCGAAAACAAAATATATAGTTATTTTCGAAAAGGAAATATTTGAGACTGATTCCATAAAGGATTAGCCATTACAAAATATATTTTTTTCATTTTCTTTGCTTCATCGATTTTTTTGTCCCTCGACCAATTAAATGAATAATGCGAAAACAAAATATATAGTTATTTTCGTAAAGGAAATATTTGAGACTGATTCCATAAAGGATTGGCCATTACAAAATATATGTTTTTCATTTTCTTTGCTTCATCGATTTTTTGTCCCTCGACCAATTAAATGAATAATGCGAAAACAAAATATATAGTTATTTTCGAAAAGGAAATATTTGAGACTGATTCCATAAAGGATTAGCCATTACAAAATATATGTTTTTCATTTTCTTTGCTTCATCGATTTTTTTGTCCCTCGACCAATTAAATGAATAATGCGTAAACAAAATATATAGTTATTTTCGAAAAGGAAATATTTGAGACTGATTCCATAAAGGATTGGCCATTACAAAATATATGTTTTTCATTTTCTTTGCTTCATCGATTTTTTGTCCCTCGACCAATTAAATGAATAATGCTAAAACAAAATATATAGTTATTTTCGAAAAGGAAATATTTGAGACTGATTCCATAAAGGATTAGCCATTACAAAATATATGTTTTTCATTTTCTTTGCTTCATCGGTTTTTTTGTGCCTCGACCAATTAAATGAATAATGCGAAAACAAAATATATAGTTATTTTCGAAAAGGAAATATTTGAGACTGATTCCATAAAGGATTAGCCATTACAAAATATATGTTTTTCATTTTCTTTGCTTCATCGATTTTTTTGTGCCTCGACCAATTAAATGAATAATGCGAAAACAAAATATATAGTTATTTTCGAAAAGGAAATATTTGAGACTGATTCCTTAAAGGATTAGCCATTACAAAATATATGTTTTTCATTTTCTTTGCTTCATCGATTTTTTTGTCCCTCGACCAATTAAATGGAAGAGATAAAATCAAAAATTATAAATATTATCAAATTGAAAATATTTAAGACTGATTCCATAAAGGATTAGCCATTACAAAATTTATGTTTTTCATTTTCTTTGCTTCATCGATTTTTTTGTCCCTCGACCAATTAAATGAATAATGCGAAAACAAAATATATAGTTATTTTCGAAAAGGAAATATTTGAGACTGATTCCATAAAGGATTAGCCATTACAAAATATATGTTTTTCATTTTCTTTGCTTCATCGATTTTTTTGTCCCTCGACCAATTAAATGAATAATGCGAAAACAAAATATATAGTTATTTTCGAAAAGGAAATATTTGAGACTGATTCCATAAAGGATTAGCCATTACAAAATATATGTTTTTCATTTTCTTTGCTTCATCGATTTTTTTGTCCCTCGACCAATTAAATGAATAATGCGAAAACAAAATATATAGTTATTTTCGAAAAGGAAATATTTGAGACTGATTCCATAAAGGATTGGCCATTACAAAATATATGTTTTTCATTTTCTTTGCTTCATCGATTTTTTGTCCCTCGACCAATTAAATGAATAATGCGAAAACAAAATATATAGTTATTTTCGAAAAGGAAATATTTGAGACTGATTCCATAAAGGATTAGCCATTACAAAATATATGTTTTTCATTTTCTTTGCTTCATCGATTTTTTTGTCCCTCGACCAATTAAATGAATAATGCGAAAACAAAATATATAGTTATTTTCGAAAAGGAAATATTTGAGACTGATTCCATAAAGGATTAGCCATTACAAAATATATGTTTTTCATTTTCTTTGCTTCATCGATTTTTTTGTCCCTCGACCAATTAAATGAATAATGCGAAAACAAAATATATAGTTATTTTCGAAAAGGAAATATTTGAGACTGATTCCATAAAGGATTGGCCATTACAAAATATATGTTTTTCATTTTCTTTGCTTCATCGATTTTTTGTCCCTCGACCAATTAAATGAATAATGCGAAAACAAAATATATAGTTATTTTCGAAAAGGAAATATTTGAGACTGATTCCATAAAGGATTGGCCATTACAAAATATATGTTTTTCATTTTCTTTGCTTCATCGAATTTTTGTCCCTCGACCAATTAAATGAATAATGCGAAAACAAAATATATAGTTATTTTCGAAAAGGAAATATTTGAGACTGATTTCATAAAGGATTAGCCATTACAAAATATATGTTTTTCATTTTCTTTGCTTCATCGATTTTTTTGTCCCTCGACCAATTAAATGAATAATGCGAAAACAAAATATATAGTTATTTTCGAAAAGGAAATATTTGAGACTGATTCCATAAAGGATTGGCCATTACAAAATATATGTTTTTCATTTTCTTTGCTTCATCGATTTTTTGTCCCTCGACCAATTAAATGAATAATGCTAAAACAAAATATATAGTTATTTTCGAAAAGGAAATATTTGAGACTGATTCCATAAAGGATTAGCCATTACAAAATATATGTTTTTCATTTTCTTTGCTTCATCGATTTTTTGTCCCTCGACCAATTAAATGAATAATGCTAAAACAAAATATATAGTTATTTTCGAAAAGGAAATATTTGAGACTGATTCCATAAAGGATTGGCCATTACAAAATATATGTTTTTCATTTTCTTTGCTTCATCGATTTTTTGTCCCTCGTCCAATTAAATGAATAATGCGAAAACAAAATATATAGTTATTTTCGAAAAGGAAATATTTGAGACTGATTTCATAAAGGATTAGCCATTACAAAATATATGTTTTTCATTTTCTTTGCTTCATCGATTTTTTTGTCCCTCGACCAATTAAATGAATAATGCGAAAACAAAATATATAGTTATTTTCGAAAAGGAAATATTTGAGACTGATTTCATAAAGGATTAGCCATTACAAAATATATGTTTTTCATTTTCTTTGCTTCATCGATTTTTTTGTCCCTCGACCAATTAAATGAATAATGCGAAAACTAAATATATAGTTATTTTCGAAAAGGAAATATTTGAGACTGATTTCATAAAGGATTAGCCATTACAAAATATATGTTTTTCATTTTCTTTGCTTCATCGATTTTTTTGTCCCTCGTCCAATTAAATGAATAATGCGAAAACAAAATATATAGTTATTTTCGAAAAGGAAATATTTGAGACTGATTTCATAAAGGATTAGCCATTACAAAATATATGTTTTTCATTTTCTTTGCTTCATCGATTTTTTTGTCCCTCGACCAATTAAATGAATAATGCGAAAACTAAATATATAGTTATTTTCGAAAAGGAAATATTTGAGACTGATTTCATAAAGGATTAGCCATTACAAAATATATGTTTTTCATTTTCTTTGCTTCATCGATTTTTTTGTCCCTCGACCAATTAAATGAATAATGCGAAAACAAAATATATAGTTATTTTCGAAAAGGAAATATTTGAGACTGATTCCATAAAGGATTGGCCATTACAAAATATATGTTTTTCATTTTCTTTGCTTCATCGATTTTTTGTCCCTCGACCAATTAAATGAATAATGCGAAAACAAAATATATAGTTATTTTCGAAAAGGAAATATTTGAGACTGATTCCATAAAGGATTAGCCATTACAAAATATATGTTTTTCATTTTCTTTGCTTCATCGATTTTTTTGTCCCTCGACCAATTAAATGAATAATGCGAAAACAAAATATATAGTTATTTTCGAAAAGGAAATATTTGAGACTGATTCCATAAAGGATTGGCCATTACAAAATATATGTTTTTCATTTTCTTTGCTTCATCGATTTTTTGTCCCTCGACCAATTAAATGAATAATGCGAAAACAAAATATATAGTTATTTTCGAAAAGGAAATATTTGAGACTGATTCCATAAAGGATTAGCCATTACAAAATATATGTTTTTCATTTTCTTTGCTTCATCGATTTTTTTGTCCCTCGACCAATTAAATGAATAATGCGAAAACAAAATATATAGTTATTTTCGAAAAGGAAATATTTGAGACTGATTCCATAAAGGATTAGCCATTACAAAATATATGTTTTTCATTTTCTTTGCTTCATCGATTTTTTGTCCCTCGACCAATTAAATGAATAATGCGAAAACAAAATATATAGTTATTTTCGAAAAGGAAATATTTGAGACTGATTCCATAAAGGATTGGCCATTACAAAATATATGTTTTTCATTTTCTTTGCTTCATCGATTTTTTGTCCCTCGACCAATTAAATGAATAATGCGAAAACAAAATATATAGTTATTTTCGAAAAGGAAATATTTGAGACTGATTTCATAAAGGATTAGCCATTACAAAATATATGTTTTTCTTTTTCTTTGCTTCATCGATTTTTTTGTCCCTCGACCAATTAAATGAATAATGCGAAAACAAAATATATAGTTATTTTCGAAAAGGAAATATTTGAGACTGATTTCATAAAGGATTAGCCATTACAAAATATATGTTTTTCATTTTCTTTGCTTCATCGATTTTTTTGTCCCTCGACCAATTAAATGAATAATGCGAAAACAAAATATATAGTTATTTTCGAAAAGGAAATATTTGAGACTGATTCCATAAAGGATTAGCCATTACAAAATATATGTTTTTCATTTTCTTTGCTTCATCGATTTTTTGTCCCTCGACCAATTAAATGAAGAATGCTAAAACAAAATATATAGTTATTTTCGAAAAGGAAATATTTGAGACTGATTCCATAAAGGATTAGCCATTACAAAATATATGTTTTTCATTTTCTTTGCTTCATCGATTTTTTTGTCCCTCGACCAATTAAATGAATAATGCGAAAACAAAATATATAGTTATTTTCGAAAAGGAAATATTTGAGACTGATTCCATAAAGGATTAGCCATTACAAAATATATGTTTTTCATTTTCTTTGCTTCATCGATTTTTTGTCCCTCGACCAATTAAATGAAGAATGCTAAAACAAAATATATAGTTATTTTCGAAAAGGAAATATTTGAGACTGATTCCATAAAGGATTGGCCATTACAAAATATATGTTTTTCATTTTCTTTGCTTCATCGATTTTTTGTCCCTCGACCAATTAAATGAATAATGCGAAAACAAAATATATAGTTATTTTCGAAAAGGAAATATTTGAGACTGATTCCATAAAGGATTAGCCATTACAAAATATATGTTTTTCATTTTCTTTGCTTCATCGATTTTTTGTCCCTCGACCAATTAAATGAAGAATGCTAAAACAAAATATATAGTTATTTTCGAAAAGGAAATATTTGAGACTGATTCCATAAAGGATTAGCCATTACAAAATATATGTTTTTCATTTTCTTTGCTTCATCGATTTTTTTGTCCCTCGACCAATTAAATGAATAATGCGAAAACAAAATATATAGTTATTTTCGAAAAGGAAATATTTGAGACTGATTTCATAAAGGATTAGCCATTACAAAATATATGTTTTTCTTTTTCTTTGCTTCATCGATTTTTTGTCCCTCGACCAATTAAATGAATAATGCGAAAACAAAATATATAGTTATTTTCGAAAAGGAAATATTTGAGACTGATTCCATAAAGGATTAGCCATTACAAAATATATGTTTTTCATTTTCTTTGCTTCATCGATTTTTTGTCCCTCGACCAATTAAATGAATAATGCGAAAACAAAATATATAGTTATTTTCGAAAAGGAAATATTTGAGACTGATTCCATAAAGGATTGGCCATTACAAAATATATGTTTTTCATTTTCTTTGCTTCATCGATTTTTTGTCCCTCGACCAATTAAATGAATAATGCGAAAACAAAATATATAGTTATTTTCGAAAAGGAAATATTTGAGACTGATTCCATAAAGGATTGGCCATTACAAAATATATGTTTTTCATTTTCTTTGCTTCATCGATTTTTTGTCCCTCGACCAATTAAATGAATAATGCGAAAACAAAATATATAGTTATTTTCGAAAAGGAAATATTTGAGACTGATTTCATAAAGGATTAGCCATTACAAAATATATGTTTTTCTTTTTCTTTGCTTCATCGATTTTTTGTCCCTCGACCAATTAAATGAATAATGCGAAAACAAAATATATAGTTATTTTCGAAAAGGAAATATTTGAGACTGATTCCATAAAGGATTGGCCATTACAAAATATATGTTTTTCATTTTCTTTGCTTCATCGATTTTTTGTCCCTCGACCAATTAAATGAATAATGCGAAAACAAAATATATAGTTATTTTCGAAAAGGAAATATTTGAGACTGATTTCATAAAGGATTAGCCATTACAAAATATATGTTTTTCTTTTTCTTTGCTTCATCGATTTTTTGTCCCTCGACCAATTAAATGAATAATGCGAAAACAAAATATATAGTTATTTTCGAAAAGGAAATATTTGAGACTGATTCCATAAAGGATTAGCCATTACAAAATATATGTTTTTCATTTTCTTTGCTTCATCGATTTTTTGTCCCTCGACCAATTAAATGAATAATGCGAAAACAAAATATATAGTTATTTTCGAAAAGGAAATATTTGAGACTGATTCCATAAAGGATTGGCCCTTACAAAATATATGTTTTTCATTTTCTTTGCTTCATCGATTTTTTGTCCCTCGACCAATTAAATGAATAATGCGAAAACAAAATATATAGTTATTTTCGAAAAGGAAATATTTGAGACTGATTTCATAAAGGATTAGCCATTACAAAATATATGTTTTTCATTTTCTTTGCTTCATCGATTTTTTGTCCCTCGACCAATTAAATGAATAATGCGAAAACAAAATATATAGTTATTTTCGAAAAGGAAATATTTGAGACTGATTCCATAAAGGATTAGCCATTACAAAATATATGTTTTTCATTTTCTTTGCTTCATCGATTTTTTGTCCCTCGACCAATTAAATGAATAATGCGAAAACAAAATATATAGTTATTTTCGAAAAGGAAATATTTGAGACTGATTCCATAAAGGATTGGCCCTTACAAAATATATGTTTTTCATTTTCTTTGCTTCATCGATTTTTTGTCCCTCGACCAATTAAATGAATAATGCGAAAACAAAATATATAGTTATTTTCGAAAAGGAAATATTTGAGACTGATTTCATAAAGGATTAGCCATTACAAAATATATGTTTTTCATTTTCTTTGCTTCATCGATTTTTTGTCCCTCGACCAATTAAATGAATAATGCGAAAACAAAATATATAGTTATTTTCGAAAAGGAAATATTTGAGACTGATTCCATAAAGGATTGGCCATTACAAAATATATGTTTTTCATTTTCTTTGCTTCATCGATTTTTTGTCCCTCGACCAATTAAATGAATAATGCGAAAACAAAATATATAGTTATTTTCGAAAAGGAAATATTTGAGACTGATTTCATAAAGGATTAGCCATTACAAAATATATGTTTTTCTTTTTCTTTGCTTCATCGATTTTTTGTCCCTCGACCAATTAAATGAATAATGCGAAAACAAAATATATAGTTATTTTCGAAAAGGAAATATTTGAGACTGATTCCATAAAGGATTGGCCATTACAAAATATATGTTTTTCATTTTCTTTGCTTCATCGATTTTTTGTCCCTCGACCAATTAAATGAATAATGCTAAAACAAAATATATAGTTATTTTCGAAAAGGAAATATTTGAGACTGATTCCATAAAGGATTAGCCATTACAAAATATATGTTTTTCATTTTCTTTGCTTCATCGATTTTTTGTCCCTCGACCAATTAAATGAAGAATGCTAAAACAAAATATATAGTTATTTTCGAAAAGGAAATATTTGAGACTGATTCCATAAAGGATTAGCCATTACAAAATATATGTTTTTCATTTTCTTTGCTTCATCGATTTTTTTGTGCCTCGACCAATTAAATGAATAATGCGAAAACAAAATATATAGTTATTTTCGAAAAGGAAATATTTGAGACTGATTCCATAAAGGATTAGCCATTACAAAATATATGTTTTTCATTTTCTTTGCTTCATCGATTTTTTTGTCCCTCGACCAATTAAATGAATAATGCGAAAACAAAAAATATAGTTATTTTCGAAAAGGAAATATTTGAGACTGATTCCATAAAGGAATTGCCATTACAAAATATATGTTTTTCATTTTCTTTGCTTCATCGATTTTTTTGTCCCTCGACCAATTAAATGAATAATGCGAAAACAAAATATATAGTTATTTTCGAAAAGGAAATATTTGAGACTGATTCCATAAAGGATTAGCCATTACAAAATATATGTTTTTCATTTTCTTTGCTTCATCGATTTTTTTGTCCCTCGACCAATTAAATGAATAATGCGAAAACAAAATATATAGTTATTTTCGAAAAGGAAATATTTGAGACTGATTCCATAAAGGAATTGCCATTACAAAATATATGTTTTTCATTTTCTTTGCTTCATCGATTTTTTTGTCCCTCGACCAATTAAATGAATAATGCGAAAACAAAATATATAGTTATTTTCGAAAAGGAAATATTTGAGACTGATTCCATAAAGGATTAGCCATTACAAAATATATGTTTTTCATTTTCTTTGCTTCATCGATTTTTTTGTCCCTCGACCAATTAAATGAATAATGCGAAAACAAAATATATAGTTATTTTCGAAAAGGAAATATTTGAGACTGATTCCATAAAGGATTAGCCATTACAAAATATATGTTTTTCATTTTCTTTGCTTCATCGATTTTTTGTCCCTCGACCAATTAAATGAATAATGCTAAAACAAAATATATAGTTATTTTCGAAAAGGAAATATTTGAGACTGATTCCATAAAGGATTAGCCATTACAAAATATATGTTTTTCATTTTCTTTGCTTCATCGATTTTTTTGTGCCTCGACCAATTAAATGAATAATGCGAAAACAAAATATATAGTTATTTTCGAAAAGGAAATATTTGAGACTGATTCCATAAAGGATTAGCCATTACAAAATATATGTTTTTCATTTTCTTTGCTTCATCGATTTTTTTGTCCCTCGACCAATTAAATGAATAATGCGAAAACAAAATATATAGTTATTTTCGAAAAGGAAATATTTGAGACTGATTCCATAAAGGATTAGCCATTACAAAATATATGTTTTTCATTTTCTTTGCTTCATCGATTTTTTTGTCCCTCGACCAATTAAATGAATAATGCGAAAACAAAATATATAGTTATTTTCGAAAAGGAAATATTTGAGACTGATTCCATAAAGGATTAGCCATTACAAAATATATGTTTTTCATTTTCTTTGCTTCATCGATTTTTTTGTCCCTCGACCAATTAAATGAATAATGCGAAAACAAAATATATAGTTATTTTCGAAAAGGAAATATTTGAGACTGATTCCATAAATGATTAGCCATTACAAAATATATGTTTTTCATTTTCTTTGCTTCATCGATTTTTTTGTCCCTCGACCAATTAAATGGAAGAGATAAAAACAAAATTTATAGTTATTTTCCAAAAGAAAATATTTGAGACAGATTCCATAAAGGATTGGCCATTACAAAATATATGTTTTTCATTTTCTTTGCTTCATCGATTTTTTGTCCCTCGACCAATTTAATGAATAATGCTAAAACAAAATATATAGTTATTTTCGAAAAGGAAATATTTGAGACTGATTCCATAAAGGATTAGCCATTACAAAATATATTTTTTTCATTTTCTTTGCTTCATCGATTTTTTTGTCCCTCGACCAATTAAATGGAAGAGATAAAAACAAAATTTATAGTTATTTTCCAAAAGAAAATATTTGAGACAGATTCCATAAAGGATTGGCCATTACAAAATATATGTTTTTCATTTTCTTTGCTTCATCGATTTTTTTGTCCCTCCACCAATTTAATGAATAATGCTAAAACAAAATATATAGTTATTTTCGAAAAGGAAATATTTGAGACTGATTCCATAAAGGATTAGCCATTACAAAATATATTTTTTTCATTTTCTTTGCTTCATCGATTTTTTTGTCCCTCGACCAATTAAATGGAAGAGATAAAAACAAAATTTATAGTTATTTTCCAAAAGAAAATATTTGAGACAGATTCCATAAAGGATTGGCCATTACAAAATATATGTTTTTCATTTTCTTTGCTTCATCGATTTTTTGTCCCTCGACCAATTTAATGAATAATGCTAAAACAAAATATATAGTTATTTTCGAAAAGGAAATATTTGAGACTGATTCCATAAAGGATTAGCCATTACAAAATATATGTTTTTCATTTTCTTTGCTTCATCGATTTTTTTGTCCCTCGACCAATTAAATGAGAAATGCTAAAACAAAATATATAGTTATTTTCGAAAAGGAAATATTTGAGACTGATTCCATAAAGGATTAGCCATTACAAAATATATTTTTTTCATTTTCTTTGCTTCATCGATTTTTTTGTCCCTCGACCAATTAAATGGAAGAGATAAAAACAAAATTTATAGTTATTTTCCAAAAGAAAATATTTGAGACAGATTCCATAAAGGATTGGCCATTACAAAATATATGTTTTTCATTTTCTTTGCTTCATCGATTTTTTTGTCCCTCGACCAATTAAATGAATAATGCTAAAACAAAATATATAGTTATTTTCGAAAAGGAAATATTTGAGACTGATTCCATAAAGGATTAGCCATTACAAAATATATTTTTTTCATTTTCTTTGCTTCATCGATTTTTTTGTCCCTCGACCAATTAAATGGAAGAGATAAAAACAAAATTTATAGTTATTTTCCAAAAGAAAATATTTGAGACAGATTCCATAAAGGATTGGCCATTACAAAATATATGTTTTTCATTTTCTTTGCTTCATCGATTTTTTTGTCCCTCGACCAATTAAATGAATAATGCTAAAACAAAATATATAGTTATTTTCGAAAAGGAAATATTTGAGACTGATTCCATAAAGGATTGGCCATTACAAAATATATGTTTTTCATTTTCTTTGCTTCATCGATTTTTTTGTCCCTCGACCAATTAAATGGAAGAGATAAAAACAAAATTTATAGTTATTTTCCAAAAGAAAATATTTGAGACAGATTCCATAAAGGATTAGCCATTACAAAATATATGTTTTTCATTTTCTTTGCTTCATCGATTTTTTTGTCCCTCGACCAATTAAATGAATAATGCTAAAACAAAATATATAGTTATTTTCCAAAAGAAAATATTTGAGACAGATTCCATAAAGGATTAGCCATTACAAAATATATGTTTTTCATTTTCTTTGCTTCATCGATTTTTTTGTCCCTCGACCAATTAAATGAATAATGCTAAAACAAAATATATAGTTATTTTCCAAAAGGAAATATTTGAGACTGATTCCATAAAGGATTAGCCATTACAAAATATATGTTTTTCATTTTCTTTGCTTCATCGATTTTTTTGTCCCTCGACCAATTAAATGAATAATGCTAAAACAAAATATATAGTTATTTTCCAAAAGAAAATATTTGAGACTGTTTCCATAAAGGATTAGCCATTACAAAATATATGTTTTTCATTTTCTTTGCTTCATCGATTTTTTGTCCCTCGACCAATTAAATGAATAATGCGAAAACAAAATATATAGTTATTTTCGAAAAGGAAATATTTGAGACTGATTTCATAAAGGATTAGCCATTACAAAATATATGTTTTTCATTTTCTTTGCTTCATCGATTTTTTTGTCCCTCGACCAATTAAATGAATAATGCGAAAACAAAATATATAGTTATTTTCGAAAAGGAAATATTTGAGACTGATTCCATAAAGGATTAGCCATTACAAAATATATGTTTTTCATTTTCTTTGCTTCATCGATTTTTTTGTCCCTCGACCAATTAAATGAATAATGCGAAAACTAAATATATAGTTATTTTCGAAAAGGAAATATTTGAGACTGATTTCATAAAGGATTAGCCATTACAAAATATATGTTTTTCATTTTCTTTGCTTCATCGATTTTTTTGTCCCTCGACCAATTAAATGAATAATGCGAAAACAAAATATATAGTTATTTTCGAAAAGGAAATATTTGAGACTGATTCCATAAAGGATTGGCCATTACAAAATATATGTTTTTCATTTTCTTTGCTTCATCGATTTTTTGTCCCTCGACCAATTAAATGAATAATGCGAAAACAAAATATATAGTTATTTTCGAAAAGGAAATATTTGAGACTGATTCCATAAAGGATTAGCCATTACAAAATATATGTTTTTCATTTTCTTTGCTTCATCGATTTTTTTGTCCCTCGACCAATTAAATGAATAATGCGAAAACAAAATATATAGTTATTTTCGAAAAGGAAATATTTGAGACTGATTCCATAAAGGATTGGCCATTACAAAATATATGTTTTTCATTTTCTTTGCTTCATCGATTTTTTGTCCCTCGACCAATTAAATGAATAATGCGAAAACAAAATATATAGTTATTTTCGAAAAGGAAATATTTGAGACTGATTCCATAAAGGATTAGCCATTACAAAATATATGTTTTTCATTTTCTTTGCTTCATCGATTTTTTTGTCCCTCGACCAATTAAATGAATAATGCGAAAACAAAATATATAGTTATTTTCGAAAAGGAAATATTTGAGACTGATTCCATAAAGGATTGGCCATTACAAAATATATGTTTTTCATTTTCTTTGCTTCATCGATTTTTTGTCCCTCGACCAATTAAATGAATAATGCGAAAACAAAATATATAGTTATTTTCGAAAAGGAAATATTTGAGACTGATTCCATAAAGGATTGGCCATTACAAAATATATGTTTTTCATTTTCTTTGCTTCATCGATTTTTTGTCCCTCGACCAATTAAATGAATAATGCGAAAACAAAATATATAGTTATTTTCGAAAAGGAAATATTTGAGACTGATTTCATAAAGGATTAGCCATTACAAAATATATGTTTTTCATTTTCTTTGCTTCATCGATTTTTTGTCCCTCGACCAATTTAATGAATAATGCGAAAACAAAATATATAGTTATTTTCGAAAAGGAAATATTTGAGACTGATTCCATAAAGGATTGGCCATTACAAAATATATGTTTTTCATTTTCTTTGCTTCATCGATTTTTTTGTCCCTCGACCAATTAAATGAATAATGCGAAAACAAAATATATAGTTATTTTCGAAAAGGAAATATTTGAGACTGATTCCATAAAGGATTGGCCATTACAAAATATATGTTTTTCATTTTCTTTGCTTCATCGATTTTTTGTCCCTCGACCAATTAAATGAATAATGCGAAAACAAAATATATAGTTATTTTCGAAAAGGAAATATTTGAGACTGATTCCATAAAGGATTAGCCATTACAAAATATATGTTTTTCATTTTCTTTGCTTCATCGATTTTTTTGTCCCTCGACCAATTAAATGAATAATGCGAAAACAAAATATATAGTTATTTTCGAAAAGGAAATATTTGAGACTGATTCCATAAAGGATTGGCCATTACAAAATATATGTTTTTCATTTTCTTTGCTTCATCGATTTTTTTGTCCCTCGACCAATTAAATGAATAATGCGAAAACAAAATATATAGTTATTTTCGAAAAGGAAATATTTGAGACTGATTCCATAAAGGATTGGCCATTACAAAATATATGTTTTTCATTTTCTTTGCTTCATCGATTTTTTGTCCCTCGACCAATTAAATGAATAATGCGAAAACAAAATATATAGTTATTTTCGAAAAGGAAATATTTGAGACTGATTCCATAAAGGATTAGCCATTACAAAATATATGTTTTTCATTTTCTTTGCTTCATCGATTTTTTTGTCCCTCGACCAATTAAATGAATAATGCGAAAACAAAATATATAGTTATTTTCGAAAAGGAAATATTTGAGACTGATTCCATAAAGGATTGGCCATTACAAAATATATGTTTTTCATTTTCTTTGCTTCATCGATTTTTTTGTCCCTCGACCAATTAAATGAATAATGCGAAAACAAAATATATAGTTATTTTCGAAAAGGAAATATTTGAGACTGATTCCATAAAGGATTGGCCATTACAAAATATATGTTTTTCATTTTCTTTGCTTCATCGATTTTTTGTCCCTCGACCAATTAAATGAATAATGCGAAAACAAAATATATAGTTATTTTCGAAAAGGAAATATTTGAGACTGATTCCATAAAGGATTAGCCATTACAAAATATATGTTTTTCATTTTCTTTGCTTCATCGATTTTTTTGTCCCTCGACCAATTAAATGAATAATGCGAAAACAAAATATATAGTTATTTTCGAAAAGGAAATATTTGAGACTGATTCCATAAAGGATTGGCCATTACAAAATATATGTTTTTCATTTTCTTTGCTTCATCGATTTTTTGTCCCTCGACCAATTAAATGAATAATGCGAAAACAAAATATATAGTTATTTTCGAAAAGGAAATATTTGAGACTGATTCCATAAAGGATTAGCCATTACAAAATATATGTTTTTCATTTTCTTTGCTTCATCGATTTTTTTGTCCCTCGACCAATTAAATGAATAATGCGAAAACAAAATATATAGTTATTTTCGAAAAGGAAATATTTGAGACTGATTCCATAAAGGATTGGCCATTACAAAATATATGTTTTTCATTTTCTTTGCTTCATCGATTTTTTTGTCCCTCGACCAATTAAATGAATAATGCGAAAACAAAATATATAGTTATTTTCGAAAAGGAAATATTTGAGACTGATTCCATAAAGGATTGGCCATTACAAAATATATGTTTTTCATTTTCTTTGCTTCATCGATTTTTTGTCCCTCGACCAATTAAATGAATAATGCGAAAACAAAATATATAGTTATTTTCGAAAAGGAAATATTTGAGACTGATTCCATAAAGGATTAGCCATTACAAAATATATGTTTTTCATTTTCTTTGCTTCATCGATTTTTTTGTCCCTCGACCAATTAAATGAATAATGCGAAAACAAAATATATAGTTATTTTCGAAAAGGAAATATTTGAGACTGATTCCATAAAGGATTGGCCATTACAAAATATATGTTTTTCATTTTCTTTGCTTCATCGATTTTTTGTCCCTCGACCAATTAAATGAATAATGCGAAAACAAAATATATAGTTATTTTCGAAAAGGAAATATTTGAGACTGATTCCATAAAGGATTAGCCATTACAAAATATATGTTTTTCATTTTCTTTGCTTCATCGATTTTTTTGTCCCTCGACCAATTAAATGAATAATGCGAAAACAAAATATATAGTTATTTTCGAAAAGGAAATATTTGAGACTGATTCCATAAAGGATTGGCCATTACAAAATATATGTTTTTCATTTTCTTTGCTTCATCGATTTTTTTGTCCCTCGACCAATTAAATGAATAATGCGAAAACAAAATATATAGTTATTTTCGAAAAGGAAATATTTGAGACTGATTCCATAAAGGATTGGCCATTACAAAATATATGTTTTTCATTTTCTTTGCTTCATCGATTTTTTGTCCCTCGACCAATTAAATGAATAATGCGAAAACAAAATATATAGTTATTTTCGAAAAGGAAATATTTGAGACTGATTCCATAAAGGATTGGCCATTACAAAATATATGTTTTTCATTTTCTTTGCTTCATCGATTTTTTGTCCCTCGACCAATTAAATGAATAATGCGAAAACAAAATATATAGTTATTTTCGAAAAGGAAATATTTGAGACTGATTCCATAAAGGATTGGCCATTACAAAATATATGTTTTTCATTTTCTTTGCTTCATCGATTTTTTGTCCCTCGACCAATTAAATGAATAATGCGAAAACAAAATATATAGTTATTTTCGAAAAGGAAATATTTGAGACTGATTTCATAAAGGATTAGCCATTACAAAATATATGTTTTTCATTTTCTTTGCTTCATCGATTTTTTGTCCCTCGACCAATTTAATGAATAATGCGAAAACAAAATATATAGTTATTTTCGAAAAGGAAATATTTGAGACTGATTCCATAAAGGATTGGCCATTACAAAATATATGTTTTTCATTTTCTTTGCTTCATCGATTTTTTTGTCCCTCGACCAATTAAATGAATAATGCGAAAACAAAATATATAGTTATTTTCGAAAAGGAAATATTTGAGACTGATTCCATAAAGGATTGGCCATTACAAAATATATGTTTTTCATTTTCTTTGCTTCATCGATTTTTTGTCCCTCGACCAATTAAATGAATAATGCGAAAACAAAATATATAGTTATTTTCGAAAAGGAAATATTTGAGACTGATTCCATAAAGGATTAGCCATTACAAAATATATGTTTTTCATTTTCTTTGCTTCATCGATTTTTTTGTCCCTCGACCAATTAAATGAATAATGCGAAAACAAAATATATAGTTATTTTCGAAAAGGAAATATTTGAGACTGATTCCATAAAGGATTGGCCATTACAAAATATATGTTTTTCATTTTCTTTGCTTCATCGATTTTTTTGTCCCTCGACCAATTAAATGAATAATGCGAAAACAAAATATATAGTTATTTTCGAAAAGGAAATATTTGAGACTGATTCCATAAAGGATTGGCCATTACAAAATATATGTTTTTCATTTTCTTTGCTTCATCGATTTTTTGTCCCTCGACCAATTAAATGAATAATGCGAAAACAAAATATATAGTTATTTTCGAAAAGGAAATATTTGAGACTGATTCCATAAAGGATTAGCCATTACAAAATATATTTTTTTCATTTTCTTTGCTTCATCGATTTTTTTGTCCCTCGACCAATTAAATGGAAGAGATAAAAACAAAATTTATAGTTATTTTCCAAAAGAAAATATTTGAGACAGATTCCATAAAGGATTGGCCATTACAAAATATATGTTTTTCATTTTCTTTGCTTCATCGATTTTTTGTCCCTCGACCAATTTAATGAATAATGCTAAAACAAAATATATAGTTATTTTCGAAAAGGAAATATTTGAGACTGATTCCATAAAGGATTGGCCATTACAAAATATATGTTTTTCATTTTCTTTGCTTCATCGATTTTTTTGTCCCTCCACCAATTTAATGAATAATGCTAAAACAAAATATATAGTTATTTTCGAAAAGGAAATATTTGAGACTGATTCCATAAAGGATTAGCCATTACAAAATATATTTTTTTCATTTTCTTTGCTTCATCGATTTTTTTGTCCCTCGACCAATTAAATGGAAGAGATAAAAACAAAATTTATAGTTATTTTCCAAAAGAAAATATTTGAGACAGATTCCATAAAGGATTGGCCATTACAAAATATATGTTTTTCATTTTCTTTGCTTCATCGATTTTTTGTCCCTCGACCAATTTAATGAATAATGCTAAAACAAAATATATAGTTATTTTCGAAAAGGAAATATTTGAGACTGATTCCATAAAGGATTAGCCATTACAAAATATATGTTTTTCATTTTCTTTGCTTCATCGATTTTTTTGTCCCTCGACCAATTAAATGAATAATGCTAAAACAAAATATATAGTTATTTTCGAAAAGGAAATATTTGAGACTGATTCCATAAAGGATTAGCCATTACAAAATATATTTTTTTCATTTTCTTTGCTTCATCGATTTTTTTGTCCCTCGACCAATTAAATGGAAGAGATAAAAACAAAATTTATAGTTATTTTCCAAAAGAAAATATTTGAGACAGATTCCATAAAGGATTGGCCATTACAAAATATATGTTTTTCATTTTCTTTGCTTCATCGATTTTTTTGTCCCTCGACCAATTAAATGAATAATGCTAAAACAAAATATATAGTTATTTTCGAAAAGGAAATATTTGAGACTGATTCCATAAAGGATTAGCCATTACAAAATATATTTTTTTCATTTTCTTTGCTTCATCGATTTTTTTGTCCCTCGACCAATTAAATGGAAGAGATAAAAACAAAATTTATAGTTATTTTCCAAAAGAAAATATTTGAGACAGATTCCATAAAGGATTGGCCATTACAAAATATATGTTTTTCATTTTCTTTGCTTCATCGATTTTTTTGTCCCTCGACCAATTAAATGAATAATGCTAAAACAAAATATATAGTTATTTTCGAAAAGGAAATATTTGAGACTGATTCCATAAAGGATTGGCCATTACAAAATATATGTTTTTCATTTTCTTTGCTTCATCGATTTTTTTGTCCCTCGACCAATTAAATGGAAGAGATAAAAACAAAATTTATAGTTATTTTCCAAAAGAAAATATTTGAGACAGATTCCATAAAGGATTAGCCATTACAAAATATATGTTTTTCATTTTCTTTGCTTCATCGATTTTTTTGTCCCTCGACCAATTAAATGAATAATGCTAAAACAAAATATATAGTTATTTTCCAAAAGAAAATATTTGAGACAGATTCCATAAAGGATTAGCCATTACAAAATATATGTTTTTCATTTTCTTTGCTTCATCGATTTTTTGTCCCTCGACCAATTAAATGAATAATGCGAAAACAAAATATATAGTTATTTTCGAAAAGGAAATATTTGAGACTGATTTCATAAAGGATTAGCCATTACAAAATATATGTTTTTCATTTTCTTTGCTTCATCGATTTTTTTGTCCCTCGACCAATTAAATGAATAATGCGAAAACAAAATATATAGTTATTTTCGAAAAGGAAATATTTGAGACTGATTCCATAAAGGATTAGCCATTACAAAATATATGTTTTTCATTTTCTTTGCTTCATCGATTTTTTTGTCCCTCGACCAATTAAATGAATAATGCGAAAACTAAATATATAGTTATTTTCGAAAAGGAAATATTTGAGACTGATTTCATAAAGGATTAGCCATTACAAAATATATGTTTTTCATTTTCTTTGCTTCATCGATTTTTTTGTCCCTCGACCAATTAAATGAATAATGCGAAAACAAAATATATAGTTATTTTCGAAAAGGAAATATTTGAGACTGATTCCATAAAGGATTGGCCATTACAAAATATATGTTTTTCATTTTCTTTGCTTCATCGATTTTTTGTCCCTCGACCAATTAAATGAATAATGCGAAAACAAAATATATAGTTATTTTCGAAAAGGAAATATTTGAGACTGATTCCATAAAGGATTAGCCATTACAAAATATATGTTTTTCATTTTCTTTGCTTCATCGATTTTTTTGTCCCTCGACCAATTAAATGAATAATGCGAAAACAAAATATATAGTTATTTTCGAAAAGGAAATATTTGAGACTGATTCCATAAAGGATTGGCCATTACAAAATATATGTTTTTCATTTTCTTTGCTTCATCGATTTTTTGTCCCTCGACCAATTAAATGAATAATGCGAAAACAAAATATATAGTTATTTTCGAAAAGGAAATATTTGAGACTGATTCCATAAAGGATTAGCCATTACAAAATATATGTTTTTCATTTTCTTTGCTTCATCGATTTTTTTGTCCCTCGACCAATTAAATGAATAATGCGAAAACAAAATATATAGTTATTTTCGAAAAGGAAATATTTGAGACTGATTCCATAAAGGATTGGCCATTACAAAATATATGTTTTTCATTTTCTTTGCTTCATCGATTTTTTGTCCCTCGACCAATTAAATGAATAATGCGAAAACAAAATATATAGTTATTTTCGAAAAGGAAATATTTGAGACTGATTCCATAAAGGATTGGCCATTACAAAATATATGTTTTTCATTTTCTTTGCTTCATCGATTTTTTGTCCCTCGACCAATTAAATGAATAATGCGAAAACAAAATATATAGTTATTTTCGAAAAGGAAATATTTGAGACTGATTTCATAAAGGATTAGCCATTACAAAATATATGTTTTTCATTTTCTTTGCTTCATCGATTTTTTGTCACTCGACCAATTAAATGAATAATGCGAAAACAAAATATATAGTTATTTTCGAAAAGGAAATATTTGAGACTGATTCCATAAAGGATTGGCCATTACAAAATATATGTTTTTCATTTTCTTTGCTTCATCGATTTTTTTGTCCCTCGACCAATTAAATGAATAATGCGAAAACAAAATATATAGTTATTTTCGAAAAGGAAATATTTGAGACTGATTCCATAAAGGATTGGCCATTACAAAATATATGTTTTTCATTTTCTTTGCTTCATCGATTTTTTGTCCCTCGACCAATTAAATGAATAATGCGAAAACAAAATATATAGTTATTTTCGAAAAGGAAATATTTGAGACTGATTCCATAAAGGATTGGCCATTACAAAATATATGTTTTTCATTTTCTTTGCTTCATCGATTTTTTTGTCCCTCGACCAATTAAATGAATAATGCGAAAACAAAATATATAGTTATTTTCGAAAAGGAAATATTTGAGACTGATTCCATAAAGGATTGGCCATTACAAAATATATGTTTTTCATTTTCTTTGCTTCATCGATTTTTTGTCCCTCGACCAATTAAATGAATAATGCTAAAACAAAATATATAGTTATTTTCGAAAAGGAAATATTTGAGACTGATTCCATAAAGGATTAGCCATTACAAAATATATGTTTTTCATTTTCTTTGCTTCATCGATTTTTTGTCCCTCGACCAATTAAATGAATAATGCTAAAACAAAATATATAGTTATTTTCGAAAAGGAAATATTTGAGACTGATTCCATAAAGGATTGGCCATTACAAAATATATGTTTTTCATTTTCTTTGCTTCATCGATTTTTTGTCCCTCGACCAATTAAATGAATAATGCGAAAACAAAATATATAGTTATTTTCGAAAAGGAAATATTTGAGACTGATTCCATAAAGGATTAGCCATTACAAAATATATGTTTTTCATTTTCTTTGCTTCATCGATTTTTTGTCCCTCGACCAATTAAATGAATAATGCGAAAACAAAATATATAGTTATTTTCGAAAAGGAAATATTTGAGACTGATTCCATAAAGGATTGGCCATTACAAAATATATGTTTTTCATTTTCTTTGCTTCATCGATTTTTTGTCCCTCGACCAATTAAATGAATAATGCTAAAACAAAATATATAGTTATTTTCGAAAAGGAAATATTTGAGACTGATTCCATTAAGGATTAGCCATTACAAAATATATGTTTTTCATTTTCTTTGCTTCATCGATTTTTTGTCCCTCGACCAATTAAATGAATAATGCTAAAACAAAATATATAGTTATTTTCGAAAAGGAAATATTTGAGACTGATTCCATAAAGGATTGGCCATTACAAAATATATGTTTTTCATTTTCTTTGCTTCATCGATTTTTTGTCCCTCGACCAATTAAATGAATAATGCGAAAACAAAATATATAGTTATTTTCGAAAAGGAAATATTTGAGACTGATTTCATAAAGGATTAGCCATTACAAAATATATGTTTTTCATTTTCTTTGCTTCATCGATTTTTTTGTCCCTCGACCAATTAAATGAATAATGCGAAAACAAAATATATAGTTATTTTCGAAAAGGAAATATTTGAGACTGATTCCATAAAGGATTGGCCATTACAAAATATATGTTTTTCATTTTCTTTGCTTCATCGATTTTTTGTCCCTCGACCAATTAAATGAATAATGCTAAAACAAAATATATAGTTATTTTCGAAAAGGAAATATTTGAGACTGATTCCATAAAGGATTAGCCATTACAAAATATATGTTTTTCATTTTCTTTGCTTCATCGATTTTTTGTCCCTCGACCAATTAAATGAATAATGCTAAAACAAAATATATAGTTATTTTCGAAAAGGAAATATTTGAGACTGATTCCATAAAGGATTAGCCATTACAAAATATATGTTTTTCATTTTCTTTGCTTCATCGATTTTTTTGTGCCTCGACCAATTAAATGAATAATGCGAAAACAAAATATATAGTTATTTTCGAAAAGGAAATATTTGAGACTGATTCCATAAAGGATTAGCCATTACAAAATATATGTTTTTCATTTTCTTTGCTTCATCGATTTTTTTGTGCCTCGACCAATTAAATGAATAATGCGAAAACAAAATATATAGTTATTTTCGAAAAGGAAATATTTGAGACTGATTCCATAAAGGATTAGCCATTACAAAATATATGTTTTTCATTTTCTTTGCTTCATCGATTTTTTGTCCCTCGACCAATTAAATGAATAATGCGAAAACAAAATATATAGTTATTTTCGAAAAGGAAATATTTGAGACTGATTCCATAAAGGATTGGCCATTACAAAATATATGTTTTTCATTTTCTTTGCTTCATCGATTTTTTTGTCCCTCGACCAATTAAATGAATAATGCGAAAACAAAATATATAGTTATTTTCGAAAAGGAAATATTTGAGACTGATTCCATAAAGGATTGGCCATTACAAAATATATGTTTTTCATTTTCTTTGCTTCATCGATTTTTTGTCCCTCGACCAATTAAATGAATAATGCTAAAACAAAATATATAGTTATTTTCGAAAAGGAAATATTTGAGACTGATTCCATAAAGGATTAGCCATTACAAAATATATGTTTTTCATTTTCTTTGCTTCATCGATTTTTTGTCCCTCGACCAATTAAATGAATAATGCTAAAACAAAATATATAGTTATTTTCGAAAAGGAAATATTTGAGACTGATTCCATAAAGGATTGGCCATTACAAAATATATGTTTTTCATTTTCTTTGCTTCATCGATTTTTTGTCCCTCGACCAATTAAATGAATAATGCGAAAACAAAATATATAGTTATTTTCGAAAAGGAAATATTTGAGACTGATTCCATAAAGGATTAGCCATTACAAAATATATGTTTTTCATTTTCTTTGCTTCATCGATTTTTTGTCCCTCGACCAATTAAATGAATAATGCGAAAACAAAATATATAGTTATTTTCGAAAAGGAAATATTTGAGACTGATTCCATAAAGGATTGGCCATTACAAAATATATGTTTTTCATTTTCTTTGCTTCATCGATTTTTTGTCCCTCGACCAATTAAATGAATAATGCTAAAACAAAATATATAGTTATTTTCGAAAAGGAAATATTTGAGACTGATTCCATAAAGGATTAGCCATTACAAAATATATGTTTTTCATTTTCTTTGCTTCATCGATTTTTTGTCCCTCGACCAATTAAATGAATAATGCTAAAACAAAATATATAGTTATTTTCGAAAAGGAAATATTTGAGACTGATTCCATAAAGGATTAGCCATTACAAAATATTTGTTTTTCATTTTCTTTGCTTCATCGATTTTTTGTCCCTCGACCAATTAAATGAATAATGCGAAAACAAAATATATAGTTATTTTCGAAAAGGAAATATTTGAGACTGATTCCATAAAGGATTGGCCATTACAAAATATATGTTTTTCATTTTCTTTGCTTCATCGATTTTTTTGTCCCTCGACCAATTAAATGAATAATGCGAAAACAAAATATATAGTTATTTTCGAAAAGGAAATATTTGAGACTGATTCCATAAAGGATTGGCCATTACAAAATATATGTTTTTCATTTTCTTTGCTTCATCAATTTTTTGTCCCTCGACCAATTAAATGAATAATGCTAAAACAAAATATATAGTTATTTTCGAAAAGGAAATATTTGAGACTGATTCCATAAAGGATTAGCCATTACAAAATATATGTTTTTCATTTTCTTTGCTTCATCGATTTTTTGTCCCTCGACCAATTAAATGAATAATGCTAAAACAAAATATATAGTTATTTTCGAAAAGGAAATATTTGAGACTGATTCCATAAAGGATTGGCCATTACAAAATATATGTTTTTCATTTTCTTTGCTTCATCGATTTTTTGTCCCTCGACCAATTAAATGAATAATGCGAAAACAAAATATATAGTTATTTTCGAAAAGGAAATATTTGAGACTGATTCCATAAAGGATTAGCCATTACAAAATATATGTTTTTCATTTTCTTTGCTTCATCGATTTTTTGTCCCTCGACCAATTAAATGAATAATGCGAAAACAAAATATATAGTTATTTTCGAAAAGGAAATATTTGAGACTGATTCCATAAAGGATTGGCCATTACAAAATATATGTTTTTCATTTTCTTTGCTTCATCGATTTTTTGTCCCTCGACCAATTAAATGAATAATGCTAAAACAAAATATATAGTTATTTTCGAAAAGGAAATATTTGAGACTGATTCCATAAAGGATTAGCCATTACAAAATATATGTTTTTCATTTTCTTTGCTTCATCGATTTTTTGTCCCTCGACCAATTAAATGAATAATGCTAAAACAAAATATATAGTTATTTTCGAAAAGGAAATATTTGAGACAGATTCCATAAAGGATTGGCCATTACAAAATATATGTTTTTCATTTTCTTTGCTTCATCGATTTTTTGTCCCTCGACCAATTAAATGAATAATGCGAAAACAAAATATATAGTTATTTTCGAAAAGGAAATATTTGAGACTGATTTCATAAAGGATTAGCCATTACAAAATATATGTTTTTCATTTTCTTTGCTTCATCGATTTTTTTGTCCCTCGACCAATTAAATGAATAATGCGAAAACAAAATATATAGTTATTTTCGAAAAGGAAATATTTGAGACTGATTCCATAAAGGATTGGCCATTACAAAATATATGTTTTTCATTTTCTTTGCTTCATCGATTTTTTGTCCCTCGACCAATTAAATGAATAATGCTAAAACAAAATATATAGTTATTTTCGAAAAGGAAATATTTGAGACTGATTCCATAAAGGATTAGCCATTACAAAATATATGTTTTTCATTTTCTTTGCTTCATCGATTTTTTTGTGCCTCGACCAATTAAATGAATAATGCGAAAACAAAATATATAGTTATTTTCGAAAAGGAAATATTTGAGACTGATTCCATAAAGGATTAGCCATTACAAAATATATGTTTTTCATTTTCTTTGCTTCATCGATTTTTTTGTCCCTCGACCAATTAAATGAATAATGCGAAAACAAAATATATAGTTATTTTCGAAAAGGAAATATTTGAGACTGATTCCATAAAGGATTAGCCATTACAAAATATACGTTTTTCATTTTCTTTGCTTCATCGATTTTTTTGTCCCTCGACCAATTAAATGAATAATGCGAAAACAAAATATATAGTTATTTTCGAAAAGGAAATATTTGAGACTGATTCCATAAAGGATTAGCCATTACAAAATATATGTTTTTCATTTTCTTTGCTTCATCGATTTTTTTGTCCCTCGACCAATTAAATGAATAATGCGAAAACAAAATATATAGTTATTTTCGAAAAGGAAATATTTGAGACTGATTCCATAAAGGATTAGCCATTACAAAATATATGTTTTTCATTTTCTTTGCTTCATCGATTTTTTTGTCCCTCGACCAATTAAATGGAAGAGATAAAAACAAAATTTATAGTTATTTTCCAAAAGAAAATATTTGAGACAGATTCCATAAAGGATTGGCCATTACAAAATATATGTTTTTCATTTTCTTTGCTTCATCGATTTTTTGTCCCTCGACCAATTTAATGAATAATGCTAAAACAAAATATATAGTTATTTTCGAAAAGGAAATATTTGAGACTGATTCCATAAAGGATTAGCCATTACAAAATATATTTTTTTCATTTTCTTTGCTTCATCGATTTTTTTGTCCCTCGACCAATTAAATGGAAGAGATAAAAACAAAATTTATAGTTATTTTCCAAAAGAAAATATTTGAGACAGATTCCATAAAGGATTGGCCATTACAAAATATATGTTTTTCATTTTCTTTGCTTCATCGATTTTTTGTCCCTCGACCAATTTAATGAATAATGCTAAAACAAAATATATAGTTATTTTCGAAAAGGAAATATTTGAGACTGATTCCATAAAGGATTAGCCATTACAAAATATATGTTTTTCATTTTCTTTGCTTCATCGATTTTTTTGTCCCTCGACCAATTAAATGAATAATGCTAAAACAAAATATATAGTTATTTTCGAAAAGGAAATATTTGAGACTGATTCCATAAAGGATTAGCCATTACAAAATATATTTTTTTCATTTTCTTTGCTTCATCGATTTTTTTGTCCCTCGACCAATTAAATGGAAGAGATAAAAACAAAATTTATAGTTATTTTCCAAAAGAAAATATTTGAGACAGATTCCATAAAGGATTGGCCATTACAAAATATATGTTTTTCATTTTCTTTGCTTCATCGATTTTTTGTCCCTCGACCAATTTAATGAATAATGCTAAAACAAAATATATAGTTATTTTCGAAAAGGAAATATTTGAGACTGATTCCATAAAGGATTGGCCATTACAAAATATATGTTTTTCATTTTCTTTGCTTCATCGATTTTTTTGTCCCTCGACCAATTAAATGAATAATGCTAAAACAAAATATATAGTTATTTTCGAAAAGAAAATATTTGAGACAGATTCCATAAAGGATTAGCCATTACAAAATATATGTTTTTCATTTTCTTTGCTTCATCGATTTTTTTGTCCCTCGACCAATTAAATGGAAGAGATAAAAACAAAATTTATAGTTATTTTCCAAAAGAAAATATTTGAGACAGATTCCATAAAGGATTAGCCATTACAAAATATATGTTTTTCATTTTCTTTGCTTCATCGATTTTTTTGTCCCTCGACCAATTAAATGAATAATGCTAAAACAAAATATATAGTTATTTTCCAAAAGGAAATATTTGAGACTGATTCCATAAAGGATTAGCCATTACAAAATATATGTTTTTCATTTTCTTTGCTTCATCGATTTTTTTGTCCCTCGACCAATTAAATGGAAGAGATAAAAACAAAATTTATAGTTATTTTCCAAAAGAAAATATTTGAGACAGATTCCATAAAGGATTGGCCATTACAAAATATATGTTTTTCATTTTCTTTGCTTCATCGATTTTTTGTCCCTCGACCAATTTAATGAATAATGCTAAAACAAAATATATAGTTATTTTCGAAAAGGAAATATTTGAGACTGATTCCATAAAGGATTAGCCATTACAAAATATATGTTTTTCATTTTCTTTGCTTCATCGATTTTTTTGTCCCTCGACCAATTAAATGAATAATGCTAAAACAAAATATATAGTTATTTTCGAAAAGGAAATATTTGAGACTGATTCCATAAAGGATTAGCCATTACAAAATATATTTTTTTCATTTTCTTTGCTTCATCGATTTTTTTGTCCCTCGACCAATTAAATGGAAGAGATAAAAACAAAATTTATAGTTATTTTCCAAAAGAAAATATTTGAGACAGATTCCATAAAGGATTGGCCATTACAAAATATATGTTTTTCATTTTCTTTGCTTCATCGATTTTTTGTCCCTCGACCAATTTAATGAATAATGCTAAAACAAAATATATAGTTATTTTCGAAAAGGAAATATTTGAGACTGATTCCATAAAGGATTGGCCATTACAAAATATATGTTTTTCATTTTCTTTGCTTCATCGATTTTTTTGTCCCTCGACCAATTAAATGAATAATGCTAAAACAAAATATATAGTTATTTTCGAAAAGAAAATATTTGAGACAGATTCCATAAAGGATTAGCCATTACAAAATATATGTTTTTCATTTTCTTTGCTTCATCGATTTTTTTGTCCCTCGACCAATTAAATGGAAGAGATAAAAACAAAATTTATAGTTATTTTCCAAAAGAAAATATTTGAGACAGATTCCATAAAGGATTAGCCATTACAAAATATATGTTTTTCATTTTCTTTGCTTCATCGATTTTTTTGTCCCTCGACCAATTAAATGAATAATGCTAAAACAAAATATATAGTTATTTTCCAAAAGGAAATATTTGAGACTGATTCCATAAAGGATTAGCCATTACAAAATATATGTTTTTCATTTTCTTTGCTTCATCGATTTTTTTGTCCCTCGACCAATTAAATGGAAGAGATAAAAACAAAATTTATAGTTATTTTCCAAAAGAAAATATTTGAGACAGATTCCATAAAGGATTGGCCATTACAAAATATATGTTTTTCATTTTCTTTGCTTCATCGATTTTTTGTCCCTCGACCAATTTAATGAATAATGCTAAAACAAAATATATAGTTATTTTCGAAAAGGAAATATTTGAGACTCATTCCATAAAGGATTAGCCATTACAAAATATATTTTTTTCATTTTCTTTGCTTCATCGATTTTTTTGTCCCTCGACCAATTAAATGGAAGAGATAAAAACAAAATTTATAGTTATTTTCCAAAAGAAAATATTTGAGACAGATTCCATAAAGGATTGGCCATTACAAAATATATGTTTTTCATTTTCTTTGCTTCATCGATTTTTTGTCCCTCGACCAATTTAATGAATAATGCTAAAACAAAATATATAGTTATTTTCGAAAAGGAAATATTTGAGACTGATTCCATAAAGGATTGGCCATTACAAAATATATGTTTTTCATTTTCTTTGCTTCATCGATTTTTTTGTCCCTCCACCAATTTAATGAATAATGCTAAAACAAAATATATAGTTATTTTCGAAAAGGAAATATTTGAGACTGATTCCATAAAGGATTGGCCATTACAAAATATATGTTTTTCATTTTCTTTGCTTCATCGATTTTTTTGTCCCTCGACCAATTAAATGAATAATGCTAAAACAAAATATATAGTTATTTTCGAAAAGGAAATATTTGAGACTGATTCCATAAAGGATTAGCCATTACAAAATATATTTTTTTCATTTTCTTTGCTTCATCGATTTTTTTGTCCCTCGACCAATTAAATGGAAGAGATAAAAACAAAATTTATAGTTATTTTCCAAAAGAAAATATTTGAGACAGATTCCATAAAGGATTGGCCATTACAAAATATATGTTTTTCATTTTCTTTGCTTCATCGATTTTTTGTCCCTCGACCAATTTAATGAATAATGCTAAAACAAAATATATAGTTATTTTCGAAAAGGAAATATTTGAGACTGATTCCATAAAGGATTAGCCATTACAAAATATATGTTTTTCATTTTCTTTGCTTCATCGATTTTTTTGTCCCTCGACCAATTAAATGAATAATGCTAAAACAAAATATATAGTTATTTTCGAAAAGGAAATATTTGAGACTGATTCCATAAAGGATTAGCCATTACAAAATATATTTTTTTCATTTTCTTTGCTTCATCGATTTTTTTGTCCCTCGACCAATTAAATGGAAGAGATAAAAACAAAATTTATAGTTATTTTCCAAAAGAAAATATTTGAGACAGATTCCATAAAGGATTGGCCATTACAAAATATATGTTTTTCATTTTCTTTGCTTCATCGATTTTTTGTCCCTCGACCAATTTAATGAATAATGCTAAAACAAAATATATAGTTATTTTCGAAAAGGAAATATTTGAGACTGATTCCATAAAGGATTGGCCATTACAAAATATATGTTTTTCATTTTCTTTGCTTCATCGATTTTTTTGTCCCTCGACCAATTAAATGGAAGAGATAAAAACAAAATTTATAGTTATTTTCCAAAAGAAAATATTTGAGACAGATTCCATAAAGGATTAGCCATTACAAAATATATGTTTTTCATTTTCTTTGCTTCATCGATTTTTTTGTCCCTCGACCAATTAAATGGAAGAGATAAAAACAAAATTTATAGTTATTTTCCAAAAGAAAATATTTGAGACAGATTCCATAAAGGATTAGCCATTACAAAATATATGTTTTTCATTTTCTTTGCTTCATCGATTTTTTTGTCCCTCGACCAATTAAATGAATAATGCTAAAACAAAATATATAGTTATTTTCCAAAAGGAAATATTTGAGACTGATTCCATAAAGGATTAGCCATTACAAAATATATGTTTTTCATTTTCTTTGCTTCATCGATTTTTTTGTCCCTCGACCAATTAAATGAATAATGCTAAAACAAAATATATAGTTATTTTCCAAAAGAAAATATTTGAGACAGATTCCATAAAGGATTAGCCATTACAAAATATATGTTTTTCATTTTCTTTGCTTCATCGATTTTTTTGTCCCTCGACCAATTAAATGAATAATGCTAAAACAAAATATATAGTTATTTTCGAAAAGGAAATATTTGAGACTGATTCCATAAAGGATTAGCCATTACAAAATATATGTTTTTCATTTTCTTTGCTTCATCGATTTTTTTGTCCCTCGACCAATTAAATGAATAATGCTAAAACAAAATATATAGTTATTTTCCAAAAGAAAATATTTGAGACAGATTCCATAAAGGATTAGCCATTACAAAATATATGTTTTTCATTTTCTTTGCTTCATCGATTTTTTTGTCCCTCGACCAATTAAATGAATAATGCTAAAACAAAATATATAGTTATTTTCGAAAAGGAAATATTTGAGACTGATTCCATAAAGGATTGGCCATTACAAAATATATGTTTTTCATTTTCTTTGCTTCATCGATTTTTTTGTCCCTCGACCAATTAAATGAATAATGCTAAAACAAAATATATAGTTATTTTCGAAAAGGAAATATTTGAGACTGATTCCATAAAGGATTGGCCATTACAAAATATATGTTTTTCATTTTCTTTGCTTCATCGATTTTTTTGTCCCTCGACCAATTAAATGAATAATGCTAAAACAAAATATATAGTTATTTTCGAAAAGGAAATATTTGAGACTGATTCCATAAAGGATTGGCCATTACAAAATATATGTTTTTCATTTTCTTTGCTTCATCGATTTTTTTGTCCCTCGACCAATTAAATGGAAGAGATAAAAACAAAATTTATAGTTATTTTCCAAAAGAAAATATTTGGGACAGATTCCATAAAGGATTAGCCATTACAAAATATATGTTTTTCATTTTCTTTGCTTCATCGATTTTTTTGTCCCTCGACCAATTAAATGGAAGAGATAAAATCAAAAATTATAAATATTATCAAATTGAAAATATTTAAGACTGATTCCATAAAGGATTGGCCATTACAAAATATATGTTTTTCATTTTCTTTGCTTCATCGGTTTTTTTTGTCCCTCGACCAATTAAATGAATAATGCTAAAACAAAATATATAGTTATTTTCGAAAAGGAAATATTTGAGACTGATTCCATAAAGGATTGGCCATTACAAAATATATGTTTTTCATTTTCTTTGCTTCATCGATTTTTTTGTCCCTCGACCAATTAAATGAATAATGCTAAAACAAAATATATAGTTATTTTCGAAAAGGAAATATTTGAGACTGATTCCATAAAGGATTAGCCATTACAAAATATATGTTTTTCATTTTCTTTGCTTCATCGATTTTTTTGTCCCTCGACCAATTAAATGGAAGAGATAAAATCAAAAATTATAAATATTATCAAATTGAAAATATTTAAGACTGATTCCATAAAGGATTGGCCATTACAAAATATATGTTTTTCATTTTCTTTGCTTCATCGGTTTTTTTTGTCCCTCGACCAATTAAATGAATAATGCTAAAACAAAATATATAGTTATTTTCGAAAAGGAAATATTTGAGACTGATTCCATAAAGGATTGGCCATTACAAAATATATGTTTTTCATTTTCTTTGCTTCATCGATTTTTTTGTCCCTCGACCAATTAAATGAATAATGCTAAAACAAAATATATAGTTATTTTCGAAAAGGAAATATTTGAGACTGATTCCATAAAGGATTAGCCATTACAAAATATATGTTTTTCATTTTCTTTGCTTCATCGATTTTTTTGTCCCTCGACCAATTAAATGGAAGAGATAAAATCAAAAATTATAAATATTATCAAATTGAAAATATTTAAGACTGATTCCATAAAGGATTGGCCATTACAAAATATATGTTTTTCATTTTCTTTGCTTCATCGATTTTTTTGTCCCTCGACCAATTAAATGGAAGAGATAAAATCAAAAATTATAAATATTATCAAATTGAAAATATTTAAGACTGATTCCATAAAGGATTGGCCATTACAAAATATATGTTTTTCATTTTCTTTGCTTCATCGGTTTTTTTTGTCCCTCGACCAATTAAATGAATAATGCTAAAACAAAATATATAGTTATTTTCGAAAAGGAAATATTTGAGACTGATTCCATAAAGGATTGGCCATTACAAAATATATGTTTTTCATTTTCTTTGCTTCATCGATTTTTTTGTCCCTCGACCAATTAAATGAATAATGCTAAAACAAAATATATAGTTATTTTCGAAAAGGAAATATTTGAGACTGATTCCATAAAGGATTAGCCATTACAAAATATATGTTTTTCATTTTCTTTGCTTCATCGATTTTTTTGTCCCTCGACCAATTAAATGGAAGAGATAAAATCAAAAATTATAAATATTATCAAATTGAAAATATTTAAGACTGATTCCATAAAGGATTGGCCATTACAAAATATATGTTTTTCATTTTCTTTGCTTCATCGATTTTTTTGTCCCTCGACCAATTAAATGAATAATGCTAAAACAAAATATATAGTTATTTTCGAAAAGGAAATATTTGAGACTGATTCCATAAAGGATTGGCCATTACAAAATATATGTTTTTCATTTTCTTTGCTTCATCGATTTTTTTGTCCCTCGACCAATTAAATGAATAATGCTAAAACAAAATATATAGTTATTTTCGAAAAGGAAATATTTGAGACTGATTCCATAAAGGATTAGCCATTACAAAATATATGTTTTTCATTTTCTTTGCTTCATCGATTTTTTTGTCCCTCGACCAATTAAATGAATAATGCTAAAACAAAATATATAGTTATTTTCGAAAAGGAAATATTTGAGACTGATTCCATAAAGGATTGGCCATTACAAAATATATGTTTTTCATTTTCTTTGCTTCATCGATTTTTTTGTCCCTCGACCAATTAAATGAATAATGCTAAAACAAAATATATAGTTATTTTCGAAAAGGAAATATTTGAGACTGATTCCATAAAGGATTAGCCATTACAAAATATATGTTTTTCATTTTCTTTGCTTCATCGATTTTTTTGTCCCTCGACCAATTAAATGGAAGAGATAAAATCAAAAATTATAAATATTATCAAATTGAAAATATTTAAGACTGATTCCATAAAGGATTGGCCATTACAAAATATATGTTTTTCATTTTCTTTGCTTCATCGATTTTTTTGTCCCTCGACCAATTAAATGAATAATGCTAAAACAAAATATATAGTTATTTTCGAAAAGGAAATATTTGAGACTGATTCCATAAAGGATTGGCCATTACAAAATATATGTTTTTCATTTTCTTTGCTTCATCGATTTTTTTGTCCCTCGACCAATTAAATGAATAATGCTAAAACAAAATATATAGTTATTTTCGAAAAGGAAATATTTGAGACTGATTCCATAAAGGATTAGCCATTACAAAATATATGTTTTTCATTTTCTTTGCTTCATCGATTTTTTTGTCCCTCGACCAATTAAATGGAAGAGATAAAATCAAAAATTATAAATATTATCAAATTGAAAATATTTAAGACTGATTCCATAAAGGATTGGCCATTACAAAATATATGTTTTTCATTTTCTTTGCTTCATCGATTTTTTTGTCCCTCGACCAATTAAATGAATAATGCTAAAACAAAATATATAGTTATTTTCGAAAAGGAAATATTTGAGACTGATTCCATAAAGGATTGGCCATTACAAAATATATGTTTTTCATTTTCTTTGCTTCATCGATTTTTTTGTCCCTCGACCAGTTAAATGGAAGAGATAAAAACAAAATTTATAGTTATTTTCCAAAAGAAAATATTTGAGACAGATTCCATAAAGGATTAGCCATTACAAAATATATGTTTTTCATTTTCTTTGCTTCATCGATTTTTTTGTCCCTCGACCAATTAAATGAATAATGCTAAAACAAAATATATAGTTATTTTCGAAAAGGAAATATTTGAGACTGATTCCATAAAGGATTGGCCATTACAAAATATATGTTTTTCATTTTCTTTGCTTCATCGATTTTTTTGTCCCTCGACCAATTAAATGGAAGAGATAAAATCAAAAATTATAAATATTATCAAATTGAAAATATTTAAGACTGATTCCATAAAGGATTGGCCATTACAAAATATATGTTTTTCATTTTCTTTGCTTCATCGATTTTTTTGTCCCTCGACCAATTAAATGAATAATGCTAAAACAAAATATATAGTTATTTTCGAAAAGGAAATATTTGAGACTGATTCCATAAAGGATTGGCCATTACAAAATATATGTTTTTCATTTTCTTTGCTTCATCGATTTTTTTGTCCCTCGACCAATTAAATGAATAATGCTAAAACAAAATATATAGTTATTTTCGAAAAGGAAATATTTGAGACTGATTCCATAAAGGATTAGCCATTACAAAATATATGTTTTTCATTTTCTTTGCTTCATCGATTTTTTTGTCCCTCGACCAATTAAATGAATAATGCTAAAACAAAATATATAGTTATTTTCGAAAAGGAAATATTTGAGACTGATTCCATAAAGGATTGGCCATTACAAAATATATGTTTTTCATTTTCTTTGCTTCATCGATTTTTTTGTCCCTCGACCAATTAAATGAATAATGCTAAAACAAAATATATAGTTATTTTCGAAAAGGAAATATTTGAGACTGATTCCATAAAGGATTAGCCATTACAAAATATATGTTTTTCATTTTCTTTGCTTCATCGATTTTTTTGTCCCTCGACCAATTAAATGGAAGAGATAAAATCAAAAATTATAAATATTATCAAATTGAAAATATTTAAGACTGATTCCATAAAGGATTGGCCATTACAAAATATATGTTTTTCATTTTCTTTGCTTCATCGATTTTTTTGTCCCTCGACCAATTAAATGAATAATGCTAAAACAAAATATATAGTTATTTTCGAAAAGGAAATATTTGAGACTGATTCCATAAAGGATTGGCCATTACAAAATATATGTTTTTCATTTTCTTTGCTTCATCGATTTTTTTGTCCCTCGACCAGTTAAATGGAAGAGATAAAAACAAAATTTATAGTTATTTTCCAAAAGAAAATATTTGAGACAGATTCCATAAAGGATTAGCCATTACAAAATATATGTTTTTCATTTTCTTTGCTTCATCGATTTTTTTGTCCCTCGACCAATTAAATGAATAATGCTAAAACAAAATATATAGTTATTTTCGAAAAGGAAATATTTGAGACTGATTCCATAAAGGATTGGCCATTACAAAATATATGTTTTTCATTTTCTTTGCTTCATCGATTTTTTTGTCCCTCGACCAATTAAATGGAAGAGATAAAATCAAAAATTATAAATATTATCAAATTGAAAATATTTAAGACTGATTCCATAAAGGATTGGCCATTACAAAATATATGTTTTTCATTTTCTTTGCTTCATCGATTTTTTTGTCCCTCGACCAATTAAATGAATAATGCTAAAACAAAATATATAGTTATTTTCGAAAAGGAAATATTTGAGACTGATTCCATAAAGGATTGGCCATTACAAAATATATGTTTTTCATTTTCTTTGCTTCATCGATTTTTTTGTCCCTCGACCAATTAAATGAATAATGCTAAAACAAAATATATAGTTATTTTCGAAAAGGAAATATTTGAGACTGATTCCATAAAGGATTAGCCATTACAAAATATATGTTTTTCATTTTCTTTGCTTCATCGATTTTTTTGTCCCTCGACCAATTAAATGAATAATGCTAAAACAAAATATATAGTTATTTTCGAAAAGGAAATATTTGAGACTGATTCCATAAAGGATTGGCCATTACAAAATATATGTTTTTCATTTTCTTTGCTTCATCGATTTTTTTGTCCCTCGACCAATTAAATGAATAATGCTAAAACAAAATATATAGTTATTTTCGAAAAGGAAATATTTGAGACTGATTCCATAAAGGATTGGCCATTACAAAATATATGTTTTTCATTTTCTTTGCTTCATCGATTTTTTTGTCCCTCGACCAGTTAAATGGAAGAGATAAAAACAAAATTTATAGTTATTTTCCAAAAGAAAATATTTGAGACAGATTCCATAAAGGATTAGCCATTACAAAATATATGTTTTTCATTTTCTTTGCTTCATCGATTTTTTTGTCCCTCGACCAATTAAATGAATAATGCTAAAACAAAATATATAGTTATTTTCGAAAAGGAAATATTTGAGACTGATTCCATAAAGGATTGGCCATTACAAAATATATGTTTTTCATTTTCTTTGCTTCATCGATTTTTTTGTCCCTCGACCAATTAAATGGAAGAGATAAAATCAAAAATTATAAATATTATCAAATTGAAAATATTTAAGACTGATTCCATAAAGGATTGGCCATTACAAAATATATGTTTTTCATTTTCTTTGCTTCATCGATTTTTTTGTCCCTCGACCAATTAAATGAATAATGCTAAAACAAAATATATAGTTATTTTCGAAAAGGAAATATTTGAGACTGATTCCATAAAGGATTGGCCATTACAAAATATATGTTTTTCATTTTCTTTGCTTCATCGATTTTTTTGTCCCTCGACCAATTAAATGAATAATGCTAAAACAAAATATATAGTTATTTTCGAAAAGGAAATATTTGAGACTGATTCCATAAAGGATTAGCCATTACAAAATATATGTTTTTCATTTTCTTTGCTTCATCGATTTTTTTGTCCCTCGACCAATTAAATGAATAATGCTAAAACAAAATATATAGTTATTTTCGAAAAGGAAATATTTGAGACTGATTCCATAAAGGATTGGCCATTACAAAATATATGTTTTTCATTTTCTTTGCTTCATCGATTTTTTTGTCCCTCGACCAATTAAATGAATAATGCTAAAACAAAATATATAGTTATTTTCGAAAAGGAAATATTTGAGACTGATTCCATAAAGGATTAGCCATTACAAAATATATGTTTTTCATTTTCTTTGCTTCATCGATTTTTTTGTCCCTCGACCAATTAAATGGAAGAGATAAAATCAAAAATTATAAATATTATCAAATTGAAAATATTTAAGACTGATTCCATAAAGGATTGGCCATTACAAAATATATGTTTTTCATTTTCTTTGCTTCATCGATTTTTTTGTCCCTCGACCAATTAAATGAATAATGCTAAAACAAAATATATAGTTATTTTCGAAAAGGAAATATTTGAGACTGATTCCATAAAGGATTGGCCATTACAAAATATATGTTTTTCATTTTCTTTGCTTCATCGATTTTTTTGTCCCTCGACCAGTTAAATGGAAGAGATAAAAACAAAATTTATAGTTATTTTCCAAAAGAAAATATTTGAGACAGATTCCATAAAGGATTAGCCATTACAAAATATATGTTTTTCATTTTCTTTGCTTCATCGATTTTTTTGTCCCTCGACCAATTAAATGAATAATGCTAAAACAAAATATATAGTTATTTTCGAAAAGGAAATATTTGAGACTGATTCCATAAAGGATTGGCCATTACAAAATATATGTTTTTCATTTTCTTTGCTTCATCGATTTTTTTGTCCCTCGACCAATTAAATGGAAGAGATAAAATCAAAAATTATAAATATTATCAAATTGAAAATATTTAAGACTGATTCCATAAAGGATTGGCCATTACAAAATATATGTTTTTCATTTTCTTTGCTTCATCGATTTTTTTGTCCCTCGACCAATTAAATGAATAATGCTAAAACAAAATATATAGTTATTTTCGAAAAGGAAATATTTGAGACTGATTCCATAAAGGATTGGCCATTACAAAATATATGTTTTTCATTTTCTTTGCTTCATCGATTTTTTTGTCCCTCGACCAATTAAATGAATAATGCTAAAACAAAATATATAGTTATTTTCGAAAAGGAAATATTTGAGACTGATTCCATAAAGGATTAGCCATTACAAAATATATGTTTTTCATTTTCTTTGCTTCATCGATTTTTTTGTCCCTCGACCAATTAAATGAATAATGCTAAAACAAAATATATAGTTATTTTCGAAAAGGAAATATTTGAGACTGATTCCATAAAGGATTGGCCATTACAAAATATATGTTTTTCATTTTCTTTGCTTCATCGATTTTTTTGTCCCTCGACCAATTAAATGAATAATGCTAAAACAAAATATATAGTTATTTTCGAAAAGGAAATATTTGAGACTGATTCCATAAAGGATTAGCCATTACAAAATATATGTTTTTCATTTTCTTTGCTTCATCGATTTTTTTGTCCGTCGACCAATTAAATGGAAGAGATAAAATCAAAAATTATAAATATTATCAAATTGAAAATATTTAAGACTGATTCCATAAAGGATTGGCCATTACAAAATATATGTTTTTCATTTTCTTTGCTTCATCGATTTTTTTGTCCCTCGACCAATTAAATGAATAATGCTAAAACAAAATATATAGTTATTTTCGAAAAGGAAATATTTGAGACTGATTCCATAAAGGATTGGCCATTACAAAATATATGTTTTTCATTTTCTTTGCTTCATCGATTTTTTTGTCCCTCGACCAATTAAATGAATAATGCTAAAACAAAATATATAGTTATTTTCGAAAAGGAAATATTTGAGACTGATTCCATAAAGGATTAGCCATTACAAAATATATGTTTTTCATTTTCTTTGCTTCATCGATTTTTTTGTCCCTCGACCAATTAAATGGAAGAGATAAAATCAAAAATTATAAATATTATCAAATTGAAAATATTTAAGACTGATTCCATAAAGGATTGGCCATTACAAAATATATGTTTTTCATTTTCTTTGCTTCATCGATTTTTTTGTCCCTCGACCAATTAAATGAATAATGCTAAAACAAAATATATAGTTATTTTCGAAAAGGAAATATTTGAGACTGATTCCATAAAGGATTGGCCATTACAAAATATATGTTTTTCATTTTCTTTGCTTCATCGATTTTTTTGTCCCTCGACCAGTTAAATGGAAGAGATAAAAACAAAATTTATAGTTATTTTCCAAAAGAAAATATTTGAGACAGATTCCATAAAGGATTAGCCATTACAAAATATATGTTTTTCATTTTCTTTGCTTCATCGATTTTTTTGTCCCTCGACCAATTAAATGAATAATGCTAAAACAAAATATATAGTTATTTTCGAAAAGGAAATATTTGAGACTGATTCCATAAAGGATTGGCCATTACAAAATATATGTTTTTCATTTTCTTTGCTTCATCGATTTTTTTGTCCCTCGACCAATTAAATGAATAATGCTAAAACAAAATATATAGTTATTTTCGAAAAGGAAATATTTGAGACTGATTCCATAAAGGATTAGCCATTACAAAATATATGTTTTTCATTTTCTTTGCTTCATCGATTTTTTTGTCCCTCGACCAATTAAATGGAAGAGATAAAATCAAAAATTATAAATATTATCAAATTGAAAATATTTAAGACTGATTCCATAAAGGATTGGCCATTACAAAATATATGTTTTTCATTTTCTTTGCTTCATCGATTTTTTTGTCCCTCGACCAATTAAATGAATAATGCTAAAACAAAATATATAGTTATTTTCGAAAAGGAAATATTTGAGACTGATTCCATAAAGGATTGGCCATTACAAAATATATGTTTTTCATTTTCTTTGCTTCATCGATTTTTTTGTCCCTCGACCAGTTAAATGGAAGAGATAAAAACAAAATTTATAGTTATTTTCCAAAAGAAAATATTTGAGACAGATTCCATAAAGGATTAGCCATTACAAAATATATGTTTTTCATTTTCTTTGCTTCATCGATTTTTTTGTCCCTCGACCAATTAAATGAATAATGCTAAAACAAAATATATAGTTATTTTCGAAAAGGAAATATTTGAGACTGATTCCATAAAGGATTGGCCATTACAAAATATATGTTTTTCATTTTCTTTGCTTCATCGATTTTTTTGTCCCTCGACCAATTAAATGAATAATGCTAAAACAAAATATATAGTTATTTTCGAAAAGGAAATATTTGAGACTGATTCCATAAAGGATTAGCCATTACAAAATATATGTTTTTCATTTTCTTTGCTTCATCGATTTTTTTGTCCCTCGACCAATTAAATGGAAGAGATAAAATCAAAAATTATAAATATTATCAAATTGAAAATATTTAAGACTGATTCCATAAAGGATTGGCCATTACAAAATATATGTTTTTCATTTTCTTTGCTTCATCGATTTTTTTGTCCCTCGACCAATTAAATGAATAATGCTAAAACAAAATATATAGTTATTTTCGAAAAGGAAATATTTGAGACTGATTCCATAAAGGATTGGCCATTACAAAATATATGTTTTTCATTTTCTTTGCTTCATCGATTTTTTTGTCCCTCGACCAATTAAATGAATAATGCTAAAACAAAATATATAGTTATTTTCGAAAAGGAAATATTTGAGACTGATTCCATAAAGGATTAGCCATTACAAAATATATGTTTTTCATTTTCTTTGCTTCATCGATTTTTTTGTCCCTCGACCAATTAAATGGAAGAGATAAAATCAAAAATTATAAATATTATCAAATTGAAAATATTTAAGACTGATTCCATAAAGGATTGGCCATTACAAAATATATGTTTTTCATTTTCTTTGCTTCATCGATTTTTTTGTCCCTCGACCAATTAAATGAATAATGCTAAAACAAAATATATAGTTATTTTCGAAAAGGAAATATTTGAGACTGATTCCATAAAGGATTGGCCATTACAAAATATATGTTTTTCATTTTCTTTGCTTCATCGATTTTTTTGTCCCTCGACCAATTAAATGAATAATGCTAAAACAAAATATATAGTTATTTTCGAAAAGGAAATATTTGAGACTGATTCCATAAAGGATTGGCCATTACAAAATATATGTTTTTCATTTTCTTTGCTTCATCGATTTTTTTGTCCCTCGACCAATTAAATGAATAATGCTAAAACAAAATATATAGTTATTTTCGAAAAGGAAATATTTGAGACTGATTCCATAAAGGATTGGCCATTACAAAATATATGTTTTTCATTTTCTTTGCTTCATCGATTTTTTTGTCCCTCGACCAATTAAATGAATAATGCTAAAACAAAATATATAGTTATTTTCGAAAAGGAAATATTTGAGACTGATTCCATAAAGGATTGGCCATTACAAAATATATGTTTTTCATTTTCTTTGCTTCATCGATTTTTTTGTCCCTCGACCAATTAAATGAATAATGCTAAAACAAAATATATAGTTATTTTCGAAAAGGAAATATTTGAGACTGATTCCATAAAGGATTGGCCATTACAAAATATATGTTTTTCATTTTCTTTGCTTCATCGATTTTTTTGTCCCTCGACCAATTAAATGAATAATGCTAAAACAAAATATATAGTTATTTTCGAAAAGGAAATATTTGAGACTGATTCCATAAAGGATTGGCCATTACAAAATATATGTTTTTCATTTTCTTTGCTTCATCGATTTTTTTGTCCCTCGACCAATTAAATGAATAATGCTAAAACAAAATATATAGTTATTTTCGAAAAGGAAATATTTGAGGCTGATTCCATAAAGGATTGGCCATTACAAAATATATGTTTTTCATTTTCTTTGCTTCATCGATTTTTTTGTCCCTCGACCAATTAAATGAATAATGCGAAAACAAAATATATAGTTATTTTCGAAAAGGAAATATTTGAGACTGATTCCATAAAGGATTAGCCATTACAAAATATATGTTTTTCATTTTCTTTGCTTCATCGATTTTTTTGTCCCTCGACCAATTAAATGAATAATGCTAAAACAAAATATATAGTTATTTTCGAAAAGGAAATATTTGAGACTGATTCCATAAAGGATTGGCCATTACAAAATATATGTTTTTCATTTTCTTTGCTTCATCGATTTTTTTGTCCCTCGACCAATTAAATGAATAATGCTAAAACAAAATATATAGTTATTTTCGAAAAGGAAATATTTGAGACTGATTCCATAAAGGATTAGCCATTACAAAATATATGTTTTTCATTTTCTTTGCTTCATCGATTTTTTTGTCCCTCGACCAATTAAATGAATAATGCTAAAACAAAATATATAGTTATTTTCGAAAAGGAAATATTTGAGACTGATTCCATAAAGGATTGGCCATTACAAAATATATGTTTTTCATTTTCTTTGCTTCATCGATTTTTTTGTCCCTCCACCAATTTAATGAATAATGCTAAAACAAAATATATAGTTATTTTCGAAAAGGAAATATTTGAGACTGATTCCATAAAGGATTGGCCATTACAAAATATATGTTTTTCATTTTCTTTGCTTCATCGATTTTTTTGTCCCTCGACCAATTAAATGAATAATGCTAAAACAAAATATATAGTTATTTTCGAAAAGGAAATATTTGAGACTGATTCCATAAAGGATTGGCCATTACAAAATATATGTTTTTCATTTTCTTTGCTTCATCGATTTTTTTGTCCCTCGACCAATTAAATGGAAGAGATAAAAACAAAATTTATAGTTATTTTCCAAAAGAAAATATTTGAGACAGATTCCATAAAGGATTAGCCATTACAAAATATATGTTTTTCATTTTCTTTGCTTCATCGATTTTTTTGTCCCTCGACCATTTAAATGAATAATGCGAAAACAAAATATATAGTTATTTTCGAAAAGGAAATATTTGAGACTGATTCCATAAAGGATTGGCCATTACAAAATATATGTTTTTCATTTTCTTTGCTTCATCGATTTTTTTGTCCCTCCACCAATTTAATGAATAATGCTAAAACAAAATATATAGTTATTTTCCAAAAGGAAATATTTGAGACTGATTCCATAAAGGATTGGCCATTACAAAATATATGTTTTTCATTTTCTTTGCTTCATCGATTTTTTTGTCCCTCGACCAATTAAATGAATAATGCTAAAACAAAATATATAGTTATTTTCGAAAAGGAAATATTTGAGACTGATTCCATAAAGGATTGGCCATTACAAAATATATGTTTTTCATTTTCTTTGCTTCATCGATTTTTTTGTCCCTCGACCAATTAAATGGAAGAGATAAAAACAAAATTTATAGTTATTTTCCAAAAGAAAATATTTGAGACAGATTCCATAAAGGATTAGCCATTACAAAATATATGTTTTTCATTTTCTTTGCTTCATCGATTTTTTTGTCCCTCGACCATTTAAATGAATAATGCGAAAACAAAATATATAGTTATTTTCGAAAAGGAAATATTTGAGACTGATTCCATAAAGGATTAGCCATTACAAAATATATGTTTTTCATTTTCTTTGCTTCATCGATTTTTTTGTCCCTCGACCAATTAAATGAATAATGCTAAAACAAAATATATAGTTATTTTCCAAAAGAAAATATTTGAGACAGATTCCATAAAGGATTAGCCATTACAAAATATATGTTTTTCATTTTCTTTGCTTCATCGATTTTTTTGTCCCTCCACCAATTTAATGAATAATGCTAAAACAAAATATATAGTTATTTTCGAAAAGGAAATATTTGAGACTGATTCCATAAAGGATTGGCCATTACAAAATATATGTTTTTCATTTTCTTTGCTTCTTCGATTTTTTTGTCCCTCGACCAGTTAAATGGAAGAGATAAAAACAAAATTTATAGTTATTTTCCAAAAGAAAATATTTGAGACAGATTCCATAAAGGATTAGCCATTACAAAATATATGTTTTTCATTTTCTTTGCTTCATCGATTTTTTTGTCCCTCGACCAATTAAATGGAAGAGATAAAATCAAAAATTATAAATATTATCAAATTGAAAATATTTAAGACTGATTCCATAAAGGATTGGCCATTACAAAATATATGTTTTTCATTTTCTTTGCTTCATCGATTTTTTTGTCCCTCGACCAATTAAATGAATAATGCTAAAACAAAATATATAGTTATTTTCCAAAAGAAAATATTTGAGACAGATTCCATAAAGGATTAGCCATTACAAAATATATGTTTTTCATTTTCTTTGCTTCATCGATTTTTTTGTCCCTCCACCAATTTAATGAATAATGCTAAAACAAAATATATAGTTATTTTCGAAAAGGAAATATTTGAGACTGATTCCATAAAGGATTGGCCATTACAAAATATATGTTTTTCATTTTCTTTGCTTCATCGATTTTTTTGTCCCTCGACCAATTAAATGAATAATGCTAAAACAAAATATATAGTTATTTTCGAAAAGGAAATATTTGAGACTGATTCCATAAAGGATTGGCCATTACAAAATATATGTTTTTCATTTTCTTTGCTTCATCGATTTTTTTGTCCCTCGACCAATTAAATGAATAATGCTAAAACAAAATATATAGTTATTTTCGAAAAGGAAATATTTGAGACTGATTCCATAAAGGATTGGCCATTACAAAATATATGTTTTTCATTTTCTTTGCTTCATCGATTTTTTTGTCCCTCAACCAATTAAATGGAAGAGATAAAAACAAAATTTATAGTTATTTTCCAAAAGAAAATATTTGAGACAGATTCCATAAAGGATTAGCCATTACAAAATATATGTTTTTCATTTTCTTTGCTTCATCGATTTTTTTGTCCCTCGACCAATTAAATGAATAATGCTAAAACAAAATATATAGTTATTTTCGAAAAGGAAATATTTGAGACTGATTCCATAAAGGATTGGCCATTACAAAATATATGTTTTTCATTTTCTTTGCTTCATCGATTTTTTTGTCCCTCGACCAATTAAATGGAAGAGATAAAATCAAAAATTATAAATATTATCAAATTGAAAATATTTAAGACTGATTCCATAAAGGATTAGCCATTACAAAATATATGTTTTTCATTTTCTTTGCTTCATCGATTTTTTTGTCCCTCGACCAATTAAATGAATAATGCTAAAACAAAATATATAGTTATTTTCGAAAAGGAAATATTTGAGACTGATTCCATAAAGGATTGGCCATTACAAAATATATGTTTTTCATTTTCTTTGCTTCATCGATTTTTTTGTCCCTCGACCAATTAAATGGAAGAGATAAAAACAAAATTTATAGTTATTTTCCAAAAGAAAATATTTGAGACAGATTCCATAAAGGATTAGCCATTACAAAATATATGTTTTTCATTTTCTTTGCTTCATCGATTTTTTTGTCCCTCGACCATTTAAATGAATAATGCGAAAACAAAATATATAGTTATTTTCGAAAAGGAAATATTTGAGACTGATTCCATAAAGGATTGGCCATTACAAAATATATGTTTTTCATTTTCTTTGCTTCATCGATTTTTTTGTCCCTCCACCAATTTAATGAATAATGCTAAAACAAAATATATAGTTATTTTCGAAAAGGAAATATTTGAGACTGATTCCATAAAGGATTGGCCATTACAAAATATATGTTTTTCATTTTCTTTGCTTCATCGATTTTTTTGTCCCTCGACCAATTAAATGAATAATGCTAAAACAAAATATATAGTTATTTTCGAAAAGGAAATATTTGAGACTGATTCCATAAAGGATTGGCCATTACAAAATATATGTTTTTCATTTTCTTTGCTTCATCGATTTTTTTGTCCCTCGACCAATTAAATGGAAGAGATAAAAACAAAATTTATAGTTATTTTCCAAAAGAAAATATTTGAGACAGATTCCATAAAGGATTAGCCATTACAAAATATATGTTTTTCATTTTCTTTGCTTCATCGATTTTTTTGTCCCTCGACCATTTAAATGAATAATGCGAAAACAAAATATATAGTTATTTTCGAAAAGGAAATATTTGAGACTGATTCCATAAAGGATTAGCCATTACAAAATATATGTTTTTCATTTTCTTTGCTTCATCGATTTTTTTGTCCCTCGACCAATTAAATGAATAATGCTAAAACAAAATATATAGTTATTTTCCAAAAGAAAATATTTGAGACAGATTCCATAAAGGATTAGCCATTACAAAATATATGTTTTTCATTTTCTTTGCTTCATCGATTTTTTTGTCCCTCCACCAATTTAATGAATAATGCTAAAACAAAATATATAGTTATTTTCGAAAAGGAAATATTTGAGACTGATTCCATAAAGGATTGGCCATTACAAAATATATGTTTTTCATTTTCTTTGCTTCTTCGATTTTTTTGTCCCTCGACCAGTTAAATGGAAGAGATAAAAACAAAATTTATAGTTATTTTCCAAAAGAAAATATTTGAGACAGATTCCATAAAGGATTAGCCATTACAAAATATATGTTTTTCATTTTCTTTGCTTCATCGATTTTTTTGTCCCTCGACCAATTAAATGGAAGAGATAAAATCAAAAATTATAAATATTATCAAATTGAAAATATTTAAGACTGATTCCATAAAGGATTGGCCATTACAAAATATATGTTTTTCATTTTCTTTGCTTCATCGATTTTTTTGTCCCTCGACCAATTAAATGAATAATGCTAAAACAAAATATATAGTTATTTTCCAAAAGAAAATATTTGAGACAGATTCCATAAAGGATTAGCCATTACAAAATATATGTTTTTCATTTTCTTTGCTTCATCGATTTTTTTGTCCCTCCACCAATTTAATGAATAATGCTAAAACAAAATATATAGTTATTTTCGAAAAGGAAATATTTGAGACTGATTCCATAAAGGATTGGCCATTACAAAATATATGTTTTTCATTTTCTTTGCTTCATCGATTTTTTTGTCCCTCGACCAATTAAATGAATAATGCTAAAACAAAATATATAGTTATTTTCGAAAAGGAAATATTTGAGACTGATTCCATAAAGGATTGGCCATTACAAAATATATGTTTTTCATTTTCTTTGCTTCATCGATTTTTTTGTCCCTCGACCAATTAAATGAATAATGCTAAAACAAAATATATAGTTATTTTCGAAAAGGAAATATTTGAGACTGATTCCATAAAGGATTGGCCATTACAAAATATATGTTTTTCATTTTCTTTGCTTCATCGATTTTTTTGTCCCTCGACCAATTAAATGGAAGAGATAAAAACAAAATTTATAGTTATTTTCCAAAAGAAAATATTTGAGACAGATTCCATAAAGGATTAGCCATTACAAAATATATGTTTTTCATTTTCTTTGCTTCATCGATTTTTTTGTCCCTCGACCAATTAAATGAATAATGCTAAAACAAAATATATAGTTATTTTCGAAAAGGAAATATTTGAGACTGATTCCATAAAGGATTGGCCATTACAAAATATATGTTTTTCATTTTCTTTGCTTCATCGATTTTTTTGTCCCTCGACCAATTAAATGGAAGAGATAAAATCAAAAATTATAAATATTATCAAATTGAAAATATTTAAGACTGATTCCATAAAGGATTAGCCATTACAAAATATATGTTTTTCATTTTCTTTGCTTCATCGATTTTTTTGTCCCTCGACCAATTAAATGAATAATGCTAAAACAAAATATATAGTTATTTTCGAAAAGGAAATATTTGAGACTGATTCCATAAAGGATTGGCCATTACAAAATATATGTTTTTCATTTTCTTTGCTTCATCGATTTTTTTGTCCCTCGACCAATTAAATGGAAGAGATAAAAACAAAATTTATAGTTATTTTCCAAAAGAAAATATTTCAGACAGATTCCATAAAGGATTAGCCATTACAAAATATATGTTTTTCATTTTCTTTGCTTCATCGATTTTTTTGTCCCTCGACCAATTAAATGGAAGAGATAAAATCAAAAATTATAAATATTATCAAATTGAAAATATTTAAGACTGATTCCATAAAGGATTAGCCATTACAAAATATATGTTTTTCATTTTCTTTGCTTCATCGATTTTTTTGTCCCTCCACCAATTTAATGAATAATGCTAAAACAAAATATATAGTTATTTTCGAAAAGGAAATATTTGAGACTGATTCCATAAAGGATTGGCCATTACAAAATATATGTTTTTCATTTTCTTTGCTTCATCGATTTTTTTGTCCCTCGACCAATTAAATGAATAATGCTAAAACAAAATATATAGTTATTTTCGAAAAGGAAATATTTGAGACTGATTCCATAAAGGATTGGCCATTACAAAATATATGTTTTTCATTTTCTTTGCTTCATCGATTTTTTTGTCCCTCGACCAATTAAATGAATAATGCTAAAACAAAATATATAGTTATTTTCGAAAAGGAAATATTTGAGACTGATTCCATAAAGGATTAGCCATTACAAAATATATGTTTTTCATTTTCTTTGCTTCATCGATTTTTTTGTCCCTCGACCAATTAAATGAATAATGCTAAAACAAAATATATAGTAATTTTCCAAAAGAAAATATTTGAGACAGATTCCATAAAGGATTAGCCATTACAAAATATATGTTTTTCATTTTCTTTGCTTCATCGATTTTTTTGTCCCTCGACCAATTAAATGAATAATGCTAAAACAAAATATATAGTTATTTTCGAAAAGGAAATATTTGAGACTGATTCCATAAAGGATTGGCCATTACAAAATATATGTTTTTCATTTTCTTTGCTTCATCGATTTTTTTGTCCCTCGACCAGTTAAATGGAAGAGATAAAAACAAAAATTATAAATATTATCAAATTGAAAATATTTAAGACTGATTCCATAAAGGATTAGCCATTACAAAATATATGTTTTTCATTTTCTTTGCTTCATCGATTTTTTTGTCCCTCCACCAATTTAATGAATAATGCTAAAACAAAATATATAGTTATTTTCGAAAAGGAAATATTTGAGACTGATTCCATAAAGGATTGGCCATTACAAAATATATGTTTTTCATTTTCTTTGCTTCATCGATTTTTTTGTCCCTCGACCAATTAAATGAATAATGCTAAAACAAAATATATAGTTATTTTCGAAAAGGAAATATTTGAGACTGATTCCATAAAGGATTGGCCATTACAAAATATATGTTTTTCATTTTCTTTGCTTCATCGATTTTTTTGTCCCTCGACCAATTAAATGAATAATGCTAAAACAAAATATATAGTTATTTTCGAAAAGGAAATATTTGAGACTGATTCCATAAAGGATTAGCCATTACAAAATATATGTTTTTCATTTTCTTTGCTTCATCGATTTTTTTGTCCCTCGACCAATTAAATGAATAATGCTAAAACAAAATATATAGTTATTTTCCAAAAGAAAATATTTGAGACAGATTCCATAAAGGATTAGCCATTACAAAATATATGTTTTTCATTTTCTTTGCTTCATCGATTTTTTTGTCCCTCGACCAATTAAATGAATAATGCTAAAACAAAATATATAGTTATTTTCGAAAAGGAAATATTTGAGACTGATTCCATAAAGGATTGGCCATTACAAAATATATGTTTTTCATTTTCTTTGCTTCATCGATTTTTTTGTCCCTCGACCAGTTAAATGGAAGAGATAAAAAAAAAAAATTTATAGTTATTTTCCAAAAGAAAATATTTGAGACAGATTCCATAAAGGATTAGCCATTACAAAATATATGTTTTTCATTTTCTTTGCTTCATCGATTTTTTTGTCCCTCGACCAATTAAATGAATAATGCTAAAACAAAATATATAGTTATTTTCGAAAAGGAAATATTTGAGACTGATTCCATAAAGGATTGGCCATTACAAAATATATGTTTTTCATTTTCTTTGCTTCATCGATTTTTTGTCCCTCGACCAATTAAATGAATAATGCTAAAACAAAATATATAGTTATTTTCGAAAAGGAAATATTTGAGACTGATTCCATAAAGGATTAGCCATTACAAAATATATGTTTTTCATTTTCTTTGCTTCATCGATTTTTTTGTCCCTCGACCAATTAAATGGAAGAGATAAAATCAAAAATTATAAATATTATCAAATTGAAAATATTTAAGACTGATTCCATAAAGGATTAGCCATTACAAAATATATGTTTTTCATTTTCTTTGCTTCATCGATTTTTTTGTCCCTCCACCAATTTAATGAATAATGCTAAAACAAAATATATAGTTATTTTCGAAAAGGAAATATTTGAGACTGATTCCATAAAGGATTGGCCATTACAAAATATATGTTTTTCATTTTCTTTGCTTCATCGATTTTTTTGTCCCTCGACCAATTAAATGAATAATGCTAAAACAAAATATATAGTTATTTTCGAAAAGGAAATATTTGAGACTGATTCCATAAAGGATTGGCCATTACAAAATATATGTTTTTCATTTTCTTAGCTTCATCGATTTTTTTGTCCCTCGACCAATTAAATGAATAATGCTAAAACAAAATATATAGTTATTTTAAAAAGGAAATATTTGAGACTGATTCCATAAAGGATTGGCCATTACAAAATATATGTTTTTCATTTTCTTTGCTTCATCGATTTTTTTGTCCCTCGACCAATTAAATGAATAATGCTAAAACAAAATATATAGTTATTTTCGAAAAGGAAATATTTGAGACTGATTCCATAAAGGATTGGCCATTACAAAATATATGTTTTTCATTTTCTTTGCTTCATCGATTTTTTTGTCCCTCGACCAATTAAATGAATAATGCTAAAACAAAATATATAGTTATTTTCGAAAAGGAAATATTTGAGACTGATTCCATAAAGGATTGGCCATTACAAAATATATGTTTTTCATTTTCTTTGCTTCATCGATTTTTTTGTCCCTCGACCAATTAAATGGAAGAGATAAAAACAAAATTTATAGTTATTTTCGAAAAGGAAATATTTGAGACTGATTCCATAAAGGATTAGCCATTACAAAATATATGTTTTTCATTTTCTTTGCTTCATCGATTTTTTTGTCCCTCGACCAATTAAATGAATAATGCTAAAACAAAATATATAGTTATTTTCCAAAAGAAAATATTTGAGACAGATTCCATAAAGGATTAGCCATTACAAAATATATGTTTTTCATTTTCTTTGCTTCATCGATTTTTTTGTCCCTCGACCAATTAAATGAATAATGCTAAAACAAAATATATAGTTATTTTCGAAAAGGAAATATTTGAGACTGATTCCATAAAGGATTGGCCATTACAAAATATATGTTTTTCATTTTCTTTGCTTCATCGATTTTTTTGTCCCTCGACCAATTAAATGAATAATGCTAAAACAAAATATATAGTTATTTTCGAAAAGGAAATATTTGAGACTGATTCCATAAAGGATTGGCCATTACAAAATATATGTTTTTCATTTTCTTTGCTTCATCGATTTTTTTGTCCCTCGACCAATTAAATGAATAATGCTAAAACAAAATATATAGTTATTTTCGAAAAGGAAATATTTGAGACTGATTCCATAAAGGATTGGCCATTACAAAATATATGTTTTTCATTTTCTTTGCTTCATCGATTTTTTTGTCCCTCGACCAATTAAATGAATAATGCTAAAACAAAATATATAGTTATTTTCGAAAAGGAAATATTTGAGACTGATTCCATAAAGGATTGGCCATTACAAAATATATGTTTTTCATTTTCTTTGCTTCATCGATTTTTTTGTCCCTCGACCAATTAAATGAATAATGCTAAAACAAAATATATAGTTATTTTCGAAAAGGAAATATTTGAGACTGATTCCATAAAGGATTGGCCATTACAAAATATATGTTTTTCATTTTCTTTGCTTCATCGATTTTTTTGTCCCTCGACCAATTAAATGAATAATGCTAAAACAAAATATATAGTTATTTTCGAAAAGGAAATATTTGAGACTGATTCCATAAAGGATTGGCCATTACAAAATATATGTTTTTCATTTTCTTTGCTTCATCGATTTTTTTGTCCCTCGACCAATTAAATGAATAATGCTAAAACAAAATATATAGTTATTTTCGAAAAGGAAATATTTGAGACTGATTCCATAAAGGATTGGCCATTACAAAATATATGTTTTTCATTTTCTTTGCTTCATCGATTTTTTTGTCCCTCGACCAATTAAATGAATAATGCTAAAACAAAATATATAGTTATTTTCGAAAAGGAAATATTTGAGACTGATTCCATAAAGGATTGGCCATTACAAAATATATGTTTTTCATTTTCTTTGCTTCATCGATTTTTTTGTCCCTCGACCAATTAAATGAATAATGCTAAAACAAAATATATAGTTATTTTCGAAAAGGAAATATTTGAGACTGATTCCATAAAGGATTGGCCATTACAAAATATATGTTTTTCATTTTCTTTGCTTCATCGATTTTTTTGTCCCTCGACCAATTAAATGAATAATGCTAAAACAAAATATATAGTTATTTTCGAAAAGGAAATATTTGAGACTGATTCCATAAAGGATTGGCCATTACAAAATATATGTTTTTCATTTTCTTTGCTTCATCGATTTTTTTGTCCCTCGACCAATTAAATGAATAATGCTAAAACAAAATATATAGTTATTTTCGAAAAGGAAATATTTGAGACTGATTCCATAAAGGATTGGCCATTACAAAATATATGTTTTTCATTTTCTTTGCTTCATCGATTTTTTTGTCCCTCGACCAATTAAATGAATAATGCTAAAACAAAATATATAGTTATTTTCGAAAAGGAAATATTTGAGACTGATTCCATAAAGGATTGGCCATTACAAAATATATGTTTTTCATTTTCTTTGCTTCATCGATTTTTTTGTCCCTCGACCAATTAAATGAATAATGCTAAAACAAAATATATAGTTATTTTCGAAAAGGAAATATTTGAGACTGATTCCATAAAGGATTGGCCATTACAAAATATATGTTTTTCATTTTCTTTGCTTCATCGATTTTTTTGTCCCTCGACCAATTAAATGAATAATGCTAAAACAAAATATATAGTTATTTTCGAAAAGGAAATATTTGAGACTGATTCCATAAAGGATTGGCCATTACAAAATATATGTTTTTCATTTTCTTTGCTTCATCGATTTTTTTGTCCCTCGACCAATTAAATGAATAATGCTAAAACAAAATATATAGTTATTTTCCAAAAGAAAATATTTGAGACAGATTCCATAAAGGATTGGCCATTACAAAATATATGTTTTTCATTTTCTTTGCTTCATCGATTTTTTTGTCCCTCGACCAATTAAATGAATAATGCGAAAACAAAATATATAGTTATTTTCGAAAAGGAAATATTTGAGACTGATTCCATAAAGGATTGGCCATTACAAAATATATGTTTTTCATTTTCTTTGCTTCATCGATTTTTTTGTCCCTCGACCAATTAAATGAATAATGCGAAAACAAAATATATAGTTATTTTCGAAAAGGAAATATTTGAGACTGATTCCATAAAGGATTGGCCATTACAAAATATATGTTTTTCATTTTCTTTGCTTCATCGATTTTTTTGTCCCTCGACCAATTAAACGGAAGAGATAAAAACAAAATTTATAGTTATTTTCCAAAAGAAAATATTTGAGACAGATTCCATAAAGGATTGGCCATTACAAAATATATGTTTTTCATTTTCTTTGCTTCATCGATTTTTTTGTCCCTCGACCAATTAAATGGAAGAGATAAAAACAAAATTTATAGTTATTTTCCAAAAGAAAATATTTGAGACAGATTCCATAAAGGATTGGCCATTACAAAATATATGTTTTTCATTTTCTTTGCTTCATCGATTTTTTTGTCCCTCGACCAATTAAATGGAAGAGATAAAAACAAAATTTATAGTTATTTTCCAAAAGAAAATATTTGAGACAGATTCCATAAAGGATTGGCCATTACAAAATATATGTTTTTCATTTTCTTTGCTTCATCGATTTTTTTGTCCCTCGACCAATTAAATGGAAGAGATAAAAACAAAATTTATAGTTATTTTCCAAAAGAAAATATTTGAGACAGATTCCATAAAGGATTAGCCATTACAAAATATATGTTTTTCATTTTCTTTGCTTCATCGATTTTTTTGTCCCTCGACCAATTAAATGGAAGAGATAAAAACAAAATTTATAGTTATTTTCCAAAAGAAAATATTTGAGACAGATTCCATAAAGGATTGGCCATTACAAAATATATGTTTTTCATTTTCTTTGCTTCATCGATTTTTTTGTCCCTCGACCAATTAAATGGAAGAGATAAAAACAAAATTTATAGTTATTTTCCAAAAGAAAATATTTGAGACAGATTCCATAAAGGATTAGCCATTACAAAATATATGTTTTTCATTTTCTTTGCTTCATCGATTTTTTTGTCCCTCGACCAATTAAATGGAAGAGATAAAAACAAAATTTATAGTTATTTTCCAAAAGAAAATATTTGAGACAGATTCCATAAAGGATTGGCCATTACAAAATATATGTTTTTCATTTTCTTTGCTTCATCGATTTTTTTGTCCCTCGACCAATTAAATGGAAGAGATAAAAACAAAATTTATAGTTATTTTCCAAAAGAAAATATTTGAGACAGATTCCATAAAGGATTAGCCATTACAAAATATATGTTTTTCATTTTCTTTGCTTCATCGATTTTTTTGTCCCTCGACCAATTAAATGGAAGAGATAAAAACAAAATTTATAGTTATTTTCCAAAAGAAAATATTTGAGACAGATTCCATAAAGGATTGGCCATTACAAAATATATGTTTTTCATTTTCTTTGCTTCATCGATTTTTTTGTCCCTCGACCAATTAAATGAATAATGCGAAAACAAAATATATAGTTATTTTCGAAAAGGAAATATTTGAGACTGATTCCATAAAGGATTAGCCATTACAAAATATATGTTTTTCATTTTCTTTGCTTCATCGATTTTTTTGTCCCTCGACCAATTAAATGAATAATGCGAAAACAAAATATATAGTTATTTTCGAAAAGGAAATATTTGAGACTGATTCCATAAAGGATTAGCCATTACAAAATATATGTTTTTCATTTTCTTTGCTTCATCGATTTTTTTGTCCCTCGACCAATTAAATGAATAATGCGAAAACAAAATATATAGTTATTTTCGAAAAGGAAATATTTGAGACTGATTCCATAAAGGATTAGCCATTACAAAATATATGTTTTTCATTTTCTTTGCTTCATCGATTTTTTTGTCCCTCGACCAATTAAATGAATAATGCGAAAACAAAATATATAGTTATTTTCGAAAAGGAAATATTTGAGACTGATTCCATAAAGGATTAGCCATTACAAAATATATGTTTTTCATTTTCTTTGCTTCATCGAATTTTTTGTCCCACGACCAATTAAATGGAAGAGATAAAAACAAAAATTATAAATATTATATAATTTAAAATATTTGAGACTGATTCCATAAAGGATTAGCCATTACAAAATATATGTTTTTCATTTTCTTTGCTTCATCGAATTTTTTGTCCCTCGACCAATTAAATGGAAGAGATAAAAACAAAATTTATAGTTATTTTCCAAAAGAAAATATTTGAGACAGATTCCATAAAGGATTAGCCATTACAAAATATATGTTTTTCATTTTCTTTGCTTCATCGATTTTTTTGTCCCTCGACCAATTAAATGGAAGAGATAAAATCAAAAATTATAAATATTATCAAATTGAAAATATTTAAGACTGATTCCATAAAGGATTAGCCATTACAAAATATATGTTTTTCATTTTCTTTGCTTCATTGATTTTTTGTCCCTCGACCAATTAAATGAATAATGCGAAAACAAAATATATAGTTATTTTCGAAAAGGAAATATTTGAGACTGATTCCATAAAGGATTAGCCATTACAAAATATATGTTTTTCATTTTCTTTGCTTCATCGAATTTTTTGTCCCTCGACCAAATAAATGGAAGAGATAAAAACAAAAATTATAAACATTATATAATTTAAAATATTTGAGACTGATTCCATAAAGGATTAGCCATTACAAAATATATGTTTTTCATTTTCTTTGCTTCATCGATTTTTTTGTCCCTCGACCAAATAAATGGAAGAGATAAAATCAAAAATTATAAATATTATCAAATTGAAAATATTTAAGACTGATTCCATAAAGGATTAGCCATTACAAAATATATGTTTTTCATTTTCTTTGCTTCATCGAATTTTTTGTCCCTCGACCAAATAAATGGAAGAGATAAAAACAAAAATTATAAATATTATATAATTTAAAATATTTGAGACTGATTCCATAAAGGATTAGCCATTACAAAATATATGTTTTTCATTTTCTTTGCTTCATCGAATTTTTTGTCCCTCGACCAAATAAATGGAAGAGATAAAAACAAAAATTATAAATATTATATAATTTAAAATATTTGAGACTGATTCCATAAAGGATTAGCCATTACAAAATATATGTTTTTCATTTTCTTTGCTTCATCGATTTTTTTGTCCCTCGACCAATTAAATGGAAGAGATAAAATCAAAAATTATAAATATTATCAAATTGAAAATATTTAAGACTGATTCCATAAAGGATTAGCCATTACAAAATATATGTTTTTCATTTTCTTTGCTTCATTGATTTTTTGTCCCTCGACCAATTAAATGAATAATGCGAAAACAAAATATATAGTTATTTTCGAAAAGGAAATATTTGAGACTGATTCCATAAAGGATTAGCCATTACAAAATATATGTTTTTCATTTTCTTTGCTTCATCGATTTTTTTGTCCCTCGACCAATTAAATGGAAGAGATAAAATCAAAAATTATAAATATTATCAAATTGAAAATATTTAAGACTGATTCCATAAAGGATTAGCCATTACAAAATATATGTTTTTCATTTTCTTTGCTTCATCGATTTTTTTGTCCCTCGACCAAATAAATGGAAGAGATAAAAACAAAAATTATAAATATTATATAATTTAAAATATTTGAGACTGATTCCATAAAGGGTTAGCCATTACAAAATATATGTTTTTCATTTTCTTTGCTTCATCGAATTTTTTGTCCCTCGACCAAATAAATGGAAGAGATAAAAACAAAAATTATAAATATTATATAATTTAAAATATTTGAGACTGATTCCATAAAGGATTAGCCATTACAAAATATATGTTTTTCATTTTCTTTGCTTCATCGAATTTTTTGTCCCTCGACCAAATAAATGGAAGAGATAAAAACAAAAATTATAAATATTATATAATTTAAAATATTTGAGACTGATTCCATAAAGGATTAGCCATTACAAAATATATGTTTTTCATTTTCTTTGCTTCATCGAATTTTTTGTCCCTCGACCAATTAAATGGAAGAGATAAAAACAAAATTTATAGTTATTTTCCAAAAGAAAATATTTGAGACAGATTCCATAAAGGATTAGCCATTACAAAATATATGTTTTTCATTTTCTTCGCTTCATCGATTTTTTTGTCCCTCGACCAATTAAATGGAAGAGATAAAATCAAAAATTATAAATATTATCAAATTGAAAATATTTAAGACTGATTCCATAAAGGATTAGCCATTACAAAATATATGTTTTTCATTTTCTTTGCTTCATTGATTTTTTGTCCCTCGACCAATTAAATGAATAATGCGAAAACAAAATATATAGTTATTTTCGAAAAGGAAATATTTGAGACTGATTCCATAAAGGATTAGCCATTACAAAATATATGTTTTTCATTTTCTTCGCTTCATCGATTTTTTTGTCCCTCGACCAATTAAATGGAAGAGATAAAATCAAAAATTATAAATATTATCAAATTGAAAATATTTAAGACTGATTCCATAAAGGATTAGCCATTACAAAATATATGTTTTTCATTTTCTTTGCTTCATCGATTTTTTTGTCCCTCGACCAATTAAATGGAAGAGATAAAATCAAAAATTATAAATATTATCAAATTGAAAATATTTAAGACTGATTCCATAAAGGATTAGCCATTACAAAATATATGTTTTTCATTTTCTTTGCTTCATTGATTTTTTGTCCCTCGACCAATTAAATGGAAGAGATAAAAACAAAATTTATAGTTATTTTCCAAAAGAAAATATTTGAGACAGATTCCATAAAGGATTAGCCATTACAAAATATATGTTTTTCATTTTCTTTGCTTCATCGATTTTTTTGTCCCTCGACCAATTAAATGGAAGAGATAAAATCAAAAATTATAAATATTATCAAATTGAAAATATTTAAGACTGATTCCATAAAGGATTAGCCATTACAAAATATATGTTTTTCATTTTCTTTGCTTCATCGAATTTTTTGTCCCTCGACCAAATAAATGGAAGAGATAAAAACAAAAATTATAAATATTATATAATTTAAAATATTTGAGACTGATTCCATAAAGGATTAGCCATTACAAAATATATGTTTTTCATTTTCTTTACTTCATCGATTTTTTTGTCCCTCGACCAATTAAATGGAAGAGATAAAATCAAAAATTATAAATATTATCAAATTGAAAATATTTAAGACTGATTCCATAAAGGATTAGCCATTACAAAATATATGTTTTTCATTTTCTTTGCTTCATCGATTTTTTTGTCCCTCGACCAAATAAATGGAAGAGATAAAAACAAAAATTATAAATATTATATAATTTAAAATATTTGAGACTGATTCCATAAAGGGTTAGCCATTACAAAATATATGTTTTTCATTTTCTTTGCTTCATCGAATTTTTTGTCCCTCGACCAAATAAATGGAAGAGATAAAAACAAAAATTATAAATATTATATAATTTAAAATATTTGAGACTGATTCCATAAAGGATTAGCCATTACAAAATATATGTTTTTCATTTTCTTTGCTTCATCGAATTTTTTGTCCCTCGACCAAATAAATGGAAGAGATAAAAACAAAAATTATAAATATTATATAATTTAAAATATTTGAGACTGATTCCATAAAGGATTAGCCATTACAAAATATATGTTTTTCATTTTCTTTGCTTCATCGAATTTTTTGTCCCTCGACCAATTAAATGGAAGAGATAAAAACAAAATTTATAGTTATTTTCCAAAAGAAAATATTTGAGACAGATTCCATAAAGGATTAGCCATTACAAAATATATGTTTTTCATTTTCTTCGCTTCATCGATTTTTTTGTCCCTCGACCAATTAAATGGAAGAGATAAAATCAAAAATTATAAATATTATCAAATTGAAAATATTTAAGACTGATTCCATAAAGGATTAGCCATTACAAAATATATGTTTTTCATTTTCTTTGCTTCATTGATTTTTTGTCCCTCGACCAATTAAATGAATAATGCGAAAACAAAATATATAGTTATTTTCGAAAAGGAAATATTTGAGACTGATTCCATAAAGGATTAGCCATTACAAAATATATGTTTTTCATTTTCTTCGCTTCATCGATTTTTTTGTCCCTCGACCAATTAAATGGAAGAGATAAAATCAAAAATTATAAATATTATCAAATTGAAAATATTTAAGACTGATTCCATAAAGGATTAGCCATTACAAAATATATGTTTTTCATTTTCTTTGCTTCATCGATTTTTTTGTCCCTCGACCAATTAAATGGAAGAGATAAAATCAAAAATTATAAATATTATCAAATTGAAAATATTTAAGACTGATTCCATAAAGGATTAGCCATTACAAAATATATGTTTTTCATTTTCTTTGCTTCATTGATTTTTTGTCCCTCGACCAATTAAATGGAAGAGATAAAAACAAAATTTATAGTTATTTTCCAAAAGAAAATATTTGAGACAGATTCCATAAAGGATTAGCCATTACAAAATATATGTTTTTCATTTTCTTTGCTTCATCGATTTTTTTGTCCCTCGACCAATTAAATGGAAGAGATAAAATCAAAAATTATAAATATTATCAAATTGAAAATATTTAAGACTGATTCCATAAAGGATTAGCCATTACAAAATATATGTTTTTCATTTTCTTTGCTTCATCGAATTTTTTGTCCCTCGACCAAATAAATGGAAGAGATAAAAACAAAAATTATAAATATTATATAATTTAAAATATTTGAGACTGATTCCATAAAGGATTAGCCATTACAAAATATATGTTTTTCATTTTCTTTACTTCATCGAATTTTTTGTCCCTCGACCAATTAAATGGAAGAGATAAAAACAAAATTTATAGTTATTTTCCAAAAGAAAATATTTGAGACAGATTCCATAAAGGATTAGCCATTACAAAATATATGTTTTTCATTTTCTTCGCTTCATCGATTTTTTTGTCCCTCGACCAATTAAATGGAAGAGATAAAATCAAAAATTATAAATATTATCAAATTGAAAATATTTAAGACTGATTCCATAAAGGATTAGCCATTACAAAATATATGTTTTTCATTTTCTTTGCTTCATCGATTTTTTTGTCCCTCGACCAATTAAATGGAAGAGATAAAATCAAAAATTATAAATATTATCAAATTGAAAATATTTAAGACTGATTCCATAAAGGATTAGCCATTACAAAATATATGTTTTTCATTTTCTTTGCTTCATTGATTTTTTGTCCCTCGACCAATTAAATGGAAGAGATAAAAACAAAATTTATAGTTATTTTCCAAAAGAAAATATTTGAGACAGATTCCATAAAGGATTAGCCATTACAAAATATATGTTTTTCATTTTCTTTGCTTCATCGATTTTTTTGTCCCTCGACCAATTAAATGGAAGAGATAAAATCAAAAATTATAAATATTATCAAATTGAAAATATTTAAGACTGATTCCATAAAGGATTAGCCATTACAAAATATATGTTTTTCATTTTCTTTGCTTCATCGAATTTTTTGTCCCTCGACCAATTAAATGGAAGAGATAAAATCAAAAATTATAAATATTATCAAATTGAAAATATTTAAGACTGATTCCATAAAGGATTAGCCATTACAAAATATATGTTTTTCATTTTCTTTGCTTCATTGATTTTTTGTCCCTCGACCAATTAAATGGAAGAGATAAAAACAAAATTTATAGTTATTTTCCAAAAGAAAATATTTGAGACAGATTCCATAAAGGATTAGCCATTACAAAATATATGTTTTTCATTTTCTTTGCTTCATCGATTTTTTTGTCCCTCGACCAATTAAATGGAAGAGATAAAATCAAAAATTATAAATATTATCAAATTGAAAATATTTAAGACTGATTCCATAAAGGATTAGCCATTACAAAATATATGTTTTTCATTTTCTTTGCTTCATTGATTTTTTGTCCCTCGACCAATTAAATGAATAATGCGAAAACAAAATATATAGTTATTTTCGAAAAGGAAATATTTGAGACTGATTCCATAAAGGATTAGCCATTACAAAATATATGTTTTTCATTTTCTTTGCTTCATCGATTTTTTTGTCCCTCGACCAAATAAATGGAAGAGATAAAAACAAAAATTATAAATATTATATAATTTAAAATATTTGAGACTGATTCCATAAAGGGTTAGCCATTACAAAATATATGTTTTTCATTTTCTTTGCTTCATCGAATTTTTTGTCCCTCGACCAAATAAATGGAAGAGATAAAAACAAAAATTATAAATATTATATAATTTAAAATATTTGAGACTGATTCCATAAAGGATTAGCCATTACAAAATATATGTTTTTCATTTTCTTTGCTTCATCGAATTTTTTGTCCCTCGACCAAATAAATGGAAGAGATAAAAACAAAAATTATAAATATTATATAATTTAAAATATTTGAGACTGATTCCATAAAGGATTAGCCATTACAAAATATATGTTTTTCATTTTCTTTGCTTCATCGAATTTTTTGTCCCTCGACCAATTAAATGGAAGAGATAAAAACAAAATTTATAGTTATTTTCCAAAAGAAAATATTTGAGACAGATTCCATAAAGGATTAGCCATTACAAAATATATGTTTTTCATTTTCTTCGCTTCATCGATTTTTTTGTCCCTCGACCAATTAAATGGAAGAGATAAAATCAAAAATTATAAATATTATCAAATTGAAAATATTTAAGACTGATTCCATAAAGGATTAGCCATTACAAAATATATGTTTTTCATTTTCTTTGCTTCATTGATTTTTTGTCCCTCGACCAATTAAATGAATAATGCGAAAACAAAATATATAGTTATTTTCGAAAAGGAAATATTTGAGACTGATTCCATAAAGGATTAGCCATTACAAAATATATGTTTTTCATTTTCTTTGCTTCATCGATTTTTTTGTCCCTCGACCAAATAAATGGAAGAGATAAAAACAAAAATTATAAATATTATATAATTTAAAATATTTGAGACTGATTCCATAAAGGGTTAGCCATTACAAAATATATGTTTTTCATTTTCTTTGCTTCATCGAATTTTTTGTCCCTCGACCAAATAAATGGAAGAGATAAAAACAAAAATTATAAATATTATATAATTTAAAATATTTGAGACTGATTCCATAAAGGATTAGCCATTACAAAATATATGTTTTTCATTTTCTTTGCTTCATCGAATTTTTTGTCCCTCGACCAATTAAATGGAAGAGATAAAAACAAAATTTATAGTTATTTTCCAAAAGAAAATATTTGAGACAGATTCCATAAAGGATTAGCCATTACAAAATATATGTTTTTCATTTTCTTTGCTTCATCGATTTTTTTGTCCCTCGACCAATTAAATGGAAGAGATAAAATCAAAAATTATAAATATTATCAAATTGAAAATATTTAAGACTGATTCCATAAAGGATTAGCCATTACAAAATATATGTTTTTCATTTTCTTTGCTTCATTGATTTTTTGTCCCTCGACCAATTAAATGAATAATGCGAAAACAAAATATATAGTTATTTTCGAAAAGGAAATATTTGAGACAGATTCCATAAAGGATTAGCCATTACAAAATATATGTTTTTCATTTTCTTTGCTTCATCGATTTTTTTGTCCCTCGACCAATTAAATGGAAGAGATAAAATCAAAAATTATAAATATTATCAAATTGAAAATATTTAAGACTGATTCCATAAAGGATTAGCCATTACAAAATATATGTTTTTCATTTTCTTTGCTTCATTGATTTTTTGTCCCTCGACCAATTAAATGGAAGAGATAAAATCAAAAATTATAAATATTATCAAATTGAAAATATTTAAGACTGATTCCATAAAGGATTAGCCATTACAAAATATATGTTTTTCATTTTCTTTGCTTCATTGATTTTTTGTCCCTCGACCAATTAAATGAATAATGCGAAAACAAAATATATAGTTATTTTCCAAAAGAAAATATTTGAGACTGATTCCATAAAGGATTAGCCATTACAAAATATATGTTTTTCATTTTCTTTGCTTCATCGATTTTTTTGTCCCTCGACCAATTAAATGGAAGAGATAAAATCAAAAATTATAAATATTATCAAATTGAAAATATTTAAGACTGATTCCATAAAGGATTAGCCATTACAAAATATATGTTTTTCATTTTCTTTGCTTCATTGATTTTTTGTCCCTCGACCAATTAAATGGAAGAGATAAAAACAAAATTTATAGTTATTTTCCAAAAGAAAATATTTGAGACAGATTCCATAAAGGATTAGCCATTACAAAATATATGTTTTTCATTTTCTTTGCTTCATCGATTTTTTTGTCCCTCGACCAATTAAATGGAAGAGATAAAATCAAAAATTATAAATATTATCAAATTGAAAATATTTAAGACTGATTCCATAAAGGATTAGCCATTACAAAATATATGTTTTTCATTTTCTTTGCTTCATCGAATTTTTTGTCCCTCGACCAATTAAATGGAAGAGATAAAAACAAAATTTATAGTTATTTTCCAAAAGAAAATATTTGAGACAGATTCCATAAAGGATTAGCCATTACAAAATATATGTTTTTCATTTTCTTTGCTTCATCGATTTTTTTGTCCCTCGACCAATTAAATGGAAGAGATAAAATCAAAAATTATAAATATTATCAAATTGAAAATATTTAAGACTGATTCCATAAAGGATTAGCCATTACAAAATATATGTTTTTCATTTTCTTTGCTTCATCGAATTTTTTGTCCCTCGACCAATTAAATGGAAGAGATAAAAACAAAATTTATAGTTATTTTCCAAAAGAAAATATTTGAGACTGATTCCATAAAGGATTAGCCATTACAAAATATATGTTTTTCATTTTCTTTGCTTCATCGATTTTTTTGTCCCTCGACCAATTAAATGGAAGAGATAAAATCAAAAATTATAAATATTATCAAATTGAAAATATTTAAGACTGATTCCATAAAGGATTAGCCATTACAAAATATATGTTTTTCATTTTCTTTGCTTCATCGAATTTTTTGTCCCTCGACCAATTAAATGGAAGAGATAAAAACAAAATTTATAGTTATTTTCCAAAAGAAAATATTTGAGACAGATTCCATAAAGGATTAGCCATTACAAAATATATGTTTTTCATTTTCTTTGCTTCATCGATTTTTTTGTCCCTCGACCAATTAAATGGAAGAGATAAAATCAAAAATTATAAATATTATCAAATTGAAAATATTTAAGACTGATTCCATAAAGGATTAGCCATTACAAAATATATGTTTTTCATTTTCTTTGCTTCATCGAATTTTTTGTCCCTCGACCAATTAAATGGAAGAGATAAAAACAAAATTTATAGTTATTTTCCAAAAGAAAATATTTGAGACAGATTCCATAAAGGATTAGCCATTACAAAATATATGTTTTTCATTTTCTTTGCTTCATTGATTTTTTGTCCCTCGACCAATTAAATGGAAGAGATAAAAACAAAATTTATAGTTATTTTCCAAAAGAAAATATTTGAGACAGATTCCATAAAGGATTAGCCATTACAAAATATATGTTTTTCATTTTCTTTGCTTCATCGATTTTTTTGTCCCTCGACCAATTAAATGGAAGAGATAAAATCAAAAATTATAAATATTATCAAATTGAAAATATTTAAGACTGATTCCATAAAGGATTAGCCATTACAAAATATATGTTTTTCATTTTCTTTGCTTCATTGATTTTTTGTCCCTCGACCAATTAAATGAATAATGCGAAAACAAAATATATAGTTATTTTCGAAAAGGAAATATTTGAGACTGATTCCATAAAGGATTAGCCATTACAAAATATATGTTTTTCATTTTCTTTGCTTCATCGATTTTTTTGTCCCTCGACCAAATAAATGGAAGAGATAAAAACAAAAATTATAAATATTATATAATTTAAAATATTTGAGACTGATTCCATAAAGGGTTAGCCATTACAAAATATATGTTTTTCATTTTCTTTGCTTCATCGAATTTTTTGTCCCTCGACCAAATAAATGGAAGAGATAAAAACAAAAATTATAAATATTATATAATTTAAAATATTTGAGACTGATTCCATAAAGGATTAGCCATTACAAAATATATGTTTTTCATTTTCTTTGCTTCATCGAATTTTTTGTCCCTCGACCAAATAAATGGAAGAGATAAAAACAAAAATTATAAATATTATATAATTTAAAATATTTGAGACTGATTCCATAAAGGATTAGCCATTACAAAATATATGTTTTTCATTTTCTTTGCTTCATCGAATTTTTTGTCCCTCGACCAATTAAAAGGAAGAGATAAAAACAAAATTTATAGTTATTTTCCAAAAGAAAATATTTGAGACAGATTCCATAAAGGATTAGCCATTACAAAATATATGTTTTTCATTTTCTTCGCTTCATCGATTTTTTTGTCCCTCGACCAATTAAATGGAAGAGATAAAATCAAAAATTATAAATATTATCAAATTGAAAATATTTAAGACTGATTCCATAAAGGATTAGCCATTACAAAATATATGTTTTTCATTTTCTTTGCTTCATTGATTTTTTGTCCCTCGACCAATTAAATGAATAATGCGAAAACAAAATATATAGTTATTTTCGAAAAGGAAATATTTGAGACTGATTCCATAAAGGATTAGCCATTACAAAATATATGTTTTTCATTTTCTTTGCTTCATCGATTTTTTTGTCCCTCGACCAAATAAATGGAAGAGATAAAAACAAAAATTATAAATATTATATAATTTAAAATATTTGAGACTGATTCCATAAAGGGTTAGCCATTACAAAATATATGTTTTTCATTTTCTTTGCTTCATCGAATTTTTTGTCCCTCGACCAAATAAATGGAAGAGATAAAAACAAAAATTATAAATATTATATAGTTTAAAATATTTGAGACTGATTCCATAAAGGATTAGCCATTACAAAATATATGTTTTTCATTTTCTTTGCTTCATCGAATTTTTTGTCCCTCGACCAATTAAATGGAAGAGATAAAAACAAAATTTATAGTTATTTTCCAAAAGAAAATATTTGAGACAGATCTCATAAAGGATTAGCCATTACAAAATATATGTTTTTCATTTTCTTTGCTTCATCGATTTTTTTGTCCCTCGACCAATTAAATGGAAGAGATAAAATCAAAAATTATAAATATTATCAAATTGAAAATATTTAAGACTGATTCCATAAAGGATTAGCCATTACAAAATATATGTTTTTCATTTTCTTTGCTTCATTGATTTTTTGTCCCTCGACCAATTAAATGAATAATGCGAAAACAAAATATATAGTTATTTTCGAAAAGGAAATATTTGAGACTGATTCCATAAAGGATTAGCCATTACAAAATATATGTTTTTCATTTTCTTTGCTTCATCGATTTTTTTGTCCCTCGACCAAATAAATGGAAGAGATAAAAACAAAAATTATAAATATTATATAATTTAAAATATTTGAGACTGATTCCATAAAGGATTAGCCATTACAAAATATATGTTTTTCATTTTCTTTGCTTCATCGAATTTTTTGTCCCTCGACCAAATAAATGGAAGAGATAAAAACAAAAATTATAAATATTATATAATTTAAAATATTTGAGAATGATTCCATAAAGGGTTAGCCATTACAAAATATATGTTTTTCATTTTCTTTGCTTCATCGAATTTTTTGTCCCTCGACCAGTGTTAAATTACCGACCGAAAAGTCGGTAATTACCGACTTACCGACCGACTTTTTACCGACCGACCATATTTTTATACCGACTTTTTACCGACTTTACCGACCGGGAGCAATTTCCATACCGACAATTTTTTGAATTTACCGACTATTTTGTCGGTCGGTCGGTAATTTAACACTACCCTCGACCAAATAAATGGAAGAGATAAAAACAAAAATTATAAATATTATATAATTTAAAATATTTGAGACTGATTCCATAAAGGATTAGCCATTACAAAATATATGTTTTTCATTTTCTTTGCTTCATCGAATTTTTTGTCCCTCGACCAAATAAATGGAAGAGATAAAAACAAAAATTATAAATATTATATAATTTAAAATATTTGAGACTGATTCCATAAAGGATTAGCCATTACAAAATATATGTTTTTCATTTTCTTTGCTTCATCGAATTTTTTGTCCCTCGACCAATTAAATGGAAGAGATAAAAACAAAATTTATAGTTATTTTCCAAAAGAAAATATTTGAGACAGATTCCATAAAGGATTAGCCATTACAAAATATATGTTTTTCATTTTCTTTGCTTCATCGATTGTTTTGTCCCTCGACCAAATAAATGGAAGAGATAAAAACAAAAATTATAAATATTATATAATTTAAAATATTTGAGACTGATTCCATAAAGGGTTAGCCATTACAAAATATATGTTATTCATTTTCTTTGCTTCATCGAATTTTTTGTCCCTCGACCAAATAAATGGAAGAGATAAAAACAAAAATTATAAATATTATATAATTTAAAATATTTGAGACTGATTCCATAAAGGGTTAGCCATTACAAAATTTATGTTTTTCATTTTCTTTGCTTCATCGAATTTTTTGTCCCTCGACCAAATAAATGGAAGAGATAAAAACAAAAATTATAAATATTATATAATTTAGAATATTTGAGACTGATTCCATAAAGGATTAGCCATTACAAAATATATGTTTTTCATTTTCTTTGCTTCATCGAATTTTTTGTCCCTCGACCAATTAAATGGAAGAGATAAAAACAAAATTTATAGTTATTTTCGAAAAGGAAATATTTGAGACTGATTCCATAAAGGATTAGCCATTACAAAATATATGTTTTTCATTTTCTTTGCTTCATCGATTTTTTTTGTCCCTCGACCATTTAAAAGGAAGAGATAAAAACAAAAATTATAAATATTATATAATTTAAATTATTTGAGACTGATTCCATAAAGGGTTAGCCATTACAAAATATATGTTATTCATTTTCTTTGCTTCATCGAATTTTTTGTCCCTCGACCAAATAAATGGAAGAGATAAAAACAAAAATTATAAATATTATATAATTTAAAATATTTGAGACTGATTCCATAAAGGATTAGCCATTACAAAATATATGTTTTTCATTTTCTTTGCTTCATCGATTTTTTTGTCCCTCGACCATTTAAAAGGAAGAGATAAAAACAAAAATTATAAATATTATATAATTTAAAATATTTGAGACTGATTCCATAAAGGGTTAGCCATTACAAAATATATGTTATTCATTTTCTTTGCTTCATCGAATTTTTTGTCCCTCGACCAAATAAATGGAAGAGATAAAAACAAAAATTATAAATATTATATAATTTAAAATATTTGAGACTGATTCCATAAAGGGTTAGCCATTACAAAATTTATGTTTTTCATTTTCTTTGCTTCATCGAATTTTTTGTCCCTCGACCAAATAAATGGAAGAGATAAAAACAAAAATTATAAATATTATATAATTTAGAATATTTGAGACTGATTCCATAAAGGATTAGCCATTACAAAATATATGTTTTTCATTTTCTTTGCTTCATCGAATTTTTTGTCCCTCGACCAATTAAATGGAAGAGATAAAAACAAAATTTATAGTTATTTTCGAAAAGGAAATATTTGAGACTGATTCCATAAAGGATTAGCCATTACAAAATATATGTTTTTCATTTTCTTTGCTTCATCGATTTTTTTGTCCCTCGACCATTTAAAAGGAAGAGATAAAAACAAAAATTATAAATATTATATAATTTAAAATATTTGAGACTGATTCCATAAAGGATTAGCCATTACAAAATATATGTTTTTCATTTTCTTTGCTTCATCGAATTTTTTGTCCCTCGACCAAATAAATGGAAGAGATAAAAACAAAATTTATAAATATTATAAAATTTAAAATATTTGAGACTTGTTCCATAAAGGATTAGCCATTACAAAATATATGTTTTTCATTTTCTTTGCTTCATCGAATTTTTTGTCCCTCGACCAAATAAATGGAAGAGATAAAAACAAAATTTATAAATATTATAAAATTTAAAATATTTGAGACTTGTTCCATAAAGGATTAGCCATTACAAAATATATGTTTTTCATTTTCTTTGCTTCATCGAATTTTTTGTCCCTCGACCAAATAAATGGAAGAGATAAAAACAAAATATATAGTTATTTTCGAAAAGGAAATATTTGAGACTGATTCCATAAAGGATTGGCCATTACAAAATATATGTTTTTCATTTTCTTTGCTTCATCGATTTTTTTGTCCCTCGACCAATTAAATGGAAGAGATAAAAACAAAATTTATAAATATTATAAAATTTAAAATATTTGAGACTGGTTCCATAAAGGATTAGCCATTACAAAATATATGTTTTTCATTTTCTTTGCTTCATCGAATTTTTTGTCCCTCGACCAAATAAATGGAAGAGATAAAAACAAAATTTATAAATATTATAAAATTTAAAATATTTGAGACTGGTTCCATAAAGGATTAGCCATTCCAATATTTATGTTTTTAATTTTCTTTGCTTCATCGATTTTTTTGCAACTCGACCAATTAAGTGAATAATGCGAAAACAAAAATTATAAATATTATCGAATTTAAAATATTTGAGACAGATTCCATAAAGGATTAGCCATTCCAAAAATTATGTTTTTCATTTTCTTTGCTTCATCGAATTTTTTGTCCCTCGACCAAATAAATGGAAGAGATAAAAACAAAATTTATAAATATTATAAAATTTAAAATATTTGAGACTGGTTCCATAAAGGATTAGCCATTACAAAATATATGTTTTTCATTTTCTTTGCTTCATCGATTTTTATGTCACTCGACCAATTAAAAGGAAGAGATAAAAACAAAATATATAGTTATTTTCGAAAAGGAAATATTTGAGACTGATTCCATAAAGGATTGGCCATTACAAAATATATGTTTTTCATTTTCTTTGCTTCATCGATTTTTTTGTCCCTCGACCAATTAAATGGAAGAGATAAAAACAAAATTTATAAATATTATAAAATTTAAAATATTTGAGACTGGTTCCATAAAGGATTAGCCATTACAAAATATATGTTTTTCATTTTCTTTGCTTCATCGATTTTTTTGTCCCTCCACCAATTTAATGAATAATGCTAAAACAAAATATATAGTTATTTTCGAAAAGGAAATATTTGAGACTGATTCCATAAAGGATTGGCCATTACAAAATATATGTTTTTCATTTTCTTTGCTTCTTCGATTTTTTTGTCCCTCGACCAGTTAAATGGAAGAGATAAAAACAAAATTTATAGTTATTTTCCAAAAGAAAATATTTGAGACAGATTCCATAAAGGATTAGCCATTACAAAATATATGTTTTTCATTTTCTTTGCTTCATCGATTTTTTTGTCCCTCGACCAATTAAATGGAAGAGATAAAATCAAAAATTATAAATATTATCAAATTGAAAATATTTAAGACTGATTCCATAAAGGATTGGCCATTACAAAATATATGTTTTTCATTTTCTTTGCTTCATCGATTTTTTTGTCCCTCGACCAATTAAATGAATAATGCTAAAACAAAATATATAGTTATTTTCCAAAAGAAAATATTTGAGACAGATTCCATAAAGGATTAGCCATTACAAAATATATGTTTTTCATTTTCTTTGCTTCATCGATTTTTTTGTCCCTCCACCAATTTAATGAATAATGCTAAAACAAAATATATAGTTATTTTCGAAAAGGAAATATTTGAGACTGATTCCATAAAGGATTGGCCATTACAAAATATATGTTTTTCATTTTCTTTGCTTCATCGATTTTTTTGTCCCTCGACCAATTAAATGAATAATGCTAAAACAAAATATATAGTTATTTTCGAAAAGGAAATATTTGAGACTGATTCCATAAAGGATTGGCCATTACAAAATATATGTTTTTCATTTTCTTTGCTTCATCGATTTTTTTGTCCCTCGACCAATTAAATGAATAATGCTAAAACAAAATATATAGTTATTTTCGAAAAGGAAATATTTGAGACTGATTCCATAAAGGATTGGCCATTACAAAATATATGTTTTTCATTTTCTTTGCTTCATCGATTTTTTTGTCCCTCGACCAATTAAATGGAAGAGATAAAAACAAAATTTATAGTTATTTTCCAAAAGAAAATATTTGAGACAGATTCCATAAAGGATTAGCCATTACAAAATATATGTTTTTCATTTTCTTTGCTTCATCGATTTTTTTGTCCCTCGACCATTTAAATGAATAATGCGAAAACAAAATATATAGTTATTTTCGAAAAGGAAATATTTGAGACTGATTCCATAAAGGATTGGCCATTACAAAATATATGTTTTTCATTTTCTTTGCTTCATCGATTTTTTTGTCCCTCGACCAATTAAATGAATAATGCTAAAACAAAATATATAGTTATTTTCGAAAAGGAAATATTTGAGACTGATTCCATAAAGGATTGGCCATTACAAAATATATGTTTTTCATTTTCTTTGCTTCATCGATTTTTTTGTCCCTCGACCAATTAAATGGAAGAGATAAAATCAAAAATTATAAATATTATCAAATTGAAAATATTTAAGACTGATTCCATAAAGGATTAGCCATTACAAAATATATGTTTTTCATTTTCTTTGCTTCATCGATTTTTTTGTCCCTCGACCAAATAAATGGAAGAGATAAAAACAAAATTTATAAATATTATAAAATTTAAAATATTTGAGACTGGTTCCATAAAGGATTAGCCATTACAAAATATATGTTTTTCATTTTCTTTGCTTCATCGATTTTTATGTCACTCGACCAATTAAAAGGAAGAGATAAAAACAAAAATTATAAATATTATATAATTTAAAATATTTGAGACTGATTCCATAAAGGGTTAGCCATTACAAAATATATGTTTTTCATTTTCTTTGCTTCATCGAATTTTTTGTCCCTCGACCAAATAAATGGAAGAGATAAAAACAAAAATTATAAATATTATATAATTTAAAATATTTGAGACTGATTCCATAAAGGATTAGCCATTACAAAATATATGTTTTTCATTTTCTTTGCTTCATCGATTTTTTTGTCCCTCGACCAATTAAATGAATAATGCGAAAACAAAATATATAGTTATTTTCGAAAAGGAAATATTTGAGACTGATTCCATAAAGGATTAGCCATTACAAAATATATGTTTTTCATTTTCTTTGCTTCATCGATTTTTATGTCACTCGACCAATTAAAAGGAAGAGATAAAAATAAAAATTATAAATATTATATAATTTAAAATATTTGAGACTGATTCCATAAAGGGTTAGCCATTACAAAATATATGTTTTTCATTTTCTTTGCTTCATCGAATTTTTTGTCCCTCGACCAAATAAATGGAAGAGATAAAAACAAAAATTATAAATATTATATAATTTAAAATATTTGAGACTGATTCCATAAAGGATTAGCCATTACAAAATATATGTTTTTCATTTTCTTTGCTTCATCGAATTTTTTGTCCCTCGACCAAATAAATGGAAGAGATAAAAACAAAATTTATAAATATTATAAAATTTAAAATATTTGAGACTGGTTCCATAAAGGATTAGCCATTACAAAATATATGTTTTTCATTTTCTTTGCTTCATCGATTTTTATGTCACTCGACCAATTAAAAGGAAGAGATAAAAACAAAAATTATAAATATTATATAATTTAAAATATTTGAGACTGATTCCATAAAGGGTTAGCCATTACAAAATATATGTTTTTCATTTTCTTTGCTTCATCGAATTTTTTGTCCCTCGACCAAATAAATGGAAGAGATAAAAACAAAAATTATAAATATTATATAATTTAAAATATTTGAGACTGATTCCATAAAGGATTAGCCATTACAAAATATATGTTTTTCATTTTCTTTGCTTCATCGATTTTTTTGTCCCTCCACCAATTTAATGAATAATGCTAAAACAAAATATATAGTTATTTTCGAAAAGGAAATATTTGAGACTGATTCCATAAAGGATTAGCCATTACAAAATATATGTTTTTCATTTTCTTTGCTTCTTCGATTTTTTTGTCCCTCGACCAGTTAAATGGAAGAGATAAAAACAAAATTTATAGTTATTTTCCAAAAGAAAATATTTGAGACAGATTCCATAAAGGATTAGCCATTACAAAATATATGTTTTTCATTTTCTTTGCTTCATCGATTTTTTTGTCCCTCGACCAATTAAATGGAAGAGATAAAATCAAAAATTATAAATATTATCAAATTGAAAATATTTAAGACTGATTCCATAAAGGATTGGCCATTACAAAATATATGTTTTTCATTTTCTTTGCTTCATCGATTTTTTTGTCCCTCGACCAATTAAATGAATAATGCTAAAACAAAATATATAGTTATTTTCCAAAAGAAAATATTTGAGACAGATTCCATAAAGGATTAGCCATTACAAAATATATGTTTTTCATTTTCTTTGCTTCATCGATTTTTTTGTCCCTCCACCAATTTAATGAATAATGCTAAAACAAAATATATAGTTATTTTCGAAAAGGAAATATTTGAGACTGATTCCATAAAGGATTGGCCATTACAAAATATATGTTTTTCATTTTCTTTGCTTCATCGATTTTTTTGTCCCTCGACCAATTAAATGAATAATGCTAAAACAAAATATATAGTTATTTTCGAAAAGGAAATATTTGAGACTGATTCCATAAAGGATTGGCCATTACAAAATATATGTTTTTCATTTTCTTTGCTTCATCGATTTTTTTGTCCCTCGACCAATTAAATGGAAGAGATAAAAACAAAATTTATAGTTATTTTCCAAAAGAAAATATTTGAGACAGATTCCATAAAGGATTAGCCATTACAAAATATATGTTTTTCATTTTCTTTGCTTCATCGATTTTTTTGTCCCTCGACCATTTAAATGAATAATGCGAAAACAAAATATATAGTTATTTTCGAAAAGGAAATATTTGAGACTGATTCCATAAAGGATTGGCCATTACAAAATATATGTTTTTCATTTTCTTTGCTTCATCGATTTTTTTGTCCCTCGACCAATTAAATGAATAATGCTAAAACAAAATATATAGTTATTTTCGAAAAGGAAATATTTGAGACTGATTCCATAAAGGATTGGCCATTACAAAATATATGTTTTTCATTTTCTTTGCTTCATCGATTTTTTTGTCCCTCGACCAATTAAATGAATAATGCTAAAACAAAATATATAGTTATTTTCGAAAAGGAAATATTTGAGACTGATTCCATAAAGGATTGGCCATTACAAAATATATGTTTTTCATTTTCTTTGCTTCATCGATTTTTTTGTCCCTCGACCAATTAAATGAATAATGCTAAAACAAAATATATAGTTATTTTCGAAAAGGAAATATTTGAGACAGATTCCATAAAGGATTAGCCATTACAAAATATATGTTTTTCATTTTCTTTGCTTCATCGATTTTTTTGTCCCTCGACCATTTAAATGAATAATGCGAAAACAAAATATATAGTTATTTTCGAAAAGGAAATATTTGAGACTGATTCCATAAAGGATTGGCCATTACAAAATATATGTTTTTCATTTTCTTTGCTTCATCGATTTTTTTGTCCCTCGACCAATTAAATGGAAGAGATAAAAACAAAATTTATAGTTATTTTCCAAAAGAAAATATTTGAGACAGATTCCATAAAGGATTAGCCATTACAAAATATATGTTTTTCATTTTCTTTGCTTCATCGATTTTTTTGTCCCTCGACCATTTAAATGAATAATGCGAAAACAAAATATATAGTTATTTTCGAAAAGGAAATATTTGAGACTGATTCCATAAAGGATTGGCCATTACAAAATATATGTTTTTCATTTTCTTTGCTTCATCGATTTTTTTGTCCCTCGACCAATTAAATGAATAATGCTAAAACAAAATATATAGTTATTTTCGAAAAGGAAATATTTGAGACTGATTCCATAAAGGATTGGCCATTACAAAATATATGTTTTTCATTTTCTTTGCTTCATCGATTTTTTTGTCCCTCGACCAATTAAATGAATAATGCTAAAACAAAATATATAGTTATTTTCGAAAAGGAAATATTTGAGACTGATTCCATAAAGGATTGGCCATTACAAAATATATGTTTTTCATTTTCTTTGCTTCATCGATTTTTTTGTCCCTCGACCAATTAAATGAATAATGCTAAAACAAAATATATAGTTATTTTCGAAAAGGAAATATTTGAGACAGATTCCATAAAGGATTAGCCATTACAAAATATATGTTTTTCATTTTCTTTGCTTCATCGATTTTTTTGTCCCTCGACCATTTAAATGAATAATGCGAAAACAAAATATATAGTTATTTTCGAAAAGGAAATATTTGAGACTGATTCCATAAAGGATTGGCCATTACAAAATATATGTTTTTCATTTTCTTTGCTTCATCGATTTTTTTGTCCCTCGACCAATTAAATGGAAGAGATAAAAACAAAATTTATAGTTATTTTCCAAAAGAAAATATTTGAGACAGATTCCATAAAGGATTAGCCATTACAAAATATATGTTTTTCATTTTCTTTGCTTCATCGATTTTTTTGTCCCTCGACCATTTAAATGAATAATGCGAAAACAAAATATATAGTTATTTTCGAAAAGGAAATATTTGAGACTGATTCCATAAAGGATTGGCCATTACAAAATATATGTTTTTCATTTTCTTTGCTTCATCGATTTTTTTGTCCCTCGACCAATTAAATGGAAGAGATAAAATCAAAAATTATAAATATTATCAAATTGAAAATATTTAAGACTGATTCCATAAAGGATTAGCCATTACAAAATATATGTTTTTCATTTTCTTTGCTTCATCGATTTTTTTGTCCCTCGACCAAATAAATGGAAGAGATAAAAACAAAATTTATAAATATTATAAAATTTAAAATATTTGAGACTGGTTCCATAAAGGATTAGCCATTACAAAATATATGTTTTTCATTTTCTTTGCTTCATCGATTTTTATGTCACTCGACCAATTAAAAGGAAGAGATAAAAACAAAAATTATAAATATTATATAATTTAAAATATTTGAGACTGATTCCATAAAGGGTTAGCCATTACAAAATATATGTTTTTCATTTTCTTTGCTTCATCGAATTTTTTGTCCCTCGACCAAATAAATGGAAGAGATAAAAACAAAAATTATAAATATTATATAATTTAAAATATTTGAGACTGATTCCATAAAGGATTAGCCATTACAAAATATATGTTTTTCATTTTCTTTGCTTCATCGATTTTTTTGTCCCTCGACCAATTAAATGAATAATGCGAAAACAAAATATATAGTTATTTTCGAAAAGGAAATATTTGAGACTGATTCCATAAAGGATTAGCCATTACAAAATATATGTTTTTCATTTTCTTTGCTTCATCGATTTTTATGTCACTCGACCAATTAAAAGGAAGAGATAAAAATAAAAATTATAAATATTATATAATTTAAAATATTTGAGACTGATTCCATAAAGGGTTAGCCATTACAAAATATATGTTTTTCATTTTCTTTGCTTCATCGAATTTTTTGTCCCTCGACCAAATAAATGGAAGAGATAAAAACAAAAATTATAAATATTATATAATTTAAAATATTTGAGACTGATTCCATAAAGGATTAGCCATTACAAAATATATGTTTTTCATTTTCTTTGCTTCATCGAATTTTTTGTCCCTCGACCAAATAAATGGAAGAGATAAAAACAAAAATTATAAATATTTTATAATTTAAAATATTTGAGACTGATTCCATAAAGGATTAGCCATTACAAAATATATGTTTTTCATTTTCTTTGCTTCATCGAATTTTTTGTCCCTCGACCAAATAAATGGAAGAGATAAAAACAAAAATTATAAATATTATATAATTTAAAATATTTGAGACTGATTCCATAAAGGATTAGCCATTACAAAATATATGTTTTTCATTTTCTTTGCTTCATCGATTTTTATGTCACTCGACCAATTAAAAGGAAGAGATAAAAACAAAAATTATAAATATTATATAATTAAAAATATTTGAGACTGATTCCATAAAGGATTAGCCATTACAAAATATATGTTTTTCATTTTCTTTGCTTCATCGATTTTTATGTCACTCGACCAATTAAAAGGAAGAGATAAAAATAAAAATTATAAATATTATATAATTTAAAATATTTGAGACTGATTCCATAAAGGGTTAGCCATTACAAAATATATGTTTTTCATTTTCTTTGCTTCATCGAATTTTTTGTCCCTCGACCAAATAAATGGAAGAGATAAAAACAAAAATTATAAATATTATATAATTTAAAATATTTGAGACTGATTCCATAAAGGATTAGCCATTACAAAATATATGTTTTTCATTTTCTTTGCTTCATCGAATTTTTTGTCCCTCGACCAAATAAATGGAAGAGATAAAAACAAAAATTATAAATATTTTATAATTTAAAATATTTGAGACTGATTCCATAAAGGATTAGCCATTACAAAATATATGTTTTTCATTTTCTTTGCTTCATCGAATTTTTTGTCCCTCGACCAAATAAATGGAAGAGATAAAAACAAAAATTATAAATATTATATAATTTAAAATATTTGAGACTGATTCCATAAAGGATTAGCCATTACAAAATATATGTTTTTCATTTTCTTTGCTTCATCGATTTTTATGTCACTCGACCAATTAAAAGGAAGAGATAAAAACAAAAATTATAAATATTATATAATTAAAAATATTTGAGACTGATTCCATAAAGGATTAGCCATTACAAAATATATGTTTTTCATTTTCTTTGCTTCATCGATTTTTTTGTCCCTCGACCAAATAAATGGAAGAGATAAAAACAAAAATTATAAATATTTTATAATTTAAAATATTTGAGACTGATTCCATAAAGGATTAGCCATTACAAAATATATGTTTTTCATTTTCTTTGCTTCATCGAATTTTTTGTCCCTCGACCAAATAAATGGAAGAGATAAAAACAAAAACTATAAATATTATATAATTTAAAATATTTGAGACTGATTCCATAAAGGATTAGCCATTACAAAATATATGTTTTTCATTTTCTTTGCTTCATCGATTTTTATGTCACTCGACCAATTAAAAGGAAGAGATAAAAACAAAAATTATAAATATTATATAATTAAAAATATTTGAGACTGATTCCATAAAGGATTAGCCATTACAAAATATATGTTTTTCATTTTCTTTGCTTCATCGATTTTTATGTCACTCGACCAATTAAAAGGAAGAGATAAAAATAAAAATTATAAATATTATATAATTTAAAATATTTGAGACTGATTCCATAAAGGGTTAGCCATTACAAAATATATGTTTTTCATTTTCTTTGCTTCATCGAATTTTTTGTCCCTCGACCAAATAAATGGAAGAGATAAAAACAAAAATTATAAATATTATATAATTTAAAATATTTGAGACTGATTCCATAAAGGATTAGCCATTACAAAATATATGTTTTTCATTTTCTTTGCTTCATCGAATTTTTTGTCCCTCGACCAAATAAATGGAAGAGATAAAAACAAAAATTATAAATATTTTATAATTTAAAATATTTGAGACTGATTCCATAAAGGATTAGCCATTACAAAATATATGTTTTTCATTTTCTTTGCTTCATCGAATTTTTTGTCCCTCGACCAAATAAATGGAAGAGATAAAAACAAAAATTATAAATATTATATAATTTAAAATATTTGAGACTGATTCCATAAAGGATTAGCCATTACAAAATATATGTTTTTCATTTTCTTTGCTTCATCGATTTTTATGTCACTCGACCAATTAAAAGGAAGAGATAAAAACAAAAATTATAAATATTATATAATTAAAAATATTTGAGACTGATTCCATAAAGGATTAGCCATTACAAAATATATGTTTTTCATTTTCTTTGCTTCATCGATTTTTATGTCACTCGACCAATTAAAAGGAAGAGATAAAAATAAAAATTATAAATATTATATAATTTAAAATATTTGAGACTGATTCCATAAAGGGTTAGCCATTACAAAATATATGTTTTTCATTTTCTTTGCTTCATCGAATTTTTTGTCCCTCGACCAAATAAATGGAAGAGATAAAAACAAAAATTATAAATATTATATAATTTAAAATATTTGAGACTGATTCCATAAAGGATTAGCCATTACAAAATATATGTTTTTCATTTTCTTTGCTTCATCGAATTTTTTGTCCCTCGACCAAATAAATGGAAGAGATAAAAACAAAAATTATAAATATTTTATAATTTAAAATATTTGAGACTGATTCCATAAAGGATTAGCCATTACAAAATATATGTTTTTCATTTTCTTTGCTTCATCGAATTTTTTGTCCCTCGACCAAATAAATGGAAGAGATAAAAACAAAAATTATAAATATTATATAATTTAAAATATTTGAGACTGATTCCATAAAGGATTAGCCATTACAAAATATATGTTTTTCATTTTCTTTGCTTCATCGATTTTTATGTCACTCGACCAATTAAAAGGAAGAGATAAAAACAAAAATTATAAATATTATATAATTAAAAATATTTGAGACTGATTCCATAAAGGATTAGCCATTACAAAATATATGTTTTTCATTTTCTTTGCTTCATCGATTTTTTTGTCCCTCGACCAATTAAATGAATAATGCGAAAACAAAATATATAGTTATTTTCGAAAAGGAAATATTTAAGACTGATTCCATAAAGGATTAGCCATTACAAAATATATGTTTTTCATTTTCTTTGCTTCATCGATTTTTATGTCACTCGACCAATTAAATGGAAGAGATAAAAACAAAAATTATAAATATTATATAATTTAAAATATTTGAGACTGATTCCATAAAGGATTAGCCATTACAAAATATATGTTTTTCATTTTCTTTGCTTCATCGATTTTTTTGTCCCTCGACCAATTAAATGAATAATGCGAAAACAAAATATATAGTTATTTTCGAAAAGGAAATATTTGAGACTGATTCCATAAAGGATTAGCCATTACAAAATATATGTTTTTCATTTTCTTTGCTTCATCGATTTTTTTGTCCCACGACCAATTAAATGGAAGAGATAAAAACAAAAATTATAAATATTATATAATTTAAAATATTTGAGACTGATTCCATAAAGGATTAGCCATTACAAAATATATGTTTTTCATTTTCTTTGCTTCATCGAATTTTTTGTCCCTCGACCAATTAAATGGAAGAGATAAAAACAAAAATTATAAATATTATATAATTTAAAATATTTGAGACTGATTCCATAAAGGATTAGCCATTACAAAATATATGTTTTTCATTTTCTTTGCTTCATCGAATTTTTTGTCCCTTTACCAAATAAATGGAAGAGATAAAAACAAAATTTATAAATATTATAAAATTTAAAATATTTGAGACTGATTCCATAAAGGATTAGCCATTACAAAATATATGTTTTTCATTTTCTTTGCTTCATCGAATTTTTTGTCCCTCGACCAAATAAATGGAAGAGATAAAAACAAAATTTATAAATATTATAAAATTTAAAATATTTGAGACTGATTCCATAAAGGATTAGCCATTACAAAATATATGTTTTTCATTTTCTTTGCTTCATCGATTTTTTTGTCCCTCGACCAATTAAATGAATAATGCGAAAACAAAATATATAGTTATTTTCGAAAAGGAAATATTTGAGACTGATTCCATAAAGGATTAGCCATTACAAAATATATGTTTTTCATTTTCTTTGCTTCATCGATTTTTTTGTCCCACGACCAATTAAATGGAAGAGATAAAAACAAAAATTATAAATATTATATAATTTAAAATATTTGAGACTGATTCCATAAAGGATTAGCCATTACAAAATATATGTTTTTCATTTTCTTTGCTTCATCGAATTTTTTGTCCCTCGACCAATTAAATGGAAGAGATAAAAACAAAAATTATAAATATTATATAATTTAAAATATTTGAGACTGATTCCATAAAGGATTAGCCATTACAAAATATATGTTTTTCATTTTCTTTGCTTCATCGAATTTTTTGTCCCTTTACCAAATAAATGGAAGAGATAAAAACAAAATTTATAAATATTATAAAATTTAAAATATTTGAGACTGATTCCATAAAGGATTAGCCATTACAAAATATATGTTTTTCATTTTCTTTGCTTCATCGAATTTTTTGTCCCTCGACCAAATAAATGGAAGAGATAAAAACAAAATTTATAAATATTATAAAATTTAAAATATTTGAGACTGATTCCATAAAGGATTAGCCATTACAAAATATATGTTTTTCATTTTCTTTGCTTCATCGATTTTTTTGTCCCTCGACCAATTAAATGAATAATGCGAAAACAAAATATATAGTTATTTTCGAAAAGGAAATATTTGAGACTGATTCCATAAAGGATTAGCCATTACAAAATATATGTTTTTCATTTTCTTTGCTTCATCGATTTTTTTGTCCCACGACCAATTAAATGGAAGAGATAAAAACAAAAATTATAAATATTATATAATTTAAAATATTTGAGACTGATTCCATAAAGGATTAGCCATTACAAAATATATGTTTTTCATTTTCTTTGCTTCATCGAATTTTTTGTCCCTCGACCAATTAAATGGAAGAGATAAAAACAAAAATTATAAATATTATATAATTTAAAATATTTGAGACTGATTCCATAAAGGATTAGCCATTACAAAATATATGTTTTTCATTTTCTTTGCTTCATCGAATTTTTTGTCCCTTGACCAAATAAATGGAAGAGATAAAAACAAAATTTATAAATATTATAAAATTTAAAATATTTGAGACTGATTCCATAAAGGATTAGCCATTACAAAATATATGTTTTTCATTTTCTTTGCTTCATCGAATTTTTTGTCCCTCGACCAAATAAATGGAAGAGATAAAAACAAAATTTATAAATATTATAAAATTTAAAATATTTGAGACTGATTCCATAAAGGATTAGCCATTACAAAATATATGTTTTTCATTTTCTTTGCTTCATCGATTTTTTTGTCCCTCGACCAATTAAATGAATAATGCGAAAACAAAATATATAGTTATTTTCGAAAAGGAAATATTTGAGACTGATTCCATAAAGGATTAGCCATTACAAAATATATGTTTTTCATTTTCTTTGCTTCATCGATTTTTTTGTGCCTCTACCAATTAAATGAATAATGCGAAAACAAAATATATAGTTATTTTCGAAAAGGAAATATTTGAGACTGATTCCATAAAGGATTAGCCATTACAAAATATATGTTTTTCATTTTCTTTGCTTCATCGATTTTTTTGTCCCACGACCAATTAAATGGAAGAGATAAAAACAAAAATTATAAATATTATATAATTTAAAATATTTGAGACTGATTCCATAAAGGATTAGCCATTACAAAATATATGTTTTTCATTTTCTTTGCTTCATCGATTTTTTTGTCCCTCGACCAATTAAATGAATAATGCGAAAACAAAATATATAGTTATTTTCGAAAAGGAAATATTTGAGACTGATTCCATAAAGGATTAGCCATTACAAAATATATGTTTTTCATTTTCTTTGCTTCATCGATTTTTTTGTCCCACGACCAATTAAATGGAAGAGATAAAAACAAAAATTATAAATATTATATAATTTAAAATATTTGAGACTGATTCCATAAAGGATTAGCCATTACAAAATATATGTTTTTCATTTTCTTTGCTTCATCGATTTTTATGTCCCTCGACCAATTAAATGGAAGAGATAAAAACAAAAATTATAAATATTATATAATTTAAAATATTTGAGACTGATTCCATAAAGGATTAGCCATTACAAAATATATGTTTTTCATTTTCTTTGCTTCATCGAATTTTTTGTCCCTTGACCAAATAAATGGAAGAGATAAAAACAAAATTTATAAATATTATAAAATTTAAAATATTTGAGACTGATTCCATAAAGGATTAGCCATTACAAAATATATGTTTTTCATTTTCTTTGCTTCATCGAATTTTTTGTCCCTCGACCAAATAAATGGAAGAGATAAAAACAAAATTTATAAATATTATAAAATTTAAAATATTTGAGACTGATTCCATAAAGGATTAGCCATTACAAAATATATGTTTTTCATTTTCTTTGCTTCATCGATTTTTTTGTCCCTCGACCAATTAAATGAATAATGCGAAAACAAAATATATAGTTATTTTCGAAAAGGAAATATTTGAGACTGATTCCATAAAGGATTAGCCATTACAAAATATATGTTTTTCATTTTCTTTGCTTCATCGATTTTTTTGTGCCTCTACCAATTAAATGAATAATGCGAAAACAAAATATATAGTTATTTTCGAAAAGGAAATATTTGAGACTGATTCCATAAAGGATTAGCCATTACAAAATATATGTTTTTCATTTTCTTTGCTTCATCGATTTTTTTGTCCCACGACCAATTAAATGGAAGAGATAAAAACAAAAATTATAAATATTATATAATTTAAAATATTTGAGACTGATTCCATAAAGGATTAGCCATTACAAAATATATGTTTTTCATTTTCTTTGCTTCATCGATTTTTATGTCACTCGACCAATTAAAAGGAAGAGATAAAAACAAAAATTATAAATATTATATAATTAAAAATATTTGAGACTGATTCCATAAAGGATTAGCCATTACAAAATATATGTTTTTCATTTTCTTTGCTTCATCGATTTTTTTGTCCCTCGACCAATTAAATGAATAATGCGAAAACAAAATATATAGTTATTTTCGAAAAGGAAATATTTGAGACTGATTCCATAAAGGATTAGCCATTACAAAATATATGTTTTTCATTTTCTTTGCTTCATCGATTTTTATGTCACTCGACCAATTAAATGGAAGAGATAAAAACAAAAATTATAAATATTATATAATTTAAAATATTTGAGACTGATTCCATAAAGGATTAGCCATTACAAAATATATGTTTTTCATTTTCTTTGCTTCATCGATTTTTTTGTCCCTCGACCAATTAAATGAATAATGCGAAAACAAAATATATAGTTATTTTCGAAAAGGAAATATTTGAGACTGATTCCATAAAGGATTAGCCATTACAAAATATATGTTTTTCATTTTCTTTGCTTCATCGATTTTTTTGTCCCACGACCAATTAAATGGAAGAGATAAAAACAAAAATTATAAATATTATATAATTTAAAATATTTGAGACTGATTCCATAAAGGATTAGCCATTACAAAATATATGTTTTTCATTTTCTTTGCTTCATCGATTTTTTTGTCCCACGACCAATTAAATGGAAGAGATAAAAACAAAAATTATAAATATTATATAATTTAAAATATTTGAGACTGATTCCATAAAGGATTAGCCATTACAAAATATATGTTTTTCATTTTCTTTGCTTCATCGAATTTTTTGTCCCTCGACCAATTAAATGGAAGAGATAAAAACAAAAATTATAAATATTATATAATTTAAAATATTTGAGACTGATTCCATAAAGGATTAGCCATTACAAAATATATGTTTTTCATTTTCTTTGCTTCATCGATTTTTTTGTCCCTCGACCAATTAAATGAATAATGCGAAAACAAAATATATAGTTATTTTCGAAAAGGAAATATTTGAGACTGATTCCATAAAGGATTAGCCATTACAAAATATATGTTTTTCATTTTCTTTGCTTCATCGATTTTTTTGTCCCACGACCAATTAAATGGAAGAGATAAAAACAAAAATTATAAATATTATATAATTTAAAATATTTGAGACTGATTCCATAAAGGATTAGCCATTACAAAATATATGTTTTTCATTTTCTTTGCTTCATCGAATTTTTTGTCCCTCGACCAATTAAATGGAAGAGATAAAAACAAAAATTATAAATATTATATAATTTAAAATATTTGAGACTGATTCCATAAAGGATTAGCCATTACAAAATATATGTTTTTCATTTTCTTTGCTTCATCGAATTTTTTGTCCCTCGACCAATTAAATGGAAGAGATAAAAACAAAAATTATAAATATTATATAATTTAAAATATTTGAGACTGATTCCATAAAGGATTAGCCATTACAAAATATATGTTTTTCATTTTCTTTGCTTCATCGAATTTTTTGTCCCTTGACCAAATAAATGGAAGAGATAAAAACAAAATTTATAAATATTATAAAATTTAAAATATTTGAGACTGATTCCATAAAGGATTAGCCATTACAAAATATATGTTTTTCATTTTCTTTGCTTCATCGAATTTTTTGTCCCTCGACCAAATAAATGGAAGAGATAAAAACAAAATTTATAAATATTATAAAATTTAAAATATTTGAGACTGATTCCATAAAGGATTAGCCATTACAAAATATATGTTTTTCATTTTCTTTGCTTCATCGATTTTTTTGTCCCTCGACCAAATAAATGGAAGAGATAAAAACAAAATTTATAAATATTATAAAATTTAAAATATTTGAGACTGATTCCATAAAGGATTAGCCATTACAAAATATATGTTTTTCATTTTCTTTGCTTCATCGATTTTTTTGTCCCTCGACCAATTAAATGAATAATGCGAAAACAAAATATATAGTTATTTTCGAAAAGGAAATATTTGAGACTGATTCCATAAAGGATTAGCCATTACAAAATATATGTTTTTCATTTTCTTTGCTTCATCGATTTTTATGTCACTCGACCAAATAAATGGAAGAGATAAAAACAAAATTTATAAATATTATAAAATTTAAAATATTTGAGACTGATTCCATAAAGGATTAGCCATTACAAAATATATGTTTTTCATTTTCTTTGCTTCATCGATTTTTTTGTCCCTCGACCAATTAAATGAATAATGCGAAAACAAAATATATAGTTATTTTCGAAAAGGAAATATTTGAGACTGATTCCATAAAGGATTAGCCATTACAAAATATATGTTTTTCATTTTCTTTGCTTCATCGATTTTTTTGTCCCTCGACCAATTAAATGAATAATGCGAAAACAAAATATATAGTTATTTTCGAAAAGGAAATATTTGAGACTGATTCCATAAAGGATTAGCCATTACAAAATATATGTTTTTCATTTTCTTTGCTTCATCGATTTTTTTGTCCCTCGACCAATTAAATGAATAATGCGAAAACAAAATATATAGTTATTTTCGAAAAGGAAATATTTGAGACTGATTCCATAAAGGATTAGCCATTACAAAATATATGTTTTTCATTTTCTTTGCTTCATCGATTTTTTTGTGCCTCTACCAATTAAATGAATAATGCGAAAACAAAATATATAGTTATTTTCGAAAAGGAAATATTTGAGACTGATTCCATAAAGGATTAGCCATTACAAAATATATGTTTTTCATTTTCTTTGCTTCATCGATTTTTTTGTGCCTCTACCAATTAAAGGAATAATGCGAAAACAAAATATATAGTTATTTTCGAAAAGGAAATATTTGAGACTGATTCCATAAAGGATTAGCCATTACAAAATATATGTTTTTCATTTTCTTTGCTTCATCGAATTTTTTGTGCCTCGACCAATTAAAGGAATAATGCGAAAACAAAATATATAGTTATTTTCGAAAAGGAAATATTTGAGACTGATTCCATAAAGGATTAGCCATTACAAAATATATGTTTTTCATTTTCTTTGCTTCATCGATTTTTTTGTCCCTCGACCAATTAAATGAATAATGCGAAAACAAAATATATAGTTTTTTTCAAAAAGGAAATATTTGAGACTGATTCCATAAAGGATTAGCCATTACAAAATATATGTTTTTCATTTTCTTTGCTTCATCGATTTTTTTGTGCCTCTACCAATTAAATGAATAATGCGAAAACAAAATATATAGTTATTTTCGAAAAGGAAATATTTGAGACTGATTCCATAAAGGATTAGCCATTACAAAATATATGTTTTTCATTTTCTTTGCTTCATCGATTTTTTTGTCCCTCGACCAATTAAATGAATAATGCGAAAACAAAATATATAGTTATTTTCGAAAAGGAAATATTTGAGACTGATTCCATAAAGGATTAGCCATTACAAAATATATGTTTTTCATTTTCTTTGCTTCATCGATTTTTTTGTGCCTCTACCAATTAAATGAATAATGCGAAAACAAAATATATAGTTATTTTCGAAAAGGAAATATTTGAGACTGATTCCATAAAGGATTAGCCATTACAAAATATATGTTTTTCATTTTCTTTGCTTCATCGATTTTTTTGTCCCTCGACCATTTAAAAGGAAGAAATAAAAACAAAAATTATAAATATTATAAAATTTAAAATATTTTAGACTGATTCCATAAAGGATTAGCCATTACAAAATATATGTTTTTCATTTTCTTTGCTTCATCGAATTTTTTGTGCCTCGACCAATTAAAGGAATAATGCGAAAACAAAATATATAGTTATTTTCGAAAAGGAAATATTTGAGACTGATTCCATAAAGGATTAGCCATTACAAAATATATGTTTTTCATTTTCTTTGCTTCATCGATTTTTTTGTCCCTCGACCAATTAAATGAATAATGCGAAAACAAAATATATAGTTTTTTTCAAAAAGGAAATATTTGAGACTGATTCCATAAAGGATTAGCCATTACAAAATATATGTTTTTCATTTTCTTTGCTTCATCGATTTTTTTGTGCCTCTACCAATTAAATGAATAATGCGAAAACAAAATATATAGTTATTTTCGAAAAGGAAATATTTGAGACTGATTCCATAAAGGATTAGCCATTACAAAATATATGTTTTTCATTTTCTTTGCTTCATCGAATTTTTTGTCCCTCGACCATTTAAAAGGAAGAGATAAAAACAAAAATTATAAATATTATAAAATTTAAAATATTTGAGACTGATTCCATAAAGGATTAGCCATTACAAAATATATGTTTTTCATTTTCTTTGCTTCATCGATTTTTTTGTGCCTCGACCAATTAAATGAATAATGCGAAAACAAAATATATAGTTATTTTCGAAAAGGAAATATTTGAGACTGATTCCATAAAGGATTAGCCATTACAAAATATATGTTTTTCATTTTCTTTGCTTCATCGATTTTTTTGTCCCTCGACCAATTAAATTAATAATGCGAAAACAAAATATATAGTTATTTTCGAAAAGGAAATATTTGAGACTGATTCCATAAAGGATTAGCCATTACAAAATATATGTTTTTCATTTTCTTTGCTTCATCGATTTTTTTGTGCCTCTACCAATTAAATGAATAATGCGAAAACAAAATATATAGTTATTTTCGAAAAGGAAATATTTGAGACTGATTCCATAAAGGATTAGCCATTACAAAATATATGTTTTTCATTTTCTTTGCTTCATCGATTTTTTTGTGCCTCTACCAATTAAAGGAATAATGCGAAAACAAAATATATAGTTATTTTCGAAAAGGAAATATTTGAGACTGATTCCATAAAGGATTAGCCATTACAAAATATATGTTTTTCATTTTCTTTGCTTCATCGATTTTTTTGTCCCTCGACCATTTAAAAGGAAGAGATAAAAACAAAAATTATAAATATTATAAAATTTAAAATATTTGAGACTGATTCCATAAAGGATTAGCCATTACAAAATATATGTTTTTCATTTTCTTTGCTTCATCGATTTTTTTGTGCCTCTACCAATTAAATGAATAATGCGAAAACAAAATATATAGTTATTTTCGAAAAGGAAATATTTGAGACTGATTCCATAAAGGATTAGCCATTACAAAATATATGTTTTTCATTTTCTTTGCTTCATCGATTTTTTTGTGCCTCTACCAATTAAATGAATAATGCGAAAACAAAATATATAGTTATTTTCGAAAAGGAAATATTTGAGACTGATTCCATAAAGGATTAGCCATTACAAAATATATGTTTTTCATTTTCTTTGCTTCATCGATTTTTTTGTCCCTCGACCATTTAAAAGGAAGAGATAAAAACAAAAATTATAAATATTATAAAATTTAAAATATTTGAGACTGATTCCATAAAGGATTAGCCATTACAAAATATATGTTTTTCATTTTCTTTGCTTCATCGATTTTTATGTCACTCGACCAATTAAAAGGAAGAGATAAAAACAAAAATTATAAATATTATATAATTTAAAATATTTGAGACTGATTCCATAAAGGATTAGCCATTACAAAATATATGTTTTTCATTTTCTTTGCTTCATCGAATTTTTTGTCCCTCGACCAAATAAATGGAAGAGATAAAAACAAAATTTATAAATATTATAAAATTTAAAATATTTGAGACTGATTCCATAAAGGATTAGCCATTACAAAATATATGTTTTTCATTTTCTTTGCTTCATCGATTTTTTTGTGCCTCTACCAATTAAATGAATAATGCGAAAACAAAATATATAGTTATTTTCGAAAAGGAAATATTTGAGACTGATTCCATAAAGGATTAGCCATTACAAAATATATGTTTTTCATTTTCTTTGCTTCATCGAATTTTTTGTGCCTCGACCAATTAAAGGAATAATGCGAAAACAAAATATATAGTTATTTTCGAAAAGGAAATATTTGAGACTGATTCCATAAAGGATTAGCCATTACAAAATATATGTTTTTCATTTTCTTTGCTTCATCGAATTTTTTGTGCCTCGACCAATTAAAGGAATAATGCGAAAACAAAAATTATAAATATTATAAAATTTAAAATATTTGAGACTGATTCCATAAAGGATTAGCCATTACAAAATATATGTTTTTCATTTTCTTTGCTTCATCGATTTTTTTGTGCCTCTACCAATTAAATGAATAATGCGAAAACAAAATATATAGTTATTTTCGAAAAGGTAATATTTGAGACTGATTCCATAAAGGATTAGCCATTACAAAATATATGTTTTTCATTTTCTTTGCTTCATCGAATTTTTTGTGCCTCGACCAATTAAAGGAATAATGCGAAAACAAAAATTATAAATATTATAAAATTTAAAATATTTGAGACTGATTCCATAAAGGATTAGCCATTACAAAATATATGTTTTTCATTTTCTTTGCTTCATCGATTTTTTTGTGCCTCTACCAATTAAATGAATAATGCGAAAACAAAATATATAGTTATTTTCGAAAAGGAAATATTTGAGACTGATTCCATAAAGGATTAGCCATTACAAAATATTTGTTTTTCATTTTCTTTGCTTCATCGATTTTTTTGTGCCTCTACCAATTAAAGGAATAATGCGAAAACAAAATATATAGTTATTTTCGAAAAGGAAATATTTGAGACTGATTCCATAAAGGATTAGCCATTACAAAATATATGTTTTTCATTTTCTTTGCTTCATCGATTTTTTTGTCCCTCGACCATTTAAAAGGAAGAGATAAAAACAAAAATTATAAATATTATAAAATTTAAAATATTTGAGACTGATTCCATAAAGGATTAGCCATTACAAAATATATGTTTTTCATTTTCTTTGCTTCATCGATTTTTATGTCACTCGACCAATTAAAAGGAAGAGATAAAAACAAAAATTATAAATATTATATAATTTAAAATATTTGAGACTGATTCCATAAAGGATTAGCCATTACAAAATATATGTTTTTCATTTTCTTTGCTTCATCGAATTTTTTGTCCCTCGACCAAATAAATGGAAGAGATAAAAACAAAATTTATAAATATTATAAAATTTAAAATATTTGAGACTGATTCCATAAAGGATTAGCCATTACAAAATATATGTTTTTCATTTTCTTTGCTTCATCGAATTTTTTGTCCCTTGACCAAATAAATGGAAGAGATAAAAACAAAATTTATAAATATTATAAAATTTAAAATATTTGAGACTGATTCCATAAAGGATTAGCCATTACAAAATATATGTTTTTCATTTTCTTTGCTTCATCGATTTTTATGTCACTCGACCAATTAAATGGAAGAGATAAAAACTAAAATTATAAATATTATATAATTTAAAATATTTGAGACTGATTCCATAAAGGATTAGCCATTACAAAATATATGTTTTTCATTTTCTTTGCTTCATCGAATTTTTTGTCCCTCGACCAAATAAATGGAAGAGATAAAAACTAAAATTATAAATATTATATAATTTAAAATATTTGAGACTGATTCCATAAAGGATTAGCCATTACAAAATATATGTTTTTCATTTTCTTTGCTTCATCGAATTTTTTGTCCCTCGACCAAATAAATGGAAGAGATAAAAACAAAATTTATAAATATTATAAAATTTAAAATATTTGAGACTGATTCCATAAAGGATTAGCCATTACAAAATATATGTTTTTCATTTTCTTTGCTTCATCGAATTTTTTGTCCCTCGACCATTTAAAAGGAAGAGATAAAAAAAAAAATTATAAATATTATATAATTTAAAATATTTGAGACTGATTCCATAAAGGATTAGCCATTACAAAATATATGTTTTTCATTTTCTTTGCTTCATCGAATTTTTTGTGCCTCGACCAATTAAAGGAATAATGCGAAAACAAAATATATAGTTATTTTCGAAAAGGAAATATTTGAGACTGATTCCATAAAGGATTAGCCATTACAAAATATATGTTTTTCATTTTCTTTGCTTCATCGATTTTTTTGTCCCTCGACCATTTAAAAGGAAGAGATAAAAACAAAAATTATAAATATTATATAATTTAAAATATTTGAGACTGATTCCATAAAGGATTAGCCATTACAAAATATATGTTTTTCATTTTCTTTGCTTCATCGATTTTTTTGTCCCACGACCAATTAAATGGAAGAGATAAAAACAAAATTTATAAATATTATATAATTTAAAATATTTGAGACTGATTCCATAAAGGATTAGCCATTAAAAAATATATGTTTTTCATTTTCTTTGCTTCATCGATTTTTATGTCACTCGACCAATTAAATGGAAGAGATAAAAACAAAATTTATAAATATTATAAAATTTAAAATATTTGAGACTGATTCCATAAAGGATTAGCCATTACAAAATATATGTTTTTCCTTTTCTTTGCTTCATCGATTTTTTTGTCCCTCGACCAAATAAATGGAAGAGATAAAAACAAAATTTATAAATATTATAAAATTTAAAATATTTGAGACTGATTCCATAAAGGATTAGCCATTACAAAATATATGTTTTTCATTTTCTTTGCTTCATCGAATTTTTTGTCCCTCGACCAAATAAATGGAAGAGATAAAAACAAAATTTATAAATATTATAAAATTTAAAATATTTGAGACTGATTCCATAAAGGATTAGCCATTACAAAATATATGTTTTTCATTTTCTTTGCTTCATCGAATTTTTTGTCCCTTGACCAAATAAATGGAAGAGATAAAAACAAAATTTATAAATATTATAAAATTTAAAATATTTGAGACTGATTCCATAAAGGATTAGCCATTACAAAATATATGTTTTTCATTTTCTTTGCTTCATCGATTTTTATGTCACTCGACCAATTAAATGGAAGAGATAAAAACTAAAATTATAAATATTATATAATTTAAAATATTTGAGACTGATTCCATAAAGGATTAGCCATTACAAAATATATGTTTTTCATTTTCTTTGCTTCATCGAATTTTTTGTCCCTCGACCAAATAAATGGAAGAGATAAAAACTAAAATTATAAATATTATATAATTTAAAATATTTGAGACTGATTCCATAAAGGATTAGCCATTACAAAATATATGTTTTTCATTTTCTTTGCTTCATCGAATTTTTTGTCCCTCGACCAAATAAATGGAAGAGATAAAAACAAAATTTATAAATATTATAAAATTTAAAATATTTGAGACTGATTCCATAAAGGATTAGCCATTACAAAATATATGTTTTTCATTTTCTTTGCTTCATCGAATTTTTTGTCCCTCGACCATTTAAAAGGAAGAGATAAAAAAAAAAATTATAAATATTATATAATTTAAAATATTTGAGACTGATTCCATAAAGGATTAGCCATTACAAAATATATGTTTTTCATTTTCTTTGCTTCATCGAATTTTTTGTGCCTCGACCAATTAAAGGAATAATGCGAAAACAAAATATATAGTTATTTTCGAAAAGGAAATATTTGAGACTGATTCCATAAAGGATTAGCCATTACAAAATATATGTTTTTCATTTTCTTTGCTTCATCGATTTTTTTGTCCCTCGACCATTTAAAAGGAAGAGATAAAAACAAAAATTATAAATATTATATAATTTAAAATATTTGAGACTGATTCCATAAAGGATTAGCCATTACAAAATATATGTTTTTCATTTTCTTTGCTTCATCGATTTTTTTGTCCCACGACCAATTAAATGGAAGAGATAAAAACAAAATTTATAAATATTATATAATTTAAAATATTTGAGACTGATTCCATAAAGGATTAGCCATTAAAAAATATATGTTTTTCATTTTCTTTGCTTCATCGATTTTTATGTCACTCGACCAATTAAATGGAAGAGATAAAAACAAAATTTATAAATATTATAAAATTTAAAATATTTGAGACTGATTCCATAAAGGATTAGCCATTACAAAATATATGTTTTTCCTTTTCTTTGCTTCATCGATTTTTTTGTCCCTCGACCAATTAAATGAATAATGCGAAAACAAAATATATAGTTATTTTCGAAAAGGAAATATTTGAGACTGATTCCATAAAGGATTAGCCATTACAAAATATATGTTTTTCATTTTCTTTGCTTCATCGATTTTTTTGTGCCTCTACCAATTAAATGAATAATGCGAAAACAAAATATATAGTTATTTTCGAAAAGGAAATATTTGAGACTGATTCCATAAAGGATTAGCCATTACAAAATATATGTTTTTCATTTTCTTTGCTTCATCGAATTTTTTGTCCCTCGACCAAATAAATGGAAGAGATAAAAACTAAAATTATAAATATTATATAATTTAAAATATTTGAGACTGATTCCATAAAGGATTAGCCATTACAAAATATATGTTTTTCATTTTCTTTGCTTCATCGAATTTTTTGTCCCTCGACCAAATAAATGGAAGAGATAAAAACAAAATTTATAAATATTATAAAATTTAAAATATTTGAGACTGATTCCATAAAGGATTAGCCATTACAAAATATATGTTTTTCATTTTCTTTGCTTCATCGAATTTTTTGTGCCTCGACCAATTAAAGGAATAATGCGAAAACAAAATATATAGTTATTTTCGAAAAGGAAATATTTGAGACTGATTCCATAAAGGATTAGCCATTACAAAATATATGTTTTTCATTTTCTTTGCTTCATCGATTTTTTTGTCCCTCGACCATTTAAAAGGAAGAGATAAAAACAAAAATTATAAATATTATATAATTTAAAATATTTGAGACTGATTCCATAAAGGATTAGCCATTACAAAATATATGTTTTTCATTTTCTTTGCTTCATCGATTTTTTTGTCCCACGACCAATTAAATGGAAGAGATAAAAACAAAATTTATAAATATTATATAATTTAAAATATTTGAGACTGATTCCATAAAGGATTAGCCATTAAAAAATATATGTTTTTCATTTTCTTTGCTTCATCGATTTTTATGTCACTCGACCAATTAAATGGAAGAGATAAAAACAAAATTTATAAATATTATAAAATTTAAAATATTTGAGACTGATTCCATAAAGGATTAGCCATTACAAAATATATGTTTTTCCTTTTCTTTGCTTCATCGATTTTTTTGTCCCTCGACCAATTAAATGAATAATGCGAAAACAAAATATATAGTTATTTTCGAAAAGGAAATATTTGAGACTGATTCCATAAAGGATTAGCCATTACAAAATATATGTTTTTCATTTTCTTTGCTTCATCGATTTTTTTGTGCCTCTACCAATTAAATGAATAATGCGAAAACAAAATATATAGTTATTTTCGAAAAGGAAATATTTGAGACTGATTCCATAAAGGATTAGCCATTACAAAATATATGTTTTTCATTTTCTTTGCTTCATCGAATTTTTTGTGCCTCGACCAATTAAAGGAATAATGCGAAAACAAAATATATAGTTATTTTCGAAAAGGAAATATTTGAGACTGATTCCATAAAGGATTAGCCATTACAAAATATATGTTTTTCATTTTCTTTGCTTCATCGATTTTTTTGTCCCTCGACCATTTAAAAGGAAGAGATAAAAACAAAAATTATAAATATTATAAAATTTAAAATATTTGAGACTGATTCCATAAAGGATTAGCCATTACAAAATATATGTTTTTCATTTTCTTTGCTTCATCGAATTTTTGTGCCTCGACCAATTAAAGGAATAATGCGAAAACAAAATATATAGTTATTTTCGAAAAGGAAATATTTGAGACTGATTCCATAAAGGATTAGCCATTACAAAATATATGTTTTTCATTTTCTTTGCTTCATCGATTTTTTTGTCCCTCGACCATTTAAAAGGAAGAGATAAAAACAAAAATTATAAATATTATATAATTTAAAATATTTGAGACTGATTCCATAAAGGATTAGCCATTACAAAATATATGTTTTTCATTTTCTTTGCTTCATCGATTTTTTTGTCCCTCGACCATTTAAATGGAAGAGATAAAAACAAAATTTATAAATATTATAAAATTTAAAATATTTGAGACTGATTCCATAAAGGATTAGCCATTACAAAATATATGTTTTTCATTTTCTTTGCTTCATCGATTTTTTTGTCCCACGACCAATTAAATGGAAGAGATAAAAACAAAATTTATAAATATTATAAAATTTAAAATATTTGAGACTGATTCCATAAAGGATTAGCCATTACAAAATATATGTTTTTCATTTTCTTTGCTTCATCGATTTTTATGTCACTCGACCAATTAAATGGAAGAGATAAAAACAAAAATTATAAATATTATATAATTTAAAATATTTGAGACTGATTCCATAAAGGATTAGCCATTACAAAATATATGTTTTTCATTTTCTTTGCTTCATCGATTTTTTTGTCCCTCGACCATTTAAATGGAAGAGATAAAAACAAAATTTATAAATATTATAAAATTTAAAATATTTGAGACTGGTTCCATAAAGGATTAGCCATTACAAAATATATGTTTTTCATTTTCTTTGCTTCATCGATTTTTTTGTCCCTCGACCATTTAAATGGAAGAGATAAAAACAAAATTTATAAATATTATAAAATTTAAAATATTTGAGACTGATTCCATAAAGGATTAGCCATTACAAAATATATGTTTTTCATTTTCTTTGCTTCATCTATTTTTTTGTCCCTCGACCATTTAAATGGAAGAGATAAAAACAAAATTTATAAATATTATAAAATTTAAAATATTTGAGACTGATTCCATAAAGGATTAGCCATTACAAAATATATGTTTTTCATTTTCTTTGCTTCATCGATTTTTTTGTCCCACGACCAATTAAATGGAAGAGATAAAAACAAAATTTATAAATATTATAAAATTTAAAATATTTGAGACTGATTCCATAAAGGATTAGCCATTACAAAATATATGTTTTTCATTTTCTTTGCTTCATCGATTTTTTTGTCCCTCGACCATTTAAATGGAAGAGATAAAAACAAAATTTATAAATATTATAAAATTTAAAATATTTGAGACTGGTTCCATAAAGGATTAGCCATTACAAAATATATGTTTTTCATTTTCTTTGCTTCATCGATTTTTTTGTCCCTCGACCATTTAAATGGAAGAGATAAAAACAAAATTTATAAATATTATAAAATTTAAAATATTTGAGACTGATTCCATAAAGGATTAGCCATTACAAAATATATGTTTTTCATTTTCTTTGCTTCATCTATTTTTTTGTCCCTCGACCATTTAAATGGAAGAGATAAAAACAAAATTTATAAATATTATAAAATTTAAAATATTTGAGACTGATTCCATAAAGGATTAGCCATTACAAAATATATGTTTTTCATTTTCTTTGCTTCATCGATTTTTTTGTCCCACGACCAATTAAATGGAAGAGATAAAAACAAAATTTATAAATATTATAAAATTTAAAATATTTGAGACTGATTCCATAAAGGATTAGCCATTACAAAATATATGTTTTTCATTTTCTTTGCTTCATCGATTTTTATGTCACTCGACCAATTAAATGGAAGAGATAAAAACAAAAATTATAAATATTATATAATTTAAAATATTTGAGACTGATTCCATAAAGGATTAGCCATTACAAAATATATGTTTTTCATTTACTTTGCTTCATCGATTTTTTTGTCCCTCGACCATTTAAATGGAAGAGATAAAAACAAAATTTATAAATATTATAAAATTTAAAATATTTGAGACTGGTTCCATAAAGGATTAGCCATTACAAAATATATGTTTTTCATTTACTTTGCTTCATCGATTTTTTTGTCCCTCGACCATTTAAATGGAAGAGATAAAAACAAAATTTATAAATATTATAAAATTTAAAATATTTGAGACTGATTCCATAAAGGATTAGCCATTACAAAATATATGTTTTTCATTTTCTTTGCTTCATCGATTTTTTTGTCCCTCGACCATTTAAATGGAAGAGATAAAAACAAAATTTATAAATATTATAAAATTTAAAATATTTGAGACTGGTTCCATAAAGGATTAGCCATTACAAAATATATGTTTTTCATTTTCTTTGCTTCATCGATTTTTTTGTCACTCGACCATTTAAATGGAAGAGATAAAAACAAAATTTATAAATATTATAAAATTTAAAATATTTGAGACTGATTCCATAAAGGATTAGCCATTACAAAATATATGTTTTTCATTTTCTTTGCTTCATCGATTTTTTTGTCCCTCGACCATTTAAATGGAAGAGATAAAAACAAAATTTATAAATATTATAAAATTTAAAATATTTGAGACTGATTCCATAAAGGATTAGCCATTACAAAATATATGTTTTTCATTTTCTTTGCTTCATCGATTTTTATGTCACTCGTCCAATTAAATGGAAGAGATAAAAACAAAAATTATAAATATTATATAATTTAAAATATTTGAGACTGATTCCATAAAGGATTAGCCATTACAAAATATATGTTTTTCATTTTCTTTGCTTCATCGATTTTTTTGTCCCTCGACCATTTAAATGGAAGAGATAAAAACAAAATTTATAAATATTATAAAATTTAAAATATTTGAGACTGGTTCCATAAAGGATTAGCCATTACAAAATATATGTTTTTCATTTTCTTTGCTTCATCGATTTTTTTGTCCCACGACCAATTAAATGGAAGAGATAAAAACAAAAATTATAAATATTATATAATTTAAAATATTTGAGACTGATTCCATAAAGGATTAGCCATTACAAAATATATGTTTTTCATTTTCTTTGCTTCATCGATTTTTATGTCACTCGACCAATTAAAAGGAAGAGATAAAAACAAAAATTATAAATATTATATAATTTAAAATATTTGAGACTGATTCCATAAAGGATTAGCCATTACAAAATATATGTTTTTCATTTTCTTTGCTACATCGATTTTTATGTCACTCGACCAATTAAATGGAAGAGATAAAAACAAAATTTATAAATATTATAAAATTTAAAATATTTGAGACTGATTCCATAAAGGATTAGCCATTACAAAATATATGTTTTTCATTTTCTTTGCTTCATCGATTTTTTTGTGCCTCTACCAATTAAATGAATAATGCGAAAACAAAATATATAGTTATTTTCGAAAAGGAAATATTTGAGACTGATTCCATAAAGGATTAGCCATTACAAAATATATGTTTTTCATTTTCTTTGCTACATCGATTTTTATGTCACTCGACCAATTAAATGGAAGAGATAAAAACAAAATTTATAAATATTATATAATTTAAAATATTTGAGACTGATTCCATAAAGGATTAGCCATTACAAAATATATGTTTTTCATTTTCTTTGCTTCATCGATTTTTTTGTCCCACGACCAATTAAATGGAAGAGATAAAAACAAAAATTATAAATAATATATAATTTAAAATATTTGAGACTGATTCCATAAAGGATTAGCCATTACAAAATATATGTTTTTCATTTTCATTGCTTCATCGATTTTTATGTCACTCGACCAATTAAATGGAAGAGATAAAAACAAAAATTATAAATATTATATAATTTAAAATATTTGAGACTGATTCCATAAAGGATTAGCCATTACAAAATATATGTTTTTCATTTTCTTTGCTTCATCGATTTTTATGTCACTCGACCAATTAAATGGAAGAGATAAAAACAAAAATTATAAATATTATAAAATTTAAAATATTTGAGACTGGTTCCATAAAGGATTAGCCATTACAAAATATATGTTTTTCATTTTCTTTGCTTCATCGATTTTTTTGTCCCACGACCAATTAAATGGAAGAGATAAAAACAAAAATTATAAATATTATATAATTTAAAATATTTGAGACTGATTCCATAAAGGATTAGCCATTACAAAATATATGTTTTTCATTTTCTTTGCTTCATCGATTTTTTTGTCCCTCGACCATTTAAATGGAAGAGATAAAAACAAAATTTATAAATATTATAAAATTTAAAATATTTGAGACTGATTCCATAAAGGATTAGCCATTACAAAATATATGTTTTTCATTTTCTTTGCTTCATCGATTTTTATGTCACTCGACCAATTAAATGGAAGAGATAAAAACAAAAATTATAAATATTATATAATTTAAAATATTTGAGACTGATTCCATAAAGGATTAGCCATTACAAAATATATGTTTTTCATTTTCTTTGCTTCATCGATTTTTTTGTCCCTCGACCATTTAAATGGAAGAGATAAAAACAAAATTTATAAATATTATAAAATTTAAAATATTTGAGACTGATTCCATAAAGGATTAGCCATTACAAAATATATGTTTTTCATTTTCTTTGCTTCATCGATTTTTTTGTCCCTCGACCATTTAAAAGGAAGAGATAAAAACAAAAGTTATAAATATTATATAATTTAAAATATTTGAGACTGGTTCCATAAAGGATTAGCCATTACAAAATATATGTTTTTCATTTTCTTTGCTTCATCGATTTTTATGTCACTCGACCAATTAAATGGAAGAGATAAAAACAAAAATTATAAATATTATATAATTTAAAATATTTGAGACTGATTCCATAAAGGATTAGCCATTACAAAATATATGTTTTTCATTTTCTTTGCTTCATCGAATTTTTTGTCCCTCGACCAAATAAATGGAAGAGATAAAAACAAAATTTATAAATATTATAAAATTTAAAATATTTGAGACTGATTCCATAAAGGATTAGCCATTACAAAATATATGTTTTTCATTTTCTTTGCTTCATCGATTTTTTTGTCCCTCGACCATTTAAAAGGAAGAGATAAAAACAAAAGTTATAAATATTATATAATTTAAAATATTTGAGACTGGTTCCATAAAGGATTAGCCATTACAAAATATATGTTTTTCATTTTCTTTGCTTCATCGATTTTTTTGTCCCTCGACCATTTAAAAGGAAGAGATAAAAACAAAAGTTATAAATATTATATAATTTAAAATATTTGAGACTGGTTCCATAAAGGATTAGCCATTACAAAATATATGTTTTTCATTTTCTTTGCTTCATCGATTTTTATGTCACTCGACCAATTAAATGGAAGAGATAAAAACAAAAATTATAAATATTATCAAATTTAAAATATTTGAGACTGATTCCATAAAGGATTAGCCATTACAAAATATATGTTTTTCATTTTCTTTGCTTCATCGAATTTTTTGTCCCTCGACCAAATAAATGGAAGAGATAAAAACAAAATTTATAAATATTATAAAATTTAAAATATTTGAGACTGGTTCCATAAAGGATTAGCCATTACAAAATATATGTTTTTCATTTTCTTTGCTTCATCGATTTTTATGTCACTCGACCAATTAAATGGAAGAGATAAAAACAAAAATTATAAATATTATAAAATTTAAAATATTTGAGACTGATTCCATAAAGGATTAGCCATTACAAAATATATGTTTTTCATTTTCTTTGCTTCATCGATTTTTATGTCACTCGACCAATTAAATGGAAGAGATAAAAACAAAAATTATAAATATTATAAAATTTAAAATATTTGAGACTGATTCCATAAAGGATTAGCCATTACAAAATATATGTTTTTCATTTTCTTTGCTTCATCGATTTTTTTGTCCCTCGACCAAATAAATGGAAGAGATAAAAACAAAATTTATAAATATTATAAAATTTAAAATATTTGAGACTGGTTCCATAAAGGATTAGCCATTACAAAATATATGTTTTTCATTTTCTTTGCTTCATCGATTTTTATGTCACTCGACCAATTAAATGGAAGAGATAAAAACAAAAATTATAAATATTATAAAATTTAAAATATTTGAGACTGATTCCATAAAGGATTAGCCATTACAAAATATATGTTTTTCATTTTCTTTGCTTCATCGATTTTTATGTCACTCGACCAATTAAATGGAAGAGATAAAAACAAAATTTATAAATATTATATAATTTAAAATATTTGAGACTGATTCCATAAAAGATTAGCCATTACAAAATATATGTTTTTCATTTTCTTTGCTTCATCGATTTTTTTGTCACTTGACCAATTAAAAGGAAGAGATAAAAACAAAAATTATAAATATTATCAAATTGAAAATATTTTAGACAGATTCCATAAAGGATTAGCCATTACAAAATATATGTTTTTCATTTTCTTTGCTTCATCGATTTTTATGTCACTCGACCAATTAAATGGAAGAGATAAAAACAAAAATTATAAATATTATAAAATTTAAAATATTTGAGACTGGTTCCATAAAGGATTAGCCATTACAAAATATATGTTTTTCATTTTCTTTGCTTCATCGATTTTTTTGTCCCACGACCAATTAAATGGAAGAGATAAAAACAAAAATTATAAATATTATATAATTTAAAATATTTGAGACTGATTCCATAAAGGATTAGCCATTACAAAATATATGTTTTTCATTTTCTTTGCTTCATCGATTTTTTTGTCCCTCGACCATTTAAATGGAAGAGATAAAAACAAAATTTATAAATATTATAAAATTTAAAATATTTGAGACTGATTCCATAAAGGATTAGCCATTACAAAATATATGTTTTTCATTTTCTTTGCTTCATCGATTTTTATGTCACTCGACCAATTAAATGGAAGAGATAAAAACAAAAATTATAAATATTATATAATTTAAAATATTTGAGACTGATTCCATAAAGGATTAGCCATTACAAAATATATGTTTTTCATTTTCTTTGCTTCATCGATTTTTTTGTCCCTCGACCATTTAAATGGAAGAGATAAAAACAAAATTTATAAATATTATAAAATTTAAAATATTTGAGACTGATTCCATAAAGGATTAGCCATTACAAAATATATGTTTTTCATTTTCTTTGCTTCATCGATTTTTTTGTCCCTCGACCATTTAAAAGGAAGAGATAAAAACAAAAGTTATAAATATTATATAATTTAAAATATTTGAGACTGGTTCCATAAAGGATTAGCCATTACAAAATATATGTTTTTCATTTTCTTTGCTTCATCGATTTTTATGTCACTCGACCAATTAAATGGAAGAGATAAAAACAAAAATTATAAATATTATATAATTTAAAATATTTGAGACTGATTCCATAAAGGATTAGCCATTACAAAATATATGTTTTTCATTTTCTTTGCTTCATCGAATTTTTTGTCCCTCGACCAAATAAATGGAAGAGATAAAAACAAAATTTATAAATATTATAAAATTTAAAATATTTGAGACTGATTCCATAAAGGATTAGCCATTACAAAATATATGTTTTTCATTTTCTTTGCTTCATCGATTTTTTTGTCCCTCGACCATTTAAAAGGAAGAGATAAAAACAAAAGTTATAAATATTATATAATTTAAAATATTTGAGACTGGTTCCATAAAGGATTAGCCATTACAAAATATATGTTTTTCATTTTCTTTGCTTCATCGATTTTTTTGTCCCTCGACCATTTAAAAGGAAGAGATAAAAACAAAAGTTATAAATATTATATAATTTAAAATATTTGAGACTGGTTCCATAAAGGATTAGCCATTACAAAATATATGTTTTTCATTTTCTTTGCTTCATCGATTTTTATGTCACTCGACCAATTAAATGGAAGAGATAAAAACAAAAATTATAAATATTATAAAATTTAAAATATTTGAGACTGATTCCATAAAGGATTAGCCATTACAAAATATATGTTTTTCATTTTCTTTGCTTCATCGATTTTTTTGTCCCTCGACCAAATAAATGGAAGAGATAAAAACAAAATTTATAAATATTATAAAATTTAAAATATTTGAGACTGGTTCCATAAAGGATTAGCCATTACAAAATATATGTTTTTCATTTTCTTTGCTTCATCGATTTTTATGTCACTCGACCAATTAAATGGAAGAGATAAAAACAAAAATTATAAATATTATAAAATTTAAAATATTTGAGACTGATTCCATAAAGGATTAGCCATTACAAAATATATGTTTTTCATTTTCTTTGCTTCATCGATTTTTATGTCACTCGACTAATTAAATGGAAGAGATAAAAACAAAATTTATAAATATTATATAATTTAAAATATTTGAGACTGATTCCATAAAAGATTAGCCATTACAAAATATATGTTTTTCATTTTCTTTGCTTCATCGATTTTTTTGTCACTTGACCAATTAAAAGGAAGAGATAAAAACAAAAATTATAAATATTATCAAATTGAAAATATTTTAGACAGATTCCATAAAGGATTAGCCATTACAAAATATATGTTTTTCATTTTCTTTGCTTCATCGATTTTTATGTCACTCGACCAATTAAATGGAAGAGATAAAAACAAAAATTATAAATATTATAAAATTTAAAATATTTGAGACTGGTTCCATAAAGGATTAGCCATTACAAAATATATGTTTTTCATTTTCTTTGCTTCATCGATTTTTTTGTCCCACGACCAATTAAATGGAAGAGATAAAAACAAAAATTATAAATATTATATAATTTAAAATATTTGAGACTGATTCCATAAAGGATTAGCCATTACAAAATATATGTTTTTCATTTTCTTTGCTTCATCGATTTTTTTGTCCCTCGACCATTTAAATGGAAGAGATAAAAACAAAATTTATAAATATTATAAAATTTAAAATATTTGAGACTGATTCCATAAAGGATTAGCCATTACAAAATATATGTTTTTCATTTTCTTTGCTTCATCGATTTTTATGTCACTCGACCAATTAAATGGAAGAGATAAAAACAAAAATTATAAATATTATATAATTTAAAATATTTGAGACTGATTCCATAAAGGATTAGCCATTACAAAATATATGTTTTTCATTTTCTTTGCTTCATCGATTTTTTTGTCCCTCGACCATTTAAATGGAAGAGATAAAAACAAAATTTATAAATATTATAAAATTTAAAATATTTGAGACTGATTCCATAAAGGATTAGCCATTACAAAATATATGTTTTTCATTTTCTTTGCTTCATCGATTTTTTTGTCCCTCGACCATTTAAAAGGAAGAGATAAAAACAAAAGTTATAAATATTATATAATTTAAAATATTTGAGACTGGTTCCATAAAGGATTAGCCATTACAAAATATATGTTTTTCATTTTCTTTGCTTCATCGATTTTTATGTCACTCGACCAATTAAATGGAAGAGATAAAAACAAAAATTATAAATATTATATAATTTAAAATATTTGAGACTGATTCCATAAAGGATTAGCCATTACAAAATATATGTTTTTCATTTTCTTTGCTTCATCGATTTTTTTGTCCCTCGACCATTTAAATGGAAGAGATAAAAACAAAATTTATAAATATTATAAAATTTAAAATATTTGAGACTGATTCCATAAAGGATTAGCCATTACAAAATATATGTTTTTCATTTTCTTTGCTTCATCGAATTTTTTGTCCCTCGACCAAATAAATGGAAGAGATAAAAACAAAATTTATAAATATTATAAAATTTAAAATATTTGAGACTGATTCCATAAAGGATTAGCCATTACAAAATATATGTTTTTCATTTTCTTTGCTTCATCGATTTTTTTGTCCCTCGACCATTTAAAAGGAAGAGATAAAAACAAAAGTTATAAATATTATATAATTTAAAATATTTGAGACTGGTTCCATAAAGGATTAGCCATTACAAAATATATGTTTTTCATTTTCTTTGCTTCATCGATTTTTTTGTCCCTCGACCATTTAAAAGGAAGAGATAAAAACAAAAGTTATAAATATTATATAATTTAAAATATTTGAGACTGGTTCCATAAAGGATTAGCCATTACAAAATATATGTTTTTCATTTTCTTTGCTTCATCGATTTTTATGTCACTCGACCAATTAAATGGAAGAGATAAAAACAAAAGTTATAAATATTATATAATTTAAAATATTTGAGACTGGTTCCATAAAGGATTAGCCATTACAAAATATATGTTTTTCATTTTCTTTGCTTCATCGATTTTTTTGTCCCTCGACCATTTAAAAGGAAGAGATAAAAACAAAAGTTATAAATATTATATAATTTAAAATATTTGAGACTGGTTCCATAAAGGATTAGCCATTACAAAATATATGTTTTTCATTTTCTTTGCTTCATCGAATTTTTTGTCCCTCGACCAAATAAATGGAAGAGATAAAAACAAAATTTATAAATATTATAAAATTTAAAATATTTGAGACTGGTTCCATAAAGGATTAGCCATTACAAAATATATGTTTTTCATTTTCTTTGCTTCATCGATTTTTATGTCACTCGACCAATTAAATGGAAGAGATAAAAACAAAAATTATAAATATTATAAAATTTAAAATATTTGAGACTGATTCCATAAAGGATTAGCCATTACAAAATATATGTTTTTCATTTTCTTTGCTTCATCGATTTTTATGTCACTCGACCAATTAAATGGAAGAGATAAAAACAAAAATTATAAATATTATAAAATTTAAAATATTTGAGACTGATTCCATAAAGGATTAGCCATTACAAAATATATGTTTTTCATTTTCTTTGCTTCATCGATTTTTTTGTCACTCGACCAATTAAATGGAAGAGATAAAAACAAAAATTATAAATATTATAAAATTTAAAATATTTGAGACTGATTCCATAAAGGATTAGCCATTACAAAATATATGTTTTTCATTTTCTTTGCTTCATCGATTTTTATGTCACTCGACCAATTAAATGGAAGAGATAAAAACAAAAATTATAAATATTATAAAATTTAAAATATTTGAGACTGATTCCATAAAGGATTAGCCATTACAAAATATATGTTTTTCATTTTCTTTGCTTCATCGATTTTTATGTCACTCGACCAATTAAATGGAAGAGATAAAAACAAAATTTATAAATATTATATAATTTAAAATATTTGAGACTGATTCCATAAAAGATTAGCCATTACAAAATATATGTTTTTCATTTTCTTTGCTTCATCGATTTTTTTGTCACTTGACCAATTAAAAGGAAGAGATAAAAACAAAAATTATAAATATTATCAAATTGAAAATATTTTAGACAGATTCCATAAAGGATTAGCCATTCCAAAAATTATGTTTTTCATTTTCTTTGCTTCATAGAATTTTTTGTCCCTCGACCAAATAAATGGAAGAGATAAAAACAAAAATTAAAAATATTATCAAATTGAAAATATTTTAGACAGATTCCATAAAGGATTAGCCATTCCAAAAATTATGTTTTTCATTTTCTTTGCTTCATCGAATTTTTTGTCCCTCGACCAATTAAATGGAAGAGATAAAAACAAAAATTATAAATATTATCAAATTGAAAATATTTGAGACTGATTCCATAAAGGATTAGCCATTCCAAAAATTATGTTTTTCATTTTCTTTGCTTCATCGATTTTTTTTGTCCCTCGACCAATTAAATGAATATTGCGAAAACAAAATTTATAGTTATTTTCCAAAAGAAAATATTTGAGACAGATTCCATAAAAGATTAGCCATTACAAAATATATGTTTTTCATTTTCTTTGCTTCATCGATTTTTTTGTCACTTGACCAATTAAAAGGAAGAGATAAAAACAAAAATTATAAATATTATCAAATTGAAAATATTTGAGACTGATTCCATAAAGGATTAGCCATTCCAAAAATTATGTTTTTCATTTTCTTTGCTTCATCGAATTTTTTGTCCCTCGACCAAATAAATGGAAGAGATAAAAACAAAAATTAAAAATATTATCAAATTGAAAATATTTTAGACAGATTCCATAAAAGATTAGCCATTACAAAATATATGTTTTTCATTTTCTTTGCTTCATCGATTTTTTTGTCACTTGACCAATTAAAAGGAAGAGATAAAAACAAAAATTATAAATATTATCAAATTGAAAATATTTGAGACTGATTCCATAAAGGATTAGCCATTCCAAAAATTATGTTTTTCATTTTCTATGCTTCATCGAATTTTTTGTCCCTCGACCAAATAAATGGAAGAGATAAAAACAAAAATTATAAATATTATCAAATTTAAAATATTTGAGACTGATTCCATAAAGGATTAGCCATTCCAAAATTTATGTTTTTAATTTTCTTTGCTTCATCGATTTTCTTGTCCCTCGACCAATTAAATGGAAGAGATAAAAACAAAAATTATAAATATTATCAAATTTAAAATATTTGAGACTGATTCCATAAAGGATTAGCCATTCCAATATTTATGTTTTTAATTTTCTTTGCTTCATCGATTTTTTTGCAACTCGACAAATTAAGTGAATAATGCGAAAAGAAAAATTATAAATATTATCAAATTTAAAATATTTGAGACTGGTTCCATAAAGGATTAGCCATTACAAAATATATGTTTTTAATTTTCTTTGCTTCATCGATTTTTTTGTCACTTGACCAATTAAAAGGAAGAGATAAAAACAAAAATTATAAATATTATCAAATTTAAAATATTTGAGACTGATTCCATAAAGGATTAGCCATTCCAAAATTTATGTTTTTAATTTTCTTTGCTTCATCGATTTTCTTGTCCCTCGACCAATTAAATGGAAGAGATAAAAACAAAAATTATAAATATTATCAAATTTAAAATATTTGAGACTGATTCCATAAAGGATTAGCCATTACAAAATATATGTTTTTAATTTTCTTTGCTTCATCGATTTTTTTGTCACTTGACCAATTAAAAGGAAGAGATAAAAACAAAAATTATAAATATTATCAAATTTAAAATATTTGAGACTGATTCCATAAAGGATTAGCCATTCCAAAATTTATGTTTTTAATTTTCTTTGCTTCATCGATTTTCTTGTCCCTCGACCAATTAAATGGAAGAGATAAAAACAAAAATTATAAATATTATCAAATTTAAAATATTTGAGACTGATTCCATAAAGGATTAGCCATTCCAAAATTTATGTTTTTCATTTTCTTTGCTTCATCGATTTTTTTGTCACTCGACCAATTAAAAGAAAGAGATAAAAACAAAAATTATAAATATTATATAATTTAAAATATTTGAGACTGATTCCATAAAAGATTAGCCATTCCAATATTTATGTTTTTAATTTTCTTTGCTTCATCGATTTTTTTGCAACTCGACCAATTAAGTGAATAATGCGAAAACAAAAATTATAAATATTATCAAATTTAAAATATTTGAGACTGGTTCCATAAAGGATTAGCCATTACAAAATATATGTTTTTAATTTTCTTTGCTTCATCGATTTTTTTGTCACTTGACCAATTAAAAGGAAGAGATAAAAACAAAAATTATAAATATTATCAAATTTAAAATATTTGAGACTGATTCCATAAAAGATTAGCCATTCCAATATTTATGTTTTTAATTTTCTTTGCTTCATCGATTTTTTTGCAACTCGACCAATTAAGTGAATAATGCGAAAACAAAAATTATAAATATTATCGAATTTAAAATATTTGAGACTGGTTCCATAAAGGATTAGCCATTACAAAATATATGTTTTTCATTTTCTTTGCTTCATCGATTTTTTTGTCCCTCTACCAATTAAATGAATATTGCGAAAACAAAATTTATAGTTATTTTCCAAAAGAAAATATTTGAGACAGATTCCATAAAAGATTAGCCATTACAAAATATATGTTTTTCATTTTCTTTGCTTCATCGATTTTTTTGTCCCTCTACCAATTAAATGAATATTGCGAAAACAAAATTTATAGTTATTTTCCAAAAGAAAATATTTGAGACAGATTCCATAAAAGATTAGCCATTACAAAATATATGTTTTTCATTTTCTTTGCTTCATCGATTTTTATGTCCCTCGACCATTTAAAAGGAAGAGATAAAAACAAAATTTATAAATATTATATAATTTAAAATATTTGAGACTGATTCCATAAAGGATTAGCCATTAAAAAATATATGTTTTTCATTTTCTTTGCTTCATCGATTTTTTTGTCCCTCTACCAATTAAATGAATATTGCGAAAACAAAATTTATATTTATTTTCCAAAAGAAAATATTTGAGACAGATTCCATAAAAGATTAGCCATTACAAAATATATGTTTTTCATTTTCTTTGCTTCATCGATTTTTTTGTCACTTGACCAATTAAAAGGAAGAGATAAAAACAAAAATTATAAATATTATCAAATTGAAAATATTTTAGACAGATTCCATAAAGGATTAGCCATTCCAAAAATTATGTTTTTCATTTTCTTTGCTTCATCGATTTTTTTGTCCCTCGACCATTTAAAAGGAAGAGATAAAAACAAAAATTATAAATATTATAAAATTTAAAATATTTGAGACTGATTCCATAAAGGATTAGCCATTCCAAAATATATGTTTTTCATTTTCTTTGCTTCATCGATTTTTATGTCCCTCGACCATTTAAAAGGAAGAGATAAAAACAAAATTTATAAATATTATATAATTTAAAATATTTGAGACTGATTCCATAAAGGATTAGCCATTAAAAAATATATGTTTTTCATTTTCTTTGCTTCATCGATTTTTTTGTCCCTCTACCAATTAAATGAATATTGCGAAAACAAAATTTATAGTTATTTTCCAAAAGAAAATATTTGAGACAGATTCCATAAAAGATTAGCCATTACAAAATATATGTTTTTCATTTTCTTTGCTTCATCGATTTTTTTGTCCCTCGACCATTTAAAAGGAAGAGATAAAAACAAAATTTATAAATATTATATAATTTAAAATATTTGAGACTGATTCCATAAAGGATTAGCCATTAAAAAATATATGTTTTTCATTTTCTTTGCTTCATCGATTTTTTTGTCCCTCTACCAATTAAATGAATATTGCGAAAACAAAATTTATAGTTATTTTCCAAAAGAAAATATTTGAGACAGATTCCATAAAAGATTAGCCATTACAAAATATATGTTTTTCATTTTCTTTGCTTCATCGATTTTTTTGTCACTTGACCAATTAAAAGGAAGAGATAAAAACAAAAATTATAAATATTATCAAATTGAAAATATTTTAGACAGATTCCATAAAGGATTAGCCATTCCAAAAATTATGTTTTTCATTTTCTTTGCTTCATCGAATTTTTTGTCCCTCGACCAATTAAATGGAAGAGATAAAAACAAAAATTATAAATATTATCAAATTGAAAATATTTGAGACTGATTCCATAAAGGATTAGCCATTCCAAAAATTATGTTTTTCATTTTCTTTGCTTCATCGATTTTTTTGTCCCTCGACCATTTAAAAGGAAGAGATAAAAACAAAATTTATAAATATTATATAATTTAAAATATTTGAGACTGATTCCATAAAGGATTAGCCATTCCAAAAATTATGTTTTTCATTTTCTTTGCTTCATCGATTTTTTTGTCCCTCGACCATTTAAAAGGAAGAGATAAAAACAAAATTTATAAATATTATATAATTTAAAATATTTGAGACTGATTCCATAAAGGATTAGCCATTAAAAAATATATGTTTTTCATTTTCTTTGCTTCATCGATTTTTTTGTCCCTCTACCAATTAAGTGAATAATGCGAAAACAAAAATTATAAATATTATCGAATTTAAAATATTTGAGACTGGTTCCATAAAGGATTAGCCATTACAAAATATATGTTTTTAATTTTCTTTGCTTCATCGATTTTTTTGTCACTTGACCAATTAAAAGGAAGAGATAAAAACAAAAATTATAAATATTATCAAATTTAAAATATTTGAGACTGATTCCATAAAGGATTAGCCATTCCAAAATTTATGTTTTTCATTTTCTTTGCTTCATCGATTTTTTTGTCACTTGACCAATTAAAAGGAAGAGATAAAAACAAAAATTATAAATATTATCAAATTTAAAATATTTGAGACTGATTCCATAAAGGATTAGCCATTCCAAAATTTATGTTTTTCATTTTCTTTGCTTCATCGATTTTTTTGTCACTTGACCAATTAAAAGGAAGAGATAAAAACAAAAATTATAAATATTATCAAATTGAAAATATTTGAGACTGATTCCATAAAGGATTAGCCATTCCAAAAATTATGTTTTTCATTTTCTTTGCTTCATCGAATTTTTTGTCCCTCGACCAATTAAATGGAAGAGATAAAAACAAAAATTATAAATATTATCAAATTGAAAATATTTGAGACTGATTCCATAAAGGATTAGCCATTCCAAAAATTATGTTTTTCATTTTCTTTGCTTCATCGATTTTTTTGTCCCTCGACCATTTAAAAGGAAGAGATAAAAACAAAATTTATAAATATTATATAATTTAAAATATTTGAGACTGATTCCATAAAGGATTAGCCATTAAAAAATATATGTTTTTCATTTTCTTTGCTTCATCGATTTTTTTGTCCCTCTACCAATTAAATGAATATTGCGAAAACAAAATTTATAGTTATTTTCCAAAAGAAAATATTTGAGACAGATTCCATAAAAGATTAGCCATTACAAAATATATGTTTTTCATTTTCTTTGCTTCATCGATTTTTTTGTCACTTGACCAATTAAAAGGAAGAGATAAACACAAAAATTATAAATATTATCAAATTTAAAATATTTGAGACTGATTCCATAAAGGATTAGCCATTCCAAAATTTATGTTTTTAATTTTCTTTGCTTCATCGATTTTCTTGTCCCTCGACCAATTAAATGGAAGAGATAAAAACAAAAATTATAAATATTATCAAATTTAAAATATTTGAGACTAATTCCATAAAGGATTAGCCATTACAAAATATATGTTTTTAATTTTCTTTGCTTCATCGATTTTCTTGTCCCTCGACCAATTAAATGGAAGAGATAAAAACAAAAATTATAAATATTATCAAATTTAAAATATTTGAGACTAATTCCATAAAGGATTAGCCATTCCAAAAATTATGTTTTTCATTTTCTTTGCTTCATCGAATTTTTTGTCCCTCGACCATTTAAAAGGAAGAGATAAAAACAAAAATTATAAATATTATCAAATTTAAAATATTTGAGACTGATTCCATAAAGGATTAGCCATTCCAAAAATTATGTTTTTCATTTTCTTTGCTTCATCGAATTTTTTGTCCCTCGACCAATTAAATGGAAGAGATAAAAACAAAAATTATAAATATTATCAAATTTAAAATATTTGAGACTCATTCCATAAAGGATTAGCCATTACAAAATATATGTTTTTAATTTTCTTTGCTTCATCGATTTTTTTGTCACTCGACCAATTAAAAGGAAGAGATAAAAACAAAAATTATAAATATTATCAAATTTAAAATATTTGAGACTGATTCCATAAAGGATTAGCCATTCCAATATTTATGTTTTTAATTTTCTTTGCTTCATCGATTTTTTTGTCACTTGACCAATTAAAAGGAAGAGATAAAAACAAAAATTATAAATATTATCAAATTTAAAATATTTGAGACTGGTTCCATAAAGGATTAGCCATTCCAATATTTATGTTTTTAATTTTCTTTGCTTCATCGATTTTTTTGCAACTCGACCAATTAAGTGAATAATGCGAAAACAAAAATTATAAATATTATCGAATTTAAAATATTTGAGACTGATTCCATAAAGGATTAGCCATTCCAATATTTATGTTTTTAATTTTCTTTGCTTCATCGATTTTTTTGTCACTTGACCAATTAAAAGGAAGAGATAAAAACAAAAATTATAAATATTATCAAATTTAAAATATTTGAGACTGGTTCCATAAAGGATTAGCCATTCCAATATTTATGTTTTTAATTTTCTTTGCTTCATCGATTTTTTTGCAACTCGACCAATTAAGTGAATAATGCGAAAACAAAAATTATAAATATTATCGAATTTAAAATATTTGAGACTGGTTCCATAAAGGATTAGCCATTACAAAATATATGTTTTTAATTTTCTTTGCTTCATCGATTTTTTTGTCACTTGACCAATTAAAAGGAAGAGATAAAAACAAAAATTATAAATATTATCAAATTTAAAATATTTGAGACTGATTCCATAAAGGATTAGCCATTCCAAAATTTATGTTTTTCATTTTCTTTGCTTCATCGATTTTTTTGTCACTTGACCAATTAAAAGGAAGAGATAAAAACAAAAATTATAAATATTATCAAATTTAAAATATTTGAGACTGATTCCATAAAGGATTAGCCATTCCAAAATTTATGTTTTTCATTTTCTTTGCTTCATCGATTTTTTTGTCACTTGACCAATTAAAAGGAAGAGATAAAAACAAAAATTATAAATATTATCAAATTTAAAATATTTGAGACTGGTTCCATAAAGGATTAGCCATTCCAATATTTATGTTTTTAATTTTCTTTGCTTCATCGATTTTTTTGTCACTCGACCAATTAAAAGGAAGAGATAAAAACAAAAATTATAAATATTATCAAATTGAAAATATTTGAGACTGGTTCCATAAAGGATTAGCCATTCCAATATTTATGTTTTTAATTTTCTTTGCTTCATCGATTTTTTTGCAACTCGACCAATTAAGTGAATAATGCGAAAACAAAAATTATAAATATTATCGAATTTAAAATATTTGAGACTGGTTCCATAAAGGATTAGCCATTCCAATATTTATGTTTTTAATTTTCTTTGCTTCATCGATTTTTTTGTCCCTCGACCAATTAAAAGGAAGAGATAAAAACAAAAATTATAAATATTATCAAATTTAAAATATTTGAGACTGGTTCCATAAAGGATTAGCCATTCCAATATTTATGTTTTTAATTTTCTTTGCTTCATCGATTTTCTTGTCCCTCGACCAATTAAAAGGAAGAGATAAAAACAAAAATTATAAATATTATCAAATTTAAAATATTTGAGACTGATTCCATAAAGGATTAGCCATTCCAATATTTATGTTTTTAATTTTCTTTGCTTCATCGATTTTTTTGTCACTTGACCAATTAAAAGGAAGAGATAAAAACAAAAATTATAAATATTATCAAATTTAAAATATTTGAGACTGGTTCCATAAAGGATTAGCCATTCCAATATTTATGTTTTTAATTTTCTTTGCTTCATCGATTTTTTTGTCACTCGACCAATTAAAAGGAAGAGATAAAAACAAAAATTATAAATATTATCAAATTTAAAATATTTGAGACTGATTCCATAAAGGATTAGCCATTCCAATATTTATGTTTTTAATTTTCTTTGCTTCATCGATTTTTTTGTCACTTGACCAATTAAAAGGAAGAGATAAAAACAAAAATTATAAATATTATCAAATTTAAAATATTTGAGACTGGTTCCATAAAGGATTAGCCATTCCAATATTTATGTTTTTAATTTTCTTTGCTTCATCGATTTTTTTGCAACTCGACCAATTAAGTGAATAATGCGAAAACAAAAATTATAAATATTATCGAATTTAAAATATTTGAGACTGGTTCCATAAAGGATTAGCCATTACAAAATATATGTTTTTAATTTTCTTTGCTTCATCGATTTTTTTGTCACTTGACCAATTAAAAGGAAGAGATAAAAACAAAAATTATAAATATTATCAAATTTAAAATATTTGAGACTGATTCCATAAAGGATTAGCCATTCCAAAATTTATGTTTTTCATTTTCTTTGCTTCATCGATTTTTTTGTCACTTGACCAATTAAAAGGAAGAGATAAAAACAAAAATTATAAATATTATCAAATTTAAAATATTTGAGACTGATTCCATAAAGGATTAGCCATTCCAAAATTTATGTTTTTCATTTTCTTTGCTTCATCGATTTTTTTGTCACTTGACCAATTAAAAGGAAGAGATAAAAACAAAAATTATAAATATTATCAAATTGAAAATATTTGAGACTGGTTCCATAAAGGATTAGCCATTCCAATATTTATGTTTTTAATTTTCTTTGCTTCATCGATTTTTTTGCAACTCGACCAATTAAGTGAATAATGCGAAAACAAAAATTATAAATATTATCGAATTTAAAATATTTGAGACTGGTTCCATAAAGGATTAGCCATTCCAATATTTATGTTTTTAATTTTCTTTGCTTCATCGATTTTTTTGTCCCTCGACCAATTAAAAGGAAGAGATAAAAACAAAAATTATAAATATTATCAAATTTAAAATATTTGAGACTGGTTCCATAAAGGATTAGCCATTCCAATATTTATGTTTTTAATTTTCTTTGCTTCATCGATTTTCTTGTCCCTCGACCAATTAAAAGGAAGAGATAAAAACAAAAATTATAAATATTATCAAATTTAAAATATTTGAGACTGGTTCCATAAAGGATTAGCCATTCCAATATTTATGTTTTTAATTTTCTTTGCTTCATCGATTTTTTTGTCCCTCGACCAATTAAAAGGAAGAGATAAAAACAAAAATTATAAATATTATCAAATTTAAAATATTTGAGACTGGTTCCATAAAGGATTAGCCATTCCAATATTTATGTTTTTAATTTTCTTTGCTTCATCGATTTTCTTGTCCCTCGACCAATTAAAAGGAAGAGATAAAAACAAAAATTATAAATATTATCAAATTTAAAATATTTGAGACTGGTTCCATAAAGGATTAGCCATTCCAATATTTATGTTTTTAATTTTCTTTGCTTCATCGATTTTTTTGTCCCTCGACCAATTAAAAGGAAGAGATAAAAACAAAAATTATAAATATTATCAAATTTAAAATATTTGAGACTGGTTCCATAAAGGATTAGCCATTCCAATATTTATGTTTTTAATTTTCTTTGCTTCATCGATTTTCTTGTCCCTCGACCAATTAAAAGGAAGAGATAAAAACAAAAATTATAAATATTATCAAATTTAAAATATTTGAGACTGGTTCCATAAAGGATTAGCCATTCCAATATTTATGTTTTTAATTTTCTTTGCTTCATCGATTTTCTTGTCCCTCGACCAATTAAAAGGAAGAGATAAAAACAAAAATTATAAATATTATCAAATTTAAAATATTTGAGACTGGTTCCATAAAGGATTAGCCATTCCAATATTTATGTTTTTAATTTTCTTTGCTTCATCGATTTTTTTGTCCCTCGACCAATTAAAAGGAAGAGATAAAAACAAAAATTATAAATATTATCAAATTTAAAATATTTGAGACTGGTTCCATAAAGGATTAGCCATTCCAATATTTATGTTTTTAATTTTCTTTGCTTCATCGATTTTCTTGTCCCTCGACCAATTAAAAGGAAGAGATAAAAACAAAAATTATAAATATTATCAAATTTAAAATATTTGAGACTGGTTCCATAAAGGATTAGCCATTCCAATATTTATGTTTTTAATTTTCTTTGCTTCATCGATTTTTTTGTCCCTCGACCAATTAAAAGGAAGAGATAAAAACAAAAATTATAAATATTATCAAATTTAAAATATTTGAGACTGGTTCCATAAAGGATTAGCCATTCCAATATTTATGTTTTTAATTTTCTTTGCTTCATCGATTTTCTTGTCCCTCGACCAATTAAAAGGAAGAGATAAAAACAAAAATTATAAATATTATCAAATTTAAAATATTTGAGACTGGTTCCATAAAGGATTAGCCATTCCAATATTTATGTTTTTAATTTTCTTTGCTTCATCGATTTTTTTGTCCCTCGACCAATTAAAAGGAAGAGATAAAAACAAAAATTATAAATATTATCAAATTTAAAATATTTGAGACTGGTTCCATAAAGGATTAGCCATTCCAATATTTATGTTTTTAATTTTCTTTGCTTCATCGATTTTTTTGTCCCTCGACCAATTAAAAGGAAGAGATAAAAACAAAAATTATAAATATTATCAAATTTAAAATATTTGAGACTGGTTCCATAAAGGATTAGCCATTCCAATATTTATGTTTTTAATTTTCTTTGCTTCATCGATTTTCTTGTCCCTCGACCAATTAAAAGGAAGAGATAAAAACAAAAATTATAAATATTATCAAATTTAAAATATTTGAGACTGGTTCCATAAAGGATTAGCCATTCCAATATTTATGTTTTTAATTTTCTTTGCTTCATCGATTTTCTTGTCCCTCGACCAATTAAAAGGAAGAGATAAAAACAAAAATTATAAATATTATCAAATTTAAAATATTTGAGACTGGTTCCATAAAGGATTAGCCATTCCAATATTTATGTTTTTAATTTTCTTTGCTTCATCGATTTTCTTGTCCCTCGACCAATTAAAAGGAAGAGATAAAAACAAAAATTATAAATATTATCAAATTTAAAATATTTGAGACTGGTTCCATAAAGGATTAGCCATTCCAATATTTATGTTTTTAATTTTCTTTGCTTCATCGATTTTCTTGTCCCTCGACCAATTAAAAGGAAGAGATAAAAACAAAAATTATAAATATTATCAAATTTAAAATATTTGAGACTGGTTCCATAAAGGATTAGCCATTCCAATATTTATGTTTTTAATTTTCTTTGCTTCATCGATTTTTTTGCAACTCGACCAATTAAGTGAATAATGCGAAAACAAAAATTATAAATATTATCGAATTTAAAATATTTGAGACTGGTTCCATAAAGGATTAGCCATTACAAAATATATGTTTTTAATTTTCTTTGCTTCATCGATTTTTTTGTCACTTGACCAATTAAAAGGAAGAGATAAAAACAAAAATTATAAATATTATCAAATTTAAAATATTTGAGACTGATTCCATAAAGGATTAGCCATTCCAATATTTATGTTTTTAATTTTCTTTGCTTCATCGATTTTCTTGTCCCTCGACCAATTAAATGGAAGAGATAAAAACAAAAATTATAAATATTATCAAATTTAAAATATTTGAGACTGATTCCATAAAGGATTAGCCATTCCAATATTTATGTTTTTAATTTTCTTTGCTTCATCGATTTTCTTGTCCCTCGACCAATTAAATGGAAGAGATAAAAACAAAAATTATAAATATTATCAAATTTAAAATATTTGAGACTGATTCCATAAAGGATTAGCCATTCCAAAATTTATGTTTTTAATTTTCTTTGCTTCATCGATTTTCTTGTCCCTCGATCAATTAAATGGAAGAGATAAAAACAAAAATTATAAATATTATCAAATTTAAAATATTTGAGACTGATTCCATAAAGGATTAGCCATTCCAAAATATATGTTTTTAATTTTCTTTGCTTCATCGATTTTCTTGTCCCTCGACCAATTAAATGGAAGAGATAAAAACAAAAATTATAAATATTATCAAATTTAAAATATTTGAGACTGATTCCATAAAGGATTAGCCATTCCAATATTTATGTTTTTAATTTTCTTTGCTTCATCGATTTTTTTGTCACTCGACCAATTAAAAGGAAGAGATAAAAACAAAAATTATAAATATTCTCAAATTTAAAATATTTGAGACTGGTTCCATAAAGGATTAGCCATTACAAAATATATGTTTTTAATTTTCTTTGCTTCATCGATTTTTTTGTCACTCGACCAATTAAAAGGAAGAGATAAAAACAAAAATTATAAATATTATATAATTTAAAATATTTGAGACTGATTCCATAAAAGATTAGCCATTCCAATATTTATGTTTTTAATTTTCTTTGCTTCATCGATTTTTTTGCAACTCGACCAATTAAGTGAATAATGCGAAAAGAAAAATTATAAATATTATCAAATTTAAAATATTTGAGACTGGTTCCATAAAGGATTAGCCATTACAAAATATATGTTTTTAATTTTCTTTGCTTCATCGATTTTTTTGTCACTTGACCAATTAAATGGAAGAGATAAAAACAAAAATTATAAATATTATCAAATTTAAAATATTTGAGACTGATTCCATAAAGGATTAGCCACTCCTAAATTTATGTTTTTTATTTTCTTTGCTTCATCGATTTTTTTGTCACTTGACCAATTAAATGGAAGAGATAAAAACAAAAATTATAAATATTATCAAATTTAAAATATTTGAGACTGGTTCCATAAAGGATTAGCCATTACAAAATATATGTTTTTAATTTTCTTTGCTTCATCGATTTTTTTGTCACTTGACCAATTAAAAGGAAGAGATAAAAACAAAAATTATAAATATTATCAAATTTAAAATATTTGAGACTGATTCCATAAAGGATTAGCCATTCCAAAATTTATGTTTTTCATTTTCTTTGCTTCATCGATTTTTTTGTCACTTGACCAATTAAAAGGAAGAGATAAAAACAAAAATTATAAATATTATCAAATTGAAAATATTTGAGACTGGTTCCATAAAGGATTAGCCATTCCAATATTTATGTTTTTAATTTTCTTTGCTTCATCGATTTTTTTGCAACTCGACCAATTAAGTGAATAATGCGAAAACAAAAATTATAAATATTATCGAATTTAAAATATTTGAGACTGGTTCCATAAAGGATTAGCCATTACAAAATATATGTTTTTAATTTTCTTTGCTTCATCGATTTTTTTGTCACTTGACCAATTAAAAGGAAGAGATAAAAACAAAAATTATAAATATTATCAAATTTAAAATATTTGAGACTGATTCCATAAAGGATTAGCCATTACAAAATATATGTTTTTAATTTTCTTTGCTTCATCGATTTTTTTGTCACTCGACCAATTAAAAGGAAGAGATAAAAACAAAAATTATAAATATTATCAAATTTAAAATATTTGAGACTGATTCCATAAAGGATTAGCCATTCCAATATTTATGTTTTTAATTTTCTTTGCTTCATCGATTTTTTGTCACTTGACCAATTAAAAGGAAGAGATAAAAACAAAAATTATAAATATTATCAAATTTAAAATATTTGAGACTGATTCCATAAAGGATTAGCCATTCCAAAATTTATGTTTTTAATTTTTTTTGCTTCATCGATTTTCTTGTCCCTCGACCAGTTAAATGGAAGAGATAAAAACAAAAATTATAAATATTATCAAATTTAAAATATTTGAGACTGATTCCATAAAGGATTAGCCATTACAAAATATATGTTTTTAATTTTCTTTGCTTCATCGATTTTTTTGTCACTCGACCAATTAAAAGGAAGAGATAAAAACAAAAATTATAAATATTATCAAATTTAAAATATTTGAGACTGATTCCATAAAGGATTAGCCATTCCAAAATTTATGTTTTTAATTTTCTTTGCTTCATCGATTTTCTTGTCCCTCGACCAGTTAAATGGAAGAGATAAAAACAAAAATTATAAATATTATCAAATTTAAAATATTTGAGACTGGTTCCATAAAGGATTAGCCATTCCAATATTTATGTTTTTAATTTTCTTTGCTTCATCGATTTTTTTGCAACTCGACCAATTAAGTGAATAATGCGAAAACAAAAATTATAAATATTATCGAATTTAAAATATTTGAGACTGGTTCCATAAAAGATTAGCCATTCCAATATTTATGTTTTTAATTTTCTTTGCTTCATCGATTTTTTTGCAACTCGACCAATTAAGTGAATAATGCGAAAAGAAAAATTATAAATATTATCAAATTTAAAATATTTGAGACTGGTTCCATAAAGGATTAGCCATTCCAATATTTATGTTTTTAATTTTCTTTGCTTCATCGATTTTTTTGTCACTCGACCAATTAAAAGGAAGAGATAAAAACAAAAATTATAAATATTCTCAAATTTAAAATATTTGAGACTGGTTCCATAAAGGATTAGCCATTACAAAATATATGTTTTTAATTTTCTTTGCTTCATCGATTTTTTTGTCACTCGACCAATTAAAAGGAAGAGATAAAAACAAAAATTATAAATATTATATAATTTAAAATATTTGAGACTGATTCCATAAAAGATTAGCCATTCCAATATTTATGTTTTTAATTTTCTTTGCTTCATCGATTTTTTTGCAACTCGACCAATTAAGTGAATAATGCGAAAAGAAAAATTATAAATATTATCAAATTTAAAATATTTGAGACTGGTTCCATAAAGGATTAGCCATTACAAAATATATGTTTTTAATTTTCTTTGCTTCATCGATTTTTTTGCAACTCGACCAATTAAGTGAATAATGCGAAAAGAAAAATTATAAATATTATATAATTTAAAATATTTGAGACTGATTCCATAAAAGATTAGCCATTCCAATATTTATGTTTTTAATTTTCTTTGCTTCATCGATTTTTTTGTCACTCGACCAATTAAAAGGAAGAGATAAAAACAAAAATTATAAATATTCTCAAATTTAAAATATTTGAGACTGGTTCCATAAAGGATTAGCCATTACAAAATATATGTTTTTAATTTTCTTTGCTTCATCGATTTTTTTGTCACTTGACCAATTAAAAGGAAGAGATAAAAACAAAAATTATAAATATTATATAATTTAAAATATTTGAGACTGATTCCATAAAAGATTAGCCATTCCAATATTTATGTTTTTAATTTTCTTTGCTTCATCGATTTTTTTGCAACTCGACCAATTAAGTGAATAATGCGAAAAGAAAAATTATAAATATTATATAATTTAAAATATTTGAGACTGGTTCCATAAAGGCATAGCCATTCCAATATTTATGTTTTTAATTTTCTTTGCTTCATCGATTTTTTTGTCACTCGACCAATTAAAAGGAAGAGATAAAAACAAAAATTATAAATATTCTCAAATTTAAAATATTTGAGACTGGTTCCATAAAGGATTAGCCATTACAAAATATATGTTTTTAATTTTCTTTGCTTCATCGATTTTTTTGTCACTTGACCAATTAAATGGAAGAGATAAAAACAAAAATTATAAATATTATATAATTTAAAATATTTGAGACTGATTCCATAAAAGATTAGCCATTCCAATATTTATGTTTTTAATTTTCTTTGCTTCATCGATTTTTTTGCAACTCGACCAATTAAGTGAATAATGCGAAAAGAAAAATTATAAATATTATATAATTTAAAATATTTGAGACTGATTCCATAAAAGATTAGCCATTCCAATATTTATGTTTTTAATTTTCTTTGCTTCATCGATTTTTTTGTCACTCGACCAATTAAAAGGAAGAGATAAAAACAAAAATTATAAATATTATATAATTTAAAATATTTGAGACTGATTCCATAAAAGATTAGCCATTCCAATATTTATGTTTTTAATTTTCTTTGCTTCATCGATTTTTTTGCAACTCGACCAATTAAGTGAATAATGCGAAAAGAAAAATTATAAATATTATATAATTTAAAATATTTGAGACTGATTCCATAAAAGATTAGCCATTCCAATATTTATGTTTTTAATTTTCTTTGCTTCATCGATTTTTTTGCAACTCGACCAATTAAGTGAATAATGCGAAAAGAAAAATTATAAATATTATCAAATTTAAAATATTTGAGACTGGTTCCATAAAGGATTAGCCATTCCAATATTTATGTTTTTAATTTTCTTTGCTTCATCGATTTTTTTGTCACTCGACCAATTAAAAGGAAGAGATAAAAACAAAAATTATAAATATTCTCAAATTTAAAATATTTGAGACTGGTTCCATAAAGGATTAGCCATTACAAAATATATGTTTTTAATTTTCTTTGCTTCATCGATTTTTTTGTCACTTGACCAATTAAATGGAAGAGATAAAAACAAAAATTATAAATATTATCAAATTTAAAATATTTGAGACTGATTCCATAAAGGATTAGCCATTCCTAAATTTATGTTTTTTATTTTCTTTGCTTCATCGATTTTTTTGTCACTTGACCAATTAAATGGAAGAGATAAAAACAAAAATTATAAATATTATCAAATTTAAAATATTTGAGACTGATTCCATAAAGGATTAGCCATTACAAAATATATGTTTTTAATTTTCTTTGCTTCATCGATTTTTTTGTCACTCGACCAATTAAAAGGAAGAGATAAAAACAAAAATTATAAATATTCTCAAATTTAAAATATTTGAGACTGGTTCCATAAAGGATTAGCCATTACAAAATATATGTTTTTAATTTTCTTTGCTTCATCGATTTTTTTGTCACTCGACCAATTAAAAGGAAGAGATAAAAACAAAAATTATAAATATTCTCAAATTTAAAATATTTGAGACTGGTTCCATAAAGGATTAGCCATTACAAAATATATGTTTTTAATTTTCTTTGCTTCATCGATTTTTTTGTCACTTGACCAATTAAATGGAAGAGATAAAAACAAAAATTATAAATATTATCAAATTTAAAATATTTGAGACTGATTCCATAAAGGATTAGCCATTACAAAATATATGTTTTTAATTTTCTTTGCTTCTTCGATTTTTTTGTCACTCGACCAATTAAAAGGAAGAGATAAAAACAAAAATTATAAATATTATCGAATTTAAAATATTTGAGACTGGTTCCATAAAGGATTAGCCATTACAAAATATATGTTTTTAATTTTCTTTGCTTCATCGATTTTTTTGTCACTCGACCAATTAAAAGGAAGAGATAAAAACAAAAATTATAAATATTATCAAATTTAAAATATTTGAGACTGATTCCATAAAGGATTAGCCATTCCAATATTTATGTTTTTAATTTTCTTTGCTTCATCGATTTTTTTGTCACTCGACCAATTAAAAGGAAGAGATAAAAACAAAAATTATAAATATTCTCAAATTTAAAATATTTGAGACTGGTTCCATAAAGGATTAGCCATTACAAAATATATGTTTTTAATTTTCTTTGCTTCATCGATTTTTTTGTCACTTGACCAATTAAATGGAAGAGATAAAAACAAAAATTATAAATATTATCAAATTTAAAATATTTGAGACTGATTCCATAAAGGATTAGCCATTACAAAATATATGTTTTTAATTTTCTTTGCTTCATCGATTTTTTTGTCACTCGACCAATTAAAAGGAAGAGATAAAAACAAAAATTATAAATATTATCGAATTTAAAATATTTGAGACTGGTTCCATAAAGGATTAGCCATTACAAAATATATGTTTTTAATTTTCTTTGCTTCATCGATTTTCTTGTCCCTCGACCAGTTAAATGGAAGAGATAAAAACAAAAATTATAAATATTATCAAATTTAAAATATTTGAGACTGGTTCCATAAAGGATTAGCCATTCCAATATTTATGTTTTTAATTTTCTTTGCTTCATCGATTTTTTTGCAACTCGACCAATTAAAAGGAAGAGATAAAAACAAAAATTATAAATATTATCAAATTTAAAATATTTGAGACTGATTCCATAAAGGATTAGCCATTCCAATATTTATGTTTTTAATTTTCTTTGCTTCATCGATTTTTTTGTCACTTGACCAATTAAAAGGAAGAGATAAAAACAAAAATTATAAATATTATCAAATTTAAAATATTTGAGACTGATTCCATAAAGGATTAGCCATTCCAAAATTTATGTTTTTAATTTTCTTTGCTTCATCGATTTTCTTGTCCCTCGACCAGTTAAATGGAAGAGATAAAAACAAAAATTATAAATATTATCAAATTTAAAATATTTGAGACTGGTTCCATAAAGGATTAGCCATTCCAATATTTATGTTTTTAATTTTCTTTGCTTCATCGATTTTTTTGCAACTCGACCAATTAAGTGAATAATGCGAAAACAAAAATTATAAATATTATCGAATTTAAAATATTTGAGACTGGTTCCATAAAGGATTAGCCATTACAAAATATATGTTTTTAATTTTCTTTGCTTCATCGATTTTCTTGTCCCTCGACCAGTTAAATGGAAGAGATAAAAACAAAAATTATAAATATTATCAAATTTAAAATATTTGAGACTGGTTCCATAAAGGATTAGCCATTCCAATATTTATGTTTTTAATTTTCTTTGCTTCATCGATTTTTTTGCAACTCGACCAATTAAGTGAATAATGCGAAAACAAAAATTATAAATATTATCGAATTTAAAATATTTGAGACTGGTTCCATAAAGGATTAGCCATTCCAAAATATATGTTTTTAATTTTCTTTGCTTCATCGATTTTCTTGTCCCTCGACCAATTAAATGGAAGAGATAAAAACAAAAATTATAAATATTATCAAATTTAAAATATTTGAGACTGATTCCATAAAGGATTAGCCATTCCAATATTTATGTTTTTAATTTTCTTTGCTTCATCGATTTTTTTGTCACTCGACCAATTAAAAGGAAGAGATAAAAACAAAAATTATAAATATTCTCAAATTTAAAATATTTGAGACTGGTTCCATAAAGGATTAGCCATTCCAATATTTATGTTTTTAATTTTCTTTGCTTCATCGATTTTTTTGTCACTCGACCAATTAAAAGGAAGAGATAAAAACAAAAATTATAAATATTATCAAATTTAAAATATTTGAGACTGATTCCATAAAGGATTAGCCATTCCAATATTTATGTTTTTAATTTTCTTTGCTTCATCGATTTTTTTGTCACTCGACCAGTTAAATGGAAGAGATAAAAACAAAAATTATAAATATTATCAAATTTAAAATATTTGAGACTGGTTCCATAAAGGATTAGCCATTCCAATATTTATGTTTTTAATTTTCTTTGCTTCATCGATTTTTTTGTCACTCGACCAATTAAAAGGAAGAGATAAAAACAAAAATTATAAATATTATCAAATTTAAAATATTTGAGACTGATTCCATAAAGGATTAGCCATTCCAATATTTATGTTTTTAATTTTCTTTGCTTCATCGATTTTTTTGTCACTCGACCAATTAAAAGGAAGAGATAAAAACAAAAATTATAAATATTATATAATTTAAAATATTTGAGACTGATTCCATAAAGGATTAGCCATTCCAATATTTATGTTTTTAATTTTCTTTGCTTCATCGATTTTTTTGCAACTCGACCAATTAAGTGAATAATGCGAAAAGAAAAATTATAAATATTATCAAATTTAAAATATTTGAGACTGGTTCCATAAAGGATTAGCCATTCCAATATTTATGTTTTTAATTTTCTTTGCTTCATCGATTTTTTTGTCACTCGACCAATTAAAAGGAAGAGATAAAAACAAAAATTATAAATATTATCAAATTTAAAATATTTGAGACTGATTCCATAAAGGATTAGCCATTCCAATATTTATGTTTTTAATTTTCTTTGCTTCATCGATTTTTTTGTCACTTGACCAATTAAAAGGAAGAGATAAAAACAAAAATTATAAATATTATCAAATTTAAAATATTTGAGACTGATTCCATAAAGGATTAGCCATTCCAAAATTTATGTTTTTAATTTTCTTTGCTTCATCGATTTTCTTGTCCCTCGACCAGTTAAATGGAAGAGATAAAAACAAAAATTATAAATATTATCAAATTTAAAATATTTGAGACTGGTTCCATAAAGGATTAGCCATTCCAATATTTATGTTTTTAATTTTCTTTGCTTCATCGATTTTTTTGCAACTCGACCAATTAAGTGAATAATGCGAAAACAAAAATTATAAATATTATCGAATTTAAAATATTTGAGACTGGTTCCATAAAGGATTAGCCATTACAAAATATATGTTTTTAATTTTCTTTGCTTCATCGATTTTTTTGTCACTTGACCAATTAAAAGGAAGAGATAAAAACAAAAATTATAAATATTATCAAATTTAAAATATTTGAGACTGATTCCATAAAGGATTAGCCATTACAAAATATATGTTTTTAATTTTCTTTGCTTCATCGATTTTTTTGTCACTCGACCAATTAAAAGGAAGAGATAAAAACAAAAATTATAAATATTATCAAATTTAAAATATTTGAGACTGATTCCATAAAGGATTAGCCATTCCAATATTTATGTTTTTAATTTTCTTTGCTTCATCGATTTTTTTGTCACTTGACCAATTAAAAGGAAGAGATAAAAACAAAAATTATAAATATTATCGAATTTAAAATATTTGAGACTGGTTCCATAAAGGATTAGCCATTACAAAATATATGTTTTTAATTTTCTTTGCTTCATCGATTTTCTTGTCCCTCGACCAGTTAAATGGAAGAGATAAAAACAAAAATTATAAATATTATCAAATTTAAAATATTTGAGACTGGTTCCATAAAGGATTAGCCATTCCAATATTTATGTTTTTAATTTTCTTTGCTTCATCGATTTTTTTGCAACTCGACCAATTAAAAGGAAGAGATAAAAACAAAAATTATAAATATTATCAAATTTAAAATATTTGAGACTGATTCCATAAAGGATTAGCCATTCCAATATTTATGTTTTTAATTTTCTTTGCTTCATCGATTTTTTTGTCACTTGACCAATTAAAAGGAAGAGATAAAAACAAAAATTATAAATATTATCAAATTTAAAATATTTGAGACTGATTCCATAAAGGATTAGCCATTCCAAAATTTATGTTTTTAATTTTCTTTGCTTCATCGATTTTCTTGTCCCTCGACCAGTTAAATGGAAGAGATAAAAACAAAAATTATAAATATTATCAAATTTAAAATATTTGAGACTGGTTCCATAAAGGATTAGCCATTCCAATATTTATGTTTTTAATTTTCTTTGCTTCATCGATTTTTTTGCAACTCGACCAATTAAGTGAATAATGCGAAAACAAAAATTATAAATATTATCGAATTTAAAATATTTGAGACTGGTTCCATAAAGGATTAGCCATTACAAAATATATGTTTTTAATTTTCTTTGCTTCATCGATTTTCTTGTCCCTCGACCAGTTAAATGGAAGAGATAAAAACAAAAATTATAAATATTATCAAATTTAAAATATTTGAGACTGGTTCCATAAAGGATTAGCCATTCCAATATTTATGTTTTTAATTTTCTTTGCTTCATCGATTTTTTTGCAACTCGACCAATTAAGTGAATAATGCGAAAAGAAAAATTATAAATATTATCAAATTTAAAATATTTGAGACTGGTTCCATAAAGGATTAGCCATTCCAATATTTATGTTTTTAATTTTCTTTGCTTCATCGATTTTTTTGTCACTCGACCAATTAAAAGGAAGAGATAAAAACAAAAATTATAAATATTATCAAATTTAAAATATTTGAGACTGATTCCATAAAGGATTAGCCATTCCAATATTTATGTTTTTAATTTTCTTTGCTTCATCGATTTTTTTGTCACTTGACCAATTAAAAGGAAGAGATAAAAACAAAAATTATAAATATTATCAAATTTAAAATATTTGAGACTGATTCCATAAAGGATTAGCCATTCCAAAATTTATGTTTTTAATTTTCTTTGCTTCATCGATTTTCTTGTCCCTCGACCAGTTAAATGGAAGAGATAAAAACAAAAATTATAAATATTATCAAATTTAAAATATTTGAGACTGGTTCCATAAAGGATTAGCCATTCCAATATTTATGTTTTTAATTTTCTTTGCTTCATCGATTTTTTTGCAACTCGACCAATTAAGTGAATAATGCGAAAACAAAAATTATAAATATTATCGAATTTAAAATATTTGAGACTGGTTCCATAAAGGATTAGCCATTACAAAATATATGTTTTTAATTTTCTTTGCTTCATCGATTTTCTTGTCCCTCGACCAGTTAAATGGAAGAGATAAAAACAAAAATTATAAATATTATCAAATTTAAAATATTTGAGACTGGTTCCATAAAGGATTAGCCATTCCAATATTTATGTTTTTAATTTTCTTTGCTTCATCGATTTTTTTGCAACTCGACCAATTAAGTGAATAATGCGAAAACAAAAATTATAAATATTATCGAATTTAAAATATTTGAGACTGGTTCCATAAAGGATTAGCCATTCCAAAATATATGTTTTTAATTTTCTTTGCTTCATCGATTTTCTTGTCCCTCGACCAATTAAATGGAAGAGATAAAAACAAAAATTATAAATATTATCAAATTTAAAATATTTGAGACTGATTCCATAAAGGATTAGCCATTCCAATATTTATGTTTTTAATTTTCTTTGCTTCATCGATTTTTTTGTCACTCGACCAATTAAAAGGAAGAGATAAAAACAAAAATTATAAATATTCTCAAATTTAAAATATTTGAGACTGGTTCCATAAAGGATTAGCCATTACAAAATATATGTTTTTAATTTTCTTTGCTTCATCGATTTTTTTGTCACTCGACCAATTAAAAGGAAGAGATAAAAACAAAAATTATAAATATTATATAATTTAAAATATTTGAGACTGATTCCATAAAGGATTAGCCATTCCAATATTTATGTTTTTAATTTTCTTTGCTTCATCGATTTTTTTGTCACTCGACCAATTAAAAGGAAGAGATAAAAACAAAAATTATAAATATTCTCAAATTTAAAATATTTGAGACTGGTTCCATAAAGGATTAGCCATTACAAAATATATGTTTTTAATTTTCTTTGCTTCATCGATTTTTTTGTCACTCGACCAATTAAAAGGAAGAGATAAAAACAAAAATTATAAATATTATATAATTTAAAATATTTGAGACTGATTCCATAAAAGATTAGCCATTCCAATATTTATGTTTTTAATTTTCTTTGCTTCATCGATTTTTTTGCAACTCGACCAATTAAGTGAATAATGCGAAAAGAAAAATTATAAATATTATCAAATTTAAAATATTTGAGACTGGTTCCATAAAGGATTAGCCATTACAAAATATATGTTTTTAATTTTCTTTGCTTCATCGATTTTTTTGTCACTTGACCAATTAAATGGAAGAGATAAAAACAAAAATTATAAATATTATCAAATTTAAAATATTTGAGACTGATTCCATAAAGGATTAGCCATTCCAAAATTTATGTTTTTCATTTTCTTTGCTTCATCGATTTTTTTGAAATTCGACCAAATTAACTTTATTTTTATGCAATGCAAACGAAAGCTTGTTTCGTTGCACTTTTATTCAATTTTATGTTTATTTCTTCATTTATTTTTTCTTTTACCCAAGAAACATTTCGAAGCCTAGAACGAAATGACGAAATAAACAATGAAAATTACTAGGAATGAATAGTCTTTCGACGCGCTTTCGTTTTATTTCTTTGATTTGTATATATTTTTTCATTCTAGTTATGGTTTTACCTTTATGTTATATAAATCAAATTCGAAAGAGGCGCCAAAGAGGTCGGTTTTTTCTTTTTGTTTAAAATATATTTTTTTTCTTTTACAGATCTTGGTACGATTCCCGCTTCCAAATCTCGGAAGCCTAAACGTCATGTTCTAAATCCATTGTTTGATAATTATTATAAGCCAAGTTTGTTTTTTTTTAAATATTTTTATTAAGTTTTTATTATTTAGGTAATATTGAACCAAGACCTGGTGGATATAAAACTCGACGCAATGGACCTCTTAGTGCATCCCGTTCTAATGGTATGTCTTTTTACCAATTAATAATATCTCAATATTTTCCTAAATTGTTTTTTACAGAACTTTTTGGAGCACCATCAACTAAACGGCGAAGAAATACTATTGTAAGTCTTTCTTCTTTCATCTTAATCCTTCATTTTATTTTCTTGCGTTTTAGGAAGGCTCAAGTGATAATGATGGCTATTACAGTGATATCGAAGATTATGGAAACATCGACGAACCTATTATATCGACGCCTTTACAAAGTAAACAAAAAGTAAGTCTCTTTTTTTGAACTAAAATCTTTCCTCAAACAATAATTTGCATGAAAATAATTATGAAATTCATTTTTTAGCGTGTTAGTGCTTCCAACAATGCGAATGATCATCCACTTGCTTCGTCATTTCCTACTCCCCGACGTGTTCCACCTATTCAAAGAACTTATTCTTCATTAATCGCTGATCAAATACTTGCGGAAGAAAAGGTATGTAATTTTTCTTTTTCCTTTTCGATTATTGGATTTATTTTGTTTCACTTTTTAGGAACGTGAACTCAAACAACAACGCGAAAAATCTGGTAGCGATATGGAAAACAATGAAAATGAAATCGCAGACGATGATGAACAATTTGAAAACAATAGTAATGAAAATTCAGAGGATGAAGAACAACACTCTTTAACTGATGAATCGGAAGATGTAAGTTTATTTTTACTTTCTACAAATAAATATTTCGGTAAATTCAAAGTTCGAACATGCAAAACGTCATAACTTTTACATAGTCTTAAAATTCTTTTTTAGGATGATATTGTCTTTGATAATGATATGAATGGACAAGGTGATTGTAAATCAATTAAATCTTCAACATCAGGTGAATCATCATCAAGTAACCCTTTTTCATCAACTGATCCATTCTCATCAAGTAGTGGATCTTCATCATCAAATCAAAGTAGCGATTCAGCTGTAAGTTTTGCAAAGCATATTTTGAAATTTCTGTTATTATATTCCTGCTTTTTAGGTATCTTTACTGGGTGCCCTCTACAGACCAGAAATTATTAGTGTTAATATTGCTTCGAATCTTATATTCAATCAGGTATGGTTATTATATTGACGGGGAATGATAAAGTTGTTATTTTAGGAAGATGATGAACAAAGTGAATTAAGTGGATATGCAATGACGGATGAGGAATCTCTCGATGCATTATCGGAATTTAGTGATTTTGAATACGATAATGTACGTTTTATGTGTTATAAATTACAAGCATTTGTTATTTGATTTTTTAGATTAGAGATTATAAGAATACTGACTGTACAACACGAAAGTGGATTGAATGTTTTGAGAAAATTGAGTCTTTAGAAAATTATGTTTCATCTTTTTGGTATGCTTTTAATGGTAATTCGCTGTAATTATGTATTTTTTCGATTTTTTAGGCCTAAAGTTAAGGAATTGAATGATAAACGAAGTGAAATGATTTATGTTTTCAACAAACAATTAAGAAAACCTCGAAGCTTCTCAAATACAGATGTCTTTTATTTTAATGCCAGGATTGCAACAATTGAATCAAATCTAAATATTCTTGTTCCAGCAATTACAAATTTACAAGTTCATTTCATCAAAGATTCAAATCCTAAGATGGTGATGTTTCGTGGTTACAAATATTCCAAAGTTCCTGATGAACCTAAAGTCTATAGCTGCACATATGATACAGATCCTCTCGATCTATGCTTTGGACCAGGATATGGTTGTAGGGCAGAACTTATCCTTGATGAAAAAGGATTTCTTCAACCTCGAAGCTCCATCCTACACTATCATAATCGTGTTGAAGACGTATGTATTTTTTTAAAACTTTTATTTTATTTATTAAGTCAACTTTTTTATATTATTTTCAGGTTGGTCCAACTCTTGATGCACCTAAATCTGAAAGATCTGTGCTTGGGCGAATAACTTCTGAAGGAGATGAACCTGGAAATCGTGGGAAAATGAACAAATTTCTTAAAGAAAAGTTAAATGATTCTATGAATTACAAGTAATCTGCTTTTAAGTGATTTTAATCTCTATTTTGGTTTTTTAGTGTGGCAATTCAAGAAGCTAAACTTCATTATGAAAATATCCATGATTATGTTGAAAAGTTGAAAGTGATAAATCATGGTGAGCTGGAAGAAGGTTAGTTAAATTTAAAAAATACAATATATTTGTGCATTTCTTTTAACTTTTGCTATTTTTCAGCTGATTTAAATTACTTTAACTCGTTTAAAGAATGGATGGATTTCTTTTTGTTTCATGTAAGAATTGTAAATGTAACAAAATTGGATGAAATGAAATAATTTTTTGTATTATTTATTGTCAATAAATTTATTGTTACTGTTTGTCTTTGCTTTTATATGTCCGAAAAAGTTTTTGAAATTTTCTGTTTATAATCCAAAGAAAAGGATAAGTATAATATCCTATTTAGTTTTAAAATTATCAAAGTGGCTTTACTTTAGCTAGCCCAATGAGCATGTTCATAGAAGAAATGGGCATCAACGGGCCAAAAGACAGTAGGCATTAGCTAATTGTTACTCTTTTCACAAACAACAAGCAACCTGTATTTTAAAAAGGCAGATGCAAAGCGTTACCTTTAAGGCTGACGTTTCCTTTGTTGTTTCAAAACAAAGTAAAGGGATGGCTTTGTTTCGCCAAAAATAAAAGAAAGTTGAGCAGAAAACTAAACAAATGGCAATAATAATAACAATATGATAACAAGGAGAACAAAGTTTTAGGGATGGGCATGAGAGTAATTTGACAAGCAAGGGTTGTTTCATACGAGACCATGTAAAGCACTTATTTGAATCATTCGAGTTGTTCTAAACACAAATAAGTCTGTGGTTGCTGAAATAATATATTTTGATGCATTTTTCTTTATTGTCTGAGTCACATCAGTTATCGCAAACATTTATTCAAAACAAACTTTATTAATTATACTAACAAACAAAAAAGTTACGAAACAAAGAAAATATTTATGAAAAACACTTATTTCAACAATCCATAAATCAAAAATAACGATCAAAAACAAGAAAGAACCTGAAAAATAAATAATATTTTAAAATGTTTCAAATAATAGAATAAAGCTTACTTTTAAATTTAGTAAAAATTATAAATATCTAGAACATGCATCACCAGCAGCAGTTGGAATTTGTATTCTTTTTCTTTTGGTTGATATACCTTCTTCTGCTTGCCCTCGAGTTCTTCTATTGAATATTTCAAGAGTATAAGGATTATACATATTAAAAGGAAAAGAAGCAATTGAAATTTCTAATAGAGTTTTTAAATATTTAATATTTGGAATTCTTATCGAAGTTTTTTCAAGTAATGTTCCTTTGTTAACAGCCATTCGAACAATACCCCTATCATCTTTTTTTGGATCATTTTCAACATAACCAGGTTTGAATGATGGAATTTGAGAAACTTCTTTGAAAAAAACATGCATACTTATTTTTCTGATTCGATTTGAAGGCTTGATTTTCATTAGATCATGAACATATTTATCAGCAGCTTCATTTCCAGTTTTAATCGTTTTTGCTAGTAAAGGACCAATCAAAGGAATAACATGTCGAAAAACCAATTCTTCAGTTATCAAATGAGTCACGACAACACCATAAGACCATAAATCAGAAGCCAATCCAGCTTTAATACCCATAAATACTTCAGGAGCTTGAAAACACATTGAACCTTGAGGAAGCTTTTCTTTTTTCTCTATTTTTCTTTTTCTCTTTCCTTTTTCTTTTTGTTCAATCAATCGTGAATTGTTAAAATCGAAGAGTCGTGCATGTCCTTCGTGAGTCAAAGCGATATTATCAGTTTTGAGATCGCTGAAAAAAATAAAGTTTAGAAAACAAAATTCATAAAAAAAAAAGCTCACCCATGAGTTAATTTGTTTTTATGAAGAAATTCCAGACCACGTGCAATTTGCCAAAGAATAGTTCGTTTTGCTTCAAATGAAATCGTTGACTTTTCTTCAACCAGATGATACCATAAAGTTCCACCACCAACATATTGCATAAGTATAATCCATTCTGATCGATAATTAAATCCACTAAAAAGCAGCTTTGGAAAATATCGAGATCCTTCACCATCGAGAGAGAGAACACGAACTTCAGCTTCAATATCTTCGGCTGTTGCTTCGTCTTTATAAAATTTTTGAACAAATGTTGGAGGACTTCGATCGACGTCGGATGTGTAAACATGACCAAAGGAACCACAACCCAAATATTCTTTTTCATCCGCTCTATATATAAAGCGAGAACACATTCGTATGATTAGCTTGCTAAAAAACGTTTAGAATTATTTTTTTTTTCTCATGATAATATTTATTATTAACAATATTGTTTGGAAAAACTTTCTGAAAGTTTTCAAAGTTTTTTTGTTGATATAAGCTTACTGTTGGTTGTCTGTCGCTGTTGGTATACATTTCCACCATTTATTTCCATGATCTTCAAAAAATTTCTTCGAAGGATTATTCATTTCGTCGAAAGCGTAAAAATGCAATTTGATGGATTTTGTTTGTTGTACAAAAATGGGGCAAAAGAAGAGAGAAAATTTAATGTATTTTTTTTTGTCATCTTTCAAAATAAATTTGAATACTTAAGATGTCTTTTTTATTGTCGACTGCTTTTAATACTCCTCTACCAATCAAGTAAGGTCTAATTTGAAAAATATATTTTAAAGTATTAATTAAATTAGTTAAAACAATTTTTCCAACCGAAAAAATTTAATATTTTCAAAGCAAATCTAAAAAACTTTATCGCAAGAATTCTTATAAGTGGCGTAAAAGAAAAAATCAACTGCAAATGTCCATGATCATTCACCAACTTGAAATGAAGAAAAAACATTTTAAAATATAAAACTTTAGATCTTTTAACTGATATATTTATTTTTTTTAATCATTTTATACTTTATTTTTATTTTAACTTCTTGTTTTTTAAGTTTTGAAATACTTTATTGGTTAAGTGCTTTATTTTTTTTATATTATAAAAGTTATGTTACTATTGTATTTTTGTATTGAAAAAACTGTTGTTTTGAATATGAATTTTTATATAAAAAACCTTGCATTTTGATTATTTATTAATTGTATTAAAAAAAATGGCAAAATTTTTCTTTTCGAAATTTGAAACACTCATTGGTTGTGAAACTTTTTTTGCTGATAAAAATGTTGTTTTCACATAATTTTTTGAATTCTATTACGATACGATGCATCGCTTGGTTGCAATCCCAAAATAAAAATAAATGAATCCCTTTCCATAGCTTTTTTGGAATGAATTAAATGTTGTTAAAAATAGAGTTTGCTGTTAATAATATTTATTTCCATTGCTCATATTTAGAATATTAAAACCAATATCGAGTAAAAGATTAAAGTTTTGTTTAAAGTAAAAAGTTGAAATAACTTTTAACGTTGAACAAAAATATCAATAGAAGCGAAACAGAGAGAGCTTTTACAATTTAGAAATTTTGGTTGATTATAAATTTATGTTAATTGAAAAACAACATTTCGCGATGTTAACAAAACCTCGAAAGCCATCATCCGTTACGGCATTCAAGCTGAACCTTTTTGTGTCGTTTTTTTGTTGCTAAATTGTTTATGTAGTCGAATTGAATTTTATAATTAAATACTTTATCAAAATAAAACTAAAAACAATGATGACTTTTCTAATTGTTAAAAAAGATGCTCCCAAATTTGTAACTTTGATACTTTGGATGAAAAAATAATTGCTTTTTCTTAATTTAACAGAACAATTATGGTTGCAATGTTGTCGAAAATTTAATTAAAAAATATTAGCAAGATTCCTCATTATTTTTTTTTCCTATGGATATTGCAAAGCATTTTTTTATGCGGAATCTAACCACGATTTATTGTTTCATCAAGAAAAAACTGAAATAATTTTTTTATGTGGAAAAAGAGCAACAAAACCACCCAATTTATGGATCCCACGTTTGCATAAAATTTCGTATTTTTGTTTTTGGTTATCCAAAAATATACCAAATTTAAGGATTTTCTAATTTCCTGTTTGTTAAACGATTCTTTATTCATCTTTTTAATGGATTTTCACTTTTTTTGATGGAAAAACCGTTATCAACGAAGTCCACATGACTTCAAAAGCTTTTAAGGATTACTGTTAGTAAATATTTTTTACCTTTTTTGAACGAATTATTCGGATTGCAATTTAATCTAATTTTTAATGATTTATGAATATTTTCAATTTATATTGTCTTTCAATTCTCAATTATTTTTAAATTAATGCCATTCAAGGTGTTGTTGCTTCAAAGGTGTTTTACGGTTACTGTATTTTAAAATTTTACTTTTTGCTGTTTTTTTCGATAAAATTTCGATGGAATTTATTAAAATATGGATTCCATAGTTTTTGACATGAAGAATTCAAATAAAAATGTTCTTGGAAAAGCTGATAATCATTTTTGGTAGTTATTTTCTTCCATGGATTCAGAGTTTTCATGACCTTCGAAGAAATTAACTTTCACACATTTTTCGATTTTTTTGCACAATTTTTGGAGTTTGATTATAAAAATATTTCTACCAAATGTGTTGGACATGAACGAACTTAATCTTCATGATCCAAATCTTCTCAAGTTTTTTCTAAAAACAAAAAAAATTATTCAGCTAATTTATGATTGGTGAAGGAAGATTGAAGCCTTCGTAGCTTAAAGTTATCTAATCTTTATTTTCTTTTTAATTTTCTTGCATGTTTTCCACTTATCATAATAATTATTGAAGAAATATCAAATAAAAAAGCTATTTCGTTGTTTCTCAATTCATTGCTTCAAGGTCATCGAAGCCTCTCTTTTTTTTGTTGTTGCATTTTTGGTTGAAAACTTTTTGTTGGAGATTTTAAAATTATTTTATCGATACTTATAACTTACAAATGTTTTGTATTTGTTTATTAACGAGTCAGAAATATTTATCTTTCTAATCTTTAATTATTTCTTCAATGAATTATGTTTACAAGTCTCTCATATTTTGGCCCCAAATTTCTTAGAATTGTCTCTTTTTTGATGCAATAAATTATGTGAAACATTAATGTTGCATGTTTGCATATTAGTAAATTATTTTTTGCAGATTAGAAAGTTGTCAATCAATCCAAAAATTTCATAGAAAGTTGAATGGCGATCAAGAAAAAAGTTTCTTTTTTTTTCACAAGCATTTTTCCCTTTAGCATTTTTGTTGCATGTCAACTGCTTTTTTTGTTTTGAAGCTTTTGAATCATAAAAAACTGCTGCAATGCGATATACTTCAACGATTCTAATAAAAGCATTGCAATCAACATTATTTTTTGAATTTAAAAAGCTTTATTTATAAAATATTTATTTTTCAATAACAAATTCAAAAACATTAGTAATACAAAAGAAATAATTCAAAGAATAAATGGTAAACTTAGTAAAAAGCTTCTCCGCCACGTCAAGGCGTTTACCATGGAGAAGGTTAGATGAAGAAAAAACCTGAAAAAAAAAATGAAAATTTTTGAAAAAGAATTGAACTTTCAACCTTCCTCCCAACAATCGTCTGCTTTCCCACTGCTTCATAACGGGCAAAATATTTGAATTAAAAAAATGCTCATTCCTCAACACTTTTTTTTTCTAAAAACAAATTATAAAATGAGAAAATTTCAAAAAGTCTTTTTGAAACTTCCTCATATCCTAATTTGCTTTTAGACACAGTGTTTGGATAATAAATATTTATTACAAAATCAAATTAATACATGAAACAAAGGGATGATAAAAAAAAATAGAGTTATTATAGTTTTAAAGTTCTTCATCCTATATCATTATTCACAATAAAAACACTTCAGCCATCACATCGCAATTCCTTCTTTTCAAACATTTCTATGCCTAAAAAAGAGCCATAAATTAGTAAAGGAAAATAAAAACAACAACTATGCATAATTTTTGCAGGAATTACTTTCTCAAGAGGCATAAAAAATGGAGTAAAAAACTTACTTCATCGTCGTCATCCTTGATTGGCATAGGAGTTACATCAAGTTTTAAAACATCTTCCAACAAGTATGTAGCCAAGGTTTTCAAATCTTTAGTTACTATTTCCACTTCGTTCTAGAAAAGAATATTTGGTGAAAAAGATATTAATGATTTGGTTAAAACATACCATCTTCAAGACAAATTTCCCAACCTGGTTTTTACTTGTTCGAATAAGGATAGTGGAGTTTTTGTAATAAAGGTTAAACATAAAAAGAACAGTATCATCTTCAAACATAATTACAACCAAATAATCGCCATTCTTAAGAAGAAGTTTATCAACTTCAAATGCTTCTAAGCCATAATAAACAAAAGGCAATTCAATTTCCTCGATTGCTCCAGCCAATCTAATATCAACTTCGGCGGTCTTTTTTCTTTTAGTGAGTTTGGCAAGAGTTTGAAGACAACAATTGAGACGTTTTTCTTTAAGCAAAGTATTGATTTGTTGCATGTAAAATTCATCTGTTGGACGTTTAACAACCAACGTAACATTTTTTCTATCCTCCTAAAGTGTAAATGTTTAATGAAATAGATGATTCAATAATGTAAGTAATTAACTCACAATCAAGCTGGAGATAATACTAGATAACATATTTGATGCAGACATTTTTGAAATATTAACTCCAATGGATAAAATGCAATCACATCGAACAAGGTATTTTTCAAAGATGCTGCCTGAAAGATAACCATATTATTTTTTGTTAATCTGATACCATTAAATGTTTGTAAGCGACAAACCTTCAGGTACTTGTTTGACATAAAACTTCTCAGCAACTTTTACAATCTTTAAATCAATATTTCGGTGATTTTCAGTGTTCATGATTTTATATTCCTTATAACGAAAAGCTGGGAATTGAACGACATCTAAAGCATATTTACGAGGAAGAACTTGACTCTAAAAATTAATTTTTAAATTTTGTAAAAATCAAGCACTTTTTAATTATAATGTAGCAACTGTAAAGCCCAAAAACATGAGGGATTCGCTGAGCATTTCACGATAAAGTCTAAAATTAATGAATCGTGTGCTTCGAGAAAAAAATGGCGAGCATCTCCCCAAGCTAAAGGAAGAAAAATTCATTTATAAAGTTATAGTTTATCCTATCTAACACAAAGAATACAATTGATCGACCCTTCCTTGCGGAAAGGTGATATATTAAAAAACTTTCAAAAAAGAAAATCTTTAAATTATTTGATGTTTACCTAGATTGCTTTAAAAGCGATTTGATTAAAGAAAAAGTAACAATATGAAACCATAGAAAATGTTTGAAAAAGTTTTCTTTGTTCCATTTTTTGTATTCAGCTATAATATTATATTTGCCATCGAAACAAATAATTGGAAACAAAATATTGTAAACGTTGTCTTGACTTTTACTCCTCTAATCCTTCATAAACAATGATATGTTAACAGTTGCTACTTTTCTAATATTTTTTGATAACAAATTTATAGTTAGCTTACCTCCTTTTGAGTTGTAATATTATACAAGCCTGGCTGTTCGAACATTCCCATAAATTGTTCATAAGAATTTACCAGTATTTTGTTTACCTTAAAAGGAAAAATATTAGTATTACAATTTTAAAAGTTAAAGACTTTACAGTACGGATAACATATCCGATTTTCAAAATATCGTAAGCAGGACCAGATTTATCGATTGAGATGATTTCAAGATCATGATCAACATGGAATCCAAGATGGTCACCACTTCGCAGATATAGCAGGATATTTTTCAATACAGGTAAAGCTTCAAAGGATAATTCGTCATCATTATTGGAAGCATTGTAGAAATTTTTTAATGATTTAACATTTGTTTTGCTTTCCTTATTAGATATTTCCACTTGTTTTGATGCATCACCAGCTCTGCCAACATTCTGAACACACGAAGCTTTCAAACTAACAGTGAGGGAATCTTTCATATTGGTATTCATAATACTAAAAAAGAAATAATGGTATTAATAATGTTTATTTATATTAACACATTCAATAAAGCTTTTGTTTTCATTATTGTTTAGTTTGTCACTTCTTCACCTTCAGTTAATATCCTCCTTCATGGGAGCTACATGATCAGCGAAAAAAGAGGGCAATCTCATTGTTAAATTCTATGGTAAAAGTTATTTGAAAGTCGAGAAAAAAGGGAGCTAAATGGGTGCTAAAGTCTCAAATAAGTGCCTCGTGTGCTTCACGAAAAAATTCGCGAGCACTTCCCCAAGCTAAAGGAAGGAAATCCCATATTTTAAGTTATAGTTTATCCAGTACAACACAAAGAATACATATAATCAAGCATTCCTTGCGGAAAGATGATATGATAAAAAAAGTTTGAAATAAGAAAATCTTTAAAGCTCTTCATAACCACTAAACTAATGCTTCATTCAAGCAAACAATCAAACATACAAGGGATAAAGCAATGCATCATGCATGTAAATCTTAACTCTAAGAAGCTTATTGTGTGTCCAAAACATTTCTCTTACCTCTTAAACGCTACGACTAGTGTGCTAGCACCTTGCTAAACATGTAAGAAAGAACAAAAAGTTATATGAGCAACAGCAAGAGTTGTAACGCTTGAGTTACATGCACCCCAAACCAAAAGCATCCTTGTTTCAAACTACAAGACTAAGAAAAACGTATGTGAATCCTTTGGGGAAGGTAGGAAAAGGTTCAAACGACTAAATGATAACCCCGGGACAACTAAATCTCAAAGGGTTAAAGCTTCCAAGAAGCAAAACTTATGGAAGGCTAAAGCTTGCCTTAAAGCTATAGTAAGCAGCGGCAAAAGCTTTGTCATAGGTTGAGAAAGGAAGGCTAAAAGTTAGCACATGGCTATGTGCAGAAGTAAGTTATGTCAAACAAAAAGAAAAATCATACAAAAAGTTAAAAGAAGTCATTACATAATCATCCCCTTAACCCATATAAAGTAACAGTATACTATAGCCAACGCTTTCGTTGAAGTTATTATGTAACAATCTATCAAAAAGTGAGACAATGGCTTGAAAGCTCAATGATCATTGGTAATTCTTCCAAATAAGTAGTCTTGAGTTTTGATATCATTTTAGTTTTCATTTTATCATCAATCACTTAGTTTTGGCCATGAATGTTTGCGTATTATAATAATGTTTGAATTGTATGATGGTTTCAATAATGTGTGTTAATAGGATTAGTTGTGAAAGTGAAGTGACAAAACTAAACATAGACAGAAAACAAAAGCTTTACATACGACAAAGAAAAGAAAGAAAATTGACTAACCTTTCTTGGATCACTTCTAAATAAAACAAAATATTCAAATAGTTGAGCTTTTTAAAGCTTTGATGATGATTTCTTAAAGGGGTTTGATTTCTTTTCAGCTGAAATATTAATGGTTTTAGAAGCAATAAAGGAAAGAAAAAACAACTAACCTTTTAAAAGCTTCACAGAAGTTAAAAATGATTCTTTTCAACCAATTTAGGAATATTTGATGATTGATTAACGACGACGAAATCTGGGAAGAAGAAAAAAAAGTTATGACGAAGCTCAGAAAAAAAAACATGCAAAATTTTATTTTGCAAGCACACGACGTTCGCATCGAGAAAAATTTTTGATGTGAAAAAAAAGCAGCTGTTTTTTGATTGAAAATCTTCAACAAAAAAAATAGCTGGCGACACGCAACAAAAATGCCAACAGGAAAAATGCTTGTGAAAGCTTTTTTCTTCATCGCTATCCAACTTTTTATGAAGTTTTTGGATTGATTTGACACTTTCTAATCTTCAAAAATAATTTACTAACCTACAAACATGAAACATTAATATTTGACATAATTTATTCCAACAAAAAAGAGACAATTCTAAGAATTTTAGGGCCAAAATATGAGAGACTTGTAAACATAATTCATTGAAGAAATAATTAAAGATTAGAAAGATAAATATTTCTGACTCGTTAATAAACAAATACAAAACATTTGTAAGTTATAAGTATCGACAAAATAATTTTTAAGACTCGAACAAAAAGTTTTTTCAACCAAAAATGCAATAACAAAAAAGAAGAGAGGCTTCGATGACCTTGAAGCAATCCATTGAGAAACAACAAAATAACTTTTTTATTGATATTGCTTTAATATATATTTTGATAAATGGAAAACATGGAGGAAAATTAAAAAGAAAATAAAGATTGGATAATTTTATGCTACGAAGGCTTTAATCTTCCTTCACCTTCATAAATTAGTTGAATAATTATTTTTGTTTTTAGAAAAAAATTATGAAGATTTGAATCATGAAGATTAAGTTCGTTCATGTCCAACACATTTCGTTCAAGCGTAAAAATATTTTCATAATCACACTCCAAAAATTGTGCAAAAAAATTGAAAAATGTGTGAAAGTTTACATCTTCGAATATCATTGAAACTCTGAATCCATGGAAGAAAAAATTAGTAAAAAATGAATATTACTTTTTGCAATAACATATTTTATTTGAATTCTCCATGTCAAATACTATGGAATCCATGTTTTAATCAATTCCATCAAATTTTATCAAAAAAAAACAGCAAAAAGTAAAATTTTAAAATACCGTAACCTTAAAACACCTTTAAAGCAGCAACACCTTGAATGGCATTAATTTACAATAACAACTGAGAATTGAAAGCCAAAATAATTTTTAATATTGATAAATATTTAAAAATTAGATTAAATCTCAATCCAATCAATTCGATCAAGAAAAGTAAAAAAATATTTTAATAATCGTAATCCTTGAAAACTTTTGAAGTCATGTTGACTTCTTTGATAACGTTTTTTTCCATCAAAAAAAGTTAAAATCCTTTAAAAAGATGAATAAAGGATCATTTGACAAAAAGGAAATTTCAAAATCCTTAAATTTGGTATATTTTTGGATAACCAAAAACAAAAATACGAAATTTTATGCAAACATGGGATCCATAAATTGGATGGTTTTGTTGCTCTTTTTCCACCAAAAAAACATTATTTCTGCTTTTTCTTGATGAAACAATAAATCGTGATTAGATTCCGCATAAAAAAATGCTTTGGAATATCCATAGGAAAAAATGAGGAATCATGTTGTTGATCCACCATTGAAGAAAGAAATAATTATTATTACTTTTTGTTGCAACTCTTTGAACACAGCTTATTCACTCGTAAAAGTTGGTTCTTATTTCCACCAAATCCAGTCAATAATCCTTCCATTTTTAGTAGCCAATTCCTTTCACTTTAAACATTCGAAAAAAGCATTAATAATACTCGCATAAAAATCTGCAAAAGTTCTTTCTTCGCTTCCTTCAATTTTTTTTGTTAAACATCAAAAGTCTCTTCATCCTTTTTGAATTATTTGTTATTAATTAGTCTCGATTTTTATAGTTAAATCTTCGAGCAAAAATAATATTTGGTTGATCGTATTTTTTACATCCAAATCATAGCAGATGATAACACAAAATTTGTCCATACAAAACTTCCTTTTGGACCTTACAGCGAATAATACAGTAACATGTGAAACATTCATTCGGCTGCTTCACTTTTTTTGTTGTTGCTTCAAACCTTCGAAGTTTTTAGCTTCTTTTTCGGATGCTTCATCGATTTTTTTCTGCTTGTTTTTTTCGAGTTTTAACACATACTTTCATTTTTTAGGTACTCAACTATTTATCATACAAAGCTACCATAGCTGTCATAGACTCGCGTGCTTCATTAACATGGATACCTCTTGGAAAGAATAATGGAATTGATTGTTTAACTTTGAAGACTGACTTTCTTTCCGATGTGGTTCAAGAAGATGTAAGTTAAACTACTTTCATGGTTTAATAATAGCTTAGTTTTTTAGGAATTAAACTTATTGGAATCTTGCAGAGGTGTTGATTATCAATCAAATAGTAAAGACTTCATGTTTAATGGGACTGTGTTTGATATGGTAAGTTTTTTATTGGTTAACCTTAACTATAGCTTTGGTGCATACAAACTTTTCATTATCTTTACTTTCATTTTTTAGCGCACACTTCATGATAAAGTTTCTTCATGTGGAAAGTGAACAATATGTGAAGATATCAAAGATGAAATAGTTATCGAAGAAACATGGAAGAAACTAAAATCTCCTCATGATCCTGGAACTGTTCATTCTCCATACAAATCTGAGGATAATGCATTGAACTCAAAAACACCTTTTTCATCTCGAATGGATATTCAACATTATATTTTTGAAAATGCGTGAAATCATCGAGCAAAGATGTGTCATCAGATAAAGATAAAGAATGTGTGGATCGATATGGTCAAAATATCCTCTTCCTGATGAACTTGGTGGATGTGTAATGTTTCAACATAAGAATCCTTTAACAAACAAAACTGAATTCTTCATGCCTATGGATAAACGGGATTTGGTTTAAATTGTCTATGTATCTTGCTGAACATTATATACGAAATGATAGCGCTATCTTGGGCAGACTTTTACCTGGAAAAATGGTTAGTGCATGTTTTGGATTAAAATGCTTCTTTTATAACCATAATAATATTTACAGGCTGATAATGAAGATCATAACTGTCTCACACTTTTTATTGAAGATGATTACAAATGTTTGTTCATTGCATTTATGCACCATTAGATTCTTGGATGTTTAAAGCCACCGATCCTGAAGCATATTTTTGTCCAAAAGAAGGTGAAATGAATCATACATATCCTCAAGGTGATTCGTCTTATATGTACGTTGATGCTGTGAATATTGTAAATTAAACAAGAAAAATCGATTCGTCACACTTTGGATTTTCTAAAGTAAGTTTTCTTCTTTAGCATACTTATTGAGAGTTTATGGTCTTAAAATTCCATCTTTTAGAATTGTTACATTTCAACAAAGTTTTCTCCTATATCGGTTTCTAATGGCGTTGAAGTTTCTTTGGAATTAAGAGCAATTGGATCTGAAGCAAAGTGTGTTCTAGCCTTACTTTTAATGCAAATGCAAGCAGTGACGAGTATGCCAAAACTATTAAAGAATCGATGATGGAATATTTTCCTTGTGATGATCAAAATACAGCTACGGTAAACTTTAATAACTAACTATATACTGCGGCCTTTTCATTTATAATATTTTTAGGTATGTTTTCAAGTTGAATCAAAGGACCTTTTTGTTCAGTATGCTCAAATTCTTGATACAGTAAGATCCACAATCTTATTTGACAATTGCTTCTTCCAAAATCCAACAGCATCAAATAAATGTTATTATGAAGTTGACACGAAAAATGTACCAAGAATCCATAGATTTCCTCCTAAATTCATTCCAAAGCTTGAAAAGAATGAACGTATTTCAACCGATGATGCATGGTCAACTACCAGTGAAAAAGAACAACATTGTGGATATGTGTATTTAACCAATGAAGATAAACAAGAATGCTATGATAAACTTCTAAATATGGATGAATCTCCAAGTAAAGCTGTTGATTATCTTCGTGACGAATACAAAGATTACAATAAAAGTGGTAAAGCATTGATTTGCAATTGTTATAGTTCTCCAGAATGTGATATCCGTGGTATAGTCAATAAAGCATTGGACGATCATAAAGATGCAAGTCGTTTATCCTTTTTACTACTGTAATCTGTCTTAATGCTACCTCATATGTGCTTTCATTTTTAGGACCTCATGTGTAATGTTGGAAACATAATCGACGATCATTCCGTTATAAATGATACCGTTCAATCAATTCCATCTGATTTCTTTTGTCTTGTTAAGCTAATGATTGACTTAATAAATCACAAACCGATAAAGAAATATGAATTTAGTATTTATGATCTTCCTGTTCACATTAAGGGTCAAGATTGTCCACCTTTCTCTGAATTAGACCAATCACTCCATGGTGTTACAAATACTGATACTGTTATCAAAGGTTGCTGACATGACTCTAAAATGAATGTGTGAGTTTAAACTTCTAAAACTTCCATTTTTATTATATTGTTTTTTTAGGTATTATTGTTGCTGTCGAACTTCAAAAGAACCATGTAATACTCAAAAAATTATCGAACTTTTTAACGGTATTGAAAATGGCGATGCAAGAAAAGCTCAACAACGTATTAACTTTGGCTGTGAATTCAACCATGATATTCTTACAAACGAAAGCAAAACAACTTGTGCTAAATCTGAAGTTCGTCATAATGTTTTAATGCGATGTTATGGAGTTTTCAAGTTTACAACCTCCTAATCTTTCTTCACTCTTTGTTGTTTTCACTTTTTTGTGCACTTTTTTGTTTTCGTTGTTTGTTTTTTTATAAAGTTTAATATGTTGTTTCATGTTTTTGGATTAATCGTTTTCATATTATTCCATTTTTCCTTCAATTTTGGCAGGCTTTTTTAACATTCTTATCACATATGAGTCATTAAAGCATTACTTGTTGCATCCGTTTATGCATTGACTAATCACTGAGTTTTTGGTGTTTTTCTTTCATATAATCTGAATAGTTTTGGAGTTTTAACAGCTTTAGTTTTTTATGCTACTTGATTCAAGCGACGATGTGTGCTACATTAACTCAATGTTTTGCAAGAGAAATAAGAAAGCATTTTTTTATGTTTCGATTTGGATATTATTATTATCCTTGGGTGCCATTGAATAAAAGAAAAAAGACAAAATCAACGATCAAAAATACTTTAATATGCGCAAAACCATTGACACATCTTCCATTGATGGAAGAGGATTATGTTGCCACACATGTAACAACAATCAAGCAACGTTTGTTAGGAAACGGAAAATAGTTTCGACCATAAGACTTTGTTTGATCTAATAAAGGTTAATTCAGATGTGGAAAGCTTGCAAAAGCCTTTGCTATCAAAAATCCCAACACTTTTTTTACTTTGTTTCCATTTTTTTTTTTGTGTTCAAAGTGAAAGTTTCTTCTTTCTTTCTCGTTCTTATTAGTTTTATTCAACCTCGATTATTATTAACCACTTTTTGAGCAAAAGAAATAAATATTTTTTCCAATTTTATAATGGCCATTTTTACAATCGAAACAAATCATGCGATCATCAAAAAAAAATGTTCATTTCTAAACCCCTTTGGGCCTTACAGCGAAATATACAGTACATAGCAAGCGAAACACGCAGCTGCTTCACTTTTTTTTTGTTTCAAGCAAACGAAATCCTCTGCTTCGCATAAATTTTTCATTAAACTTTCCACCAATTTGACGTTATTTTTTTTAATCGGTTTTAAGAGATGCAATAAATAGGCATCAAACAGAATAGGTAGTTTTAGTATTAGGTTATCGCGCTTTTTATCGTTTTCTTTAAGCTTTTTATATTTTGTAGCAAATTTTTGTGATACGAAAAAATTAATATTTCTTTCTTCCTCTTTTGTTTTTGTTTTCTTGGACATTTTGTTGATGCAGTAGTTTATTAAGGCGGAAATTGATTGAAGTAATTATTTGAGAAGCTTTTTCATATATAAAGCATACATAAAGATTTTCCACTTTTTCGATGTACCCTTTTTATGGATTTTTGAGATACACAAATGAGGGATTATATATGCAGCATTAGTAGTTTGGGATATTGGCGGTATTTTTTCGAGTTCATCTCGTTTTTTATCTTTTTAACTGATTTTATGTTTGTATTTTTGGAACCAATAAATAAATCTTTCTTTCTTTTTCGTCTTTGTTTTGCTCTAATGAATATGTTGTGTAAATAAATGTTGTTGTTTTGACTTCTTTGACATTTTGTGGATGCAATCGTTTATTAAGGCGGATCAATCATTTTTAGTCATTATGAGAGCATACTTTCTTAGATAAACCAATACTTTTCATATTGTTTCTTTGTCGTTTCACAACATTTCTATGAACATATTTTCTTTTTACCCCTATTTGCTTTTTTTATTACTCTTTTATCGCATAATGAATAGAAATTAATCCATTGTATCATTCGAGATACTTTTTGGCTATTTATAGCCTTCTTGTGAGGCTTAAAAGCTTCTTTATTACGAAATGAAACACCTTTTTCCTGCATTTTTTGATATCGTTATCCTTTCACATCATTTTAAACCTTTGTTCTTTCTTTTTGTTTGCTTGTCCATCATTCTTTTTATTGCCTTTTTGAAGAGTATCAATAAGCCTTGAACCATCTTTTTACCTTTTATACGTTTTGCAATCATACATGTGCCTAATGCCCGCAACTTCTCTCTCCCCCTTTTTTATGACATTAACTAAAGTTTTATTTTTCTAGTAAGATAAAGAGATGCAAAGATGAAATGACGAGTGATGGAAAATGTTGCTGAAATGATGGTTGAAAAAGAAAATGAAGTATGAAACTTCATATGTTTTATGTAAAAAATAATAATGATGGCGGAATAAAGAATGCTGATCAAGAAATATCGATGTGTAAGGGTATGTTTCTATTTCTTCTTTATGTTTTAAATTGATTTGCTGAGCCAAACCCGTATTTATGTTTTTGAAATCTTTTCTTTGCCATAACTAACGTTTCTTTTCCTTGTTGGTATTTTTGTCTCTCTTTTTTACTCCGCTTTTGATCATCCTTTTAAGTCCATATTAAAAGTAACAACTTTCTTTGAGACTTCTTATATCCTTTTACGCTTCTCTTGACATTGTCGAGACGAAATTTATCTTCTTTACCACTTGTAAAGTTTTGGTCATTTTGGTTAATAGTCTTTAAGCCTCTTACATTTCATTAGATGATGTTATAAGTTCAATAAATCTTTTTTGGTGAAAGGAACAAAATCGTTTCATAATGGGTTTCATTTTACTTTCTTTTACTTTCGATTTTTTGGCAGCCGTTGTTTATAACATGCTTACAACAAATATATGAGTGAAGAGAATGAGGGCATTACTTATTGAGTCCTTTAATGGGTTGACTAATCATTAATGAATCTGTATTTGTTTCATCTTTGTTTCATGTTTTTTTTGACTTTATTGTGTCTTTGTTTTGTATTGCTTGCTGTTGTTGTATTACATACAAAAACAAAGAAACTATGTGTTATTTTGTGTTGGAAATAAAGGATTTCAAATACAAACTTTGCGTTGTTTTTCGTTCAAATCATGTGAGCTGTTTTTGGATGTTCAGCAGCTTTAGTTTTATAACTTCTCGATCGAAGCGTGCGATGACATCGGCGTTAACACTTATTTTTTGCAAGCAGAAACATACCTTTTATTTTTATTCTTCTATCTGAATATTGTTATCCTTGGATGGCATGAAATAAAAGAAAAATTTCAACGATCATTAAATAAACAAAAACCTGCATCAAAAATATTGAAACAACATTCACTGATGGACAATGATATTGCAGCCGGTGTTCCGTCAATCACGCACGATAGAAAGTGAATGGAAAACCGTTTCAATTTTAACTTTTTCCAACTAAAAAAGGCTTTCATTCCCTCACTCTATCTCCCTTCGGATAATTCCATGTTTGAAGCTTTAGCTAAGCTTCTTAATCTTTCTCTTCCTCGTCTTTCTTTATCAACATCATATTTAACTTGCGCCGCTTCCAAGGATTACTTACAAAAGTTTTCCAAGTTTGTTTTTGTTTGTATCTCAAAATCTTACATATTCGAACAATACCAAAAAGATCCATATCAAATAAAAGAAACAAAAAGAAAAATTACAATAATAAACATTTATTAAACTCAAAAACAAATACATAAATTCATACATATCAAACAACAACAACAAAAAACATAATATCTAACCAGCTAACATTCCAGGTAAATCTTTCGGATGAGTATGGATCAAGTTTGATTTCTCAACAAATGTCAAAGGATATTTACTCAACTTCTTATAGGCTTCTTTGATTTCAGTTTGATATCGATGAGCTGTTTTGCTTTTATCCAAATATTTGAGAGCTTCATAGATCACAGTATTATGAGGAATACATGCTTTGTTTTCAGCTTCTGAATTAACATGTTTGACGCCAGATGATTTTGATCTTCTTTTAAGAACATTTGAGAAAGATACATGATGCTTTGAAACGAATGCTATAGAACCACCAAAAGATTGCTCGGCTTTGAAATGTGGACGAACTTCTACTATTGGATGCTGAACGCATTGATGTTCACGAACTCGGCTTGCATTCAAACCTCCCATATCAGCTTTGTAAATGTTCATATCATCAACGGTAAACAGAGAGTTCAAAGTTTGAAGTTTCGATAAAGCAGCTTCTCCATCTTCCTCGTCTTCTTCAATATCGATATCAAGCATTAAGGAAACTCTATATTTAACTTCTGCAGCTTCAAACAATTCATTACAAAAGTATTCATCTTTGACAAGTTCAGCATAAGGAATTTTACCAGATCTTCTTACATCAGGTAATCGAAATTGAAGCTTTTCATCTAAAGCTGTTGAACCAAGATGCCCATATGAGTTACCAAACCAATGCTCTCGTAGACCTTCATCATAGTTATCATTGGCAAAAACAGGAGGATTGAATGAACCACTAACAGCTTTATTAGTAAACATAACATTGGTTGGAACATGAGAGTCATCGATATCTTCTTTGACGTCAGTCGCTGCAGCTATTACGTTCGTTTGATTACCATCAGCTTCAAAGGTTACAGTTAAAGATGCATCGTCGTCGATGTGCTGCATATATTTTGAAAAACTAGCTTCGAATTCATGGCAATTATCAGCAAGACGTAAAGTTGATTCACTAGGTTCATATGGTATCTGAAAAGTAAAATGTATGAAAACAGAAAATTTCGTTGAATGAAAATCACTTTAAAAGGTAGCTTCAAATCAAGCATATTCATCTTTTCATCTTTGACTTCTTTAAGACCATCGACCTCCATAACTTCAGCATTTTCATCGTCGCTATCATTGAGTGCTTGCTAAAATATACATACATTAGTTAATTCAATCAAGTCTAATAAACAACTAACTTGTAAAGCGTTTTTGTTTATCGCAGCTTTACCAATTGATGCGAGACGATCAGCAATTTTTCGAGCTTTGTTTTTCTTATTCTTTGCAAGTTCTTTTTGTAAAATCAATGATGGCTTCAATCTTGGTAATCCATCAGGAGTTATCTTGTTTTCGGCGATAGCTTTCTTAAACACTTCCTTTGATTTTATCATAGCTTCGAGCTCAGCTTTCATTTCACCAATAGGTTTCATTTCATCTTTCTGCATAAACATTTTTCGAAGTTGAATATATTCTTCTTTTTGAGCAGCAATTGATGGATTTGGAGTGCCATGGATATTCTTGTTCGTTGGTGCCTTCAACCTTGGACTGTTGATCCAATCTTTCGTGTTCTTTAAGATCGTTAAAGCTTCATTATGGTTCAATACAGCTGAGCGAGGATTAAGAATTTTTTCTACCCTAAAAAACAAATAATAAAGTTTGAGTGTTAATTGAAAGTGATAAAATGACTTACCATAAAATTTCATGCGGCATCTTTTTGAAGATGATGGATATTTACAAAAGTTGTAATAACTATGTAACTGAATTACTTCAAGAAGGTATTCCAATAATTAAAAATCCTGTAAAAAGAGATGCAACAGCAAAGAAGAAAGAAGAAAGAATTTGTTGGAAGTAAAAAAGACGCAAGCATTCGCCACTGGCGTTCACATTCTTGCATGCAAAATGCCATAATTTTTTGATGTTTTGAAAACTTTGAAATCGAAAAATACAATATTTAATTTTTGATGGATAAAAATTACTAGCAATCATCTAACTTTTGGCAAAGTTTAAACATAACTAAAAGCTTTTAATTAATTTTATGTAACTGATTTGTAAACAACGTACGAAAACCATTTTATTTTAGCTCATGTTTTTCATTGTTGGTTTTGTTCCTCAAAAAAATGTTAGACTGCACAAAATTTTGTGATATTTTTGACAAAGTTTAAATTACTTTTTTTTGAAATCTGTATTTTGTATTTATTTTCTAATAATTATGTTCACAATCATGAACCCAAACTAAACGAAGCTCCTTTTTTTCATCAAAGTTTTTCTAACACTTTTTTTTGCAAACATCAAAATCAAATATATTTTTTTCTAACGTTGAACATGAAAAATGGTATAATTAGCTGCAGTTTTCATTTTTTGATATCAATGACTAGTATTTCAAGATCCATTTCTTTAAATAAAATCCAAAACCTTCCATGACTTTTGTTACGTATGATTTTTTTTGGGTGTAAAAGCAACATTACTAAAAGGTGAAACACCAATAGACATATCTTTGAAAGAATAACAATGCCTTTGAACTCATTTTTATGTTCCTTTTGCCTTTTTTTCTGCAGTTGCTTGCTTGTTTGTTTACCTTTTCATTTATTGTTTTGAGTAAAAGAAAACTTCCTTGAGGTGGCTTTTAACTTTTGTAGTGACAAAGAACTTTGAAATGGGCATTAAAGGACTAAAATCTTTTAATGTCTCATTCTTCAACGATTTTTTTTATAAACATTTTCTTTCTTAAAACAAAATTTCCTCTTTTTTTCCTTCGATTTTAGGGTTTTTTTTTCTTCAATTATTTATGAAGACATTTGATATAAAATTACAAAAGTTTATTCAAAACAAAAATAAATATTAGAAAACAAAGAAAACGTTTACATTTATCAAATAAATTAATACAATATTTAGTGACAAGCAAGCATGTTTCTTCTTCACCATCCAAAAGCATTCTTTTCGCAGGTTGATCATCAAATATTTCCAATGAATTCTTTCTTCTTATATAACTAGACTTCACATCATTTCCTCCTATTTTTGTCTTCTTCAGCTCCAAGAATTTTTACTTGAGATTTGAAATATTCTACAGTTGGAATTCGAATTGAAGTTTTTTGAAGTTCTTCACTTTTTTTACCACCTACAGCTGCAATACTTTCATCCTCTTCTTCATCCAACGAAAAAGCACGACCAGGTTTGAATAATGGAATTTGAGAAACATCATTGAAAAAAACATGAGTACTTATTTTTGTGTGTCGATTTGATGGTTTGATTTTCATTAGATCATGAACATATTTATCAGCAGCTTCATTTCCAGTTTTAATCGTTTTTGCTAGTAAAGGACCAATCAAAGGAATTGAATGTCGGATAATCAATTCTTCAGTTATCAAATGAGTCACGACAACACCATAAGACCATAAATCAGACGCCAATCCAGCTTTAATACCCATAAATACTTCAGGAGCTTGAAAACACATTGAACCTTGAGGAAGCTTTTCTTTTTTCTCTATTTTTAGTTTTTCCTTTCTTTTTTCTTTTTGTTCACTCAAACGAGAATTATTAAAATCCAAGAGTCGAGCATGTCCATTGTGAGTCAAAGCAATGTTGTCAGTTTTGAGATCGCTGAAAATAATAAAGTATGTTTTGAAAAGAAAATTCATAAAAAAAGAAACTCACCCATGAGTTAATTTGTTTTTATGAAGGAATTCCAAACCACGTGCAATTTGCCATAGAATAGTTCGTTTTGCTTCAAACGGAATAATTGAATGTATATCAAAAACATGATATTTGAGAGTTCCACCATTTATCCATTCCATAATTAAACACCATTCTAATGACATATTATATCCACTGAAAAGCAGCTTTGGAATATATTCAGATCCTTTACCATCGAGAGAGAGAACACGAACTTCAGCAGCAATATCTTCAGCTGTTGCACGACCATTATAAATTTTTTTTACAAATATTTGACTTGGTCCACTAAATGTCACACCCCAAATTCTACCATAAGAACCATTTCCCAAAGCTTCAATTCGCATAGCTCTCCATTCAAATTCAATAGATTTTATGATAATGTTTTTGCTATAAAACAACGTATTTTTAGTATTTATTTTATAAAAAATATTATAAAAGAAAAGGCGAATGGATTAGAGAGTGCAGTGCCATTAATTATTTGATTCAAAAACTTTATTAATTTTTCCCAAAATATTCCAAAAAAAATTTCCTGCTTTTTATTTTGAATGTTTTAAAAAAATGTTAACTTACTGATTCTTACGATCCCATTCCTTTTCTTTACATTTCCACCATTTGTCTTTATAAACTTCAAAAATTTCTGGTGATAGATTATCCATTTCTTCAATATTTTAGTTAAAGGTTGTGTCGTTGCACTTTATAAAATAATCGAAAAAGTGAATTCTTTATCAATACATGAAAGTATAATTTCCATTAATAAAATTTAAATAATTTTTGTTTATTCTCTTTAATTTTTTATGGTTGGTGTAATTTTTTTATTTGAAAAAAAAAAATAGTTCAAAGAAAAATGGCTTTAAACTAATTTGTTGTATTGGAGATTCATAAATTTCATTATAAATTCTTTGAGATAGTTTTCAAGAAAATTTCTGCTTTTTTCCTACTGATTTTCTTAGTTTAATAATGACAAGTTGGCTACTCTCAAAATGTGCATATACTTGAAAACATTTTTGACCACCTAATCGATCGATTTGGGATTTACCAATTTTTCATAACTATGCATTTTCTCGTTTCATTTGACTAATTTTGTGAAGGTCTCATTCTCAACGTAATTTTAAACTTTTTAATTTATAATTAAACTTGAATATTCTTTGACGCAATGATTGAACATGAAAATGATTAAAAAGGCTGAGGATTTTGCGTTTTATTCGCTTCAAGTGGCGACCAAAATTCAGAAGGTGCATTTCCTCATCTTTATCTCACTTTTTTTTTGAATCCTTCCTAGTAATTTTGATTGTTCGTTCGTTCGTGCGAGCTCGGAAATGATGCATGGGAAAATTGCAAAGAAAATGAAAAAAATTGCATTAAAAAAAGAATGAATGCGCAAGGAAAGAAAACGCGTTTGCATTTCATAAAAAGGAAGAGGTGATGAGCGGTCGTTTGTTTTTTGAGGAAGCGATTGTTGTTATCCAATGATCCAATAACAAGAAAGAGATCCAAGGCCCCAATAGCAATAGGAGGATCAAAGGAACCTTAAAAAAACCTTTGACATTAAAGAATTCAAAGATAATATAAGATTCTATAATAGTTTCCATGCTTTTGCTTCGTTTAATGCAGATATCGTTAAATTTGGAGTTAATTGTCCACGATCATGGAAAATTAAAAACTAATTTTTTATATTGCAATGAAACAAGTTACATCGCTGGCCGAAGGCCGGCGGAGCTTCTAGTTTAACATATAAAAATGGTTAAGAATTTTAATTTTTTGCTTCCAACGACTAAATTTTTAAAGATGTTTTAATCAACAAAAAAATATTTCCTTTTTTATTTGCTTTGCAAAACATAGAAAAAAAACTAAAAAAATTTAAATAGCACTATTGTGTAATAAACTAATTAATAAACACAACAACAAACATATTAGCTAAAAGCTCAAAAAAAGTTTTTTTTTTTTTAAATGTTTCTTCTTCATTTCAAGTTGATCTATGATAAACTTGAAAGCTTGCATTGGATCCTTTCTTTTACGCCACTTATCAGAATTTTTGGGTTAAAAATTTTTATATTTGCTTTGAAAATATTGAATTTTCCGGTTGGAAAAATGTTTTAACTAATTAGATTCTTACTCAAAAATAAAAGTTTTTTGAAAATAGACTTCACTAGAAAAATGATTATAAAAAGCAGTCGACAAAATTTTAAAAAAGACCTTATGTATTCAAATTTATTTTGAAAGAAGACGAAAAAAATTACATTAAATTTTCTCTCTTCTTTTGCCTCTTTTTTGTTCAACAAAATCGACAATATTGCTTGTTTTAAGCTGTCGACGAAATGAATAATCCTTCGAAGAAATTTTTTGAAGATCATGGAAATAAATGGTGGAAATGTATACCAACAGCGACAGACAACCAACAGTAAGTTTATATTTTAAAAAACTTTCCAAACCATAATATTCTAATAAAAATATTTTTAATTAACAAAATTAAATATTTTACGTAAGAAAAAAAAGGAGTTTTAATATTTTTAATTTAATAATTTAAGAACATTTGTTTTTAGCAGTCGGATCAAAAGAGTGTGTTCTCATTTTATATATAGAGCAGATGAAAAAGAATATTTGGGTTGTGGTTCTTTTGGACATGTTTATATTTCCGAAGTCGATAAAAGTCCACCAACATTTGTTCAAAAATTTTATAAAGTCGGTGTAGCTGTAGAAGATATTGAAGCTGAAGTTCGTGTTCTCTCTCTCGATGGTGAAGGATCTCAATATTTTCCAAAGCTGCTTTTTAGTGGATATAATTATCGTTCAGAATGGATTATACTTATGCAATATGTTGGCGGTGGAACTTTATGGTATCATTTGGTCGAAGAAAAATCAACGATTTCATTGGAAGCAAAACGAACTATTCTTTGGCAAATTGCACGTGGTTTGGAATTTCTTCATAAAAACAAATTAACTCATGGGTGAGTATTTTATTAATACAAAAAAAGTTTCTCGATCCTTTTAACGTAGCTTTGAAAATTATGTAAAAAGTTTTTAAAAAGAAAAGAAAAATTTATGAATTCTTTAATTCATTCACGATTATTCTCTTTAAATATATTTTTAAATTTTACTAAAATTTAGAAATTGAAGTTAAAAAGCAACCTAATTTTAGGAACAAACACTTTTGAATTTATTCATCATAATGTTTAAAATGGTGAATTAATAAATCGGTTTTTTTTTTCTAGTTTTATGAATTCTTTTTTTATTATTCAATAAAACCGAAAATTTTTAAAGGGAATTTTACAAAAAAGAATATCTTTATTAACTCCAACTCAACTAAACCCAACTAGAAAACCTTATTTGATGTTTTTTGGTGCACCTTTTTATGAAATAAAGTTTTTTCTTTTTTAGTGATTTGAAAACAGATAATATCGCTTTGACTCACGAAGGACATGCTCGACTCTTTGATTTTAACAATTCACGTTTGATTAAACAAAAAGAAAAAAGAAAGGAAAAACGAAAAATAGAGAAAAAAGAAAAGCTTCCTCAAGGTTCAATTTGTTTTCAAGCTCCTGAAGTATTTATGGGAATTAAAGCTGGATTGGCTTCTGATTTATGGTCTTATGGAGTCGTTGTGGCTCACTTGATAACTGAAGAATTGATTATCCGACATTCAATTCCTTTGATTGGTCCTTTATTGGCAAAAACGATTAAAACTGGAAATGAAGCTGCTGATAAATATGTTCATGATCTCATGAAAATCAAGCCTTCAAACCGACTCAAAAAAATAAGTACGCATGTTTTTTTCAAAGATGTTTCTCAAATTCCATCATTCAAACCTGGTTATGTTAGAAATGTTCCAAAAGAAGATCACGATGATATTTTGAGTGTTGATGTAATTAAAGGTGAACTACTTGAAAAAACTTCTATAAGAATTCCAAACATTAATTACTTAAAAACTCTATTAGAATTTTCTATTGTATCTTTTCCTTGTAATTTATTAAAACCTTATACTCTTGAAATATTAAAATTAAGAACTCAAGGACAAGCAGAAGATGGTTCATCAAACAAAAGAAAAAGAATACAAATTCCAACTACAGCTTCTGGTGGTAATGTTTCTCATTGATAAATATGTCTCATTTTTTCCTAAATATTTTGTATGTATGTGTGTTACATAAATAAATTGTCTTGATTAAATAAACATTTTATCTTTATGTGAATAACAATAACTTGTGTGTATACGTTTTTGAATGTCCAAAGATATTTGTCATTAGTCTAGTTTCGATTTGTTGCAACTTCTTCATTCATTTGTTGATGCAACTTCGCACTATAAAGTTAAGTTTAGTCATTGCAAAAGAAAATTAGGAAGGATGGGAAAAACTTTTTAATGTTTAACTTTAAACTCAATCAAAATCTTTGTCTTCAAAAGACTAACATCGATCGAAGAGGTTAATCTACCAAAAGTTGTTACACTCATGTTGCAAACGAAGGGAAATATTAATGTTCATTGTTTAGTATGTGTATTTTCAATCATAAAAAAAGTCCATAAAAAATTTGCAAGGATTTTATTTTCTTCAAACTTCAAACTTTTATGTTTGTTGTTTGCTAATTTCAAAAAATTTTTCGATCGATCAATGAAAAACAAAAAATTGACTGTAATTTTTTTCTTCCCATGCTTTTTTTTGCATGTTGCTCGTCTCCTTTTGGTTGTTCGACGTCGTTGCTGCTTCGTTTCTCTTTCAAAAAACTTTTTTCTTTCAAGCTTCTTTGATTTTTTCATTTTCCATGTTTCTCACTTTTTTCTTTCATTGCTTTTTTTTGACTTTGATGCTTCGTGATTTTGTGATGCCATTGATTAATACTTTTTAACCTACCCATTCTCCTGCATTTCATCAACTAATACTAACCTTTATTACCATGATTCAATCCTTTTGGATTCTTTGTTTTTACTTTTTAAAAAGTTGTGATGATTTTTTCGCGATTATGAGGGAAGCTAAACACGCGTTTGAATGAAACTTTTATAGCGCTAAACATGTTTTTTGTAATGTTTTACATCCATATTAATTACTAGTACCGTTAAAAATGTGTTCTTTCTTTGTTTTTATCGTGCCGCTAACCTCGAGGTGATGCGTGATTTGCTGTCATACGCGTTTCACAAAAAGCCGATCTTTTTTTGTTGCATTTTCTTTGTTTAAAAAATCCTTAATTTTCATCATTTTTTAGTGTTAGGTTCTCAGCTGTAACTTCAAGGCAGCATCTTCAAACTCGTGATCTCATCCATTTTCAACTCAAGTTATGAAACGAATTGCTCCACCGTCTTCAAATGTCGATTCTGATTCGTTAGCTGCAAAGAAAGCGCGAATTCTTAAAGCGCTAACTTCAACTTCTTTATCGCCTGCTTTACATCCATCAAATATTGAATTTTCTGATCCACTAGCTGCAAAGAAGGCACGAATTCATCAAGCTTTAACATCAAAAGCTCCATCGGCTCCTGTTTCAACTTCCAACGGATCAAAGCTTTCTCAACTATCAAGATCTAAAATTGTTCCAGTCAAAAATATTCGGTTTGGTATGATTACTTTGTATTTCTTCTTTCATTGTTTTATGCATTCTTATGTTGTTTCGTTACTAATCATACCATTTTCAGGCAAGAAACAACTTCCACCTGGAGATGTCATCATTCCTGTTACAGCTCAATCATTGAAATCAACAAAGTCATCAAGTGAAAACAACACCATCCATGGTCGAAAAACGATCTCTGTCCGCGAACAACAACAGCGTCAAATGGAACGAACCAAAGAAGTGATTACTCGTCTCAAAGCTGAGCAAGAAAATAAGGTTGATTTTCATCAAGCTTTGTTTTATGATTTTGTAACAAATCTCATATTTTCAGCAACCTTCTCCAAGTCGACATCGTAAACTTCATGGTCCTTGAATATTGTTGCTCTTCATGGATGTTCTCTTTGCTCAGCTCAAATCAAGATTTCAATTGATTGCCTTTTTATGTTTTGATACTTTCTTTTTTGTTTTCAATTACTTTTTTTATGTATTCTTTTCTTTCTTTTGTATTTCTTATGTTTTGAAGAACTAAATAAACGTTTTTAAGTTTGGAGTGTGTACAATAATTTTGTTTTGTTTGTTTTTGCTTTTGTCTTTGATAACTTTGTGATTGTGCATGCATACCCAAGATTTTGTGATGGAGAAGCTTTATAATTTTATAACTTTAGTTAAGCATTGATGATACATTAAACCAGTCATAGCAAGCCATGATAAGCCAACAAATTCAAACATTAATAATAAGTAAATACATGTTTTACCATTATGTGAACATTTACCTGTTCCATCTGCCCATACTGTAGCTGATAAAACTACTGCATAAATGTGGAAACATAGTAAGGAGATCTGAAAATTGGGAGGTTAACTAACATGTATGAAAATTTCTTCTTTATTTCATGGATTTGAAACTTCGAGATGGTTGTATTATTGGCGTTAAAGACAATGAAGTAACTTTGCAAGGTCAATGGCACAATTATGGAAACAAAGCAGCTGTAAAAAAAGTGAATGGAAGTAGCATGTAGCAATTTTATGCCATATTTTCGAGGATTATAAAACTACTAAAGGCTACGTTACTGTTGCCAAATTCAAGGTACCAAGTAGCAACCGATTCCATTATTAACTTTGCATGGACATCAAAGTATCAAAGTTGCTCATCATGTAGCTTGACACCCAAATATTTACGTAATTAATTATTACTCACCAATCCAAAAGTATTCCACCATCGATTTATATCTTTTAACAAAGCTTCATTATTAACCATTTTAATTACAACAAGAATTAACGTTCCAGCTTGAACAAGCATAGGAACTAAAGCCCAAAAAGTTAAAAATCCTGCAACTTCATATAAATTTATTTCAACCGCACCAATTATAATTGGAACAGCTATCATTGCACTAAATGGAAATATAACTAATAAAAATATTATTACTTTTGTGGAAGTTGAACATTCAATCATTTTTTTAAATACTTTTATTTTTATTAACAAAAATAAAAATGAATCAAAGGAATTTTTTGCTAATTTACAAAATAAAGATTGTTTTCTGGAGTTTCCACGGGTGATGAATAATTTTAACCTTCTTTTTTTCTTGAAAAAAAACAATGGAAAGAAGGTAGGAACAAGAAAAAAATCTATGTATGTATGTGGCGTGTAAAACAAATATATGGCAATAAAAAAAATTGAATGTGAGATGAATGTTGGATGAAAAAAAAGGTGGGTTTGGTGATAAGAAAGAAAAAAAGACATAGAGGGAAGAAGAAGAAAACATTTATTGATTTTTTTGGAAGTTTAAAATGAAAAAATGAATGACGAATTATTTTTATCGATGTTTTAGAGGCTTAGGAGTGTTAGTCGTGTGCTTCTTTGACTGACTGAATTATTTTGTGTAAGGGTGAATTTTAGAATTTTTATGGAAAAACTTATTATACAAGAATAAATATTTTTTAAATAATAAATCGAAACAGTGAAAAAAAAAAACTCAAATTTTACGTTTTAATTAATTTTTTTCCGCCTAACGTAACTCTTTCACTTTATAAACAAAAAATGAGACAATGCTTGGTTTTGCTGCATAAATGATAGCTCTAATGTTCTTCGAACTTTTTCTTTCTTTATTTTTTGTAATTTAGCAATAATTTTTTTCTCTCTAACATAAAATAAATATGAAAAAAGAAACAGCAATCTTCCTCATTTTATGTAACTCAAAGGGCCATCAAACTTATGGTTTATTTTTTTTATTATTCTTTTAAACATTTTTTTCCGACAGATCAGACAGACTCTATCAATTTCATATGAATTTGAGAAAATGAGAAAAAAGTGATGAAGCAGAGATTTTTCTTAGTTGAAGGTACATAATTCCAAAACCTTTCGAGCTTTCATGTTCTAAATTTTTTTGGATCAACTTTCATTTTCACACCTTTTTTTGCTATTTTTGTTTTTTTGGAAACAAATGAAAGAATGAATGTTAATCGATTGTGTTGTCCTATTTTACGAATAAATCTTTGCATTTGCTTGAAAAAAGTGTTTTGAAGTAAATTTTTTGATAAACTTTTTCCACTGAGTTTTTATTTTTTCTTTTTTTGCCCAATCAGTTAACCATAGTCAAATTATTTGTGAAGTGTCGTCGTCAAGTAAAAATTTTATAAAGCAAAAAACAAACTTTATTTTACCATAATTTTTTTTTTGAATTTAAAAAACATATTACAACAAAAAAACCAAAGCTCTTGAAAAACACAAAAAAAAACAACGCATTTTTTTAATAAATAAAAGCAAACGAATCAAAATTGTTTTAAAGCAGCGCGGGTGCCATCACACAAAAATTAATTTAATTTTTTTTTGTTCAAACGAATAAGTTTTTTTTCTAAATAAACGAATAAGTTTTTTTTCTAAATAAAAAAAAATGATTTTGTTCCATAAAAAAATTGGAAGACTAAGAAAATACCATATAAAAAAATAAAATACCGTACAACCACCAAAAATAAAAAAAGTATCCGAAGAAATAAAGTAAAAAATAAATTAATGAATTTTTTAAATTAAGTTTTAAAAATAAAAAAGTTGGAGGGAAGGTAAGAAAAAATACTTTTAGGAAAAATTGAGATTTTAATTTTTTTTAAAGAGGTTTGTTAAATTTAAAACAAAATGCAGAGATACATATTATAAAAAAATTGTTACGCACAGAGAGAAAATGGGATTTTTTGATTATCATCAGCATGGATGTGGTGAAGTAAAAAAATAGAAGAAGAAAATGGAAACTTATTTCCTGGAGTCTCATCATGAAAACTTTAATTTTTAGTTTTCTTACACCAAAACTTTTTTATTTTCTCGACACCAAAATTGTTTTTTATATTTAAGACAAAAGCAAAACAAAAAACAGAGTATGTATTTTTGAATTTTTTTCAGTGCAAACTTTTCTTTTTACTAACATTTAAAAAAATATTATAAATGTCCTTGTCCCGTTTCACTTTGTTCATCATCACTTCGATGATGAATAGCTTGTTGTTGTTGATGGGATTGATAATTAGCTGAATCAGGAGTTTTATGCATAACCACTGAACCAGTATCTTCATCATCATCCTCTTCATCGTCTTCATCTTGTTCATGATCACCTTCATGTCCAGCACCGTTGGAGCCGCCGCCGCCATTAGCTAATAAACTGCTATTTTCATTTATTGCTTCTTCTTCTTCACTAACAAATCCATCTTGGGGCCCATCTTCATGGTCATGACGACGCTCGGAAGGAGAGTGATGGATAATTTCATGATCAAAACCTCCTTGATTTTGATTATTTTGATTACCGTGACCATAATTATTTCCATCCGATGATGCATTGGGGCTATGTGGAGTGGGAGGAGCTGAAATTTCATCCACTTGTGTATCATCCCCATAATCACTGGCTGCTGTAATTTCTATTGATGGTTGAGATAATAAATTTGTTGTTTGTCGAGGAAGGGTGACATCATGATGCTCGGGTTCAGGTGGAGGTTCAACATATCCACCTTGATCAGCAATTTCATCTTCATGTCTTTGGAAACTTTCCAATGATCGATTTGTGGGTGGACCAAGATGTTCTTCGTCGTCATCTTCATCAGCAGCATTATTTTCTGTGACTCCATTTTGGCGAAGATCATCATCGTCTGCTTCTTCATTATCATGAGTATCATGACTCTCTGATTCATGGTTTGCAGCAGGAAAAATAAATCCTGGTTCAAAAGCATGTTCATTAGCTTGAATGGGTTCGTTTTCGTCATGCTCATCAACTGAGCGATGACTAACAGGCGAAGCAGCTGGAGGAGGGCTAGCTTCTCCTTCTCGATGATAATAACTTTGAGTCATAATTTCTTCATCAGCATTTTTGAGTGAAACTGGAAGACTCATTGGGCCTTCATTATTTTGATCAAAATTTTCGGAATGAACATTTTCATTTTCTTCGTGCCCTTGAGTTTCATAAATTGATTGTTCCATAACATTATTATGTTGTTGTTGTTGGGCATCCACGGATTTTTCTGATCGATTATCATCGCCATGATTTTCAGAATGTTCCGATCTGGCGTCCTCTTCATGGCGGTCATAACTATTTTCATTATTATCCTCATGAACATGAGCTACATCGGGCTCAGCTGCACTGGCAATGTCACTTTGTTGATCTCCTCGATCTCGATTTGCTTCTTCATGCCCTAAAGCATCATCCTTTTCAATTTCTTCAGCCATAGCATTTTCTGCAGCTTGATGAATTATTTCTTGATCGAGGGATGCTACATCATTTCTTGTTGGTTGTTCATGGTGACGATTTTGGGAATCAAAAGATTCTTCCCGTTGAGTTTGATGTAAATCAGCTTCATCACGGTAGAATTCAACTTCTTTTTCATTTTCGTGATGTGAGCCAATTTCCTCTTCTTCATGACGAGGTGAAGGAGCTTGATCGCTGCCACGGTGAGAATGGATTTCACTTTCATGATCTGTTTCATGTTGGGATTCCTCATTCTCAGAATGTTCAATTTCTTGATGATGATGGATGATTGGAGCTTCGATGTGTTCATGAACCACATCTTCGACATGTTCAAAATGTGAACCTTCACTTCGAGCATTTCCAAGGTCATCATTATCGTGGCCTTCTTCAGTAAGCTTTTCAACTTCCTCTTCATTATCCTCTAATTCAGCTCCAATTCCATTAGCTTGATCTTCAACGCCATTATTAAATTCATGTTGAGAATTATTTTCATCGTTTTCAGAATTTTTATCAAAACTTGCTTCACGCTTTTCTCTTCCAAATTGAGTATCATCCAAAATGGGAAGGTTATCATTTTCTAAACTTCTGTTATCATCTTCATGGATGATGGAATTAGAGCGATCTTGTTGGATTTCAGCTAAATGGTCATCTTCCATTATTCCATGTTGTTGGGAATAAGGTGGTTCATTTTCACTATCGTTGTGAGTATTTTCTTCTTCTTCATGATGGTGAAGGAATTCAGGCTCATGTTGGTCTTCATGAAGTAAAGGAGTTTGAGCTTGGTGTTGTTGTTCCTCTTCGTGGCGGTAAGGCGACGAAATATGCGATTCATGTTCGGGTGAAGGAGCATTTTCACGATGGAACTCTTCATGTTCTGGAGAAGCTCGATTTTCATTGCCCACAGACGATTCAGAATGTTGAATACTATGAATAGGCGAAGGAGTTTTATTTTCTTCTTCTTCTTCGTGGTCATCATCGCCAGTATCCATTTCATCTTCTGTACTTTCGATTTTATGGACATCATCCTCATGATCACTCGTTGTCGATCCAACCACTGAAGCAATAGCTCCACCAACAACAGCGGCCGCTGCGGCAGCCCCAGCCGCTGCGGCTGCAGCAATTTTTCCTGCAATGCTACTTGTATCTCCATTTTCTTCTTTTTCTTGAGTTTTTGCTTTTGAACTTGGTGAAACAATTTTTTGTTGGGGAATTCGAGGAGGTTTAAGTGGATTTTGTCTAAATAAAATTTGTTAATAAAAAGTTTGTTTCCTGAATATTTTTAAAACCCACATTTCTTTAATATTTATTGGTGGCAATCGAGTTCCTGCATGGGTGGTCGCTGCTCGAGGTTGCTTCGCTGGTGATGGAGCCCTTCGAGGTCGTGTTGAAGGTGGTTTACTACTTTCATTATTAGCATGGCGACGAGGTGATTGAGATTTGCCTTGCCTTCGTCGAATAATTTCCTCTCCTCCATTGCTGCTGCCATTATGATTATGATTATTATTATTTTCTTTTGCGGCTTTAATGGATCTAAAAATTAAAAAATTAATTAGTTTTTACTTTATAAAAATTATAAAAGGCAAAGAAGCTTTGGCAAAAAAAAATATATAAAAAAAAGTTTTAAAAAAACTATAATAACAAACTGCACAACCGGAAAAGGAAGCGAGAGTTGTTGCAGGGAAGAAAAAAAAGGTAGGGAAGAAGCTTATAATAAAAAGGTATGGAGAGAGACGAGTTCGACAAATACAATAAAAACAACGAACGACTAAAGCAACAAAAAAAATTTAAAATTTTTGTTTTTTTAGAAGCAAAACACCAACAAAAAAGCACAGATTTTTGTTTGTTTGGAAAAAATTTGTAAAAGTTTGCTAAAGTTTTTTTTCTGGAAGCGATTATCTAAGAAATTCGACAAAAATTTTCGCGATTTCGATGGTGAAAAAAAAAATAAATTAAAAAAAAACGAGTGCAAAGAAGAAATTTTTTTGAAAAGAATTAAGAAGAAAAAGTAATTTTTTTTTTTGCAACATCAAACATTATTTTCTATTTATGTATATTTACTCTCTCGCAAACCTTATCGGACTATGCAGACTGTTTTGGGGAGCTGAATTGGATAAAGATGGTAAAGACCTTCGTCGAAAAAACCATGATGCCGGTTGAATTGTTTGATGTCGAGCAACATTATGAGGACCAAATGAAATATCACGAAATCGTTTTAATTTTTGTAATTGCTTTTGTAAAGAATCTTTATAATTAATTAAAGTTGTATCATCGAGCTGAAAAAATAAATTTCTGGTCAAAATTAATTTCAATCGTGTGCTTTTTTTAATTTTTGATTTTTGTGAAAAAAAATTCTTACTTTATGCAAAAATTGATATTTAAATGTATTCGCCGATAATCGATCATATGTATTTTTAATTGTTGCAGTTGGAGCTGTTTGAGGTTGTTCATAAGTAGTTTCAATTCGTTTTATAACTTCTGTATCTTCGAAGCTATTTGATGAATGTCGTCGACGACCTGAAGAACTTTTGGCTGGTTGGGTTGCAGACCTTCGTGGACGAGATAGGGAACGGGAAAGATTATTTCTTCGGAATTCATCTGCGTCTGTTACACCGCTCTAAAAAAAGGAAGAAAATTCAATGGAAAAGTAAGTGTAAGCTCAAAAATTTAAGAATGGCATCGAAACCATTTTATTAAATTATTAAAAATTAATTTTGATACCAATTTTTTTAAATTATTAAATTTTTTGAGAACTACCTTGCCTAAATAATAATTTTAAAAAAATTAAAAATAAAAATAAAATCAAGCTTTTAGAGATCTAGAAACAAAAACAAAAAAGATTCAGCACGATAATAAGAAACTTGTTCCATAATATAGTTAATTATTGGCTATTATTTATATGTTATTACTTTATTTTTGAAAATGGACTTTTACAAAATTCATTGTTGGAAATTTATTTTAGTTAGTTTAATTTTATAACTCAATCAATGTATTTAGCTTCAAAGCAACAAAAAAAGTTGAGTTTACTAAAATCTCGGATCGAAAACTCAAGAGAAAAAAATGTTTTCAACCCAAATTTTTTTATTCAACTGTATTTAATTAATTAATTTATCCCTTGACTTACTCGAACTCTTCGATAAATTTCAACTTTTTCTGCTGCATCATATTTTTTTTGTAATTCCGATAATTGAATTAATACTCTTTCACGATTTCTTAACATCATATCCATCATTGCGTGATGTCTAGCATATAATTCACTTTCAACATTTCCATTTTGAGCCACTGGAACTCCATTGGAATCTAGCAAACCCATACGGCGCAAATGTTTTTGCATATGGGGTAAAGCAAAATATTGTCGAAGATGAATATCATAAAGAGGATTATAATTTTCAAGTAATGATTCAGCCATATTTTTTTTTTGTTTTTTACCGTAGTTTAAGGAAAAAATAAATAATTATACAAATAATACGAAAGATTTAGGTTTTTTTTGATTAAATAAGATGAAGAAGGAATACAAATAATAATATAAAACCCGGTTTGGATATCACAACTGAAAAAAGTAATTATTTGAATATTAAAAAAGTTTATTTGGAAAATAAGTAATAATAAAATCACGAAAAAGAAAACTTAAAACACGATATTCAGAAAACGGAAGAAAAAATGTGTGTTCACCGCAAAAATTTAAAAAAAATCTAACAATTCTACAGATTTCCGCTGTGAGATTTCAAGCCTTAATTAGGAAATTGAAAATCATATAATTAAACCATTAAATAATGGGAAGCTATTTTGTCACTAATTTGAAGTTTAAAAAAAAGAAAAGAATAGTTTCAAGATGAAAATCAAAACCTATGACAATTCGCAGAATTGCACCTGGTCCAATTTCTTTGCTACACTGCAATTTTCTTAAAACCCAAATCTAAGAATAAAAAAAGGTATGTATGTATGTGTGCATGCAAACTCATACATGAACATTCTCATACATTTAATAAATAAAATTAAATCTTTTTTTCAATAGCAAGGAATGGTGATGAAAAAAAGAGTAGGAAGGAAGCCAGATTAAAAGAATTATTTTAAAAACTAAAAAAGCTACTTTGCACAAAAAATACATACATACTTTTTAGTTTTACTTTTTTGTGGGTGTTTGTCTCAAAAAAACCTCTTCAATTTTTTTTTGCCTGCCTCATGAAAAAAAGACTTAATTTAATCTGCTTTCCAATGAATGTTTTTTATTTTTTAAAAGCAATGAAAAAAAATTGAGAAAATGAGAAGAAAATATATATATATATATGACAGTGGTGGAGCTTCTGTGTAAGTGAATGTTGTGAACATTAGAAAAGAGAGGACAAAAAATGGATGGATGGAAGGATGTGTGACAATAATACTTCCTATTTTACTACTTACTCACTTCTATCTCCTTTTCACTTCTTTGGCGGACTAGTAGCAGTTTTTTTAGTTCGCTGCAAATTAAAAAAAGAGAATTGAAAAAATTGCTGTTGAAGAACGCCACTCAAAGCACTTCAAAAAAAAAATTAATGGATGTTCTCTTTTTATGTTAGTGGGTGTTTCTGGGATGCTATTGTGAAGAAAAAAGAAAAAAAGTTATTCTAAAAAATGGTACGTACGTGACAAAAAAAGAACAAAATTACTAATAATAAAATAAATTCAGTAAAAAAAAAGTTGTTTAAAAATAAATTCCCATAAGAATTAATTAAAATATTAAAACAGCTTCCATCAACCAATGATGAAGCTCTCTTAATTTTTAGTTCCTATTTTGAAAATACTAATCCGTCGATTTTTTAAAGTAATAAACAAAGTCCAATGTAATTCTAAAAATCCAAGCATTTGTTTTGTTGTTTCCGAAACAAATTATTGAAAAATGTTATTGTTTTTTCCTCCAAAATTTTTAACGAAACAATAAATTCAAGAATTTGGCAAAAATTAATAAAAATCAATCGAGAAAAAAAGAAAGAAAAAGTGGAAGAATCTCAAAAAAATATTTTTCACTATTTCCATTTCTAACTTTTTTTTACCAAACAAAATATTTTTATATTTTTGCATGTAAAAATAATTGCACTTTTTTAAACCCAAAAAAGCTTCATCCGCCCATACATATACGTTTTTTACTTTGAGTTATTTAAGTTTTCTCAACAAAAAATAGCTAGAAAAAATAAAAAAGAAAGAAAAGAAAAAACGGATGTTCAAATACAAAATAAATAAAAAATTGAAGTAAAAAAATAAAAAAGCGAAGTAAGGTAATAGTCATCGAGCCATTGAGAATAGAATAAAGTAAAGTAAAAAAATAAATGAAAACCAAATACTTTTTTTTGTTGAGTGATGATGACAAACTAAAGTAAAAAAAATATGTCCAACAATCTTTAAAAAAAGAAACCTTTTTTTATTTTGAAGTTCAACGAGAGAAAAAAAGTGAAAGATGCAAACCATTTTTTTGAGTGGTCCAACAAAAAAATTTTGAGAGAAGAAATATGTAATTTTTTTGTATTCGTTTGAGTCGTCTTGCAAGAAAATAAAGAAAAAAGTGTTCATCGAAAATAAAAAAAGAAAGTAATTATGAGCTTTTTTTTCTTTGCAGCATTATTATGAAAAAAGTTTTTTTGGACTCTTGACTCTTGGATAAAAAATAAGACAAACTTCTGTTTTAGAAGTCGGCGACATACAAGGTCGAAATAAACTTTTTTAGTTTTGGCAGTGTCTAGGCTTTAAAATTTAAATTTAACAAAATATGACAGAAAAAAAGAAGTTAAAAATGGAAAGACAAAGTTAGTTGTCGATAAGTCAAATAAAAAGATATGAATGAGAAAATTTTGCTTGCTGCTTTTTGATGCTTTGGAAATTGGAAAAGAAAAAATGTTTTTAGCTTTCGATTATTTTTAGGTACATTTTTTTTTTAATTTTTAAAGTACATCTTTAAGCTATCAAAGATTATTATCCATTTTTCTAGAAAATTAGTTACAGGAAATTTCATTGAGTTATATTTTATTTTTAAATAAAATAAAAATAAAAAGCAAAAAAATAATTCTAACCAAAACATAAAAACTAAGAAGATTTTTTTATATTTTTTTCCAAAACTTAAAAATCTCGAAATTAAAGAAAAATCTCAACTCACTACTTTTAGTGAAAAAGCAGACGATGATGACAGAGAAATATCTTCCATTTTAAAGGTAAAATGAAAAAAGTCAATTCAACTATTCAAAAGGACTTTTTGAAAAAAGCAGCTACCATAACATAAAAGAAAGAAAATGAGACGAAGCATATCAAATGAGAGTTATTCATTCATTTTTTTTTATTCTCAACAAAAAGTATCAAATTTCATAGCCGTTCTTCACGTTTACTACTTGCATTCACGTTTTTATGAATTTTTAACTAACATTTCAAAAATTTTATTTTTCTCGAAAAAAATGGTACACATTTCCCATAGTCACATCGCATCTCTTCACTTACTATTTTCTATGGCCATATTTATCTCTGAGTCCATATATCCAAAAAAAGAGAGAGAGAAATCGGAGGCTAGCTTGGCTGATTTACTGAGTAACTAAAGGTAAACTTTTTTTTTTCTCGGTGGTTGATGGACTCCATTTTTAGGAAATAATAAATAAATAAATATTTTTGTGGGTTTAATTGTTCACTTTTTTTTTCCTCGCATTTTCCTGTGTATCGACTCATATTTTTTTTGTTTTGTTTCGGTGGTATATTTTTTTTTACTCAGAACACAAAGAACCAACCACACGAAGGAAGGAAGGTGACAAAAACGGAATTGCACTTTCTTTCATATTTTTCATTTTTCACTCTTTTTAAAACGTGTTCATTTTTTTGTTCAAATAACAAACAAATCCAAAACAAAAAAATGTATGACTGAGGTTGTTGTTGGCCTTTCACTTTTTCAATCCAATTTTTTTTTTTCATTCAACAGCGGCGAGTAGCAATGAGGCTGCGCAGAGCAACAACAAAAAAAAGCAGTCGATGAGGAATGGCAAAAAAAGAAAAACGTATGTGTACATATTCCATTCCCATTACATAGAAATCCAAGGGGGTGCTTCCCTTCCAATCTTATCTACGGAGTTAGTAAAAAATAGTGTTCTAATACCATTATTAACTATCAAAAATCATTATTTCATGGCTTTCAACCCTTTAATTAGTTAATAACGTGTTTTTTCATGTTTTTTGACTAAAACTTTTTTTCCAACTAAAGGTTTAACTATGAAATTTATGTACACATCATAGCACATAATAACGAATATCTTTTTCCTTTTGAATTGTCTATTAAAGGATCCGGGAATTTCTAAATCTTCTCTGAATTGAATTTTGGAGTGTAAAAATTTTTTCAAAACTTTCGTTCAAAAATTTTTTGCAACATGCATTTTTCCCTTCCCTTGCATATGTGACGCAATGGTGAAAGGCGCTCGACTTAGAAATGATGGAAGCTCGAATCCTTGAAGGTGATTAAAAAAATTGTGTATATGTTTTACTATAAAATTAAGGGGAATATTATTAAAATAATTTATGCAAATTTTTTGGTTTCGTAAAAAAACATATTTATCGACAATTTTAATAAAATAAGGGTTTTTATGATTTTTTTTGAGTGCACTCAATTATGAAACTTTTGTGAATCATATTAAAATTTTTTATGTGAATCAATTATGAACGATAGGAATATCTTTTAGAAGATTTTTTTGGTGAATCTTTGAGAAGTTAAGGGTGGATTTTCTTGGATCTTCATCACCACTTTGAGGGGCGCGTAGCGCCCCTTTACTTTTTTCCATATATTCACCTAAGTGTTTGGTACCAAAATGATCAGTGTATGATCATCCTATTTATCATTAGCAGAATCTTTATCACTTAACTAACCCGTGTATCCACCTGGTTCTATAGTACACAAGAAAAAACAGGGGTGCCTCCCACGCCAACCCAGTCGGTTAGTATATACTTTTATATGTTCTAGCACCATTAATAAGTGCTTAAAATCATTATTTCCTGGCTTTCAACCTATTAACATGTTAATAGTCGATTTTTAACGGTTTTTTGACTAAAACTTTTTTTCCAACTTAAGGTTTAACTATCAAAATCGGAGGTCTGGGATGGGAACATATATCGAATAGGATTCTCCTAATGAATTTTTAAAATACTGCTATAAAATAGAGCGTTTGGCATTCCCACAACTTTTTTGGAGCGTAAAAATTTTTCAAAACTTTTGTTGAAAATTTTTTTCGCAACCTGCAAATTTTTTTCAAAGCAAAGGGAAGCAAATTTCTCTCATCCTCTGCCATACAATTTTGAATCATTTTTCTTTTCCGTCGAATTTTACTAGAAAAGCTTTGAAAATGTTTAGCATCAATTTCAAAATTTTATTAGCATTTTTTTATACGAATTATCGTCTCCTTTTTAAATAAAACATTTATCCCTTATTTTTTTGAAATCATTTTTTTGAGATTAAACCAAATATTTTTTAAACAAATATTTACCCAAATTTTGAATTACCAATTCTCTTGAAAGAATTTGTTAGTTTTTAAAAAGTTTTACACATAACTTCAAAGTTCTACAAAACCCGATAAAGCCATGAAGCTTATTAAATTTTTTAAGTGGATCAATTAAATACTATTTGTGTATCTTTTTTAAAGTTTAAAGGATTTTATTTATGGATATTATTAGTAGATTGTATCTCCCCATTTACCATTAAATTGGATCTTTTGGTGAATTATCATGGATCCTTGGATCCTTTATAAAGAGTATTTGACCATTAAAACCACTTAAAGGGGATCGAAGCGCCCTTTTTTTATTTGGTCATATTGCATATTTGGTATCAAAATAAATGGAATTGTAATTAATTTCATATCATGTAGCATATATATCTAATGTAATTGACCCGTGGATCCACTGGTTCTATAGTACACAAGAAAAAACAGGGGTGCCTCCCACGCCAACCCAGTCGGTTAGTATATACTTTTATATGTTCTAGCACCATTAATAAGTGCTTAAAATCATTATTTCCTGGCTTTCAACCTAATGAGATGTTAATAACGTGTTTTTTACGGTTTTTTGACTAAAACTTTTTCCCCAACTTAAGGTTTAACTATCAAAATCGGAGGTCTGGGATGGGAACATATATCGAATAGGATTCTCCTAATGAATTTTTAAAATACTGCTATAAAATAGAGCGTTTGGCATTCCCACAACTTTTTTGGAGCGTAAAAATTTTTCAAAACTTTTGTTGAAAATTTTTTTCGCAACCTGCAAATTTTTTTCAAAGCAAAGGGAAGCAAATTTCTCTCATCCTCTGCCATACAATTTTGAATCATTTTTCTTTTCCGTCCAATTTTACTAGAAAAGCTTTGAAAATGTTTAGCATCAATTTCAAAATTTTATTAGCATTTTTTTATACGAATTATCGTCTCCTTTTTAAATAAAACATTTATCCCCTATTTTTTTGAGATTAACCCAAATATTTTTTAAACAAATATTTACCCAAATTTTGAATTACCAATTCTCTTGAAAGAATTTGTTTGTATTTAAAAAGTTTTACAAATACCTTCAAAGATATACAAAACCCGGTAAAGCCATGAAGCTTATGAATTTTTTAAGTGGATCAATTAAAAATGAGTGGAATCTTTTTCTATTTGTATGTTGGATCTCCATGTTAGCATTTAATGGATCTTTAGGTGAATTATCATGGATACTTGGATCCTTTATAAAGAGTATTTGACCATTAAAAACCACTTCAAGTGGATCGAAGCGCCCCTTTTTTTATTTTTTTTTTGTCGTGTTTGGTATCAAAATAAAGGGAATTTAATCTTTTTATATATCTTTAATTATTTATTAACCCCCATTTACATTTGTGGATCCACTGGTTCCTCTAAACACATAAAAATTTTAGGGTGGTTCCCTTCCTATTAAAGTGGTTAGTAACTATCTCAAAAGTAATAATATATCATTATTTAATGCTATTTATCATAATATCTTCGCTTTTTAACAATTAATTTGCATAATATGTGAATTTTCGCGAAAATAACTGTTTTTTGACTAAAACTTTTTTTCCATTCAATGGTTTAACTATGAAACTAGGAGGTGCAGAACTTCAGAATATGACAAATTTGATTTTCCTTTTTATATTTTAACTAAAGTTATTGGGCTTAGAGAAAAGTTGGCCCCGTTTGCATTATTAAGGTACCATTTTTTTTTTTCAAAAATCGATGAAAAAATTTTGCAACATGCATTTTCCCTTCCTTTGTCGCATTTGCTCAGTGGTGGAAGGCGCTTGCCTTTGAAAAAGATGAAAGTTCGAAACCGCGGAGTTGTAAATATTTATTTTGAATATCTTTAACTATAAAATGGAGGGGAATATTATATAAATAATTTATGCTAATTTTTCAACTTAAAAAAACGCATAATTATAGAAAAATAGCATATTTTTAATGTTTTTGACTCAAACAATTATTTATCATTGAGGAATTATTTTTAAAAGGTATTTAAATAATTTTTTGCAGATTTAGTCCGCAACTCTTTTTTTAAGTACAAAATAAAAAATGATGGGCTTTATTGATTTTTTTTTCTTTTCGTCGATGTACATAATAATCACAAAAAAGTTCAAAACAGCGCGAAAGAAAAAGAAGAAAAAATGTGGTTAAATTTTTTTCAGAACCCAATTTAAAATAATAATTAAAAAATCGTAAAAAATCAAGAAACGGCATATGTTTTAAAGTTTTTATTTTTAAGGCAATTGTTTACCAAATTGGTTTTTACATAGTTTTGAATGTTCAATGAGCGGCATGCATGTATTGCGGCGACAAAAAAAGAAAAGAAAAAATACAGATAGATTTTTTAAGGTTTTTTGTTTGAATTTTCCACAAATTATACGTTTTTTAACCAAGCTTTCTTCTTACAAGTGTCAAAATATTTTTATTTCTTAAAAGTTTTAATGAAACAGCATGTTATCAAACAAGTATTCCTTTATTTTTATTCATGTTGTCTGTAGCACTTCTGTGGAATTGCAAATTATTTTTATTTGTCCTTCATACTTTTTGTAATCTTTTAAATAAAATTCGATCCTTGAATTGCTATCGTTTTTTTATATCAAATTTAAAAATATTAATGGCCATTTAGTTAATTAAACCCAAAAAATTATGATTTTCAAATGATATCTTTCTCAAAAATTTGATTATAAAATTTAAAAAATATATGTATCAACAATTCAAAAAGGAAAAAACCCAAACAATTTTTTTTACTTTCTCTTTTAAAGGGAGTGTCTCAGGCGATGGCAGGAATTCCTTACGACGGCTCCCTTTGTTTTTGCTTACGAAACATTTCGAAATGCTTTTCGTGGAAGGAAATTTTTTTACAAATAGCTACAAAAAGCTTCAAAGTTTTTGTAGCACTTTGGAAGGCTTTGAGACAGTGAAAAAACTTTCGGGCTAGGAACACCCGTCGTAAGGAATCCTGCCATCGCCTGAGACACTCCCTTTAATGAAAAATAAATTTTTCATTGGAAAAAATTGCGCTGCTTTTTTATCGATTGATTTTTTCCTTTTAGTTTCAACGCCAAAACAATCACTTTTTTTTTTGCGCAACCATAAATAAATACACACACATAAGCCTTTTTTTAAGCACAAATGTTTTGACAAAAAATTCAAGGTGCGCATAGCGCTCTTTTTTTTGTGCCTTTGCTTTCATTTTTTAGTGACAGAAAAAAATTACTTTTAAATGCAAAAAACATATTGAATAGGTGTGCTGGAAGATATCGCTAATTTTTTTTTCTCTTTGAAAAATACGCATTTGTTTCAAACAAAGAAGAAAAGTCATAAACAAAAGCAAAAAAAAAGAAGAACGCATCTGAATTTTATTCCTCTAAACACAGAAAAATTTATGGGAGGTTCCCATCCTATTAAAGTGGTTAGTAACTATCTTAAAACTAATAATATATCATTATTTAATGCTATTTATCATAATATCTTGGCTTTTTAACAATTAATTAGCATAATTTAAAGTTTTTCGCGAAAATCTCAGTTTTTTGACTAAAACTTTTTTTCCATCCAATGGTTTAACTATGAACTTTTGTAACGACATGTAAAAATATATATGGAATTTGATTTTCCTTGCCGTTTTTCCAATAAAGCCTCTGGGTATTTCAAAATCTTCTGCACAAAATTATTTTAAGGTCCAATTTTTTTTTTCAAAAAATCAATGAAAATTTTTTGCAACATGCATTTTCTCTTCCTTTGTCGCATTTGCTCAGTGGTGGAAGGCGGTGAACTTGCGAATGGATGAAAGTTCGAAACCTCTGCGATGTAAATAATTTTTTTGAATTTCTTTAACTATAAAATGGAGGGGAATATTATAATTAATTATAAAAATAATTTTTGGGTATATTTGGTTAATAAATATAAGGATAATTATGGAAAATTAGCATATTTTTTATATTTTTGACCCCAAACAATTATAAAACAATGGAAATTATTTTTAAAAGGGTTTTAAATAAATTTTTGCATATTTATTTATGCAAAATATCGAAAATTTTGCATAATTATTTTTGTTTTACTTATAAAATGGTGGATAAATTTGGATATTCAAGTGAATTAAGGTTGATATTAGAGGAGTTTAGGTGGATATTTGAGAAAGTTTGTGTGGATTATCTCTCATGTTTTGGTGAATTTTTAATGGATCTTTTAACTGTTTTTGGTCTATTTTTATGGATCTTTTGGTGGATATTAGAAGAGCTACGGGTGGATATTTGACAAAGGTTGATCGATCTTTTGTTTTATTGATCTTTTGGGAAATGGATGTTTGGATGGATGTTTGGATGGATCTTTATATACCTTTTGGTGGATTATGATGGATCCTCGGGTGGATTTTTTATGGATTTTTGGGTGGATTTTTATCGATCTTTGAGTGGATTTTAAAAGATTTTTGGATGGATTTCAATGGTTTGGGTGGACTTTAATAGATCTTTTTATTGTATTTGGTGGATTTTAATGGACATTTGAAGAGCTTCAGGGTCCACGGGTGGAGAATCTTGGATCTTTTGGTTGATCGATCTTTGGGGTAATGTATCTTTGGTTGATCGATCTTTGGGTGGATGGAACTTTTGGTGGATTTTCGATGGTTTTTGTGTTTATGGATTTTGGGTTTATGGATCTGTGAGTGGATTTTTATGGATTTTTACCGTTCTTTGAGTGGATTTAGAAAAATTCTTGGATTGATTTTGAATGATCCACGGGTTGATTTTTATGGATCTTCGGGTGGGTTATGATAGATCCTTCCGCGGAATTTGAATGATCCTTGAGTGAATTTCCATGGATCTTTCAACTGTTTTCGGTGGATTTTCGTGGATATTTTGGTGGATATTAGGAGAGCTTCGGGTGGATATTTGACTAAGGTTGATCGATCTTTTGGTTGATCGATCTTAGGGTGGATGTATCTTTAGGTGGATTTTTATGGATCTCTTTACTGTTTTGGGTGTATTTCTCGGGATCCTTAAATGGATGGATCCTTAAGTGGATGGATCTTTGGGTTGATGGATCTTTGGGTTGATGGATCTTTGGGTTGATGGATCTTTGGGTTGATGGATCTTTGGGTTGATGGATCTTTGGGTTGATGGATCTTTGGGTTGATGGATCTTTGGGTTGATGGATCTTTGGGTTGATGGATCTTTGGGTTGATGGATCTTTGGGTTGATGGATCTTTGGGTTGATGGATCTTTGGGTTGATGGATCTTTGGGTTGATGGATCTTTGGGTTGATGGATCTTTGGGTTGATGGATCTTTGGGTTGATGGATCTTTGGGTTGATGGATCTTTGGGTTGATGGATCTTTGGGTTGATGGATCTTTGGGTTGATGGATCTTGGGGTTGATGGATCTTTGGGTTGATGGAACAAATTCGTCACTTCAAGGGGCGCGAAGCGCCCCTTTCATTCTTTTACTATAGATGTTTGGTATCAAAATGAAGTGCTCATTCTCCTTTATCTATGTGCCTATATTAATATACGTGGATCCCGTGTCACTGGTTCCTCTAAACACAGAAAAATTTATGGGAGGTTCCCATCCTATTAAAGTGGTTAGTAACTATTTCAAAACTAATTATATATCATTATTTAATGCTATTTATCATAATATCTTGGCTTTTTAACGATTAATTAGCATAATTTAAAGTTTTTCGCGAAAATCACAGTTTTTTGACTAAAACTTTTTTTCCATTCAATGGTTTAACTATGAAACTAGGAGGTGCAGAACTTCAGAATATGACAAATTTGATTTTCCTTTTTATATTTTAACTAAAGTTATTGGGCTTAGAGAAAAGTTGGCCCCGTTTGCATTATTAAGGTACCATTTTTTTTTTTCAAAAATCGATGAAAAAATTTTGCAACATGCATTTTCCCTTCCTTTGTCGCACTTGCTCAGTGGTGGAAGGCGGTGTATTGAAAGGTTGATGGAAGTTCGAAACCGCGGAGATGTAAATAATTTTTTTGAATATCTTTAACTATAAAATGGAGGGAAATATTATTAAAATAATTTATGCTAATTTTATAACATAATTAGAATAATAAAAAAGCGATATTTATCGAAAAATTAGCATATTTTTAATGTTTTTGACCAAATTTGGGGTAATGTATCTTTGGTTGATCGATCTTTTGGTGGATTTTCGATGGTTTTTGTGTTTATGGATTTTGGGTTTATGGATCTGTGAGTGGATTTTTATGGATTTTTACCGTTCTTTGAGTGGATTTAGAAAAATTCTTGGATTGATTTTGAATGATCCACGGGTTGATTTTTATGGATCTTCGGGTGGGTTATGATAGATCCTTCCGCGGAATTTGAATGATCCTTGGGTGAATTTCCATGGATCTTTCAACTGTTTTCGGTGGATTTTCGTGGATATTTTGGTGGATATTAGGAGAGCTTCGGGTGGATATTTGACTAAGGTAGATCGAACTTTTGGTTGATCGATCTTAGGGTGGATGTATCTTTAGGTGGATTTTTATGGATCTCTTTACTGTTTTGGGTGGATTTCTCGGTATCTTTGGGTTGATGGATCTTTGGGTTGATGGATCTTTGGGTTGATGGATCTTTGGGTTGATGGATCTTTGGGTGGATTTCTCGGTATCCTTGGGTTGATAGATCCTTGGGTTGATAGATCTTTGGGTTGATGGATCTTTGGGTTGATGGATCTTTGGGTGGATTTCTCGGTATCCTTGGGTTGATAGATCTTTGGGTTGATGGATCCTTGGGTTGATAGATCTTTGGGTTGATGGATCTTTGGGTTGATAGATCTTTGGGTTGATGGATCTTTGGGTTTATGGATCTTTGGGTTGATGGATCTTTGGGTGGATGGATGATAACTTCCACTTCAAGGGGCGCGAAGCGCCCCTTTTTTCATTCTCCTTACTACATATTTGGTATCAAAATGAAGAGCTCATTCTTATCTATTTTAATTTATATTTTTTTTTTAAAAACATATGTGGATCCCGTGTCACTGGTTCCACTGTACACAAGAAAATTTGCTAGAGGTCATCAGCCAACTATAGTGGGTTCAACTAATTTAAAAAATGGTTACATATTTAGAATCCCCGTCAAAAATGATTAATATTATCTTTTTAACATATTTTAATTAGCATATTAAAAATTTCATGCAAAAAACATGTATTTTGACTAAAACTTTTTTTCCAACCATTTGAAAAATACTGAAACTTCGGCGTTGAGACCTGTGATATATATGGGATTCGATTTTCCTTTTACAATTTGCAAAAAAGCATCCGGGGATTTCAGAAAACTTCTTTCGATGGTTTTTTAGAGGTCCATTTTTTTTTCAAAACTTTCAGCAAATTTTTTTTGCAACATGCGCTTTTCCCTTTGTCCCTTTTGCGCAATGGTGAAGGCCGAAGACTGGCAAAAGGAAGATAGTAAGAAAGTTCACTCCCCGAAAGTGATAAAAATGGTATTTGAAGATATTTAATTATAAAATGAAGGGGAATATTATAAAAATAATTTATGCAAATTTATGGATACCTTTTTTACCAAATATTATCGAATAATTAAGGAAAATTTGCATATTTTCTACTTTTTTGCACCATTTATCCATAAAAACTTTAAAGAATCGTTTTGAAATGTTTTTTAAACTATTTTCAAATTATCTTAATGTTTATGGGTGGATTTTAATGGATCTTTTAACTGTTTTGGGAGAGTTTTAAAGGATCCTTGGGGATCTTGGAAAGGATGGATCTTTAGGGATTTTCATGGATCTTTTAACTATTTTTCTGTGTGTGGATCGATCTTTGGGTGAATTGGATCTTTGGGTGGATTTTCATGGATCCTAAAGTTTACTCAATATACCACAAATCGCAACAAAATGAACGAAGGCTGAGGTCCGGCACGAAGTGCCGGGCCGAAAGCTTTCACTTATTCTATTAGGATATGTGGATCCACTGGTTCCCCAGTACACATAAAAAAAGAGGGGTGCTTCCCTTCCCTTTCCAGATGAATGGCTAACATATTTATATGTTCTAGCACCATTAATATGTGTTGGAAATCATTATTTTCTGGCTTTCAACCTATTCATTAGTTAATAGTACGTTTTTAACGGTTTTTTGACTAAAACTTTTTCCCCAACTTAAGGTTTAACTATCAAAATCGGAGGTCTGGGATGGGAACATATATCGAATAGGATTCTCCTAATGAATTTTTAAAATACTGCTATAAAATAGAGCGTTTGGCATTCCCACAACTTTTTTGGAGCGTAAAAATTTTTCAAAACTTTTGTTGAAAATTTTTTTCGCAACCTGCATTTTTCCTTCCCTTGCATGTGTGACGCAATGGTGGAAGGCGTTGGTTTTGCGAAAGGAAAAAAGTTCGAATCCTTGGAAGTGATATAAAAAAATATGAATATCTTTAACTATAAAATTAATGGGAATATTATTTAATAATTCTTTGGTATCATAAATATTCATAATTATGGAGAAATTTGCATAAAATGTGGATTTTTATACTTTTTTGAATGCAAATAATTATGAATCTTTTGTGAATCATTTTTATAATGTTTTTAAATAATTATTGTCATTTTTCTCCTATTCTGAATTTTAAAAAAGTGAAGAATCTAATTTTTTTTCACTAAAATAAAAAAAAGAAAATTAAGCAATGATGATTTTTTTTTTATTGTAGGGCGGCAGCAACCGCCGCCGAAGGCGGCGGTTGCTGTCGCTATCGAGGATTTTAGTTTCATCGATTTTTTTCTCTCTTTCTAAAATACTCCATCCTTTTTTTATTTCAAAGAAAATGAAGCTTTGCGCGCTTTTTTCATTTTTACTTTTTTTGTCTTGCTATAAACACAATGAATGCCCGATTTTTCTTCTTTTTTCACTTTCTTTTTTGCGCAATGCTACCAGCTAGCCGACGATTTTTTTTATCGATTTCTTAAATTGTGGCTGTGGTTGCTTCATTTTCAAGCCGGCAATGGCTGTCGCTAACTAGGTTCATTTTTTTTTCATCGCCTTATATAATATCGATCGTAAAAAATAAAATTTGGCTTTTTCTCTTCTTCTTTCCTTTTTGCGCAATGCTGCCAACAAGCCGACGATTTTTTTTATAAATTTCTTTTTATCGGTTTCTTTTGCAGCAGTGGCGGTTGCTTCACTTTCTCTCAGGCATTTTATTTTACTTTTTGGTTTGTTTTAATTTTTGCTTTATTTTCGTTGATTTAATTTTTTTTAGGATTTTTATTTAAGCAAATAAACTTTGAGTAATTTGCGCTTTTTTGTTTTGTATATTATAATTTTATTTTTTAAATTTTAAAAAACTCAACACATTTTCCTTTCTTCTATTCTATGATTCATATGTATGGCCTCAAAAAACATACCTTTTTTGCCTGAAACGCAGCTTTTTCGGAGTTGTCGATTTTTTTAATAATAAATTCCCATTTCCTTTTTAGCCTAAATTTTCTGAATTTCTAAATTAACCCATCTTTTTTTTTAGCCTAACGTATGAATCATTGCGCGCTTTTTTATTTTTCGCTGTCTTGCTATTAACACAAAGAATGCCCGATCGATTTTTTTCGCTTTTTTAAATTTTGTTCTTCTCTCACTAAAAAAATAAATTATCAATGATGAAAATAAACTAGCCAATATATTGCGCAATTTTACCCTTTATTTTTTATTTTGTTTTTCCATCGAAAAAATAAGGACAAAATATGCCAGATTTTTCACAGCTTCCACTTCCTTTTTTATTTCCAGAGATGCATTACTCCAATTTTCTCAATTTTTATTTTTTTTTGATCAATTTTTTTCATTTTTTTGGCTCAATTTGAAACGCTATGAATGAGTTGACTATTTCGAGCGTTATTATTAGCAAAATTTTAAAAATTATTTTTTCCCTGTCCCCTCGATTTTTTCTTTTTTGAATCATTTTAGAATTTAAATAAATATTTTTTTAAATGCTTAAATAGCTTCTTTTTTGTAAAAAACGTATTATCTTTTTGATATTTTGTTTTTTAATTATAGAAAAAAATACCATTAAGAAACATTGCCATTTTTCCTATAAATTTTTTTACTTGCTAAATAAAAAACCTTTTTTCAATGAAATGAACCGAAGATAAATTCCGCTTATTTCCCTTTTTTTACATATTTCGCTCTTGATAAATTAATAACATACCAGACCCAATTTGTTCCCTTTTCTTTTTTTATTTGTTACTTAATTATTATTTTTAAACGCTTTTTTTTTAAAGACGTTATCGTTTTTTTTCTTTTCTGATATTATAATTTTTGAATTAATTCTTTTTTGTATCATTTTTAACTTTTTTTTTATTAAGCTTTATATTCTTCCACAATTTTTCGTGATGCCAAAGAAAAAGAGTTCGGATACTAAGGCTGCAGAGGCACGGAAAAAAAGAAAAGAGGCTTATCAACGATCAAAAAGTCAGGGAGCGGACGTTAGAAACCACGATCCTTTGGACTCAACCATTCCTCCACAACCACCTCCAATTGATGAGCCAATGGATATAACAGAATATCCTCTTCCTTTGGCTGAAAATATGTATGCTTCATTGGCAATATTGCCCACATCTCAAGAAGATGATCGCTTCCTTGATAGCATGGGTAATGAAGTCCAAAATTTTCGTCGTGTAAACCCAGATTTTGTTGATGAAACTGCTCCAATGGAAGTTGATGCAGTTGAAGAACAACATAATCCTCCAATTATTCCTGCCGTGCATCAGCCACGTCTTCCTCCCACTTCAGGTTCATACATGCAAGATTGGTTCAATCAAGAAATGGAACATCAAGCAAGCCAACGTCAAGCTATTGAATCACAAAATGCTGATGAAGAATTTATTGAACCTCCTAGCTATCTTGGCTTGAATTTCAATTCACCTCAGATGAAACCATCCTTAAATATCCGTCAAAGTTTCAACGATATTCAAGTTACGAGTTTGATGGGCGCAATAGCAGGGAAGGCATCAGGTGGTTGTTGGAAAAGAATCGCTGTTCTCGATTCCTTATATTTAAAGCATTTTATTCATGGTAATTATGCAGAGATCAAAAAATACTTGATGCTTTATATGAATGAACCAGAATTAATACTTTGCCCTATAAATATTATTGGAAATGATTGGATTTTATTGGTGATTAATGTTATCCAATCAAAAGCATTTATTTATGATCCTTCTCGAATTGCTGCTGGAATGGATGATAACACTCCTGAAGAACGCCATGCATGTTCAATCATCGTGAGAGATTTAAAAAGAGCCGGTATAATTGAAAAAGATGTTAATTATGTCAAAGCTAAAAGTCATACTCATCCCATTCAAGTTGAACCCTACAACTCCATTTTATTTATTCTTCTTATTGCTGAACATTTCGCCTTTCATGGGGAATCTAAAAAACTTGAAGATATGGCACCAAATATGGAACTTTGGCGTTATACATTTTTATTATCCGAATTATTCAGAATAAATGAACATAAACTTCCTGCAGAAAGTGTTGAAAATCTTCCAAAGTGGCTACCAACTTGCTTTATGCGTCTTCAAGATCGTCCCGCTCCGATTTTTGATGAAACACCACCTGAACTTCCCATTGATAACGATCTCATTGATCATGTTCATATTGATCCCACCGCTGAACCAGCCGTTCAACCTCCACTTATTCGAAGATCTATAAGAATAACGATGCAAAGAAATGGTACAGTTCAAACGGCATATCTGTGTTTTATGGAGAGAAAGATTAATTCATGCCGTGGAAGTTCAACACCTCTGGGTTTAATAAGTGCAAAAATCAATCCAAGAGAACATTATCTTGGTGAAATGAAAGAACGCTGCCCACACAAACATTGCAAAGCTTTTTTATTTCCAAAAGAAGGTTCAAGCGCATGTTGTGGGAATGGCACCGTCAAACCAGTATACTTCCCACCTATGCCTCATCGATGGATTCATCTCAGACAATTCCGAGAATATTGGGATGATCCACGAAGATATAACTCCTTAATGTGTATGGCATCTACTGTGACAAAAATTTCAAGAGATTTAGGCGCATTCAAAGTAAATGGCGAACTTTATCATAATGTCGGAGACGTAATTCCTAAAGATGGTGTAAACGCAGCATTTAACCAAAATTATGTATTGGATGCTAATGAAGCTATTGGTAATCGACTTATTGATTCAAAACGTTTCAACTTCAAATGCAAGGATGTAAGGAAACAAAAAGAACTAATTGGACTTCTCGAGGCAATGCTCCGTGAATATCATCCTCTTGCAGATATGCTAAAAAATATGAAAGAACTGTTGGCAATTCAAGAACAAAAAGCGAATGAATTAGGTTTGGAAGTTCCGCGTTTCTTTTTGGTATGGGAAAATAGTTCAAACGCAAGAGATCATAGTAGAAATTTGGGCTTTCCTGCTAAAGAAGGCCAAATTTTTTCAATGTATCGCTCAGTTGAAGGAGTACCTCCACCAAAAGGCATCATGTTTGGTATTGAAAAACATGGGAGTAATAAAATTATTAAACTTGCCCATTATGATTCTCATCAACATGCTGCAGCTTATCCTTTGATATTTATCTTTGGTCAAGAGGGTTGGACAACGGGCATCAAAAAACTTGATCCAAATTTTCCTGATGGTCAACCTATTAATGTTTCACAAGTTGTCAATATGGTTTCTCAAGAAGTTATTAATGCTATGGCTCATGCATTGCGAAGTAATGACCCTTCACAAGTTACCAATATGATTTCTCAAGAAGTTATTAATGCTATGGATGATGCATTGCTAACTGATCCGGATGATGATGAACCCGTTGAACCTGAAGAAAATGAAGATGAATTTGAAATTAATTCAGATGATGACGAACCCGAAAATGTTGATGATTCTCATCCTCCTAAAAAGAATGAAAACGTTTCTATGAATGCATTTAATTCATCTTATCTTTTTGATCGAACCGATGAACAGAAAAATACTTTCAATTTTGTTACAGGTCAAAAAGAATTGAGCCAAATTTTTATCATCGATTGTCATTTAAATGTTGTGAGACAAAGATTGGATGTTAGAGAAAGAATTCAAGAAGATAATGCTCATCGCTATGATCAATGCAAGAATTTGAGAGACGCTTTGCAAGCGCGAATTGATCGAACCGAAGAACTCCGCGGATGTAAATTAGGGAAAACTTTTTTCCTTAATAAAACATTCCGCGGAGGGCGGCGGTATATGCAAGAAAGGTTCAAGGACAACATTGCTCTTTGCAACCGCTTCGGTATGCCGTCACTCTTCGTAACTTTTACGGGCAATCCGTATTGGAAGGAAATTGTGGAAAATCTTCGCCCAGGAGAATCATGGATTCATCGACCGGACTTAATTTGCAGAGTTTTTAATCTTAAAGCTAAAGCCTTCCTCCATGAAGTTCTGAAAACAAACGTCCTTGGAAAAGTTAAAGCATTTTCTGTTTCCCTTGAACATCAAAAGCGTGGCATGCCACATCTCCACATGTTGTTGATCATGGAAGAAGGGTACAAATATGAAACTGCAGAAAAAATTGATGATTTAATTGTTGCAACTTTACCTCCTACACCCACTGCAACTAATCCATATGAAAGAGATGATGAACAACGTTATTGTGATTATGTGAATAAATATATGGTTCATGATCCAGTTCGATGTAATTCGGCATGTGGTATTGGAAAACGTCCAGGAATTTGTGGCAAGGATTATCCTAAACCATTTCTTGAAGAAACTGTTATGCGTTCCGATGGTTATGCTCAATTGAAACGACCAAATGATGGACGAGAAGAAGCTTTTACAGCTGCTGGCAAACCACGAAATATTGCAATTTCCAATCAATATGTGGTGCCTCACAACCGATATCTTCTTCTTCGATTTAACTGCCACATAAATGTTGAAATGTGTGGAGGAGTTAAATGCATTAAATACATCTACAAGTATATTTATAAAGGTCATGATACTGCTTTCATCTCAGTTCAACGAGCTAATGCTAATGGTGAAAATGGAGTTGTTGATTACAATGAAATTGTACAATTTCGAGAAATGCGTGTTACAGGTGCATGCGAAGCGGTGGAAGGACTCCTAAAAATGTTTGTCACAAAACAATCCCATCCAGTGCAAGAATTAGAACTTCATCTCAAAGGAGATCATACTCTTGCATTTCATCCTGAAGACAATGAAACACAACTTCGCTCATTGGTTGTTAATGATGGAACTGTTGATGGGCTAAAAGCCGTGTCAAGATTAACTGCATTCTTTAAATTGGTGAAGCTAGAACTTGCTGAACTTGCTAGAAATCCCAATATTTATGGAAATGATCTTTCTACTCGATCCATGAATTTATGTTACCACCAAGTTTGTGAACATTACACCTGGCGTCGAAAAAAGAAAGTATGGATGCGTCGAAAAAATAAAAAATTCGCTCTTGGTCGATTACGCACTGTATACCCTTCAAATGTTGAACTTTATTGTTTACGAGAACTTCTTAAAGTCGTCAAAGGTCCAACTTCCTATGAAGATGTTAAAACTTATCAAGATGAAACAACAAATCAAAGAATTGTTTGTGATACTTTCCATGAAGCTGCTGTCGCAAGACATCTTTTTGTTGATGATAGGTTATGTTACGATACTATGAATGAAATTATTCGAACTTGCACTCCTCGACAATGTCGTGTCATGTTTACAATGCTTTTAGTCTTCAATGAACCTGCAAATGCCTTAAACTTATGGACCATGTTTATGGACAGCCTCTTGGATAATCGACATTTTACAAGGGAAATACTCATTCGAAATGCCCTTGCCCACATTGGATCAATTCTTTTCCATCATCAAAAAACCCTTGAAGATTACGGACTTCCAAGTATTTCGGATGAAGCTTTGTTGGACGGTATCAATGATACTTATGCTAATGACAATCTTGGAGATGGACAAGCCGAATATGATAACTGTAATGCTGGACAAAAAAGTGTTATCAATAAAGCCAAATATTCTCTTGAAAATAAAAATAATCCCAATGTAACTGATCGTGAAAATCTTATTTTTCTTCAAGGTGGTGGTGGAGCCGGCAAAACTACTACCTATAATACCATGATTAAATATTTTCGTCATATGGGTTTTAAGGTTATCGCTGTGGCTTCGACGGGAGTTGCTGCAGTTCTTCTTGATGGCGGTTCCACTGCCCATGCTGCATTTCGAATTCCTTTGGATATCAATCAAGTACCCAGCCTTCCTAAACAACATCCTCTTGCTCAACAAATCATGGCCGCCGATTTGATTATATGGGATGAAAGCCCCATGCAACATAAGAGCTGTTTAAGTCATGTTGCAACGCTAATCAAAAATTTGTTGGATGATCCTGAAGATCCTCGAGGTTTATTTGGTAATAAAACTGTTATCTTAGGTGGTGATTTCAAACAACTTTTACCAGTTATGAGGCATGAAACTGCCCGTGCCTCATATGAAGCAAGCCTTCTTTGCTCAGAATTGTTTCGCCTTAATTTCAAAATCCATACCTTAACAACTAATATTCGTTCAGCAGGTGATCCTACTTATGCAGCATGGCTTGACGACATTGGCCATGGCAAACATTATGTTCCTGCATTTGGTCCTTCAAAAGTTCAGCTACCAGATGAAATTGCTGTTTACCACCAAAAAAGTGTTGAAGATTTTGTTTATCCCGATAGCATTTTCGCTGATCATGATTATAAATCAGCTTTTTATCAAGATTATGTTGCTGGAGTCGCTCTCATGGCACCTTTAAATGCTACCGTTAATGAACTTAACCATCGAATTACTTCTAAACTTCTTGGTCCTTCTAAAGATTATGTTGCAATTAATTCTCTTTCAAATGGCCAATATGCCGGTGATGAATACTTCCGTGAAAATATTGATCCAGAAATTTTGGCTACATTCGAACATTCATCCATTCCTTCCAACAAACTAACTCTCAAAGTTGGAAGTGTCGTCATGCTCACACGGAACTTGGACATTCGACTTGGTCTCTCAAATGGAACAAGGATGATTGTTGAAGGAATGCATGAAAATTTTGTTATGTGCAAAATCATCACAGGAAGTGCTAAAGGTATGATGATGCCCATTTGTGCTCTTCCCAACACCTATAGTGATTCATCGGATGACACTTGGCCGGAATTCACAAGAACACAACTTCCCCTTCGACCAGCCTTCGCCATTTCAATTAACAAGGCCCAAGGCCAAACTTTGGACAAGGTTGGAGTTATTTTCAACACAGATTGCTTCTCCCACGGGCAATTCTACGTGGCAATGAGCAGGGTCCGAGCACGCAGTGATATTCGAGTGTTTGTTCGCTATGCAAACACGAAAATTGTTAATGGAAGAAAAATTCCATATGCTACAAATATTGTTTTTAAAGAAGTTCTTGCAGTTATTGCCAATGCAACTCACCTTCAACAATCCCATGATGCTCCTCAACCTCCTCCAGTTGATGTTCCACAACCTCCTCCAGTTGATGTTCCACAACCTCCTCCAGTTGATGTTCCACAACCTCCTCCAGTTGATGTTCCACAACCTCCTCCAGTTTAAAAGTAAAATCGCTTTTTCCAAAACAAAATTACTATTATTTATAAAAAAATTTTTTAGTTTTTAACTGCGAGTTATTTCCATGATAAATATCTTCAGTTTACTTTTTTATCAGTAAATGTTCCTTTTATAAAGTAATATCTTATTATTATTAAATTAACGAATTCGCCTATAATTATTCTTTTTTAGTTTTACCAAATTAATTATTATGTATGTATTCCGCCTGTTTTTATTCTGCTTTCCTTCATATTGTTCGAATCCATATTAATATTTCATTTAAAAATATAAGTTTCCTATCATATTCCCCTAAAAAGACTTTCCTAATTCTTTTACACTTTTTAGCTTGATTTTATTTCATTGCCGCCAAACATACTTCATGCCTTTAATGAAATTATTTTTCATGTTCTTTGCCCATAAGTATGAATTTAAAAAAAGTATTAAATGAAGGTGTTTATCTAACTTTGTTTTTTAGGCTCATTCCATTTATGTTCCTCTTTCTCAAAATGATATCATATCAAATTTGTGTTTTCCATTTTTTACCTTTACTACTACTTTATTTTATCCATTTTAAATTTTGATTGTTGTTATTTTTTCAACCAACCAGTTTATTTCTATGTAATCTTTTAATCATAAACTTTTTTTCTTTTATCATTTAATTCTCAATTTTAAATTCGATTATATCATGTAATATACCTATGTAATGTAAATTGACCCGTGGATCACTGGTTCCTCTAAACACAGAAAAATTTATGGGAGGTTCCCATCCTATTAAAGTGGTTAGTAACTATTTCAAAACTAATTATATATCATTATTTAATGCTATTTATCATAATATCTTGGCTTTTTAACGATTAATTAGCATAATTTAAAGTTTTTCGCGAAAATCACAGTTTTTTGACTAAAACTTTTTTTCCATTCAATGGTTTAACTATGAAACTAGGAGGTGCAGAACTTCAGAATATGACAAATTTGATTTTCCTTTTTATATTTTAACTAAAGTTATTGGGCTTAGAGAAAAGTTGGCCCCGTTTGCATTATTAAGGTACCATTTTTTTTTTTCAAAAATCGATGAAAAAATTTTGCAACATGCATTTTCCCTTCCTTTGTCGCACTTGCTCAGTGGTGGAAGGCGGTGTATTGAAAGGTTGATGGAAGTTCGAAACCGCGGAGATGTAAATAATTTTTTTGAATATCTTTAACTATAAAATGGAGGGAAATATTATTAAAATAATTTATGCTAATTTTATAACATAATTAGAATAATAAAAAAGCGATATTTATCGAAAAATTAGCATATTTTTAATGTTTTTGACCAAATTTGGGGTAATGTATCTTTGGTTGATCGATCTTTTGGTGGATTTTCGATGGTTTTTGTGTTTATGGATTTTGGGTTTATGGATCTGTGAGTGGATTTTTATGGATTTTTACCGTTCTTTGAGTGGATTTAGAAAAATTCTTGGATTGATTTTGAATGATCCACGGGTTGATTTTTATGGATCTTCGGGTGGGTTATGATAGATCCTTCCGCGGAATTTGAATGATCCTTGGGTGAATTTCCATGGATCTTTCAACTGTTTTCGGTGGATTTTCGTGGATATTTTGGTGGATATTAGGAGAGCTTCGGGTGGATATTTGACTAAGGTAGATCGAACTTTTGGTTGATCGATCTTAGGGTGGATGTATCTTTATGTGGATTTTTATGGATCTCTTTACTGTTTTGGGTGGATTTCTCGGTATCTTTGGGTTGATGGATCTTTGGGTTGATGGATCTTTGGGTTGATGGATCTTTGGGTTGATGGATCTTTGGGTTGATGGATCTTTGGGTTGATGGATCTTTGGGTGGATTTCTCGGTATCCTTGGGTTGATAGATCTTTGGGTTGATGGATCCTTGGGTTGATAGATCTTTGGGTTGATGGATCTTTGGGTTGATAGATCTTTGGGTTGATGGATCTTTGGGTTTATGGATCTTTGGGTTGATGGATCTTTGGGTGGATGGATGATAACTTCCACTTCAAGGGGCGCGAAGCGCCCCTTTTTTCATTCTCCTTACTACATATTTGGTATCAAAATGAAGAGCTCATTCTTATCTATTTTAATTTATATTTTTTTTTTAAAAACATATGTGGATCCCGTGTCACTGGTTCCTCTAAACACAGAAAAATTTATGGGAGGTTCCCATCCTATTAAAGTGGTTAGTAACTATCTTAAAACTAATAATATATCATTATTTAATGCTATTTATCATAATATCTTGGCTTTTTAACAATTAATTTGCATAATATGTGAATTTTCGCGAAAATCACAGTTTTTTGACTAAAACTTTTTTTCCATCCAATGGTTAAACTATGAATTTTTGTTACGACATATAACGAAGAATATGGAATATGATTTTCCTTTTAGTTTTATCAATAAAGCATCTGGGAATTTCTAAAAACCCGTGGAAAGAATTATTTTAGCATCCATTTTTTTTTTTCAAAATCGATGAAATTTTTTTGCAACATGCATTTTCTCTTCCTTTGTCAAATTTGCTCAGTGGTGGAAGGCGGTGGATTGATAGGTGGAAGAAAGTTCGAAACACAGGAGATGTAAATTATTTTTTTGAATTTCTTTAACTATAAAATGGAGGGGAATATTATAATTAATTATAAAAATAATTTTTGGGTATATTTGGTTAATAAATATATGGATAATTATGGAAAATTAGCATATTTTTTATATTTTTGACCCCAAACAATTATAAAACAATGGAAATTATTTTTAAAAGGGTTTTAAATAAATTTTTGCATATTTAATTATTCAAATTTGGTTGAAAAATTTACATAAATAATTGTTTTACTTACAAAATGGTGGATAAATTTGGATCTTCAAGTGAATTTGGTTAATATTAGAGGAGTTTAGGTAGAGAGCAGAGATGGTTTGTGTGGATTTTCTCTCATATTTTGGTGAATTTTTATGGATCTTTTGGTGGATTTTATCTTTGGGTGGATAATTAAGGGGGTAAAGATGGATTTCAACGGATCTTTAGATAGATTTTAGGGAAAAGTGGGATTATTTTAAAAGGATCTTTGCGTTGATTTCCATAGATCTTTCAACTGTTTTCGGTTAACTTTAATGGATCTATTTAATTATTTTCGGAGGATCTTAATGGATCTTTTAATTGTTTTTAGTGGATTTTCATGGATCTTTTGGTGGATATTAGAAGAGCTACGGGTGGATATTTGACAAAGGTTGATCGATCTTTTGTTTTATTGATCTTTTGGGAAATGGATGTTTGGATGGATCTTTATATACCTTTTGGTGGATTATGATGGATCCTCGGGTGGATTTTTTATGGATTTTTGGGTGGATTTTTATCGATCTTTGAGTGGATTTTAAAAGATTTTTGGATGGATTTCAATGGTTTGGGTGGACTTTAATAGATCTTTTTATTGTATTTGGTGGATTTTAATGGACTTTTGAAGAGCTTCAGGATCCACGGGTGGAGAATCTTGGATCTTTTGGTTGATCGATCTTTGGGGTAATGTATCTTTGGTTGATCGATCTTTGGGTGGATTTTCGATGGTTTTTGTGTTTATGGATTTTGGGTTTATGGATCTGTGAGTGGATTTTTATGGATTTTTACCGTTCTTTGAGTGGATTTAGAAAAATTCTTGGATTGATTTTGAATGATCCACGGGTTGATTTTTATGGATCTTCGGGTGGGTTATGATAGATCCTTCCGCGGAATTTGAATGATCCTTGGGTGAATTTCCATGGATCTTTCAACTGTTTTCGGTGGATTTTCGTGGATATTTTGGTGGATATTAGGAGAGCTTCGGGTGGATATTTGACTAAGGTTGATCGATCTTTTGGTTGATCGATCTTAGGGTGGATGTATCTTTAGGTGGATTTTTATGGATCTCTTTACTGTTTTGGGTGTATTTCTCGGGATCCTTAAGTGGATGGATCTTTGGGTTGATGGATCTTTGGGTTGATGGATCTTTGGGTTGATGGATCTTTGGGTTGATGGATCTTTGGGTTGATGGATCTTTGGGTTGATGGATCTTTGGGTTGATGGATCTTTGGGTTGATGGATCTTTGGGTTGATGGATCTTTGGGTTGATGGATCTTTGGGTTGATGGATCTTTGGGGTGATGGATCTTTGGGTTGATGGATCTTTGGGTTGATGGATCTTTGGGTTGATGGATCTTTGGGTTGATGGATCTTTGGGTTGATGGATCTTTGGGTTGATGGATCTTTGGGTTGATGGATCTTTGGGTTGATGGAACAAATTCGTCACTTCAAGGGGCGCGAAGCGCCCCTTTCATTCTTTTACTATACATGTTTGGTATCAAAATGAAGTGCTCAATTTCCTTTATCTATGTGCCTATATTAATATACGTGGATCCCGTGTCACTGGTTCCCCAGTACACATAAAAAAAGAGCCATGCCTCCCTTCCTACTTTCTTTAGCAAGCCTATTAAGTTATGTTTTCTAACCATATTAATAAGCATTAAAAATGATTATTATTGCCCTTTCAACCTTTTAATTAGTTAATAACTCATTTTTCATGTTTTTTCACTGTATTTTGACTAAAACTTTTTTTCCATGATATTGTTTAACTATGAGATTCGAACTCGACGAATTTCAATATATATCGAATATTATTCTCCTTGCGATTTTATCATTAATAAGCTATAAATAGAGGAAATGGTACGAGCAATACCTTTTTTGGAGTGTAAAAATTTTTTCAAAACTTTCGATGAAAAACTTTTTCGCAACCTGCAAATTTTTTTCAAAGGAAGGGGAAGGAAATTTTTCTCTCATGCTCTGCCATACAATTTTGAATCATTTTTTGTTATCATTTTTTGTCAATAAAAAGCTTCGAAAATGTTAACCATCAATTTTAAAATTTTATGAGCATTTTTTTTTATCCAAAATTATCAACTCATTTTTTTAATAAAGCATTTTCCCCAATTTTTTTGAGTTCCTTTTATTGAGCAAACCAAATCTTTACCCAAAATTTGAATTAGTAATTCTCTTGAAAGAATTTGTTAGTTTTTCAAAACCCGATAAAGCCATGAAGCGTATTAAAATTTTTTAATGGATCATTTATAAATGATTGGTGTATCTTTTTGAAAATTTATAATGATTTTATTTATGGACATTATTGGTGGATCATTAAGAAAGAAGTGTGGATCACTAATACAACATTAATGGGCGCGAAGCTCCCCTTTTTAATATTTCTTACGTCGTATTTTGGATTAAATTAAGGGAAATTTTTTTTATTGTTATGGCATACCTATTTAATGTAAATTGACCCGTGGATCCACTGGTTCCCCAGTACACATAAAAAAAGAGGGGTGCTTCCCTTCCCTCTTTTTTTAGCAAGCTTATTAAGTTATGTTTTCTAACATAATTAATAAGGGTTAAAAATGATTATTATTGGGCTTTCAACCTAATGAGATGTTAATAACGTGTTTTTTACGGTTTTTTGACTAAAACTTTTTTTCCAACTAAACGTTTAACTATCAAAACCGGAGGTCTGGGATGGGAACATATATCGAATAGGATTCTCCTAATGAATTTTTAAAATAATGCTATAAAATAGAGGGTTTGGTATTTCTACAACTTTTTTGGAGCGTAAAAATTTTTCAAAACTTTTGTTGAAAAATTTTTTCGCAACATGCATTTTTCCTTCCCTTGCATGTGTGACTCAATGGTGAAAGGCGGTGGATTTGCGAATGGAAAAAAGTTCGAATCCTTGGAGGTGATAAAAAAAATTTGAATATGTTTAACTATAAAATTATTGGGAATATTATTAAAATATTATTAAATAATTTTTGGGTATCTTAAATATTCATAATTATGGAGAAATTTGCATAAAATGTGGATTTTTATACTTTTTTGAATGCAAATAATTATGAATCTTTTGTGAATCATTTTTAACGGGAATTAAATAATATTTGGGATGTTTAATTATGCAAATTTAACATAAAAATATGCGTAATTAATTAATTTTAAGTGAAATGCTTTAGCTTTTTATAGAATTTAGGGGTGATAAATTATAAACAATAAGGTGGATCATTGAGAAACAAATATGCTATTGATTAATTTACATATCCTCATAGCATTAGTATGTTGGATCTCCCCAGATACCATTTAATGGATCTTTTGGTGAATTATCATGGATCCTTGGATCATTAATAAGGAGAGCAGTATGACTTAGGCCATATCAAGGGGCGCGAAGCGCCCCTTTTTTTATCTTTCTTTTGTCGAGTTTGGTATCAAATTAAAGGGAATTTTATTTATTGTTATGGGCATAATTTATTGTTATGGCATACCTATTTAATGTAAATTGACCCGTGGATCCACTGGTTCCACTGTACACAAGAAAATTTGCTAGAGGTCATCAGCCAACTATAGTGGGTTCAAGTGATTTAAGAAATGGTTACATATTTAGAATCCCCATCAAAAATGATTATTATTATCTTTTTAACATCACCAAATTAGCATATTAAAAATTTCATGCAAAAAACATGTATTTTGACTAAAACTTTTTTTCCAACCATTTGAAAAATACTGAAACTTCGGCGTTGAGACCTGTGATATATATGGGGTTCGATTTTCCTTTTACAATTTGCAAAAAAGCATCCGGGGATTTCAGAAAACTTCTTTCGATGGTTTTTTAGATGTCCATTTTTTTTTCAAAACTTTCAGCAAATTTTTTTTGCAACATGCGCTTTTCCCTTTGTCCCTTTTGCGCAATGGTGAAGGCCGAAGACTGGCAAAATGAAGATAGTAAGAAAGTTCACTCCCCGAAAGTGATAAAAATGGTATTTGAATATATTTAATTATAAAATGAAGGGGAATATTATAAAAATAATTTATGCAAATTTTTGGACACCTTTTTAACGTAATAATATCGAATAATTAAGGAAAATTTGCATATTTTCTACTTTTTTACACAAATTATCTATAAACCTTAAAGAAACATTTTGTAAATGTCTTTTTAGCAATTTTCAAAATGTTTTGGTGAAGGTTTCTTCAATGAAAAAATTTGCATAAATTAGATTTTTTCTGAGACTATTACTATTTTCCGTGGATCTTTAACTATTTTAGGTCGACTTTTTAAGGATCTTTGAGTGGATCTTTGGGTTTATGAATCTATGGATGGATCTTTGGGGATCTTCGGTTGGTTGAATTTTTGGGGATCTATGGGTGGATTGGATCTTTGGGTGGATTGGATCTTTGGGTGGATTGGATCTTTGGGTGGATTTTCATGGATCACCCATTTTTTAAAATACACCACAAATCCCAAACAAAATGAACGAAGGCTGAGGTCCTGCCCGAAGGGCAGGGCCGATAGCTTTCTCTTATTCTATTAGGATATGTGGATCCACTGGTTTGTGTCTCAAATAATAAACAAGTAAGTAAGGACATACGTGTTCGTTTGTGGCTGCAGAGCGAAGGAAGGCGTCAAGTAAAATAAGAGAAAGAAAAGTAAGTAAAAATGTGTGAAAAAGGAAGCAAAAAATGAAAGTCAAAAAAAGAGACAGATTTGCTTGAAAAAGGTGGATTTTAGAAAAGGGAAGAAAAAAAAATGGCAATGAATAAAATATTATAGTTTGGAACAACAAAATAAATAAATTTGAAGGATAAAATTTTTTTTATGTTTCTTTAAAAACAAATAAGAACAGGGGTTTGGAAACATAAAGCTAAAATGGCAAAAAAGTTAAAGAAAGAAAAATCAAAATTTTAAGCATCATCGATTTTTTAGAATCTTAATTTTCAAAAAAAAATTTTATTAATTAAACCAAAAAAATTTTCAAGAAAAAATTGATTTTTAAGGTTATTGGAAGTCAAAAAAAAAACAGCTTTCATATTAGTTTTTTTTTCAAGAAAATTAAGTGAACCTCGAAGAATTTATTTTATTCCCAAACCAACAAAAAAAGCTAAGAGAAATAAGTAAAAAACAAAAGTCGATAGATAGATTTATTTATTTTTTGTTGCTGTTTTTTAATGCACCATGGCAACGTTCTTTAATATGGGAACAAACAACAAAACAAAATATAATAATTTATAAATAGATTTGGATTGATTTTCATACACTTATTTAATAGCAGAGAAAAGACAAAAAAAGTTGAAAATGCTAACTTTAATAATTCTGAAAATGAAAAAAGAAGACAATTTTTCTAATCACAAAAATTAGAGCTTCTTTTTTTTTGTTGCAAAGTTAATTTTAAAAAAAATGGCTCCAAAAACGTATAAATCCGTTCCATTTATTTATTTTTTGTGGTTTTTTCTCCTCTGCCATCGCAACTTTCTTAACAAAATAAAAAAAGGGAGGAAACAAAAGGAACGCAAGAAATGAAAGAAGCAGGCGATGGAGGCTCAAAGAAGCAAGCGACAAACCAAACGAAGAGCTCAAGAAAAAAAAACAGGAAAGCCGAAGTATGAAAAAGGAGGCGAAAACCAAATAAAAAGCAATACATATGTGTTCGGACAAACTCAAAGGAAATTATTTTTTATTTTTAAAAGCTTCCTTACTGCCTTGCCTGCCATGTTGCTTTAGGGCAAAAAAAAAGATGAGAAAAAATAAGAAAAGGCAAACCAAGAAGTCAAACGTCTGAACATTTCTTTTAAGTAAACAAAAATTCGGTTTGGCAGTCATTTTTTTTTTATTTCTCATTTGCTTCTTTACATCACTTTTCCGAAGACAGATTCTCCTTGGAAGGCTTGTCTTGTAGTTGACATTTAACTAAAAAACAAAAAATGGGTGCTTATAAGTTTTTATATAAAAATTGTCGTCAAAAAATGGAAAGTTTTTTATAGATAAATGTGGTATAAAATTTGCTGACAAAAAAGTTTTTATGATTTAAAAAAATAATAAAGAGAAAGGATTAAAATTGCTTTGCAACCAACAACTTTCGCATTTATTGAAATTTAGAACAACGAAAACGAATGAGAATGTTGCAGTTACAAGCAGAAACTAGAAAGAGAATAAAAATATGAAAAAAAAGTGGAAGGTTTCACTGAGAGAAAAATATCTTCAGAAATATTTAAAAAACCCTTCTTCCCTTTTTTGGCGCTAAAAATACTTCTTTACGAATTCATGCAAACACAAGGACCCTCAAACTATGTATGTATTTAAAAAACGGTTTAAAACAATTTTTCTAAGAAATAAATTATTTAAATTACTAATCCACAAAAAAACAAAACACAGTTTTTTAGCATTTTTTACGAGTAATTTTTACGTTTTTGAAAAAGAAACAAAAAAAACTTCTGTGCAACGACAAAAAAAAGAAGTATGTAAACTAAAAAAATGACAGCAGCTTTATGTTGTTCTTTCTCTTTTTTTTTGTAAGTGTTCCACGTCAAAAAAAACCAAACCCTTCATTTTAAAAAAATGAGGTTCCACAAAAAATAAAAAAAATTTTTTTTATTTAGTTTTTCAATTTTTTTTTCTTAAGAAGTGGCAAGGCAGAGAAACATGGAAGAAGGATAAAAGGAAGGAGAGAGAGAAATTCAACAATTGACCTTTCACATTCATTATGAAGTAAAGAAAAAATAAAAAAATAAAAAGGGTTTCGTCAATTGAGCTCAAAAATTTTTTTATGAGAAAATGGAAAAACTTTAACTACCAAAACTAAAATTTTAACCTTCCAGAGAAAAAAAATTAAATAGGAAGGAGAGAAAGAGGCGACAAAAAGAAAAGAAAAGAAAGAGAGTCATTTTAGTTTTTAAAATGTTAAAATAAATTTTCAAAGGATAAACAAATATTTTGACCATTTATTTTGAATAAATAACTTTTTGATCGTCGTCGATTCAAAAAACTTTAATAGAAAACTTTTAAAGAAAATATTTTGTTTGATCGCCGTCGATTGCAATTCGCAACAATGAAAAAATCAAAGTACCTAAAAGAAAGAGACAATAAAAAAAATTTTTGGAAGAAAACATTTAAACATTTTTCTTAAATCTTTTTTTTCTTTCATTAAATATTTGCAAATGGAAAAATGTTTTTAAAAATAAAGTATCAAACGAATGACTAAGGAAATGGAAGAGAAAAGAGAAACAGATGGACTTAATTTTAAAATATGTAAAAGAAACACATTAAAAAAAGCAAGCAAACAAGTTGGAAGTAAAAAAAAAAGAGATGGGATAAAAATAGTGTTTCAGTTTCGTGTTTCAATCTTCTTTTTTTTCTGATGATCCCACGCAAACATGGATGAGTAAATATTGCGTCTCGGAGAGTCGATCACCCAAAAAAACTGGATAAAGTAAATATACGAACTCATAGAATTATCGAAGAAAAGGAAACACTTTTTGGATATTTTTTTTTTGATTTTCCTTCCAACGAAAATTTTTTCATTTGAATTTGGTGGAAAACAAATTGGCTAATTGAAAGTTCTTTTTCTCGAAAGTGATTACAACTTTTTATTTATTTGGGAAATTTTCAAAAATTCATTGAATGATCGGAAGGAAAAAGCTTTGAGTCATTTTGAACCCATTCAAAAGAAAAATGAAAAGAATGTCAAAAATTTAGGGCGATCACAAAACTAATTTGATAACAATTAAAAAAAAACTATAGTCTGAGAATAACTATTTTACGTTGCTTGACTTCTTCAATCCAACGTAATTAGATAATTTATGAATGCGCGTTCCAAATAATGTATCTAATTTTATTAAATAAAATAAAGGAATGTGAATGTGGGAAACGACAACTAACTCCATTCAAAACATTTTTATTTTTCCATTAAAAAAAGGTGGATTTAATTTTCCAAGCTTTTTTAAAGACATTGTAAAAAAGCAATTTGACGAATTTATTTTTACAATTCAATCCAAACCTTTTCTTGAAATAGTAAAAGACAGACAGATTTAATTAATCTAATTTTACTTTTATTGGAACCTTCAAACTAAACCATTTTTTCTTATTTTTTCTTACCTAAAAGCTTTGCCCCAATTTTTTTCCATCTTTGTTATTTAATTTACTAAGAAAAAATTAGACTAATAAAAATTAAAAAAAACAATTGAGTGTCTGGAGGAAAACAGAATTTTCGTATAAATAAAAAAATATATATGTTTTTTTGCAATAAAAAAGAAATGATGAAATTGAGGAAAATAGAGAGGCTCATCAAATGGTGACTGCAACAGCAGCATCCAAAACAAAAAAAATTGGTTGGAAGAAGGATAGATGGCAAAAACAAATAAACCTTCACCGAATTTATTTTTATTTTTTCCAACGAACACCTAATCAAATTTTAGTTTAGTTAGTTTTTTTTCTCTTTCCTCGGTCTATCTATTTTATTACTAAAAATATTTTTTTTTCTGTAACTAAAAAAGCTTACGACCTCGTCGCCAGCTTTGTAGAGAGGGGAAAAAATTCGAAAAAGAGAGGAAGAAACATTGAGGATGAGGTTATTATTATTTGGTGAAACTCATCTTCATTCCATTTATTTTGGCGGGGAATGAAGAGGAAAATAAAAATGAAACAAATATTCAAAACCAAAAAATATAAATATAAATATATTAAATAGCTAAAAAGCTTCCGCTTCTTTGTTTTTTTTTTGCTATTGCAAACAAATATATTTTTTCATGTTGCAAAACAATTAAAATTTTACAGAAAAAAAGGAAGCAGACGATTGGATTTTTTTTAATGAAAATTAAACCATTTCCGTACCAGACAAAATGTAAAATATGAATGTTAGAAAGTAATCGACAATACATTTTTTTTTCAAAGTGAAGTGGTTTAAAAACATAAACTAAAAATGTATTAAATAAAAATATTTATAAAAAAAAAAGATAGATTTTTTGATTAATATTTTCTGAGGCAAAAATCAAAGGGTTAAAAAAACAATTTGTAATGGAGAGTAAAAAATTGCTATGACAAAGGAAAGCTGTTTTTTATTCATATTAAATTAAGATCTTGAATTTGTGTGCTTAAAATATGGTGGATAATTCAAAATTATATCAGGAAATATTATTTTATAAATAAAAGTAAACAAAAAAATTTTCGTACAATAGTGGATACATGAATTTTTAGTTTTTTTAAACCAGAAAAAGAATAAACGAAAGCTATGTTCTCCTCTACTGTAAACATAAAATCTATTATTGATTTATACCATAAAAATGGCTCTCATCCCGAAAAGTTCAAATTTAGCATTTCAATAAAAAAATTGTTTTATATTTTAGCGAAAATCGCTGTAAATAAATAACCATACGAATACCTTAAGCAAAACTTTTCTTGACAAATTAAACGACCAAAAATCTTTTTTACTTTAGTTTATCTCAGAAAACGATGACAACCAAAACAAAATATACTTTCATTCCCACCATTACCTTTAATATTAAATGTACAAAACTAAACCTCCATTAAAAAGAGACGGGTGGGTTTATTCAACCATTTACAAAAATAAAAAAGAGATTTACAAATGTGCCAAATAAACAAACAAACAAAAAATTGGAATGGAATGGATTGCAAAAATGGTTGCTACGGAAATGGCCTTGTCTAATGTGTCGCAGGCTTTCGTTGGTCGATAAAACCAAAAATGAAAAAATAAAAATGGAGTGAAACCCTTTTTTGGGAGCAGTAAAAAAAACTAGGCAGCAGCAAACCAAAAAAATGAGGAAGGCGGAGATGACGCAAATCTTTTTTCTTCTTTTTTTTGAGCTCCCTTTTTTTTGAAGTAAAGCAAAAAAAGAAAAGAAGCCTTAAACGTTCCAAAAAATTTTATATTTATTTTTTTCATTACTTTTTTTTCGTTGCTTTTTGTAGAAAGAAAAAATGGAAGCATTTGTGTCGCTTTTTTTAATCATCGTTAAAAAAAGAATGCATCCTTGCAATTTTATGTTTTTGCAAGAAAAATTTGGAAAGAGGAAAATTAAAAAAAGAACCGAAAAATTTAAAATGGAGGAAATTTTAGAAATTTTTTTTATATTACATTTGTATAATTATCGAATGCCTTTGCACTTTTACAGTTAATGGTTTGGCAGAATTGAAACCCATAAAAAATCTAAAAAATAAAAAAAAATTTACGTTTCAGACTTTGAAAACTATGAAAAATACTTTAAAAATGAATGAAACTTTTTAGAAACGATTTCTTTTATTTTGAATACCGCCAAAAGAAAAAAACCAGCAAGCTCTAACTAAAAAAAAGAGGAACCAATCTTGAACTTAATTCTTTTCTTTTTTTTTCGTTTAAAAAAAGAATCAATTTAAGTTTCGCTGTCTCTCATTTTTCTTTGTTGCCATCTGTTTCCTGAAAAACTCAACATTCATTTTATTTTTAAAAAGAAAATAAAAAAGATGGAAAAAAGCCATTTCTTTACAACCCAAACCAGTCAAAGTTAAGTTCCATCTCACTGTCCCAAACCATTATAAAAGAAAATATCTTTACTTCATCTCTTTTTTTCTTTTTTTAGACTCTAAAAATGCTTTTGCTTCTCTTTTTTTCTTTTTTTTTTCTGGTTAAATTTTAAATGCAAAATAGTCTTCAAACTCCAAAAACTCCAAAACAAAACAAAAAAACCGATCCATGGCTTCTTATTTTGCCTTATTTTTTGGAAGGCTTCTTTATTTTTTTTTTTGATTTGAAAAACAAAAAAAAAATGACGGAAAAGCGACAAATAATAGCCATCCATCCCAGCCGTCTGTCTTCTTTGCTTTTTTTAGATGAAGGTTCGTTTTTGTTTTGTGTCATCGTCGCGCATGGTTCTTGTTTTTGTTGCTGTTGACGGCAACGGCAGTCACAGGCTGTCGACGGCCTAAGTCGTCGGTCGACCCATCAGGGATTTCTTTTTAGCTTTTTGGGGACGATGGAATAGAGAAATGGAAACGGCTGCAATATATTCCCAAAACAGAAAAATATAAATGTAAGAGGGTGGGAAAAATGGCGCAAAACATAATATACAAAACAAGAAAAGAAAAAAAATTGCTTGAAAGTCGGAATCAATAAAAAATAAATACATAAAACACAAGGATTATTTAATTTAATTTTCTTGTATCTTCTTCCTTTTTCGTCGTCGTTAACATTATCCAAGCACTTGAAAGGAAGGAAAAGGTCCAACGAAGAATGAAATAACAATAATTTTTAAAAGTGGCTTTTTCTTTTCTTCGATGCTTCTTGAAACGATGCTTTTTAAAGTGTGTGTGCAATTACATGGAGTTTGGAAGATTTTATTAATAATGTAACATTATACTATTTTTTGAAATAAACAATTTTGATTTTATTCTACTGAAACTAAAAATCCGTTTTTCTTATGGTAATTTCTCTGATCCTTATTTCTCTCATCCTTGTTGGTCCTTTCTTTTTTTATCAATAAAAATTCATAGTGAACAATTTTTAAGTCAAAATTTTAGTTTTTTCTTTTTTTAAGTTCAAGCCTTGAAAAAATTGCGATTATTTAGCAAAACGGGCACATAGTTATTTTGATGAGTGAAAAATAAAAGAAAAGAAACAAAGCTTAAAATATTCAAAACAAAAAATACATTATTTTTTTCTATGAGCAAGAAAAAAATGCTGCAAAAATCGATTTAAAAAAACGCAACAAATCGAATGATTTTTAGCTTTTCTTGTTGTGTTTTTTTTTTCAACGCACATTATTATTTTTTGTTTGTGTTTTTGGACATACGAAAAAAAAGGCCTGTAAAAAGTGTAAAACAAAATACGACTTAAAAAACTGCTATCCTTTTTTCCCGCTTTCATTGATGCAGCTAACTTTCAAATTTTATATTTTTCTTTTAAAAAACGATAATATGAATTTCACAAAATGACGTAGTTTAATAATTTTGGTCAGAGGTTTAAACTTTTTTAGTTAGATTAAAAAAAGTGGCTTAATAAAAATAAGTAAGAAACTAATTTCAACGTAAAATTTTATTTTTTATTTTTTAACTGAATTTTATCCATATTTTAGCTTCGATAGATACCGGTTGAGTATAAGTTTGCATTATTTTTTTTATTATTTAAATTTTAAGTTAAAAAGTAAAAAAAAGGAAAATAAAAATAAAATATTCAAAGAGAAATATTCTTTAAAAAAAGTCAAGAAAAAAGCGCTTTAATTTTTTTTTGCCTTTTTTCAAATAACCAACCTTCTATTTTTTTAATGTTTTTCGTTTGCGCTAAAGATGTCCGTGAAAAAAAAAGAAGAAAGAAAGAAAAACACAAATCTATGATTCATTCAAAGCAAAAACTAAAGCTCAAAATTTCCGCGGAAAAAAATATAAATAAAAGATCACTGCTTTCGCAATATAAAAAAAGGATGAGCTTTAATAAACAAAAAATCGCAATTCATCGTTGCCGATGTGCAAAAAGTTTATTTTCAACCCTTGCTTTATGTTGTTTTAGAGTCTTTAAAAAGTCTTCTTTGAATATTTTATTTATTTTACTTTTCAAATTTAAAAATTTGTTCAACAAAAAAGTTAGTATGTCAAAAAACAAAAAAAAATTACAAATTATTGTCGGATCAAATAATTAAATTTTTTAACTTTCTTTGATCCGAGAAAAATTTGCTAAAAAGATCAAACTTGATTATTCGAAAATAAATCCTAAATTCTTAGCCGACCCTCGTGAAATTATAGTCTATCAAAAGAAAAAAGTAACTGTGGGAATAATCGGCCAAATTGTCACCCAATAATATTCATGTTACTCCAAACTCTCCAGAAATACATCTTCTTGGCAGACCTTTCATTTACGACAACAAAGAGGTAAACCCTTTTAACCACAAAAATTATAACAACAACTACTGGTCAACCTCCAAAAACAATAATTCCCTACTCATCTTCTTCTAAGTTCTCAGCTTGGCAGTGTAGTTGTGATTAAAATTCTAATAGTTATCAAGATTATTATTTTTAAGATCAAAAATCAAATACGTGAAGTTTACATTAATAACAAAATAAAACAAAAAAACTGAAATAATAAAAAGAAAAAGTAGGAAAGGGAATCTTTTTTTATACATATAAAAATGTAATCTTCAACTCATCTTAGAAAAAAAAAATCTTCAAAAAACGAATGATGACAGAATAGAATCATAATTTTCAAAAAATGATTTCATATTTCTATTATTCATTCATTGTTAAAGATCAATATAAAATCGTGTTGATGGATGATTCTAAATAGTGGTTAATATAAAATCAATTTTATTTAAAATTATTAAAAAAAGCATACATTTTTGAATATTTGAAAACTTTGAGAATCATTAATATTGCCGACTCCATTAAATTTTATTTTAATTTTTTTTAGAAAAATAAGAAAGTTTTTTATTGAACAATGGCTAAAAAAATCAATAATAAAATGTGAGCAAAAGCCAAAAAAAGAAAGAAAAGAAGCAAGGGTTTTTTATTTAAAAAAAACCACGATGTTCATCTTTGCATCTTTTTTTGTTGTTGCAATAATGAGACGAACAAAATGTCAAATTTTTTTTTGGTGTCTGCAAACTAAAAATAAACAAAGACCATGATGAACTTTAAAAACAAATTCGGCGTTGTTTTTACTTAAAAGAGTTGAGAGTATCGACGCTTTTTAAAACAATATTTTGCTTTTTTTGAATTTTTTGTTGTTGAAAAATGAAAAGTGATGGAATGGGCCACAATTCTGTATTCATACATTTTAATTATTCTTTGAGGCTGAAATTGTTTCATGCAGTGGCAATGAATGAACTTTTAATCAATTCCGGAAGTTTTTCATTTCCCAAATAGTTTTTATAAAGTTTTGCTTTCGTTTTCTTTTTTAGTCTGTATTTTATAAATCTCATTTTTTGCTTCCGTTTCCAAAAAGTAAAACATTTGAATTATTTACATACGTGTTAAATTTGAATATAGCCAAACAACTTTCAAAAAAATATATATTTATTTTAAAAAAGTAATTCAAAAAATTTAAATAAATAATGAAAGAGTTTTTCAAATATCCTTTTTAAAGTTGCATAATAACTCACTTAAAAATATAGAATTTTTCAATAAATATTAGAAGTAATTTTAAGTTGAGCGAAAGGATGATTCTAAAAAATAAAATTTATTTTTTTTTGTTGCAAAATCTCTTCAAAAAATGTAAAGACGCAAGCTTACATCCTTAAAAGTTTGGAAGCTGCAGTTAAAACAGAAATATTTAAAAACAGAACATTGGAAAGATTTTAGATAAGCACTCTCAATAATAAGATATTTAAGATTAATAAATATAGGCAATCGGTTTAATTTTTTTGCTGCTTTTGTAGTAAAAACCAGTGTTGTCTCATTTGCATTTCATCGCCGCCGCCGCCGCCGCCGCCGACGGCGGCGAGGTCCAATTTCTGGCGGCGCCGACGTCTGCGCTGCCGCCGCCAATATTACCGCCACGCCGCCAAAATAGAAAATTTTTTTTCTATATAAATGAAAGGCGTTTTTAACATAAATTTAACTAAAGTAAAGCAATAATAAAAGGAAATTTTAAAAAGGAGAAAAAGAATAACTTTAAATTTTAGCTTCTTTAATGGTTGAGTTTTTGATTTTTCTATTATTATTTTTGTTTTTTTGGAAAAATTTAATTAATTTTGGCGGCGCCGCCATTTGAAGCTGAAAGGTCGCCGCCACCGCCGCCGCCGCCGACGGCGGCGGCGGCGCGGATTTCTGCGCCGACGAGCGGATGGCGGTGGCGGCGAACCAACACTGGTAAAAACTTTTGGTGAATCATAATTATGAATATTGCTAAAAAAATTTATTTTATTTTTACTCATAAATCTTTTTTAATTTTAAAAAGTTTTTTTGCAATTGACATGAAAAATAAACTCTATTAGCAATAAAAAAAAAATGTCACTATATAAACGCTTCTAATAACGGAAAGAATTCAAGAATATCAGCAAAATCCATCCAGGTTTCATCAGGATTTTTAATTAAACAGCAATTTAATTTGATTTTTTTAACATTTCTAGAAGAAATTAAAAATAAGAATTCCGTATAAGAAATTTCTTGTTCAGCAAGTTTAAGTACTCTTACATTAATATGACACAATTTCGGAACAATGTTTTTACAATCCCTGGAGGAAATCAATTCAAAATAATCTCCATAAATCCAATTTAATGTATCATAACAAATTTGGTATCATTTTCTCGGTTTGATGTCTATTTAAATAAACCATTTTCGATTTTCAAATTGTTTCCTCGGTGAACTTTAAGATGAAAAATAAAAAATTTTCCTTTAATTTCATCTTTGTAAACTATGATCAACTTTTTTTTTATTTTCTTTTTTTTCTCTCTGTTTATCTTTAGTTTGTTTTCAATTTCATAAAAAATTATAGAACACTTTTGTTAAACAATATTTTCTGAACTTGCAAATATAATTAGTTTGGTTTGCGCATTATTTTGGTTGGACTTACTGTATGTTATTCGTTTATTGAAAAAATACTAGAATTTAATTATATTTCTAATATATATTTTTTCTTTAGCTGCTTTTATTGCACAATTTGCTAATTTTGAAATTGTTATTATTGTATTAACTTGGTTACGAATAAAATTTCTTTGGTAGGCGACAATAGCGCTATAAAAGCAATGATCACTTTTACTCATTTTTTTATGTTTTTATAGCAAAGCTAAAAAGGCTTACTGTATTTTTTGGGTTTTTTGTTTTGAAATCAAAGTTGCCTGAGTTTTATTTAAAAAAACCCCTCGAAAAAAATGTCTTCAAACGAATCTGAAATTACTGAAATCGAAAAAATTAATGATGGAAGAATTTTATACTCCAATTATTTAAGTATGTATTATACTATGGCTTACATAAATCATACTTTGATGATAATTTCTTATATCATCGAAATTCCATCTTTCATCCTTTTTGTATATAATTTTAAACAAAAAAAATCAAATTTTTGTCAACCATATTTTTATATTTTAAGTATTGGATATTTTTCAAATATATGTTCAATGATATCTGCTTTATTTGCGGATGATTTTTTTCCTAAATCCATGGCCGTTAAAGCTATATATAATTTTATTCAATGGTATAATCAACTTTTGGATGGGCCATGGGATACTTTGCTTGCATTTAATCGATTCACAGGGTTATATTTTTGGAAAAAGCATAAAACTATTTGGTCTGGTAAATATTTTAAGGTATGTCAGTGAGAATAAAAAGAGGCTAATCTGTCCTCGCGATAATGTGTTTTCTTTACAAAAGTGAAGTTTTTTTTTGAATTCAAAAAGCTTGGGTTTTTACAAAATATTTCTTGGCTATTTGCATTTTGAAAGTTTTTGGATTTAAAGTTAATATTTTCCAAACAGAACTATATGGAATAAATTTCGATATGATTACTCGATTTTTTTTTTGAAAGATTAGGACCAAAGATTAAAATTATTCTTGTTAGACTGTATGGAAATTGCTCGACAACTTACTAATCTAAAATCCACTTACTGCCCGTTTCGATAAAATTTCTAAACACTTTTTTGGAAAAAATATTTAATTCCACTGTGTCTCGACACAATTATGAAAACAAAAATACTGTGTTTCTTTGTAATACAATTTTAAGATCTGTTCGCGCAATGAATTCTGGGATAATTATTCATTTTTAACATTTACTGTTTAACTTTCAGTGCATCATCGCTTTACTTTTACTTTATCCTTTCATCGTCAATGGAAATTTGTTGTTTGGAGGATTTTGTTTAATTCCAAACGCATCCGATCCAAAATGCTTTGTTAACCTAAGTGCTGTGGATAAAATAGGAAAATATTCAAATTGCACTTTTGCTTTCCTCGCATTATTTTTGGGTCTCGCCACAGCTTTGGCAAGAAAAATAAAAAAAGATTTTTCAAATTCCACTAAACAAAAATATGAAACATATTTATTAATACAATCATTATTTTCAACAACTTTTTTCTTGGCTCATTGTATCACCGGATTTATTTCATCTGTAATCTTTTTACCTTATTTGGTTTATGGCCCGGATGAAATTCAAATAGGTTATTGGGTTCAATTATGGAGTATGATATCGGGTGGATTAGCATACATTTTTCATTTTTCTTCCACCGTTTTTCTTTTTCTTTTATCGTAAGCTTTTTTTTGTATTAATTTTTTCTTCCAAAAAAAACATATTCAATCTTTTTTTCTCGCCTCAAGCCTCTGAGTCACAACCTTTTTTGATAACGGCTGTCACAAAATTTCTTGAATAAATTTTTGAATAAATTTTTTAGAAAAGCTTTTCGTGAAGCATTTTGTCGAATGTTTTTACCATGGATGTTGGTAGAAAAAATTTATGGTACATCTAATTCAAATTCGTCTTCGTGGACTACGCCAACCACAAAAACAATCAAGAGATCTTCTTGAAATTCCCGAAACTAAAAAACTTGTGATTTTATCAATATCTAATTTAATTATAGACTTTTTTAAATAATGGTTACTAATATTACTTTTGACATTAATTTTTTTAATAATTTCTGTTTTCGCGTTTAACTTTTTTTTAAAATAAAAAAATAAAATTATATATGTGTTTTTAAAAACATGAAAATTTTGCGGGTGAATTGTTTCTGAAAAAACATTCAAAGAACCCAAAATACAATTTTGTATGGTTTTTTTCTATCACCGCTTTGGACATATTTTTTTTCAAAATTAAATTTAAAAATAAACATGTAATAAATAATTTAATTACCGTGGGAACAAAATACCATGTTTTTATGTTCATAAAAAACAAAACTAACATAATTTTTTATTATTTAATAAAACAACCTTTATTTTAGTTTCTTTCTTTCATAGAACTGAAAAAATCTCCGCAAAATTTTATTATTACCAAATAAAGTTTTTTCTCATGTGCGTCCTTATATTTTTTCTTCTTCGTATTACTCTTTTAACTTTTAACTTTTAAGTTTAGTTTGATTTCACAGCTTTGCATAATAAATTATTCAACTACGGGGGTTGTAGTTTAATTAATTACTACTGTATTTATTTATTTTTTTAAATGTTATTTTGTGTAAATATTTTTCTACAGATGTTTTTCTTTTACCTGTTTTTGGCATTTCATCTTTTTTCTCAAAAATAAAACTATAAATACATATTAAATTAAATAGTTTTGGGCATAAACTAAGATATGCAACTCTGTGGATATTCAATTATTTATTCGAATGGCATCTTCTTTGTTTTGACGTTCCGCCTATCTATCATCAACTGAAATTTGTTCCCTCACCAAAATCTCAGCGCTTCCCTTAGCTTAACTCAGCAAAAAAATTTTTTAGATTACGAAACCCTAATTAATTGAATTTTTACTTGCAAACAACCCAATTTAAAAACTCAATAAATTTTTAACGGCAAAATAATTTTCTTCATAATTTTTTTTGGTGTTTCATCCTTTTTTTGTCTGAAATAAAAAATAGACGTGTATCTTTCTAATCGCAACCTCCACATCTTCTTCCTCCAATTTTTGTTGCCTTTGTTAAAATCCCCTGCCCTAAACTCTGCAAATTCGAAATGTCTCCATCTCCTCTGTTTTTTTTTCTTCTTCTTTTATTTATCCATGGAAACACAAATTCTAATTTGAATAAATGTTATTTATTAACAATTTCGGCTTTTGATTATAAATCTGTTTAAAAAATTATTTTTTTTAGAAAATGTCTTCGCAAAACCAAACTCAAGCTTCTGTCACCGCTGAAGATTTTGCTCGACTTTCTACTGCTGCAAATTATATAGGAATAATATTAATTATTTTATCTTTAATTACTGAAATTCCTTCATTTATTTTATTTTTATATCATTTTAAACGAAAAACTCAAATATTTTATACTTCATATTTTTATATTTTAAGTTTGGGATATTTTTTTAATATTTGCCTTATTTTTATTAGATTAATAAATACATATATTTCAAATGCATTAATAATTTCCACTGTGGCAGAAGTGGCTTTATGGTATAATAAACTTTTTATTGGTTTTTGGGGAACTATGTTAGCATTAAATCGATTTACGGGATTATATTTTTGGAAAAATCAAAGTATTATTTGGGCCGGAAAATATTTGATGGTAAGTCAGTGCAGAAGATAAAAAAAATGTGGGAAAAAAAGTTAATTAATTTCTCGCTATTTGAAAAATATCAGTCGCAAAAATCAATATTTTCTTAATTAAAGTTTTCTAAATTCTTTTTTTCTTGTTATTTTTTCTTAAAGATTAAAAATGTTTCTGCATTCAAAAAAGGTTATTTGTTTTTTTTACAAAAAAAAATTGCCCTTTAAAAATATGCAAAAAAAGTTTCTTTCAATTTATGTTTAAAATTTTTTTACTCGATCAAATTCTTCAAAGGGTTTTTTCCAAATTTGAGCCTCAGTTAAAAAACACCATAGTTAATCTATGGTAATTACTCGCCTTAAGAATTCTGGTTCCATAAATTAAAAACTGACAATTTTATTTTCCATTTTTAGGTAATTTTCGCTCTTTTATTATTTTACCCTTTAATTATAAATGGATATGGAATAATTAAAGATTTTAATTGTTATATGAATTCAACATTTTCAACAGAATGTGTTGCAGCTGCGACAAATATCACTCAAACGATTACTATTTCAAACTGTGCTAATTCTATCATTGCATTAATTTTGGGTCTTGCAACGGCTTTGGCAAGAAAAATAAAGAAAAATTTTTCCATTCAAGGAAAACAAAAATATGAAACATATTTATTAATTCAATCAATTTTTACTGCATTTTTTATATTTTTTGAATCTTCAATCGAATTTTATTTGGGCGTCATTTTAGTTCCTTCCTTTCAAACTGGATATACATTAAATGATTTATTTTTTGCTCAAATTTTACTTGCTGGTTCAGGATGTATTGGATATGTAATTCATTTTTCTTCAGCAATTTTTTTATTTTTGCTTTCGTAAGTAATTTTTTTAAATTTCAAATTTAGACCAAAAGTCACATTTTGGGATTTTTTTGTTTTAAAATTAATTTTTGTGATCCACGAAATTTTTTTATATTTGCGGCTTTTTTAAATTTCAATAATAATTTAATTTTTAGAAAATCATTTCGAGAAGCATTTAGTCGAATGTTTTTACCATGGATGTTAGTAGAAAAAATTTATGGAAAATCATCGGCAACGTCGTCCTCGATAGCAGCAACTACAAGGTCCACAGAAATAAGAACCATTAAAATAACAGAAAAACACTAAAGATAATAAAAAAGTGATTCATTCTTGACGCATAGATTACAAATGTTTGAGAATGGAAGAAAAAACAAAAGAAAATTAAGGAAAAAAACTTTATTTTTTTGTACAATTTTTCAACAACAAAAAAAGTAATGATTGTCAAAAGTTTTAGTTTTTTTGGAATATTTTATAACTTTTTTTAATTTTAATTCATAAATGTAGGATATTCAAATAAAATTAAATCGGTTATTAAGTTTTGCATATTTTAGAAAGGCCCTTGAAGAAAAAGAAAAGATTATTTTAAAGTTTTTTAATAAATTAACTTTTTTTTTTGTTAGTCGGAATGTGTTGCAATCCAACATGTCATTTCGTCAGAGAATGGAATGAATTTAAATAAAAAATTTTACTTGTCGATATAAAACCAAATTATGTATGAGTATCTTCAATTGTAGCAAGTAATATTATTCCACGATGGCAGCATTTTTTGTTCCAAAGACATAAATATAAATAAAGTTTTTTTTGCCAAAACGAATATGTGTTTCATTAACAATAAATTTATTGTAAAACAAAACAAAAAAGTTGTCCTAACTTCGATTTTTTAAGTGTTTTTTTATCGAAACTAAATACTATGTATATAAAAATTTACAGTAAGCATGGAAAACAAAAATAAATTCCAAAAAAGAAAATTAAAAGCAAAGTTTTTTGTTGGAAGGAAAAATATTGCTAACCAACGTGCGTGCTAATAACAAAAAAATTAACTGAAGAAATGACGAAGAAGAAAAAACTCAAAAAAGTGATATTTCTTATAAAAAAAATGAATAATAATAAAAAATTAAAAGAGTGACAATTAGGTTTTTTGGAGTCTAAGGTTTTTCATTTGAAAGCTGTATTTCCGAGTATACCTGGAGTTTAATATATATATTTTTTACTTGCCATAGTCATATGTTGTTTATTTCTGTATAATAATTTTTATATTAACGACACTATAAAGTCCGACGAAACTTTCAATGCTTGCCAAAAAAGTGTGAAAAACAAAACCAGCAAAGCAAAAACGATTTTGCACCTGCACCAAGTAAGATAAAAGTAATTACACAAGCCGCCGCCGTCATTGCCAATTCTTAGTTTTCTATTTATTTATTATTTTTTAAATGAAATTATAGCCCACATTTTTAAGAAGAAGAAAAAACAAAGAATCACCTGTCAATCTTTTTTTAAATAAAATTTTTTTTAAACTTTATAAGCGAAAATGCTGGGTGGCGTTGCCATTATTCAAATTATTTTAAATTCATAATGTTACCGCCGCAACCAGAAAATATTTCAAAAAACTTAATAAATTTTGAATATATATATTATTTTAAAATATATATTTATTTAAATTTTTTTATTTGTATCATTTATACATTTTTTTATATTTATATAATTTTTATTTCAACAATCTCGAAAACGAAAAAAACTGCAAAAACTACAACAAAAACATTTAAATTTTTAATGTTTGCTAACAGTGGATGCGTATTCCTTCTTGAAATTATATGGTTTTTATTTACACCAATCAGATTATTTTCAACTGATATTATTTATTCCATTGGTTTTATAAGTTCCATGTTGCCGTCTTCAAAAGTAACAACAGCAATTTTTTGTGAATTTATTCTTTTTTCCTTTCAAATGTTTACCAACACTTTTTTATTATTATTTATTGAAAGACATTTTTTAATTATGACTTCTGTAAGTTTGAATGCATCAAGACTTCGAAAAATTATATATGGGTGAGTATTTTAAAAGTATGGTTAAATGGTTTATCATAGAATTTCATAGCCTGCTGAGGCATGAATCGCTTGAGTGTTATGAGGCTTTAAAATAAATAAATATCTCGCATTCGGTGACTTTTTTTAAACAAACACCTACGACGATTGTTGCAAGACCGCCTTTTTAATTGTAAAAAAAAAATGGTTGTGAAAAATTTTTATTCTAAGATAAGATCCTTGAAAAGGCTCGGAAAAAGCTACCGTTTTCAACCATTTTTTGAAGAAAAAAAAATACTCTTCATTGCAAATATTTTCGTAATATATGGTTCATGAAAACCGTATCGAAAAAGAAACTATGGTAACATCCTCGCTCTGGCGGTGTAAAGTAGATTTAAAAAAACTTAAATTTAAAATCATTATTTTTTGATTTCAAATAATGATATTAATTTTTTTTAAATATGAAGAAAAAAGTTGTGATAATAGAATTTTAAGCTTGCTTATTAAATATTTTTAAATTTATTATTAACAAAATTACTTTTTTATAGCATAATTTTTTCTACTGATGCCATGGTAACTGCTTCAGCCTTATTATTTATCTTTACTTGCATTGATGATGATGCTGCCACGAACGCGATAATAAAAGATTTGATTAAAAACAATGAAACTGAAAATGAAATATTATTGTTTAATTTTCAACAAACGCCGTCATCGTCGTCATCTTTATACAAGATGAATTGGGGATGGAATTTAACTTCGTTACTATTTTCCGCAACTTTTATTTTATGGTTATTTTGTCGCGGGTTCCTTACAATTTGGATAGCTGTAATGAACTTAACATATAATTTTAAAACAAAACATTCCGAAAATGTAAGAAGAAAATTTAAATTAATGTTTCAAACTTTTGTGGCGATGGGATTGACATGTGCAATATTTACATTTCCCGTTTGTTTGTTCACATTTTTATTCTTTTCACCAATTTCTGAAGCATGGCTAATATTTTTGCAACCCACCAATTTACCTCTAATTTATTTGTGTAATGTTGCGATGATTGCAAGCTTTCCTATAATATATTTTACTGTTGTGATTATTTCTGTTTCAGCTTATAAAAAATCGGCGAAAGAATTTTTTATAAAAAAAGTATTTTGTTTTTGGAGAAAATAAATTTTATTTGATTTTAACAAATATTAAAGACAGCAACAAGGACCTTTTTTTCAAGTTTTGACAGCAAAAAAAAAATTTGAATTTTTTTCTCGTATTATTTTTGGCTTCTTTTAATCGTAGCATGAACATGCTTTATTGCAAAACCTTAAAAGATCATTTTTGTCATCAGATTTTCATTTTGACCGTAAACGCCCAAATTTTTGCAAAAAATCCATAGTTTCGTTGATTAAAAAAATTTAAATAAAAAAGAAAAAACAAAATGAATTTAAAAAGAAAGAGTTTTGAGAAGAAAAGAAAGAAAAGATAAATGAAAGAGGCGATGTTTTTTAAAGATTTCGAAATATTACACCGCGATCGAGATCGCAAATAAAGAAGATGGAAACACAAGAAAAACAAAGCAAAAAGGTTTTTGCTACCAGAGTTTAATCACCCATATTTGAAATAAAAATTCGTGCTCCACTAAAATTAATATTTGGTTCATAATAACTTATTTGAATGGTAGTATTAATAAAGCGTTCTTCTTGTCCGACGTGAGTCAATCTAAAATTATATTTATGTATTTAACATTTATCTTTTAAATTCCATACTTTAATGTTTGATTATTTCCATATTTTATATAAACCTCAGCTATTTCCGAAATATTAAAAAATCCAACATAAAATTTAACATAAAAATCATCAATTTTATATTTTTTTGATTCTTGTAAAAATTGATTTACTTGTCCAACAAATGTTAAATCCACATATGATTGAAATGGTTTAGTGAAAGATATAAATTGATTATCAAAATAAAAACTTAAGATTGCCACGCTAGCACCCGGTGGAATAACAAATGTATAAATTTGATTATAAAAAAATATATTTTGCCATATTTTCATTGTATCTCGACTAAAAAATAAAATATTATTTATTTTAACAAAGTTGGTATGTGACAAAAAAAAAATTGCATAAATCAGAAAATTCATCTGGCCAATTCAAAAATTCCAGAACATTTTTGGCCATCATTAAAATATACAAAAACCTTTTAAAATCGTTTAAAAAAACTTACTTAAAATGTAAAATTTCTTGAGTTCGATCAAATTCATTATAAACAATAACGCTATTATTATTTGTTGCTGTAGTCCATAACTTTTGAATACCATAAAGAACTTGAGTATCCCATGGAAATATATTAACTTCACAATATCCTGTAGATTTGGCTATTGCCGTATAATATGGTGTTAAAGCTGCATATTCAAAAGTAAAAGTATTATCCAAAAATATACAATGAGATGAAAGCGCTGAAATAACAGCAAAAAATTAATTTTAAAGTTCATTTTTAAAAATTTTTTTACAACACTACCTTTCGAAACTTTGAAAAACATTACAAGCGAGTTTGTCAAACAATTAAATGGTTTATATATTGTGATCTTATGTGAAACATATTTCGGTGGATGCCCAATAAATGCGCTAAAAAGTTAACTTTTATACTTTCCTTAAATTTTTTTTAGCCCCTTACTTTCTTAATAAATCCAAAACTGTTTGTAATTTGTCATTATCATAAAGTAAATAACACATAGATTGATATATATCCCATACATTTGATATATATGTTTCCATAATATCATTTGCATTAATCTAAAAAAAAATATGACAATTATCTATTCATTTTTTTTTTATATTTCCTCACTAATTTATCGCTCATTTCCACGGTGATTATAGAATTGGCGGGATAAAGTTCCAATTTTTCCATATGAGATAATTTATTTTTAGATAAAATAATGGATGCAGTTTTTATAGGAAATAAAAACATTTATAACATTTATTAAATGATTATTTTTTTTAAATAATTACCATCGATTAAAAAAAGAGTAAAATCAAAATTTCCATTAAAATTATAATCAGTTGAAATTAGAAAAACATTTTGTTTTGTTGAATTCAAAAAAAGTGAGATTTGAGCTATAGCGTCTGAATATCCAAATGTTGTTGAATCAAAATAAGTTTGATTATCCGTTAAAACCTTTATGCTTATTGCATCGATGAAACTTGGTGGTATATTAAAATTCAATGATAAATGTTTTGTTCTATAGCAACTGTTGTTTATCAGTACCTTTAATAAAAATAAATTAAAATTAAGTTTTATTACAATTTTTTATTGAAAAAAATTACTTCAAATTCGCAATTAATATTTGGACATAAAATATTAACATCATTTTTTAAGATGTTATAAACAATTGGGTTATCATCGCAAGGGACAATAATTTGTTTTGGCGCACAAATGCATGCTAAAAAAATGTAGTTATGTTCTGCATAAAATATAACAACAAAATACCACACCACTTTTTTTAAATTTTATTTTGTTCTTTCAATCCTTGGTTATCAAATTTTTTTGTTGAGTTGGAAATTACAAACTCTGTCCCAACTTATGAATGATTAATTATACTTTCCATAAAAAAATTTTCAAACTTACATATGGTTGTGAAAATGAGCTCAAACCCATGATTTGTAACACTTCCATCACTGATAAATGAACACATAAATATTTTATTTTCATCATTTTCCATATTTGTAGGAAATTGGATTGGATAAAATACATAACCATCAATTTCTAAAATGGTTGTTTCTTCATCTTTACAAATGATATACTCAACATTTAATTCCGCTTTAAATATTCCATCTCTTAATATAACAGTACTTTGCGGTGGTATAGTAATATTAACATCACATCGTGAATTAATTGGATATCCATTATTTTTAATATTACTCCATGTCGTGTTTATTTCATTTTGGGTGGTATAACATCCAGCATCAACAATATCCCTTTCTTTTTTTACCAAAGTTACATATCCACTAAAGCTTTGTCCATTTAAATAAAAAACTTTTAAATAATTATCTTGATTGTATGATAAAGCGTTTGGAAGAAGGGAGATAGGGCTGAAATCAGTAGTAAAAATTTATTTATTTATTTATTATTTCTTCAACTATTTATCCAGTTCCTAGAAAGCAGCTTTAAGCAAATAATTTAACATAGGAACAATACAGTTTAAACAAAAAATACGATGCCTGATTTTAAAATTGGAATAGAAGAATATCTTACTCTGCGATCACATGATTAGTGCTATTAGTTACCAAAAAAGTTGAAGAAGCGGCATCAACGCTGTTAAAAGAAGCGATATAAATTTTAAAACCATAATTTTTAGGTCCATTAAATATTAATGTTGAGACAGGAATGCTTTCAAATGAAAAATAATAAATTTGTTCTTCATTTTCAAAATTTATTGTTGAATCGAAATTGCCATTTTTATGATATCTCACATGGCCTTGAAATGCATTCCAAATTGATGTAGAAATATTTTTTATTTTAAACAAAAGGTTATTACTCTTTGTTTTTTGATTAAATGGTATTGAACTTGGATCAATTTCGCCATCTTTAACGCTAAAAAAATTTTAAAAAATGAATAAACAAAAGGATTGCCATTTTTCAAAAGAGCCCAATTTTAAAACTCTTTTCGTAAAACCCTACATTATATTATCAATTATAATTTCAACATTTTCTAAATATCCATTTGTAATCACAAATTCTAATTCATAGTCATCATTATCCTAAAACACATTCTTTTTTTAAAAATTAAAATTCGCAAGAAAACGTAAAAAAAACTCGCATCATAGCCTCCTGTGACATTTAGCTTACAAGTATTTTGGATTTCTTCAGAAATTCCTTTAGGAAAATATGAAGATTGAAAAAATATTACTTCATTTTCAATCAATTGAATATTTTTAAGACCATCACATAGTACTATTTCCGAGTTTGTTTTATTAATTAAATTTAATTTAAAAAGTAGTATCAAAAAGTGAATTCCCAAAAACATTCTTTTTAAGAATTTTTTTTGAAAAACTATCTTTCATTTTACATCATTATTTATATTCCTAAAAAAGTGTCTTAAGCGACAAAGAAGCTTAAAAAACGCTTAATTTTAAGATTGATAAAAAAATATACGTGATTAAATATAAAAAAGAAGCTTTACTTTATGGATGGAAAGAATTTTTTTATTTCAAAAGAAGTGCCACGTTTTAATCTCTCAAAAAATCACGCTGCCTTTTACTTCATAAAATTGATTGGAGCTTTCTCTTATTCATTCACATTGGAACTTCAAGTTTGTCTGATCATAAAAGGCACATTGGTGGTTCCATTATGTCAGGAAGCTCATCCATATCATGTGAAAAGTTGTACTCCTATTTCTCCTCTCATATTTCCATTTTTTAATAAAAGTTTTTTAGTTTTTTCCTTTTCTCAAACCAAATTTTAAATTTTACATGTAATTTTTAAATTAAAAAAAATTTAAACAAAATATTCAAACTAGCTAAAAAAAAAGAAAAAGAAATGCTCAAAGCTATGCGATCGTGGCAGCGATCACGTTCTCAAAACATTCTTATCTTTCTGATTCATCGCTTTTCCGTTTAAAAGAGCGTTGAAACAAGTATTTTCTTCATTTGTGAACATTCCATTGAAATGTAACAAGCCGGTCGGCCGATCTGGGCTTAATATATGCTCTTTTATAAAAAAGATGAAGTGTTTCAAACATTAAACTTTTTTTTTCATTTATATACAAAAAATTACATAAAAAACAAGAACAAAAAAAGAAATTCTTTTAATATATAAGTTTTATATATTTAAATAAGCTCCTTCTTCAAAAACCAGGGACATTGAGGGCAAAATGCAGAAGGATGTTTCTAAAAAAAAAAATACGAAAATAAATGCTAATTAATTAATTAATTAATTAATTATTTCTTGAATACTTACATTTCTAAAAATTGAATATCCAAGTGAGCATAAAAATGGTTTAATTTCATATTTTTCACCAACATGAAATTGTTCAAGGTTTGAAAAAATAGGTAATTTCGCTAATTTTTGGGATGCTTTTGGAGTAAATATTTCATTTCCATAACTTTTTGGAGCATAGCTAAAAAATGTCTAATAAATATTTAGTCGAAAATTTTGACAATTCGACACAAAAGTTTTTAATATTAGTTTTTTTAATTTAAAAATAATTAGAAAAGTTTGAACTTTAATAAAAAAAGGTTTTTTTAAACTTACAATGTAAATTTTTTAATTAATGGAATTTTTTCAATAATATCTGCTACTTCAACAAATTTTCCATTATCCGAATATTTGATAGAAGATTTTTCTAAATGAATCCAAGTAATTTTTCGAGATGAAATCAAAAATAAAAATTCTTTATATAAAATATTATTTTGACATTTCAAAGTTATCCATTTTACGTTTACATAAAACAATTTCGGGTAAATTGAAACAAAATCATTGGGATTTGAAAAATTAATTCTTTCACCAAAAATGAAAATTTTTGATTTTGCCGGAATATTTTCAGAATCGAAGGGTTCAGAATACCAAGGAAATTTATTAGAACTTATTCCATTAACAGGAATAAATTTTCGATTTATTTTAAAATATTTGCAGCATTTAATTAATTTTTGAGATACTTTTGGCGAAGCATTTTTCTTTAAATAAAAAATAATATTTTCAGAAAATGAAAAATTTGGTTGTTGAATTATAGAATTTTTTTTAAAAGTTTTTGATGCATTTTTTCGAACATTTGAAGCTCTGCCTACTGGAATACGCGGAGGCGCCAACCATGGTCGTAGTACTTTGACAATTTTTTTCTTACCAGGAATGGCACTAGTATAAAATCGAGGTTTTTTCATAATTAAAAATATTAATTTCTGAAAATAATAAAATATATGTATATGTAAAAAATTGACGGCACAGGACAACAATCTGAATAATTATCGAAAGAGCTAAATAAATAAATTTTTAAGAAGAAAAAAAAGTGACCCAACAAAGTTTAATAATTTTCTAGGAAGCTATCATTTGAAAAATATGTATTTTAACAAAAAAAATTTAAAAATTTCTTCCTTCTTTTTGGATTTTTTTGGCCCCACTTTTATCAAATTTTGAAGCAACGAAACGCAAAACATGGAGATAAAAATGTTGGAGTTTCGATCAAAGCATACGTCTCGTAAGTTGGTAGACACTTAAAAATAAGCTTATTAATAAAAAAAAAGAAAGAAAACTAGAACATTAAACAATTTTTATGAGTGACATGGATTAAGTTTTACATATCCAAAAAAATAAGACGAATAAAAGTTGGGAAAATAAATAACACAACGCCAAAAAAGAGCGAAATATAAATGTTACACACAAAAATTTGCAAAGCTGTAATTTCTTTTGGTCAAGCAACCGAATGATCATTTTTTGAAGAAATAAATTAAATCTTCCTAATAGCAAAAAATATTACCTATAAACTGTTTTAAAAAAAGTTTGTGTGTAAACATAATATACACTTCAACAAAAAAAAATAAAGCTTTGAACGGGCAAGGAAGAAAAACACTGCAAGTGAGTGAGAAAGAACAAATTGGAAGCAAAAGGAAACCATTCTTTTTTTTTCTCAACAAATTGTTTAGCATTAAGGAAATAAATTTCTTACGAATTTTATTTAACTTTATTTCTCTTTTCTATAAAAAAACACACATAAACAAAAATTGAAAAATGATTTAATATTAGATACAACAATATCAATATCGTTTTGAATACATAAAAAATAGAAGGAAAAAAAATTCTTATAAACAATTATGGAAATTGCACTGACCATTTAGGAAAAAATACATTTGAATGTTTCTAAAATAATGAAATAGATTTTATTTCAACATATTTTTTAAGAAAATATATAATACTTACATTTTTAAAAATTTCATATCCAGGAGTGAGTAAAAAATTTTTGAGTTCCAAATTATTTTGATTTATCCTAAATTCATTGAGGTTTGGAAAAATAGGTAATTTTGCTAATTTTTCTGATGATTCGATGGTTAAAACATTTAATTCATAATTAGAAGGAGGGAAACTAAAAAAAATAAATAATTTCATTTACTTAAAAAGTAAAATACATACCAACCAAACTTTTCAATTAATGGAACTTTTTCAATAATATCTGCAACTTGAACCCATCTACCATCAGAATATTTGAAATTACAGCTACGAAAATCAACCCAATTGACATTTCCAGCCGAAATTAAAAATAAATATTCATCAAAAGAAATTGTTTGCTTCGTCAAAGATAATAATTTTACGTTGACATAAAATAATTTCGGATAAATTGATTCTAAATCGCCAGAATTATCTAAATAAATATTTTCACCTTTCATCCAAATTTTTGTAGCCGACGAAGGAATTCCTTCCGTATAACCCCAACTTCTGTAGTTACTATTAATTTCATTTACATAAATAAAAGATTGATTTAGCATAAAATATTTGCAAGATTTAAATAATTTTTGAAATACTTTTGACGAAGCATTTTTCTTTAAATAATAAATAATTCCAGGTGGAAGTGAAAAATATTGTTGAATTGAAATTTCTTTTTTTAAAACAGGCACCAAAGATAATTTTTTGTTTGGTGAAATCGGCAAAATATTTTTCTTTGGTTTAATTAAAAATTCTTTAAAATATCTAGTATAAAATTGTCGTTGATGGGAATTTTCCATAATTGGATAAATAAATAAATAATTTCTAAAAAATGGGGACTCAATCAGTGATAAAAAAAATTTACTGAATGAAATGAAAAAATTATGAAGAAAGAAAAAAATAAGTGACCCAATAAAATTTGATACCTTTCTCGGAAGAAATCATTTGACAAATACTTGAAGAATCACAAAGAAAATAGCATATTTCTATAAAAATATATTGTAGGTGATTTTTATCTTTCTATTTTGTCATGGAAGCATCCATACTTTGAAGTAAGTTTTTCATTTAAATTAGAAAATTTGCTTAAAACAATCAAATAAAAAAAATAATTATTTTTGTTTAGAAAATGGTCGTTTTGGCAGCTTATATTCATGATTCAAAGGATCATACTGGGCACGTCAATTTTTTTAAAAGAATCCGTAAAAACAACGAAAAATATTTAAAAAAAGATGCCCTTATTGTTTTGACAACTGATGCAGAATTCAGATTGAATAATGTTTGGCCAAACCTCCAACAGACATTCTGTTATGCGCATATGGAGGTAATAAAAAAAAATTGTGCTTTGTTTACTTATCTTTTTTATAAATTAAAATTAATTTCAGCGTAATTTCAAAGATGCTTTAACAGCTGCAAAAAACCCTGAAAGAGATCTTTGCATAAGGTTGTTCGATGACCTACAAACTTACAACTCTTTTGAGGCATTTGATAAAAAAAAAGCTGAAATTTTGCAACAATTACAAGAACAAAAATCTAAAGAATTATTTGGATTTTATGCAAATAAATTAAGAGATAATGCATCAGCTGCAGCTCTTGCTTCTATGGGCTTAATCGAAAGGAGAATGACCACAAATGCTGCAGAAGGAATAAATGCCAAATTAAGAAGAGAGATGCCTAAAAAAACCATGCGTGCCGATGAAATGGCAATTTATTTGTTCTACCTTTTTCGTGAGCATCGAATTAACATCATTAAAGGCTATCATAGCCAAGGTGATTGGCGGCTTCACAATGATTATGTTGATAAACAAAAAGGAAGTCCCAAAGATGTAATAAAAATATGAATTAATTATTTCTAATAATTAAAAAAATTTCAGCTAAAGCTACCATTTTGCCCTCCTCGTAATGAACTCATTAATTTTATCAAGCATAAATCTATTGCTCCAATTGAACCAGGCATGAAACTTACTGGTAAATTGGTTGAAAAAGAAAGCGAAAAAAGCGATGGAGTTCTTAACACAATTGCTCATGATATGGTTTTCAATAAAAAGGTTATGAATGTTGAAGGACAAGATTGCCTCTTCGTTGTTAGTGATTATTGTGGACAAAATGTTTGTGTCACATTGGGTAGCAGAAACAAAAACAATAAACATTTTTCTTGTTCATGTAATCCAACAAGATTGTGTATTCACATGCGTTCAGTTTTGTAAGAAATCAATTTTTTTCTCTATTTTTAAAATAACCATGCTTTTATTTTAGACTTCACATCGGCTTTCTTGATGATGAAATTCCAGATATTGGTGAAGGCATAATTTTGAATGAGAGGAAACAATTTCGAAGAGCAAATGAAACAAAATCTGGTACTAAAGCACCTCGCCAGGTTGATAAACGCCCAAAACTACCCGATGAACAAGATCTTGCTCCTTATCACAAAGCTCCAAAATTTAATCGAGGAGACGATGAATCCGTTCATATACTTCGTCCATTGCGAGATGAATTGAAAAATAAGTAGGAGATTATATTTTTAAATCAAAATTTGAAAACAAAAATATTTTTTCAGGTATCTTTTACAATGCAGTTTTAATTCTACTCCACCGAAGGTAGCAAATGAACCACCAGCTTGGTGGACAGATATGGTTAAAACATTTTCGAATGTTTTACCTCATCCATGCATTTTTAAACCAACTTTCAATGATCTTCTTCCGGTTATTAAAGAAGGGGATTGCGTTGTTTTTGAAAGCTCTAAAGAACAACGAATACTTGTTCATCGAGTCAAAAACAATGAAGTCCATGGTTATATTATGTCCAACTCTCCAATCACAGATGACGTCAACGAAATTGCATTTTCTGCAGCCCATTGTGCAAGAGATATCAACGGATTAGTCACCATCAGACTATTTAATAGTGAAGAAAACTTCAATGCGGTTGGTAATGGAACATATATTGCCCTATGCCTAAAAATTTGTTCCTTACATATGAGAGAAAATCCTCAACATATGACTTTTAATTTGGAAGAAGATATTGAAGAAATAACAAATGAAAACCTTCAACAGGTATTTATAAAAATTTAATATAAATTTTGATTTATAATTTTCATTTTAGCTTTATGAAAATAAAACAAATCAAGCTGTATCGATGATGGGAAAAGTTCAAAAACATTCATTTTATTGCTGTTGCACCAGAGCATGGTATGCTTCAACCAGGCCTCTTCCACGGGCCGACTTTTGACGGCCCGGCCCGTCTTGACTTCGGCCCGGCCCGGGCTGCGGCCCTTTTGGTTTAGGCCCGGCCCAGGGCCGGGCCGGGCCGGGCCGGCCCGTCAATATCGTCCAAAAAAAATTTTCGCTGTTTTTTCCAAAAAATTTTTTTCGTTGTTTTCTGACATTATTTTTTTATTGTTATAATTAATTAAAATTTTATTTTTTACAAAATAAGTGATAAACAAGCACAAAAATACAAAAATAAATTTTAACAAAAAAAACTAAATGCTTCAACTGTCACAAAATAATGATTTGAAAATGACATGATAATTTATTTGAAAGTTTCTGAAATTTTACCTAGGGATCTTCCAATCATTATTTTTGTAACAGTTGAAGCGTCCATGCCAAGACGCTTATCTGTAAGGTAAGAATAATTATCGAAGATCGTTGAAACTTTATCCTCCTTTTTTATTGTTTTTTTAAATTTTCGTTGTTTTTTTAATACTCCAAGAATAAAATACACAGTAAAAAATAATACCAAAAAAATTTACATTAAATAAAGAATTAAAAAATTTTCATGAAAATACAAAAAAAATATTTTTTGGAAAATGACGGGCCGGGCCTACAAAAGTCGGACCGTGGAAGAGGCCTGATAGACAACCAATAATAATTTTTCGAAAAAAGAAATAAATTTTTTCCAATTTTTGCAATTTTTCTTTAATTTAAAAAAAATTTAAATGCTTAGGCCTGCGGGCCGGCCGATCTTCAGCCCGGCCCGGCCTCGGCCCGTCTAAACTTAGGCCCGGCCCGGCCCGGCCCGCGGGCCGGGCCGGGCCGGGCCGGGCTGGACGGGCCGAAGGAAGAGGCCTGGCTTCAACCCCATCTCGGAACAAAATTTTAAGAATCCCGGGTATGACTAAATGTAAAAAATGCAAGAGAGATTATTTTACTTGTTGCGTCAATTCTCCTGATCCACCAGCAACGAATTTTATTTGTTTTACTTGTATTGGTCCAATAATGCTTCAAAAATGGGGTGTCGGAGCATCAAATACTTGTCCTTTGGATAATTTTTTAGCGGCATGTATTTTGTTCCATAAAAAATATAATGCTTTTGCAGAGTAAATATTTTAAATTTGAACTGTTTTTCTTAAACTTAAAATGTTTGTTTTAGTTTAATTTCGAGGTCTGAACATCGATCACCTTTTGAAAGGGCATTAGCAGCATTTTTACTTGAAGTTGATGATGCTGATAACATGGAAAACGCTCAAAGAAATTTCATTCAAACAGTTTATGGAGTTAGTGTTTAAAAGTTAATTACATAAACTTTTACTTTTATTTTTTAGAACAACCCCAATTTATGGGGAACTGAATTTGATATCGTTTTTACTCATTTAATAAAAACGTGTGGAATAAGCCAAACTTATTCATGTAATATTTGCCATAGCCAAAAACCAATGTCTCCCGCCATAAAAACTTTTCTTACGTAAGAATAAAAAAATTATTAACATTAATTAATTAAATTTTTTAAGAGAATTTATTATCAATGAAAAGGATAGCGTTCCGGAAATGATACAAGAAGTTTTATCATTAAGACAAGTTGGTGAAGCCGGTTATCGATGTCAAAATGATAGTTGCAACAAAAACCCCATGGATTGCCATAGTGCATTTTCAGTTAGAAATCCATGGATTTTGCAACTAAGATTAACCAACGATAACACAATGAAAATGTTTGGCTTCAAAGAAATTGAATCATTACCTCGAACAGTCCAAGTAAAAAAATATTTTCTTTTTTTATAATTTAAAAAATCAATAAATTTCAGTTTAATAATGAAACATATGAATTTGCCGGTGTGACATTTAATGTCGAAGGTCATTTCATAGCAGTTTTACCAACAACTGGAGGTTTTATTGTTTATGATGGATTGAGTCAAGGAAGATGTCCAGGAATGACCCTTCGAAATGCTTTGATAGAAGTGGCCAATCGAGGTGGATTAATATCCAGCATTCTTTATTTTAAAGTCCCCACTGGAACCGCTGCTATCACATCACAAGCAGATGTTTAATAAATATATTAGTTAATAAAATACTTTTTTTTATTTTCGAAACTGTTTAAAGTGTTTGTAAATAATTTTTAAAAACAAAACTGTGATTTTTCTAGTCAAATATGTAAATATGTAAATATGTGTTGTAAATATTATGTTATTTTTTTAATGTTATCAGCATAATAAATATATATGTTTTAATAAAAGAAAAAGCATGAAAAATACATAATTAATGAATTTAAAAATAAATCGGTAGCTTTTTATTCAGCCAAAAAAAATTAATGGTTGGTTGCGTGGAAGCAGTGATTTCTTTGGTTGTCTGACTCACTTTTTGACTTCATTGTTTTTGTTCATTGCATATTGCAATAAAAGTTTAAGTTGTAAGCTTTTTTGGTTTAGCTAAAATATTTAGCATAATGAAACTGGTCATCGGCTAGTTTCAATGGTCTCTTTTATGAGCACCAAATATAAATTTTGTATGGCTGGTTATTGAAACTAGGGTTCCATCCCCCGGGGGAATGGTCCACGGGGAGGGAGAGGGAGGGGAGGACACGCCGCGGGGAGGTTTTTACGGGGGATTTTAGCACGTACTCCTCCCTGTGGGTGTTTGAAAAAAAAAAATTTTTTGTTGTAAATATGACGGGGGATTTTTCTTAGCATACTCCTCCCTGTGTTACATTTTTTTGACGGGGGCTGAGGCTCACGGGGAGGGAGGCACGGGGAGCAAAAATCGGCGGGGGGGAAGGGGGATCGATCCCCCTAGGGGGCGGGAGGGGGATGGAACCCTAATTGAAACCATCTAATTAGGGGGTAAAAATATTGATTTTTAAAATTTTAACTATAAAGAGCGAGCGGGAGCGGAAAATACTGGATCGGAGCGGTAATTACTGGATCGGAGCGTTTCTTGGAGCGGAGCGGCTTTTACTGGATCCCAAATATCTAAGCTGGTGTTCACTGCCATCATGAAATGTTCTATAAATTTCATTTTTATTTATGGCCTCCTGGAATTGAACCTTTATAAAAATATTACATATTTATAGACTTTTTTTGTAATAAAAATACATTTGATTTTGTTCCAACTCCCTAATACTTTTTTCTTTTATTCATTTTCTCAAGTTTATTGGGAAATGTTCACGCTGGTTTATTTGTTACTATTGATTTTAATAAATGAGGCATTTAGTAATGCAGTATTTCTTGTTTCCAATAAAAGAAAAAAATGTGAAACAAAAAAATTTAATAAAATATTCAAAAACCAAAAATTAAAAGAAAACATTTGATCTAATAAAATTGAAAAGCTTTACTGCTTTTCTTTTCGTTTTTTTTTTGCGATGAAAAGAAAAATCAAAATGTTTTTCATCCAAAAAAATCGATATGTTACAAATCAAAAAATCAAACTTTAAAAGAAAGGAACTTTTGGGAAAGAAGAATGAAAGAAAAAAATGAGAGCTATGGTTTTAAAAGGTCACAAAAAAGAGAAGAAAAAAATATGATACATGTAACTGGACAAGAAAGTTTTATATTTCTTCATCAAAATATGAAATGGAAAAATAGCTTATTTCTTATTTAAAAAAGAAGAAGACACTCGCAAAAAATTGTCCACTTTCATTTGCCGCCCAATTAAGTTTTACACAAACCGATTTCGTTGGCAATGACCAAAGTTTTTTATGCACTTCTTTATGACAGGAAATAGGATTGATTTATGTCACATCTTGAGTCCACTTATTATCCTGAAGGAGTTTACATTCATTTTGAAATGATCTAATAAGCTCGTTATTTTCTTTTTTTCTCTTTCATTTGCATCTTCAAAAACATTATCATATGTATAATTTTCTAATAGGTAATCAAATTCTTCAATCCATAATCCTTATTATCTTTTCGATTTTTTCAATTAAACGCTTATGTTTTCGATTTAAACTATTCTTTGCTTTCCTAATATCTTTTAAAGTTTCGCGAAGATCTAAAAGTTTTTTTAACTTTCATTAAATCTTTTATTTGTTCTCCATTTAGATATGTATATGTTTGACATTGTTGATCAAAATATTTTGAAGGGAAGGAACCGTGGAAACGACGATGTTCAAGAAAATCGTTATCGTATGGAAGATTTTAAATTTCTTCGGCGTTAAGACTTTATACATTTTGTTAAAACTTTTAATTAAAAAAAACATAATTCATTAAAATATTCAAAAACAAAAAAAAATAAAAGCTTAAAAATATGATTACAAAATATTTAATATGATTTTATGTTTTTGCTTCCCCGCTTTTCTTTTTTTGCAACAGGCCATAAAACGCAACAACAAAAACCAAAATGTTGTTAATTCAAAAAAAAATAAAGAAAAATGAAATCGGCTGGCGACTTTTTTTTATTATTCTTCCATAAATGTCATTTCCCTGCATCATTCTTTTTGGCATTTAGAATCAGGCGAATAAGAAAAGGCTTTTGTGTTTTTTTACTTTGAAAACAAAAGTGAGAGAAAAAATGAGTAAAAAAAGGAAAACAAAAAATGGATCAAAACTTCTTTAAAAAAATTCATGTTGAATAAAATAAACAAGTTTGATATAACTATTACTTTTCAAGTTTCTTTCTCTGATTTACCATTATATGTATTCCTTTGATTGGCATAATAAATTTCTTACTCAATTTGTAATTATTTATTTTTGGAAAGAAAAAATGGAATTTTTTAAACTGTTTTACTTTTATCTTTTCATTCTTGAAAGCCAGGCTTTAAGTTCTTTTAAATAAAAATAAAAAACCTTTAACAAAATATTCAAAAACACAGAAAAATGGCTAAGAACATAGAGAAAAAAAACTTGTTCCCTTCGCAATAAATTTTCAAGCCAATGAAAAATGAAAAATAGATATCGATCGATTTTTTGTTTTGCGCAAAAAAAAATATCACAAAACAGGCCTTTGTAATTTTTTCTTCTTTTTTTTTGCTTGTAAATAAAGGAAAAATAGATAGAAAAATAATGAAAGTAGCGATATTTGTAGAGATTTTCAAATGTCATTTTCTGAATCTTTGTTTTCATTTGGGCGGAAAGGTGCAATAAAAATCAGCATAAGATGGAACAAATTTTTTTTAAATTGATTAAAACAACAAAAAAGCTAAAAACTTATTAAATAATTGTTTACTAAGAAATTATTTTTAAATAATGAAGGAATGCTTAGGTAGTTTACAATATTTATATTTTTATCAAAGCGAAAAAATACTATAAAAAATATACAATTTCTTTATTAACTTTTTTTAGCAAAATTAATAAATTTTTAAAAATTAAAATCAAACATGTTTTATTTATTCTTTGCTTTAATTAATTAATAAGAAATTTTTGTAATTGCAGCAAATAACTCTTTTTATTTTGTAATTATTATTCTGATTTTTTTAAACAAAAGTTGGAAGTTGAGTTGATGAACGATTATTGTGCTATTATCCATTTCATTGATAAAAAATAGTGTTACATTCAGCCAATTACACTTCATGCAATCCATTTGTGAGATATATATTCTTTGATTGTAATCACTACCTTCCTACTATTTACAAAATATATCCCAAAATTGTCATTAGAATAGGGAAAATGTCAAAAGAGTAAACAAAAATAAAAAAATTTTATAAACCAATTAAAACAAAATATTCAAAAAAAACAGAATTTTTTTTAAAGCAAAAATGGAGAAAATAGAAAACCTAAACTCTTTTAGGAACTTTTTCATTTTTAACGAGTGCAATCGATAATGTTTTTTATTGTGCGCAAAAAAAAACATTCAAAATTGTTTTTGGTTTGGACGCATAAAAAAATGTCGGTAAAAAAATACAGGCGTTGGAAATTTCTTTCCTTTATTTGATAAAAAAATACAAACAATCAGCAAAAGATTGCTAACAAAAAATTTAATAAATTTAGAGGTATTTTTAAATAATTTAAAAAAAGAATGGCGATCATGATTTTGTGAGTATATTTACTATCATTTTGCACTCTATGTTTCCATGTAAGCAAAAGAAAAATAAATTAATTAACAATTGCTTTATTTACCTTTGAGCAAGATTAATAAATTATTTTTAAAAACAAAAACAAACAAAGTTTTTATTTAATTTTTGTTTTAATTATTCAAAAAGCTTTTTGATTACAGCAAATACTTTTGCTTTTATATATTAATTATGGTGAAATTTTGCAAACAAAGGTTGGAAGTTTAGCGGATGAATAAATATTGTTCCAAGTTCCAAAGGTTGATAAGGTGCCATTACCAGTCCACATTTGAACTGTCGTTTCAGAAGTATAATCTGGGAAAGAAATTGGATCCCATTGATGAAAATCAAATGGAGTTTCATCACTCCATTTCCAAGTTTTAGTTCGATCGGGTGAAAATGATCCAATCCAAGTTTGAGCCAGCCAACTGTTGGCTTTTGGATCGGTGTAAGGATGAACCAAAGCTGCAAACAAAAAAATATTTTAGAAACAACGAAAATAAAAATATGAAATTTTTTACTTGCAACAAAATCATTTTCTTGTTTGCTATGAATGGAAACTAAATGTCCGCCTTCAATTTTGCAAGACTCTTCAGCTTTAGGCCAAGTGGTTGTATTTTTAAAAACTTTATAACAATTTTTATTAAAAGTTGTCCAAGTTTGAGGGCATAATGGGCATCCAAGAGATGTGCGCCAATCTCCAAGGGTTGTTACTAAAATATTAATAAAATAAATTTGCATAAATGTAAAATTTTTGGGAAGAAAAGAAAAAAGATTAATCTTACAATTGAGTTGACTTTGGCACATGCTTGCAAACCCTTCAAATGCATCACATTTATATGTTGGAGCAGCACAAACATCTTTGACACAATTATCAAAATATAAATTAATTATATCACTTCCAAGTTTGCTGCATTGAGCAAAGGCTCCAATGTTTGAAATTGAATCTTTCATAGCTTTGCAAGTGGTTTGTCCGGTAGTCTAAAATATTATAAGTTTTTTTAAATTCCTAATAGAAAAAAATTCTTCCAAATTTGAATCCAAAAAATGGCCATCAAAATAGTTACTTTTTTGTATTTTTGAAGTTAAAAAAAAAGTTCCACTAAAAAAAGGCTTACACAAATATTATCTGCTGAATCTGCACCCTTATCACATGTTTTATTTGTAACTCCAGGAGGATAGAAATAATCAGTCGTAATCCAATTATTCGCCCAATCATTCATTGAATTTCCATAAATACATGGTTGCGCTTGTTTGGGAGCGAGGGAGCCATCATTTTTAATTAAATCATTTACACAATTTCCATCATAATTTCCAGCTAATCCGCAAAGTTTATCACTTCCATAAAATGGAGCACAATCAGGAATATTCACGCAAAATGTATTTCTATTAAAATTAATATTAATATTATCTTTTGTGATAATAGTTTTTATTAATCCATTTTTATTAATTGTAATTTTAGGGTTGGTTTGATTTGGATAAAAATATGGATAAATTTGTGTGATTCCATTAACATAAAGTGCTCCATTTTCATCCATATATATTTTTTGTCCATATAATTCTATCAAAGCTGAATTAATTACAGAGACACTAAAATTTTTTTTAAATATTATTTTAGTTCTCAAAGTGCAAAAAAAGGCTCACGATCCAGCATAATGACGATTTTTAATTTTGATTGAGAAATTTTCATATCCTTGAATGGAAGTACAAGGTTGCAAGAAAGTATATGGGCAAGTTCCTTGATAATCAAAATGAGCTCCATCGAATGTGGTATAATGTGGATCACCCCAGAAACATGCTTGTTTGGCTTTAGTTCCGCAAATTTGGGGTGGTGGAGCTTAAAAAAGGTAAAAAATTTAGAAGGATTGTTTTTTTTTAATAAAAAGGCTAAAGCTTACTTGGTTTTTGGGTTGTCGTAGTAGGATTCGAGGTTGTTGTTGTAGTAGTAGGTTTAAGAGTTGTGGTTGTAGTTGTTGGCTTTTGAGTTGTTGTTGTTGTCGTTGCTGGAGTTGGTGTAGCTACGGTGGTCGTTGTAGTAGTAGTGGATGGTTTTTCTGTCGTTTTTTCGGTGATAGTCGTTGTTGTTTTAGAATTTTCTTTTGATGTTGTTGTTGAAGGTTCATTATCTGTCGTCGTGGTGGCATCATCTTCAAATGATCGAGAAGTGGTTCGATAATTTTTTGATGTTGTTGTGGTTTCAAAATCAACTGTTGGATTTCCAGGATCATTTTGTGGAGGGGTAGTACTTAATGATTCTTCTTCAGTTGTGGTTGTTGTTGTTGGATTATTATTTGTTGTTGCTGTTGATGGTGGTGGCTGTGAGGTTTTTGCTGTAGTTGTAGTAGGTACAACATCATCCGTAGTTGTAAGAGATGGCGTCGTGATGGGCAATATTGTCGTTGTATTTAGAGCCCCTGATGTTGTTGTTGTTGGGGATGTAGATGGCTGAATCGTTGTGGTGGTTGTGAGAGGGGTATGGTCAAATAGGGTTGTTGTTGTTGAAAATTCTGGATTTGTTGTAGTACTTGAAACAACAGTTGTGGTTGTGGTGGTAGTATTTGTAGTTTGACTAGTACTAGTTGGTGGAATTGTGGTAGTAGTTTTACATGGACATGGTTCACCAGTGGGAGTAGGCGTTGTAGGATCGCAAGGACAATCTCCATCCGTATCATTACAATCTCCATGATGATGTGGATGATCATGATGAGGTGGTGGTGGAGTCGGAGTTGGATGCTCATCAACGCATGTAATCGTACAAACCATTTTTCGATCTTCATTTTCTACATTATCCATCCAAACTCCAGCTTTAACAAAAGTGTCTCCATAAACGTTTGAAACAGCGCAAAAGAGGAAGAAGGAAAGCAATAAATAATTTCGAGGATGCATACTTTGCTAAAGCAACCAAATGCTCCACAAATATGTGCTTGTATGAATTTTTTCATGAAAACCTTTGACCCTTTTATATCAATTTTTTTAACCTTAATTTAGCTTTTTTGTTTAATTTGTCAAAAAAATGTGAACGCCATATATGTGGGTGGAATTGTTGGCAGGAATAAAGATCAGATATCACATTGATTTAAATGTACACAAATCTCGAGGAATCCATTGTTAATAAAAAAATTCCGTTCTAAAAAACAATTAAAAATATTGTTCCTAAAATTCTTTTATTTTCTATATTCAATTTAAAAAAGGTGTTCAAATAAAAAAAAATTTATTGCTTCTCGAAAAATCTTTTATTAGAAAATAAAATAAATCAAATAAAAAGAATTAAACTAGAGACAAAATAAATTTCCACAAAATTTTCTTTATTCAAATTTTTTTAAAAACTTTAAAAATATCGTCAAGAATGGAAGATTTTTTTTTCGCCCTCCTTTTCGATCAATATTTTGAGAATCATAAATTTCCAACTTTTCTTCTTTTTTCCTCAAAATTTTTTTTGATTCACATAAAAATGAGGAGAATTTTTTTTTCTTTCTTCAACTATTTTATTAATTTTTTTAATAACTTTTTAATTTTTGTTTATTTACTTTAATTCAAATTTATCATCTTTCACAATATTACTTCTTGAACTTAATTAAAACTTCTTTTTTTTTAAACTATTGTGCTGAAATTTGAACACATTCAATAGAATAAAATAATGCGTGCATTAGTTCATGCACAACTCTCTAAATAAATAATTATTATTTTGTAATTTAGTTTTAAAGAAAAATAATATATTTTTAATTAACATTTTTTTGCATTAATTGTTTTATTTCTTAAATATGTATTTGGAAATACAAAAACAAAATTTCTATTAAAATTTTTGATAGTTTTGGACAAATTTAAAAAAAAATCAATAAATTAAATATTCAAAAAATCTCTCTATAAACTCAAGCAAAAAAAAAGAAGTTAGAGAAAACAAAAAACAAAAAATTCAGACAATCAACCAAAAAAATGCTTGCTTGTTTGCTTCATTATTTTCTTGGTCATAAAGAATTTTATTGATTTATTCGAGTCTCTTTTTTTTCGTTATCAATGAAGAAAATAAAGTTTAGAAAAGTAAATACCAAGAGAAAAAAAGAAAGAAGAAGAAAATGATTCATGGTTGATACAAAAAAAAATTAAACAACGCTTTGAAACCAAAAAAAGAAAAAAAGAAAATTGATAATGAAAAATTTTTTTTGTTATTGGACATACATTTTTTCAACAAACAAAAAATGTGATGAATGTCAAAAGTTTTAGTTGTTTTTTTCTTTGAATATTTTATCTTTTACTTTTTACTTTTACAAGTGTGTTACAAATAATTAAAAGTGGCGGCTGTGTTTTGCATATTTTAACAGACTAGCTTTAAATAAAAAAATGTGTTTTTTAAAGAAATAAATTAAGTTTTTTGTTTGTTGTTATCTGAACAATCAATGATTGCCATTCCTGCAAATGCGCAAAGAAATTAATTATGTACTTCGTAGATAAATAATTTGTGTCATGTTTGTATAAAATGAAATTTTGGCTCGAGAAACATTACATGTATCAGACAATAATAACACTTCTCGATGACGTCCACCAATTTTTCGCGAACGGGGGTTTAAATTAAGGTTTTTGTGCAAGATAATACTTTTGTTTAATTTGATGATTTCCATCAAAGATATTTTGGTATTAATTTAACAATTTTCTGGTGGTGATAATAATTCTGAGGATTTTTGGTAAATTTTTTTTGTGAAGAAAAAAAATGATTCATCGATGAAAAAGAAAAAAAGAAAGGAAAATGGAGGAAAACTTTTTTCGATTCGAACAATTTTTTAAACAAACAAAAAAGAGTGATGATAGTGAAAAATTTTAGTAGCTTTTTTTTAATATTTTATCACCTTTTTTTTAATTTTACTTTTTAAAAATAGCTTTTAAATAAACAAAAAGCTTTGTTTTTTTGCATATTTTTCAAGAGCGTTTGAAATTTTTTTAAAAGCTATTTATTAATATAAAATTATTTTTTTTAATTAAAATAAAGCATGCATTTACGATGGTAATTGCGCAAACGACGCTTTAAATTTATAAAAGAATTAATTCAATATGCCAATATAAAAAAAGAAGCTATGCACGATCAGCATTGAATGTAACAAGATAAATCATTCTATGATGGAGCAACTTATTCCAAAATATAAATTTAAATAAAAATCTTTATCACAGTGCATAATTATTTAATTAAAATAAACTTTATTTAATAAACATCACAAGTTTTATTTATCTGTTAATTAATGTTTTTATTCATTTTTTGAAGGCATAGAGTGATTTCAGAAACCAATATTATAAACACAAAAAAATCTAAAATTATTGATAGGAAAAAAAGCAGCGACAACAACCAAACTAAAAAACACACATAAATTGAATACACTTGTTCGACGTTTGTTTTTTTTTCTTCGTCTTCTTATTGAAAAAAAAAACACTTTTTATCATTGATTTATTTTTTGTTTGTTTGAATTTTTTGTTGTCAAAGTTTTTGTTTTGAATTAAAATATTTTTTTGACCTTGGTAAGTGTTAAGTTAAGAAGTAATAAAATTTATTTGCTTTTAAAAATGTTAGCAAAAAGATATGTAAAGCAAATTCGAAAGCTTTGGTTTTTTGCTGCCCAGTAAATCCCAAACATCCAAAAAATAAATATCTGTCAGGTAGAGACTCTGGTAGTCCAATAGTCAAAAAAATTAAAAAATAAAGATAAATTATATAAATAAATGTATAATTCAAAGTTTTAAATAGAGTTTTTTCTATTTTCTAAAAAATTTGTTATTTGAGAAAAAGAAAAAACAAAATTGATTCATCGATGACAAATATAAAAACTGTTAAAGCAAGAGACAAAAAAATGGAAGAAGAAAATTGATAGAAAAAACTTTACATTTTATTTTATTTTCGTAAAAAGAAAGTGGCGTTGATTGATTCTATAAAAAGTCAAGATTTTAAAAAAAATTTATAGTTTTGGAATATTTTATTATTTTTCCTTTGTTGGTTTTTTTCAAAAAAGATTTCATGGCAATAATAAAAAAAGAGTTGCATTGCCATATACATATTTTCCAAATGCACAAAGATGCTAAAAACAATGAACAAAGTTTATTTTTAAATAAATTTAAAAAAATATGTTAAAATGTATTGACCAATTTTCTGAAGAACAGCGGATTTCTCAACTTAATGTATTCCTGGAGCCAATATAATTTTTAATTTTGCTTCATTAAAAGATATTTTATGAATCAAATCATGGATCATTTCATGATGGAAATGCATGCAAAATAAACATGAAAGCTAAAAATTTTTTTAAACCAGTTAAATTTGCTTGGTTTATGGTGTAAACTAAAAATCAAAGTTGATAATTGTTTTTTAGATAAAAAAAACCCCTTCAATGAAGAGTATATTTTTTGAAAGGAAAAATTTTTTTATCAGCTAAAAAACACTGGTTGAAATGAAAAAAAAGTCATCATTAAATTTAGACATTTTTTCTTAAACAAAAAAATAATATACATTTCTGGCGGAGAACCCTTTTTTAGAGTTTCTTTTTTAATTCTGGAGAAAAGTGATTTGAATTTTTAAATTTTACAATATTTTTTTAAGTTTTGTTAGAGCTTTTAAAGAATTTACCTCTTTTTCTAATGAATAAATTAATGGAAGAAAAGTAATTACTCCTGATTTCATAAATTTGACAAATATGAAATCAAAAATCAATCTCATAAACAATCATCTTGATCAAAAGCAGAAATATTCGATACAAAAATCAAAATTTAAATATAAAAAAAGCTACTTTTAACATGCCCAGATCAAAAGAGTAAAATAAATTGAAAAAAATGTTTTACAAATCTCAAAAATTTTGGGTTCAAAAAATGCAAAACTAAAAATTAATTGCATATTTATTTAACTGTTTCAAAGTGTAAAGTTTTTTCCATGATTATTTTAATATTTATGTATAATAGAATTATTTTTTTTATTGCAAAATCTTTTTTATTCAATTCTTCAAAGTAAAAATGGGTGTGAAAATCTGAGAAAATCGAGAATAGAATAATTAAAGATTTATCCTTTTTTTCCTTTTTTTTCATCAGCAGAAAAAAAAATCAATTTGCTCTGTCCAACAGAGAAATAAAAAGAGAGAGAATAGAATGTAAAGATTTGAGAGACGCAGCAAACAATCTATGAACCGAAGAAAACGAAGAGAAAGGAAGGAAGCCCAAACAATCTATGAACATTTGCGGCGTCCTTTTTTTTCTTTCTTGTTGTTGTTTTCCTTTCAATTTTTTTGTTGTTTACTTCAAGCTGCTGGCTTTTATTTTTTGTGTGTCTTGTTGCATCGCACACGCGGTTTTTTTTATTTCTTCCTTTTTGTTTAGTTTTTCTGTTGTTATCGATGTATTTTTTTTTACTGAAAAACAAAACAAACTAAAACTAACTTTGTTGTTGTTGTCGTCGTCCGCTGCTCTGCTGCTGATTGATTTTTAACTTTTACTTCTTTTTTTTATTCGTTGTTAGTTTTTCATTCTTTTCGAGTGGTTTAAGTTTTTATTTTCTTGCTTTTAATATTTTTAAAAAATTTTGTGACAATTTTTTTTCCAAAAAGCCAAAATTTGCTTTGAAAAACAAACTTTAAACTTGCATTTTTGCTTTCTCGATCAATTCTTTTTACTTTTTTTACCCGGAAAATTCATACTTTGATCCAAAATCATTCCCTTTTTTTTCTTGTTTGTTTTATCTAGAAAATCTTTGTTAAAAAAACTTATTTTGTCGTTAAATTTTTTTGCCTTCTAAAAAAATAAAAATTCCATTTTTCAGCCCAAACAAAAGCCATGGATTTTTTGCATAAAAAAGCTCTAAATTTAGTCATCTTTAAAAAAGCATATTGTCAACAACGAGAAACCAAAGTCAGTTCAGCTTATCATGAAAATTATGAGCATCCACCATTCATGCAAGATTCTCGTCGAGCTCACACAGGAGTGAGTTTAAAAATATTTTTTGGCGCCAAAAGTCTTTGATTGAAACTTTTTAAATTTTTTTTGAAATAATAATACATAATTCGTTTAAATACCTTAAAACCTAAATTTAAATATCTATTTTTTTAGCCCTCAGCTGACACAGTTGGTGTCCGATCTGCATATCCCACAGCCAGAGCAGTTGGTGGAACGGATACAAACAAAGGAGTTATGAGCAATCCCATGTTTCTTATTGGTTTAGGCATAGCTGTTTTAGCGGCATTTGTAATTATGAGAAATTGTTGTTGTCATTAAAAAAAATATGCAAAAACGAAAAAAATTAGATCTTTATTTTATGTAAATTTATAAATGTTTGTGTAATATATTATTTGGTTTATTATTTTTTTCTTTAATTATTTTTTGATTACTGTAAATATTAATTAATTAAAATCTAAAAAATACTATTCTTTTTTGTATGTAAATTTTTTTAAGTGTTTTAGGACACTGAAAAATATCTTTTTTCTTAAGTTTTGTATTTGTAAAACTTTTTTTAAATGTGTTTTTTAGCGATTTTATTGAAGAAAGAAAAAAATAATGGATTTCCTTGGAAAGAAATTACTTGGCATGGCCGGAATTCAACGGGCTTATATGCGAACTGACCCCGAAAAAGTTACCACTCCCGATCATGAACATGTCAAACATCCACCTAAGATGAAGCCCGATGGTGATTACGATACTCAACGGAAGCCAGCCACAGGAGTAAGTCAATAATTACATACAAAAACAAAAAAGTTGAAAATTGCAGCGAAAATTAAATAATAAACTTAGCGCCCTTATTTAAATTTTAAAATAATTTGTCTCTCAAAAAGAACTTTAATAACAAAATTTCATTCCCGCAGCGAAAAGCAACTTTCGTAACGAAAACTAAAAATAAGAAAAACTTTCGCTTCAAAATTTTCAACTTTACAATTTTTTATTGGCACTTTTATTTTTAAAACCTATTTTTTTAGCCACCTACTCAACAATCAGGTGGTAATAATATAAAAGCTACCCAAGAACCAGGTGGTAATACCAAAGCTGAATCGCGTAAACCCGAAATTTTGGGAAATACTGCTACCATGGCCGGTGTAGCTGGTGCAGTTTTAGTTGGAATTGTATTGCTTCGAAAAATGATGAAATAAATAAAAAAGAAAAAAGCCATCTTTCTTTATTCCAAAAAAAAATTACATTTTTTTAAACCATTCTTAAATTCTGATTATTTTTAGTTTTCTTTTTATTTTATTTTTGTAAAAAATAGTAAAGTAAAAATTTAAATAATAAAATTTAGTTTTATTTATTTTTTTCGTCCGCACAAACAAAGAAATTTTAACCCATTTTTCACAAACATATATCGTCAACAATCCAAAAATACAAAAGCTTATGCTAAAAAAAAAAGAATTTTTATTGGAAAAATAAAAAAAAGTGGTTTTTTTTTTCAGCCAGAACCAAATCATCCATCAGCACAATCTCCAGCAGTTAATTCTGTTTGTGGACCAACTGAACCAAAAATTTGGGGAAATCCCACTGCTATGGGTGGCATTGCTCTTGCTGTTTTGGCAGGTCTTGTATTGCTTCGAAAAATGATCAAATAAATAAAGAAAAACTGCCATCATTTATTATTGAGCAAAAAAATTGAATTTTAATTAATCTAAAATTCTGAATATTATAATTAAAATGCCTTTTTTTAGTAAAGAAAACTGTTAAAATTAAATAAATAAAACTTTATTTTCGTATTTTTATGCAACAAACAAAAGAAATTTCTTGCTTTTCCAATTCACATTTACCCAGCCAAAAAAAAAGTTTCAAAGAAGTCAATGAAAAATAAATCATAGATGCAAAAAAACAAAACAAGACAAGCAAAAAAAGGTTTAAAAAAACCGTTCACTTTTTGCAGTAAAAAAAATAATTATTAGCAAAGGTATTTTTGAATCAAAAACTTGCTTGCAACTCTATCGGCTCAATTTAGATCTTCCATATTTCCAAAAGAAGAAAAGAAAAAGAAAAGAAATTTAGTCCAAAAAACATAGTTGAAAAGTTTTACAAATTAATATTAAATAAAAGCAATGTTAGCAAAAGAACTAAAGAAGCATCGTCGATCGACAAAGGATGTAAAACAAAATTCTTTACCGTCAACAACTCTAAATTTGCAACAAAACAAACCATCCACGAAATCAAAAGAAGCGTAAGAACAACAAATAAATAGGACGTTGTTGAGTTTATTATTTGTTTTTGATATGTAAAATTAATAATAAAGCGCTTTAATGAACCATTCATCGGTGTTAAAACTTCAAAAATTTTGATCTTTGCGGTACAAAGACTTTACTTTTAAAGATATTTTGATTTTTAAAAGCATCTTGCACTTGATATGCTACGAAAGATTGTGGCATGCTTTAAATAGGTTATCCAATTACATAGCTACTAAAGGCATGCAACAAAACACATGTACCATCTCTTCTCTAAATTTTAGTTCCTGATAAACAATGTAAAATATCTTGAAACATACTTGTTTCTACCAAAATCATGAGGAAAAGGAATCTCCGAAGTAAAACCAACAACAACAAATTTATTAAAAAACTAAAGTTATCACAAAAATTAAAGCACGTATACATACATAACAACAAAAAGACAAATACAATCATTATTAACAATTAACAAGATGAAATCCTATTTTCAATAATTTGCAAGCTTCATGTAAACCTTTGAGAACATTGCTTCTTTCTTCCTTTGAAAATTCATTGAACAAGCAGAATCCAAGTTGTTTGGGAAGCTTTCCAGTTTCTTTTTTGATTGCTTTTATATGATCTTTCAACACCAAAGCCATGAGAAAAACAGGAGAGGAAGCTTTTCTTGTTCCATCAAACGTATCAAATTCGAGCAAAATGGGATGATTGACATCCTTGATAACAGCAAATTTCCATTGTGGTTCACCTTCAACTTTTTCTGGCGATTTTGACATAATTCTAAGTAAATCTGAAAAGCAAAATGGTTGAAAGAAAAAGGAAACATGAAAAACTACCGTAAACTATAGAAGAGTTTTTGCTGTTATCATGTACAATAATATCGGTAATAAGACGAGGCTTTTGTTGATCAAAACAAAGATATAAATCTTTACCACATTCACCTAAAAAAACCATGATTGCTTTGCTTTCACAAACTAAAGTAAAAAGTGCTCACCATTCCATGATTCCATAAAATCATAGCCATTTTCATCATGAAGACAAATAACTGATGAATTATCCAATAAACCAATTACAGGAATTTTTAAAGCTTCTTTCGAATCTAGTAAGTCAGGAAAAGATTTGATTTCACCAGACATAACGGTATCTTGATACAAAAATGGGCAATTATTTGAGTCGACGATCAAAGTGAGTTTAATTCGATGACAGTAACCATTCACAAAACCTTCAGAATATTCATTTGCACTCCAAATTTTGAGTTATGATTGTTTTTTTAATGATCAGAGTATTTATTTTTTAAGCCTAACACAAAGATACCTACCTACCTAGCTACATGATACTTTGTTCGCTGACAATGAAAAAAGAAGAAAAAAAGGAAATAAATGATGACTAGGAGAAAGTTGGACCTGATTAAGTTGTTGAAACGTCGATAGTGAAAATTTTTTTTTTTGCAGAATGAAGTATTTAAAGTTCCAGCAGCGAGCATTTTTTTTATCTTCTTCTTCTTATTTGGAAGCAGCAAAGAAAAATGAATTTAATTTTGTTGTTTATTTTTTCTTTTTTTGCTTTTGGAAATGCAAAAGTTTTTAAAATGCAACTTCATTCCACTGGAGTTCAGCTATCTGCAGCTCGAAGTTATAATTTCACAACTTTGCCAAATCATCCCAAAAGCCTCAAATCCAAAAGTGCTGATTTTTCTGAGCCATTAATGTATTTTTTTGATACTTATTTACTTTTAAATATTTCTCTTGGAACTCCATCCCAAAATTTTACAATGTTTCTTGATACAGCGAGTTCAAATTTATGGGTTGTCGATGTTCAATGTCAAACAAAACCTTGCAAAGGTAATCCAGCGATTGGATTTACAAAGCATCAATTTGATTCCTCTAAATCTTCGACGTATATTAAAAATGGAGAATCTTTTACTATTGATTATGGTTATGGTCCAGCTGTTGGATTCTTAGGTAAGTTAGGGACCATAAATATTCAAATCAATGGGAGTCATTTTTTATTAATTTATTTATTTATGGATTCTCGTCATAAATGTTTTGAGTTATTCGTATTTTTATTTTTAAGACAATTTTAAAAAAAAACTTTGGATTTTGAAGATTATAAATTTCATAAATTATTTTTCCAAAAATTATTTATTTCAAACAAATCTTAAATTTAATGGTTTTTTCCACTCAAAAATAAAAATAAATTAGGTGACTTCTGGAAATTAAAAAACTTATCTTCATTTTCGCGTTTAGCCGCTAATAATTTTTTCATTTCCAGCAACTGACACCCTCAATCTCGGTGGAATTCAAATCCAAAACCAAACTTTTGGCTTGGTTCAATCTTTAGCTGATGAATATGGAAATCAACCGATTGATGGTTTTTTGGGTTTAGGTTGGCCTAATCTCGCGGTGGACAGCGTGGTGCCACCCCTTCAAACTGCTTTGCCTCAATTTGATCAACAAATTTTTACGGTTTGGTTGGATAAAAAGCGATTAGCCACCGCTGATCCAAATGCTGGACAAATAACTTTTGGGGATTTCGAAGAAATTCATTGCGGAGATCAAACAAATATTTATTATTTAAAATTAAGTTCTTTGACATATTGGCAATTTCCATTTGGTGGATTTTCATTTGGTTCATATTCAAATAAGAAAAAAACTTCAGCCATTTCGGATACAGCGAGAATTGGATTTGGAGCGCCTCAAAATGATTTTAATGGAATTATTCAAGTTTTAAATGCATCTTTTGATTCGATAAATAATGTTTATACAGTTCCATGCAATCAAATAAAAAATATTCCGGATATGATTTTCACTCTTGGACAAAAGAATTTTAATGTTTCTGCAAATTATTTTATTTTTGATCAAGGCCTTGGAAATGGACAATGCGTGGTTACTGCTTTTGTTTTAAATGGAGGTTAGTGATTCTACAATATAAATAAAATTAAAGTTTCAAGGGTATCTTGGAGCAAAAAAACTATTTCATCACGGTAGTGTCCAAAATAATACTCTCCAATACCATTTGTTTTTGTTATGGATAAAAAAATTGATTTTTTAGGCGGTTTCGGTCCTGTATGGATTTTTGGTGATAGTTTTCTTCGACCTTATTGCAATATTTATGACATCGGAAATCAGCAAATTGGTTTTGTCAATGCTTTACATTAAATTTTTGTTTAAAACATTTTTTCTTTGTCACCAAATTTTTTTAACAAACAAAATAAAAATACTTTTTGGTTTATTTTAAGAAATAAATAAATTTGATTTTTCATTAAAAAAAGTTAAAGATTTAAAAAATTGATTTTTCTTTTTTCTTAATAAATGGCTGCCAAGAAAATTACTTTCCCCGAAAAAAAAGAAAGAACTTTATGCGTTTTTTTCATTTTTGGAACACTATGAGTGGATCGACCTCCTTATTTATTTTTCTTTATTGTTGCTCATTGATTTCTTTAAAGGCCAAAGAAAACTACTCAAGTTTTTTGTTTCTTTCGTTCATAAAATTGGACAAAAAAACTTTTTTTGTTCTTGTAGTGTTCGAACTAAATTTTCCGACTCCAATTTTCCCAATCATTCTTTATTTTTTTTTTACTTTGGTAATTTTTTTTTGCTTCATTTCAAGGCTTCTATTATTTATTCCATGATGAATATTTTTTTTATTAAAACTAAAAAACAAAAAATTTTCACTGTTGATAGTGAAAAAATTTTTATAAATCATAAATGTGTTATTGACCCTGAGCTTCCTGTTAACATTTACGACGTCAAAGAAGATCCAACAAAATTGGACGATGCTGAAAATGATAAAATTTTAATGAAAGTAAGTCTAAGTCTCGCATCTCAAATTATTTTTTTGATTTTGGATTCAAAAATATTTTTTAAACTTTATTAAAACAAATTTCTTTTCAAAAAAAAATTAAATAAATCTTTTTAGGAAGCGAAAATGTATTTATTTGTGATATTATTTTGTTTATTTTTGGGTTTTGTATTATTTCTAGCGGTTGTAAAATATAATTCTCAAATCGACTGTGGATTAAAAAAGCCCTCAACAACCTATGAAGAAGAATTTGGAGAGATGGAAGCATTGAAGAATAAACTTTCTGAGAAAGAAAAGGTTAGGTTTTAAAAAAAATTAAAATTAAAAATTATTGTTTATGGCTTTTTTTAGGAAGTTAATGCCTTAGAATTAATTGTTAAAAATTTACAAACTTGGAATATTTCAATTTCTTTCCATTCCAATAAAACTTTATCAACAAAATTAGAAAGTTTAAAGAATGAAAATGAAATTCTGAAAAATGAAGTTTCAAAGTATGAAACTTGTGAAATGGAAAAACTTAAAAATATAGCAAAAGCACGTTTAATTTTATTGATGATATTTATTATTCCTTTTCTTTTTTGCTTTATAAGTTTGATTAAAAATATTGAAAAATTGATTGGGCATAAAAAATGATTTATTTATGCCAAAAAAATTTTATTGTTTGCTTTTTATTGTTTTTTATTTCTATTTTCTCTGTGACTTTACAAATTTGAAAAAAATAAAATATTTAAAATGCTTTTTTCTTTATATTTTTTTCGTCTTTTATCTTTGTTTATTTTTTCAAGATCAAATTTTATAAAAAGTTGCTTTTTACTCCTTTTTTTTGAGCTGGAAAAACTCAAGCATGGACTTTACTGTTTCCTTCTCTTTTTTTGTATTAACAAACACAATTTGATCATCACATCGAGAATAAAATACATGTATGTACATGTTTTTTTGAACAAAAAATTTGTAACTATTCTTTTCACTTTCCCAAACTTAAAAAATGTCAAAGCAGTTGAAAAAAAGCACTGTCGTTTCGGCATTATTAGTTTTACATTCAAACCAAAATGTCTGTCCTTCTTCTCCTATTTTTTTCCCTGATTGCGGGTGCATTTTTAACGGATCGATTATGGCAAAAGATGTACTGCATTTCGATACAAAGTATATTTTTGGCGCTTCTTTTAATTGATTAATTTTCTTAAACTCTTTTGGTTAAAAAAAATAAAAACAAGAAAGTTTCATTTTATTTTTAAAATTTTACTAGAAGCTCCGCCGGCCTACGGCCAGCGATGTAACTTGTTTCATGGCAATATAAAAAAGAGATTTTAATTCATGGTCGTGGACAATTAATTCCAAAATTAACGATATTTTTAAACGAATCAAAAGCATGCGAACTGCTATAGAATCTTATATTATCTTTGAACTCTTTAATGTCAAAAAATTTTTTAAGGTTCCTTGGATTCTCCTATTGCTATTGGGTTCTTGGATCTCTTTCTTTTTATTGGATCATTGGATAACAACAATTGCTTCTTCAAAAAACAAACGACCGATCATCACCGCTTCATTTTTTAAGAAAGGCGAACGCCATTTTCTTTCCTTTCGCATTCATTCATTTTTTAATGCAAATTTGTTCATTTTCTTTTCATTTTTCCCATGATCGATTTCCAAGTGCGCACGAACGAACGAACGAACGAACACACAATCAAAATTACTAGGAAGGATTTTACTTTTTTCTAGAAAAGCTAAAGATGAACGTAAAAGTTTCTCCATTAGAAAACGATATTAAAATGCAGCCTTTGAATTTTTTGATAGATGTCGATTCACCATCAAAAAAATGTGATTCAAAAAATTCGAAATCTCAACTTCTTGAATATCTTAAAAAAGTAAATTTAATTTTAAAAATTTTTTAGTTTAAAAACAAACAAAAAAATTATCTTTCCTATTTTTAGAAAAGATTTCAAGCGATTATATTTATTTTAATTCCCGCGTCTTTGTTAATGTTCTCAGTCTGTTTTGGAGCAATAGGTTATGGATATTTTTTTATTGATTGCACAAATATCAATGGACTTTTATCTGATTTGGATTATCATAAACTTTTGGATGAATTTAATAACAAAAGATATGTAAGTAAAAAAACTTTTTTTGGTTTACAAACTTGGCGAAATTATACTTTGATTTTTGCATATTATCTTTTAAATATTGTATTTTTTTAGGAGCTTCAAAATTTTGTTACTTTGGATGATGACAATGTTTCGTTTAATTGCACTGAATTAAAATTAATTAAAGAAAAGTTTTTGAAACTCAAAAAAGATCATTCAGCTCAAATTATTTTGCAACAGGAATGTTCATATATTAAAATGAAACCTTTATTTCCCGCTTTCGTAATTATGTTTATTATTCTTGGTATATTTTATTATGCAATGAAAATTTTTGAAAAATCAATTATTGCTGAATTGGGTGCTTCACCAAGAACATTGCTAATGCAAGAAAAGGAAAAAGATGAAAAAAATCCTAATGAAAATAGTGATAAAACTTAAACTTCTGTCTGCAAATTTCCGCTGATTTTATTCTTTAAAGCAATCTTTTCTGTTTTTTTTCGATTTCTTAAATTTTAAATAATAATTTTTTTTCACAAGTAGGAATAAATTGTTTTTAAAGAATGCAAAATTGTCTAACAGTTTTTTTGATTTTAATTAATAAGCATAAATGAAAAAAACTATGTCGAACTTTTTTTTTCGGATAAGAAAAAACATTCAATTTTTTTAGTTCACTCGCAACGATTTATGTATCTGCTTTTTTCTTGAGCTTTGTTTGGATGGAACTGTGCTGCGTGTGGTAGTGTCACTCTTTCCATCATCGCAGCCGCCATTTCTCGATTAATTGTGCCGTGGCGCGTCGTTAATAGCAATCGATATTAACGGCTTTATTCCTTCTTTTTTTCAAGCACCCGCTTTGGCAAAGAAAAAAAACTGTTAATATTTATATTTTTTTTAATAAAAATCTTTGCGTATATTTTTTATTCTTATTAATTAACTTTTTTACTTTAATCATTGAAAGACTTGAAAATTTGTTTTAAAAAATGCGACGAAAAATTTATGCTTCCAATGCCGCCGATGATAAACTATTATTAATCAATAAAGAAAAAATTGGTATCAAATTAGAGCCATCAACTTTTTGTCTTTCTAAAGATGCAGCTGAATATGAAAGACTTTTGAAAAAGTATAATGAGGTAAACCTTTTTTTCTGTATGAAATTTTTTAGTAAAAAAAAGAAGCTTTTTTCAGAAATATCGAAAATCACAACATTATGTGTTTTATCCTATGCTTGTTTTAGCTTTTTTAACATTTATTCCATTTGCATGGTATGACTATTCCGTGGATTGTGGAGTGCTCAAAATTTTATCCGATTCTGAATATAAGCAGCTTCAAAAGGATCTTGAAAATAAAGAAAAAGTAATATTTATAAATTTTTTTCCTAAAAAAAAGATATAACAAAAAGTTTCTTTTTCGTTTTAGGAATTGAAAAAATTTGAAGATTTCCTAACTTTGAATATTTCATTCAATAATTTCATGGATTTAGAAAATTTTAAAGAAAATAATTTAAAAATCCAAGAAAATTTGAATAATCAAATTCTCAATGAAAAATCATTTCGTGAAGATGCAAAGAAAAAATGTGATAAAATAAAAAGAAAATTTGATATTCCAGCGTTAATTATATCCATTTCGATTATTTTTCTTTCATTTTTATTAACCTTTAAATATCAAGACCCAGAAAAATCACAACTTGATGAATTTATAAAAAAAGCGGAAATTAAAGCTAAAGAAATGGAAAATTTGAGAAAAGTAAACTTCGAAAATGTGAAACCCAAAGCCAAAGTTTGTTGTCCAGTGTTGCCTCGTTCAGCTAAAAATATTTGTTATTTGATTCGATATGGAAAAATAAGAAAAACTAAATTTTCAATATTAAAACGAAGATATGTAATTTTGAGTCTCAAAAAAGGCGATAATTTTGTTGTTTTTGCAAGACAAAAATCTTAAATTAAAAAATTCAAGATATTCGAAATTTTCCAATAAATAATTTTACTTTTTTTCATTATTAAATGTATTTTTTTAAACATTTTTTTAAATCAATAAACCGGCTTTTTTTATATTAATCCATCAACATAAATTTTCTTGGTTTTTTTATATTTGTAAAAAATATTTCTTTTTACAAAAAAAAATTGTGCAAGAATAAGAAAAAGTTTTTTCACAAAAAATATTAGTTTTGTTCATTAATATTATTGGATGTTGAATCTTCATTGATATGTAAATGTGATTGCTCATAATAATATTGCAAATGATTGGGATTATTGGGATCAAAATTATAATTAACAACAGCGGGTCCTTGATTCATTTGGGCGGCGTTTTGTTGGGTTTCAGAAAATTCATTTATGTTTGGTATAAAATTTTCTTCTTCAACATAATTTGAAGGATTATAATTAGTTGTTGATTCATTCTGAATTGGATATAAAGAAGACGGAAAATGAGCTGTAGGATTGAACTCAGAAGATTGGTTTATTTCTGTGTTTTCAAAATTTGAAAAATTTGGTTCAAAATAATTGCTTCCACTTTCAGGATTTTGAATTTCAAGTTGATTATTTAATCTTATTTCATTTGAGTCATTTGAAACCGTACTTTCCTCAGTCATAGAAGGAAATGGAACCCTATCAAAAGAAGCTACTTCCGTTTCATTTTGATCTATTATAATTATTTTTGAAGGATATAATACTTCTTCAATCGGTGGAAAAGCATTTGAAGGTCCAGGTTCATAATCCATTAAACTTTGATTATTGCTTTCATTTTCCAATTCTTCCTCATCCAAAAATTGATTATTTAATTCTTTTTGAAATAATAATTTTGACTTATTTGGCGGACGTTCGCGAGCTCGAGGTCGTCGCGTTTCGATCTCTGATTCCATTTGAGGAAGCTTGGGTTTCGGAGGACGTCCTCTTCGAGGAAGTGGCAAGGGTTCTTCTTCTAAATTTAGAATATTATCTTCATTGATAATTTCAGTTTTTTTCTTTTTCGACGACGACTTTTCTTTATTAAATTCTTCATAAGCTTGATCAATTTTTTTCTTAAATTCTTTCATACAAAAATCACAAAGGCGACTTTTTATTTTCGTTTTCCATTTACCAAGTTCAAAATAAATTGGGGGCTGAAAAAAAAAACGGATGAAAAGTTTATCCCAAAAAATGTTAGCAAAACTTTTATTAGTTATAATTTTTACAAATAATTTTTACCTCTTCTTGAATTTGTAATATAGAATCCATAACCATATATTGTTCAAAAATAGGAGAATTTTCAGATTTTTGCCCACATGAAGCACAACAATCACATATTTGATTATTTGAATCTTGATTCCGATTATTTGTTTTTGGTTTATCAAATTCATATACATTTTTAGTATATTTTACTTTAGTGGTATCTCGATAATTTTCATCCTTTTTCTTATTAGTACAAATTAAAATTGTTGTAGGAAATTCTGAAGCATCAATAATTTGTTTATGCGAAGTTTCAAGAATTGATTTTTCTTTTGAATTTGGCATTAAATATATTTTTGATGGAATAAATGATAGATTTTTAAGTTTAAGGAAATTTCCAGAAATATTTATAGTCATATGCTTTCCATCAGGGATGCGCTGAAATGATTTTTGAAGTTAAAGTTTTAGTTAAAAAATGAAAACTAATAAAAAGAGAAAGGTAAGTTTTTCTGAGAAAAAAAAGGTTTTGGCTTTGTTAATTTTTTGAACCATAGTTTTTAAAAACTCCTCGAAATAAATTTAAAAAGTCGGAATTACTTTTCTTTAGTTTTTTTAATCAGAAAAGGGATAAAAATTTATCGTTTTTCAATTTAAAAGGCATTTATTTTTGCTATTTAGACGTAAAAAGCCTTTATTTCGTCCAACTTTTAAAATCATTATCTGCGACTACAAAAAATTTGGGAATCATAAAATACATATAAAGATTTTAATTTTTTTTGGAAATTTGTTATCTTTAATTGAAAACTCATTTTTGTTTGCGAAATCAGAATGTAAAAACCGAAATAAAATTTCCTACATACCTGCTTTCCATCATTTTGAAATTTGGTATGCAAATATGGGCAAATATGGTGTAAATGGCAATCATCAACAAATAATTTCTCTATTTCAAATTTTTTTATGCAACATGGAATAAAGCCGAGATTATTTCCACTTAAACGAAGAATAGAAAACTTTTTTGGTAGACGATTCCATAATTTTTCATGAATATTTCCATTTTCCTCGCTATCCCATTTAAAATGATTTTTACTTAATCCCAAATATCGAAGTCGATTTAAATTTTCAAAATTTTTTGGTAAATAAGTTAATTCGTTTTTATCCAATAAAATTTGTTTAACGTTTGGAAGAATTCTGTCGATTGTTGTTGGCGAAGAAATATTTAATGATTCAACCATTAAATTTTCTAATGAAATTTCAGACATTTGAGGATCTTCGATGGAAGTTAATAAATTTTCACTTAAATCCATGACACTCAAATCTTCAGGTAAATCCTTCCATGAAATAAATTTTAATTTATTTTTTGATATACAAAGTTTATCAAGATCAGGAAGTTGATCTTTTAGTTTGCTGGTATCAAAATATTCCAATTTATTTTCAGATAAATTAAGGGTAAATAAATTTGGTGGCAAATTTGATGGATCAACTCTCTAAAAAACGCATAATAAGTTTAAAAAGAGAAAATAAGTAACGCAAAACTAAGGAAAAAAATTATTTAGAATTTAATCCGCGTCATTGGCTGCCTATTGGTGAGGGTTAAGGCTAGTCAGAACCTAACAAAATAGATTTAATTGATAAAAAAATTTGGAGGAAAATGAGTTCATTTTCTTGAGTTTTCTTTGACCTTCGAGACTTAAAAAATTAGTTAGGCGAATTACGAAACCAAATATAAAAAATTTATTTTTGGGGTTTTTTCTTCAGTTTTAAAAACAAAAAAATTTCGGAACTTGAAGTTACAAAATTATTTTTTTTAATATTTTTTAGCACCTTTTGTAGACATTCTCTACCATAATTTTTAGTTAACGAATTTAAAAAAACATACCTGTAATTTCAAATTAACAACGCTCAACACAAATAATTTTTCTTTATCTTTTAATTCAATATCATTCACTGTTTTTCCACCACCTTTGACATTTATTACTTGAATTTTTGGGGAGAAACTTTTCCAAGAAATATACTAAAAAAAATTTTTTTATATAAATGAAAGTTTATTTTTTTTATTAAAAATTAACTAACTTCAAGTTGGTCACTGCTTGCTTGAAATTCTTTTAATAAAATAAGCATTTCAATTTCTGCTGGAATTTGAGTTATATTTGTTCCATCAAGTTCAAGCTTTTCAATATTTGAAGGTAAATAATTCCATGGAAGAATGGATAAATTTTTATTATTATTTAAATTTAAACCTTTTAATTTAATTATTTTTGAAATTTTATCAGAAATAAATGTGATATCATTATTTGGAAATTCCAGCCATCCTTCAAAAGAAGATAAAAATTCAAAAAATTCATCATTTAATCCGGTAATTTTGCAATTATCAAGTACCATAAAAGAAATAGTTTGAAAATTCATTCTTTTCAAAATTGGATGCACAAATGTTTTAGATAAAAATAAATCCACATTTTTTAAATGAACATTCGTAAGCTTTTGAAAATCAAAATCGTTAAAGCGTTTTAGAAATTCATCATCATCAAATTTTATTTTTTCACTATCCTTTTCATTATTTAATTTTGGTGATGAAACTAAAAAAGTACAATAAATTTCCCGAAAATAAATATTAAATAACAAACAAAAAAATGCAAAATGAAACTTACTTTTTTCCCAAATAAGTTTGGTACAATCACGAAATTCATTTGTCTTGGAATATAATGAACTCCGAGGATTTTTGACATACCCTTAAAAAAAGCTTTATTATTATTTTTTATTTTTAAATCTCCATCTCTTAATCTTCAATTACCATCACTCGGCCTCTGCCACGCCTCAATTAAAATTAATGTCAACTTTATTTTGAATCCATCTTTTCTGAAACATTCGAAAAACTTTTAAAAACTTACAATGCGATTCTTTTTGTTCAAGTAAACATTCGGCTTTTTGATTGAATCGACAAATAACATTTTTATTTGTTATAGTATCCTTAAAATTTAATGGAACATTTTTGTATTGCCCCGTCGCAGGATTACATAATAAATCGATGGCACTTTGAAAATTACGTATTTTATCTTGTAAAGGTTTAATTTCAGTGGTATTTGGCAATTTCAATAATGGAAGTTGCTCAAAAGCTTCTTCTTGAATGCTATCCATCAATAAATCCGGATTCTTGGTTACTAAAAAATTTGAATAAAATAAATATAAAAAATGGATAAAACAAACTTTCAGAATTACAAAAATTTTGAATTTCTTTCCCAAAATTATTATATGCTAATTCTGCTTCAGGTGTTATAAGGCCTTTATCGGAAGTATTTTTAATCTAAAATCTTTTAATATAAATGTTTTTTTTATTCATAGTTAATTACTTACACATCGAATCTTAATTTTTATATCATAATCAACCTGATCACTCGAAATTTCATTAGGCCATAGTTTTGAAGTGGATAGGAAAAATTCATCAATATATTCTTTATCATTTTCAGGTTTATTTTTTAATGGTTTTACAGCTCCTCTCTAAAAAAATAAACTAACATAACAAAACTAAAAATATGCTAAAATTAAAAAGAGGCGAGAAAAATTTTGATTTCAAAGCAAAAAAGTTTGATTTTTTAATAACAAAAAAACCTACGATCATTTTAAAAGTTAATAATTTTGTATTTGTTTGATAAACTTTCATAACATAAATTTTTTTTGGATGCTCATTCTCATGAAATTCCACTTCTTCATGACCTATGCAAATTTCAGTTAATTTATAAGCTGAAGAATTGGGGTTGGAAAAGAATTTGGTAAGATTTGAAGGAGTTAAAGAAGCATTAATTGTATTTAAACATAATTCATCCGAGCCTTTTTCATATGGAATTGGAATAATTAAAGGTGGTTGTATTGGAATTTTGGTAATACTTGATAAACAATACATACGCATTTTTTTTGTAAAAATATTATAGATTTTTTATTCCTTTAAAATTAATAAAAACAAAAAATATTGATCATGGAAAAACGTTTTTTCAGTTGTTATTTTTCAATCAAAGAAAAAAGATTGCACCAAAAAAAAGACAAAGCAAAGGCAAAAGTCCGAAATAGAAAAAAGCAAAAAAAAGCAACAAAAAAGTCAGCAGAATCGATAAATAAATGTCGTGTACTTCGATCGTTTTCTTTTTAACTTTTTTTTAATGCAACGTAAATTAAAAAAAAGACCAAATAAATAAAAATGTTGACTAAACTAGAAAATACGTTTGTTGTTGCTCCAAACAAAATCAAATGCTATCTTTTCTTCCTTTTGCTTTAGCGACTTTTTTTAATTGCATTGATGATTCATCCTTTTTTTTCTTTTTTAGCGGTGAAATTTTTAGTTCGAACTGAACTTTATTTTAAAAAAATAAGTTTTTATATATGTCCAGAAATCTTTCTTTTTTCATTGCCATTGTAAAAAAATACTTGAAAAAAAGTTGCATTATTATTTTGAAATTTTTTACATTAAATTTACTTTTGTTTTGTTTTTCCTCCTTGTATTTTTGTTAGTTTATAACAAATAAAGTTTTTCATGAAAAAAAAGAAAGCTTACATACAACCATTAAATTTTGAAATTTCCAAATATCAACAAAGAGAGCAAGCAACTTCACATAAATAAATTTTTGACTTAAAAACTGTCACACACAATCCCGAAAGAAAAAAGAAAGATTTCCAGCTGCGCACATGCGTCATCTTTGCCATGCCTTTTTCATTTTTTTTTGAGCAGAGTTGCAAATTCTCAAGGGACAATACATAGTTTATTTTTGGCACACATTTTTCTAAAAATAGCATTTTCTTATTTCTTTTTCTTTTTTTCTTTAGTTCATTCTTTCTTGGAGCTACCATTTTTCTTTTCTTGTCCAACTTTCAACTGAAAAAGCATTTTTGTCCTTCAAAGCCGACTAAAATCTTACTAGTTTTAATAATTTTTCCTTATATCTTTAAATTTTCTGATATTTTTATTTTCATACTTTAATTTTTTGATTTTTTAAAAGTTTATTTTAATAATGACTGAAAAAATTCAAACTTTAAAAGTTGGTGAAAAGCTGTTGATTAAAAAGGAAAAAGCCTTTATTATCGATTTTAAATTTGTCAAAAAAGAAATAATTCAAACCAATGCGGAATTTGTAGAACGCTTTTCTAAATATTTAAAGGTTTGATACATTTTAAACTTTGAAAAATAAATACTTTTGGATATGCAAATTTTATAGAAATCAAGTTTATATCGATTTAAGCATTTTTATTTTGGCTTTATTGTAACGATTTTGCTTATAATTGGTGGAATATGGTATATCAAGAATGATAATAAAAAGATAAAAGGATTATTATTATATAATGATTTCATTAAATTGGAAAATGATTTGGAACAAACCAAAATTGTAAGTAAATTTATAGTCGGTATTTAAGCTGCGGCACAAGGACTCATGAGGTTTGTGAATGAACGATCTAAAATTTTTTTTTCAGGAACTTAAAGTGTTAAATGACACCACTTTCTTTCACCACTTTCTTTCACCCTTTTTTAAATATCACTGATAAATTATCAAAAACAAGCGAAAAGTATGAAAATTTAAATCAAAAATATTCCCATCAAGAATCACTCAGGGCTCCACAAAGTGCAAAAGCATTTGTGCTTTTTTGTTTTGTCTTTCATATAATTTTATTTATTTGGATTGGATGTTTTCTTTGGGAATTTAAATATTATTGGAAATTAAAATATCTATATTATTTTTTTAACCTTCATACTTTATTAAGAACTTATGGAAAATTTATTTCAATGCATATTAATAAAACTAAACCTTATGGAGCTATTGCAATTGGAATATATAACTTTGTTGGATTCACAGTATTTTTTTCTTGTATCTTTCGTGAAAGTACATTCGTAGATGAAGGTCCTTTTACAGCGTGTAAAAATCTTAAAGAACCCCTAAATGGAAACGGAATTGAAAAATATGTTTATTTGGAAAAAATAATTAAAAACTATCAAATGGTAAAAAAAAAATAGAAATTAGAAAAAATTAATTTATTTGATTTGTATAAAAGCCATTTTTTCTAAAAAACGCACTTGGTTTGGGATTTCAAAAAAAAATAAATTTCGCAAATTGACTTTTCTTTGACTACCCTTAGGTTTTCGAGGTCGCTGATCACGAATCTGACCTTATTTTAACTCGGCATTCATAAAAAATGGTGCAAAAAGTTTTCACAATTGAAAACGAAAATTTAATTAAAAAACAAGATTTGCGGTTGATTTTGAGCATTCCAATCCCATTCTTCCAACAACCAAAAATATTCATTTAAATTTGAAAAACTCTCAAACAAAGGTAAAACGTTTTTTTACTTTCGATTTTTAAAATTTTTTCATTTTTTTTCTTAGAAATTTCGGTTATCACGATTCAAACATTTTATTATTGGAATTGGTATTATTTTTTTGCTTTATCATGGAGATTTTTTCTATAAATATTATTATGAGAATTTGACGACAAGCCACCGGCAAATTTTATCTCGTTGTAAATTTGATCAACTTGAAGCTAAATGGGAAATTAATGAAGTAGTAAGTTTCTCGAAAAAAAGTTTTGATTTTATTTTTATATAAATTTTTTTTTCTTGACTCTGAAAACCTTAAATGAAATAGAGACAATCATCGGCGGTGGTAATTTTTGCAAAATAAATGAAACTTTAATTTCCCAAACCAAGAATATGAAAACAAATTTGAGTGAAGAATATTTTCTTCAAAAATCTCATCGAGATTTTTTTTTAAATTATTCAATTTTCTTTGCGTTTCCCTTTTGTGGAATTTTGATTTGGATGTTTTGTATGGAACTTACCCATCCCAGTAAATGGTTATTGACGAAGCTTTACGATGGCGAAGAAATTCCTGAAATCAAGGTAAAACTTAATTAACAAATTAGAAACTTTTAAGTTTATTTTTTCAGTCAAAAAATTACTTTTATGCCTCATTTCTTTTATATATTCATTACCCTATGGAATTAAGCGGACGAAAACAAAAGATATATGGAATAATTATTCCTTTGCTTATAACAGCTCTTGATTTAACAGCGATGAGTTTAATATTTTTTGGTGAAGAAAATGGAAATTTTGGTCTTTTTCCTGCTTGTGGACAAAATCTTCAAAATTCTATTCCATCAAATGGAATATTAGATTTTAATATTTATAAAACAACAAACGTCCAAAAAGTTATAAATCGATTCCAAACTGTAAGTTTTTTTAAATAAAATAATTAATAAACAAAAAACTTTGAATTTTTTCTTTTTTAGGAAATTAACGTAACTCAACAAATTATGACGGAAAATCCTTTTTGCCGCTCAATATTAATTTTGGCTGAAAAATTAAATAATGCAATGAAAAAATTAAATGAATTTGAAACTTGCAAAAAATTAAAATTATTAAAAAATCAAATCATCGTCGCTGTCAATTTAATCCTTTTTTCAGTTAACTTTGCAGTGATTTTAAACCTTCGAAAACATTTGAATTTTGTGGATAAACTTGCTGTTTTCTTTTTGGTTTGGAGCGAAATTACCTTTTTAGGTGGAGTTCGGTTTTATTAATAATTAATTATACTTACTTTTTTTATTATCGTATTTTTTTGTCGATTTGAGCTATTTTATTATTATTAATTACACTTTTTTTTAACATCTCTTTATTATATTTTATAGATTTTTTTAAATTTTTTGTTTCTTAAAAATAAAATTTGTTTTTTTATTCGCTTACAATAAAACAACTATTTTTTAAAGATAATAAAAAATATTATATTTTGAATTTTTGTAGTCGAATTTGGGTTACAGTAATCAATCTATCAAATTTGTTTTGGATTAGTTATGTCAATGTGCCGAAAAATAATGTAACTTAAAAATGATCTTTTTTAAATTGTTTTTATTTATGTTAATGAATGTACTCATAAACCGACTTTTTCTGCACCTTGCGGAGGTGTGAAAAAAATAAGAAAAACGAAAAAATATATTTGATTTCTCTAACCGCCATGAGTGCACCAAAAACAAAAAATTTAACCGCGCTATGAACGACCATTCCTGCAACAAATGACCAACACAGCCAAAAAAAAATGAGCCATCAATGCACACAGTTTTTTTTGTGGCAGAGGTCGACCAAACTTTGTCTTCGTTCATGCATTGTTATTTTTAGTTTTTCTATCAAAAACGGTTTTTTGGCGCTCAAAATTAATTGTGTTTTTATTTTCTTGCATTTTTATCATTTTCGAGAACCATCAACTTCGGCATTCATAAAAAATGCCACAAAAAATTTTCACTATCGAAAATGAAAATTTGATTAAAAAGCAAGATTTTCAAGTTGATTTTGAGCATTCCAATCCCATTCTTCCAACAACCAAAAATATTCATTTAAATTTGAAAAACTCTCAAACGAAAGTAATACTTCACCTTTTTCTTTGTATTTTAATACCAATTCTTTTCCAGTGCTCAACTTTTTCTCGATACAAACACTTTATTATTGGATTTGGTATTATTTTTTTCCTACTTCTTGGGAATTTTTGCTATAAATCATATTATGAAAATTTGACAAGCCGCCGACTTTTAACTCGATATAAATTTTATTTGCTGGAAGCTGAATGGGGAATATACCAAGTAGTAAGTATCGAAGAAAGAAAATGTTTTCCTTATTTAATATTAATATTTTTCTAGGCACTCAAAACCATTAATGAAATTGCAGCAAATGGCGGGCCGCTTTTGAAAATAAATAAAAACTTAAAAGTCGAAATCAAAAATATGAATGCAAATTTGAATGAAGAATATTTTTTTCAAAAGCCTCATCAAAATTTTATGAATAAATTTTTCCGTTTCGCAGCTTTTATCATTAATGGCATTTTGTATTGGATGGTTTTTAAGGAACTTACACATCACAAAAAATGGTTATTGTCTAAACTTTACGACGGTGAAGAAATCCCTGAAATCAAGGTAAAATTAAAAATGTTATCGACAAATTTGACACAATAAACCCTTTTTAGTCAAAAAATTTATTTTATGCCACTTATCTTTTATATTTAAAGTATCCAGCAGAGATAAGAAAGCGAAAACCAAATCTCTATGAAAAGTATTGTACTCGGGTAATATTTGCCCTAAGTTTAACAGTGATTTCTTTAACTGTTTTTGCTGAGGATACTCCATTTGACTCTGGTTTTTTCCGAGCTTGCCAACAAAATCTACAGAATTCGAATTTTAAGCCATCAAAAGGTTTATTTGGTTTTGACATTTATGAATCATCAAAAATTCAAAAAGTTATTCATGGCTATCAAACTGTAAAAATTTAAATTCAGGAATTTCTTTTTTGAATACTAAAAAAAATTATAGGAAATTAAAATAACTCAAGAAATTATTTCTGAAAATCCAATTTGTGATTCCAAAAAAATTTTGTCAGAAAAATTAAATTATGCCAAAACAAATTTAAATAAATTTGAAACTTGCAAAAAATTAAAACTCTTAAAAAATCAAATCATCGTCGCTATCGATTTAATCCTATTTTCAACATTCTTTGCCGTGATTTTTACTCTTCGACGACATTTAAATTTAATGGATAAATTTTGTCTTTTTGTTTTTGTTATGGGTGAAATTATATTTTTAAATGTAATTCGTTTTTATTAACTTTTATTTTTCTTTGTATCTATTTTTATGTCTTTTTTTAAAAATAAATATAGTAAAACAAAGAAAACTTTTTAATAATATAAAAAAGGGCCAAGTTTGGCAGGAAAAATTCAACATAAAAATGACTTTTTAATTTCTTTTTAAAATTATTATGGGTTAATTTTATTTTGATGTTTACTTAGTTATAATGGATGTAATCAAAAACCTGACTTTTGAAGCACTTTATGAAATGTGCCAAAAAAAGAGAAAGGTATCTTGTTAAAATAAATGTAGGTTCAACGGTGGAGACGAGACAGACAAAAAAAATTGTCGGCACATTTAATGAACGACATCTGCTACACAGTGAGTGAAGCAGCTGATGATGAACTTTGGAGAAAAAGTGGCATCGAACAAACAAGACTCATTTTTTTTTGTTTTTGGAAAAAATGGATAAACAACTTTGGACATTCTTTGCTTTTGCTAATAAAGCAAAAATTTTTGGCGCTCAACATTGATTAATATTTTTTTATATTTCTGTCATTATTGTAGCTCTTCAAATTTGGTAATCTTTTGTTTAAAATGCCGCAGAAAATTTTTACCATCGAAAGTGAAAATTTAATTAAAAAGCAAGATTTTGCGGTGGATTTTGAGCATTCCAATCCCATTCTTCCAACAACTAAAAATGTTCATTTAAAATTAGAAAAACCTAAAACAAAGGTAATAATTTTTTAACTTTCATTTTTAATATTCAAATTTTTTCATTTTTTTTCTTCTTCAGAAATTTCGATTATCACGATTCAACCATTTTATTATTGGGATTCCGATTTTTTTCTTTCTATTTCTTGTAGAATATGGTTATGAAGCTTATTTTAATCAAAACACTAAAGGAAAAATTTTATCCCAAGAAAAATTCTACCAGCTAGAAGCAGAATGGAAAATAAGCGAAGGAGTGAGTTTTTCGATATGCAAAAAAACTTTTCATCATTTTATTATATATTATTTTCTAGGCTTTCAATACCATTAATGAAATTGAAGCAAATGGTGGCCCTATTTGCAAAATCAAAGAAACCCTAACCTCGAAAATCAAAAAAATGAATGCAAATTTGAGTGAAGAGTATTTCCTTCAAAAACCTCATCAAGATTTTCTAAAACAATTTTCCATTTTCACAGCTTTCGTCATAAATGGGATTTTATTTTGGATGGGTTTTATGGAACTTACACATCACCAAAAATGGTTATTGACAAAGCTTTATGAAGGAGAAAAAATCCCAGAAGTTAAAGTAAGTAAGCATCCACCAAAAATTGTAATAATTTAAATATTTTTTATATATTGTATTTTTTAGTCAAAAAATTATTTTGTCTCTGCTTTTTTGCTATACATTAAATATCCAAATGAAATATATATGAGAAAACGAAAAATTTATGGAAATATTATTACTTTAATGTCGCTGGCTCTCGGATGTACAGTGTATTTTTCAAATGTTTTTGTTGAAGATTCTTCTCCCGTTAATTTTGGTTTTTTTCCTGCATGTGGACGCGACCTTCAAAACTCCATTCCTTCCAGTGGAACATTTTTTAATATGCGTGAAAACGCTAATTTAGAAAATATTATCGTGCGATATCAAACGGTAAAAATTTCAAATAAAATAAAATTAGTAAATTAATTTTGTAATTTTTTTTAGGAAATCAATTTAACTCAAGAAATAATGGCTGAAAATCAAATTTGTGATTCAATTTTAATTTTGACCGAAAAATTAAATAATGCAATGAAAAATATAAATGAGTTTGAAACTTGCAAAAAATTAAAACTCTTGAAAAATCAAATTATTGTCGCAGTCAATTTAATCCTTTTTTCAATCAACTTTGCAGTGATTTTTAACCTTCGAAAACATTTGAGTTTTATGGATAAATTTGGTGTTTTCATTTTTGTTATGGGTGAAATCGTCTTTTTAAATGGAACTTGTTTTTATCATTAATCATAATTATGTCATTTTTTTGTATACTATGAAATTTGCCATTTTTCAAAAAATAATAAAAATGACGTTGTTCAAAGATATTTTTAGAAGTTTTATTCTTTTTGCAAAATAAAAATAGATGAAACATTTCGTTGATTTACCGATCGACGACGATCGGCTCTTTTTGTCGATGACGTCAAAAAAACTTGCCATTGAATTTTCTTTTTCTCTGTGTGTGGTCTCCAGTGGCTTTGAACGTATCTCTGGCGCGAAACAGCCGTCATTAATAAAATGAATAAACGAAGGAAAAAAATTGGCAGCAAAAAAGATTTACTTTTTTTTCATCCGGCAGAGATCAGACAACAACTTTTGCGTTTTCATTTTTCGTTTTTGCTTTGCTGTTTTTGTTTTTATTTTAAAAGGCTTTGATTTTCTTCATCGATTTGTGAAGTATCTTTGATCTAAAGCAAAAAAAATCTGTTCAAAATGGAGGTAAATTTTTTTAATTTTAAAATTTAAATTTTACACAATTTTTCCAGAAATCGCGTGTTGAAAGATACAAACATTTTATTTTGGGATTTTTAATTATATTTTTGGCATATATTGGAGGAAAATGTATTTGCCTTTATTTTGAGAATAAAGAAAATTGCATGATTTTATCCCCAAAAGAATTTTATCAACTCGAAACTAAATGGGAAATAAGTGAAGTTGTAAGTTGGAATAAAGGTGATTGGCTTATGTTGATTTTGGGTTTTAAAATTGCATTGATATTCGTCTTTAACTTCTTAATATTTTAGAAAATGAAAACCTTAAATGAGACTATTGAACTTCAACTTCCTTGTAATATCAGTGAATCACTCATTTCCAGAATTAGCGAAAAAAATATAAAACTCAATCAAGAATATTCTTTTCAAAACAAATATGACTTAATTGCAAGAATATTTTCCTTTTTAGTAATCATTATTTCATTCCAAGTTTTAATTTTGTGGATTTTTGAAGAAATTATTCAATATTTTTACCGAAATAAAAATTGGATAATGACGGAACTTTATGATGGCCATCCCATTCCAGAAATCAATATAAAAGTTTTGTAAGCAAAAAATGGCAAAAAAGCGTAGTAAAAATTCAAATTATTTTTAGGCATTAAAAGTTTCTTCCATTTTAAATCGAATTTATTTTTACCCACTTAAATTACATTTTTATAAAACAAAGAACAAAATATATTGGTTTATTATTATGGGAATGTTAATTGCTTTAGAAATAATCGTGATTCTACCACTTTTTTTTTGCTGAAAATTCACCAATAAACTTTGGATTTTTCCCTGCTTGTGGAAACTTTGAACAACAGAAATCTCTGGAATTTCGTGGAGCTGGTGGATATTATGAAATGGATAAATTAATTAAAAATTATCAAACGGTAAAAACTTGTAAAAATAGATAAGCTTATTTTTTGAAATCTAAAAACATTTTTTAGGAAATAAAAATAACTCAAGAAATTATTTCTGAAAATCCAAGTTGTGATACAACTTTAATTTTAACTGAAAAATTAAATAATGCAACAAAAAATTTAAATAAATTTGAAACATGCAAAAAATTTAAATTATTAAGGAACGAAACTATAGTTTATTTTAATCTAATGGCATCTGGAATTTGTCTTTTAATATTTTTTTGCCTTCGAAAATATCTCCATATTATCCATAAATGGATGATTAACGGAATAATCTTTGGACAAATCACTTGTCTAATATTGATTCGATTTCGGTATTTTTAACTGCTTTTTTTAAAGGTACTTTGCAATCTTTTTTTCTCCGAAATTTTTTTAAATTTAAATTTAAACTACCTCAACAATTTTTTGTGTAACAATGTAAATAAAATTTTTTTAATGGGTTTCAAACTCTTTTTTTCCTCCCAACAACAACTATCACAGAATCTAAAGAAGCTTGACTGAAGCTTAGATTTAGTTCAACAAATTTATTAGATATTTAACTTTTCTTTCTTTCATTTTTAAAAGTCAATGAACTTACTTTTTTTTAATGAAAAAATTAAATTGCCTTTTTATAAATTTTCAAAAGAAAAACATCCAAACAACAAAGACAATGTTTTCGTTAGTGGCAATCCATTGATTCGGGCTTCCATCGCACTGACACACAAACTCAAAAAATATGCGTTGGGCAAAAAACCAAGTGTGTTTACTTGAAAAAGGAAGAACGGACAAACTATGCTTTTTTAGCTTGCTTTTGCTTGCATATATGCCCGCGATTTTCTTCGACCAAAAAAATATTATATATTCAAAGTTTTTTTGTTTTTGCGTTTTAAAAATTGATTTAAGTTTTCAGCGATCGATGGAATTTATTTATTAATTTTGGTATTTCTGCCGCATCGACTTTTGTGGTTTAAAAGTTTTACTTTCTCCAAAAACAAAAAATGGCACAAAGAATCCATTCTTTGGTTGATGAAGAAAAATTGATTAAAAAACAAGAATTTTTCGAAGAAGATAAAGAAGAAGAACCTTCGAGCTTCCATTTTCCAGCCAAATTTTACAATATTCTTCAACTAAATCAGGCCCCTCTCTCAAAGGTAATTAATTTTATTTTCTTTTTTATTTTTGATGCAATTAAGGAATATTAAATTTTTCAGCACTACAAATGCCTCATTTTGGGAATTGTTATCGCAATTTTGCTATTTATGATTGGATTATGTTACGATATATATATTGAAGGAAGCTATATCCCTGGACGATTACCCTCTGCAGAATATCGTCAGTTGAATGCAAATTTGGATCAAAGTGATTTGGTAAGTTTCAAACAAAAACCGAAAAATTAAATCCAAGTCTCGGTGCTTTCTAGTCTCTGAAGCGTCATTTTTCGGAAAACAAAAACAATTTTATATATTCTTTTTTTTGCAAAGAAAATTTCTTTTCATTGAGGCTCATTTTGCGACGATTTTTGAAAAATATGCTAATTTCAATAATTTTCATCAAAAACTTTTTTCAGGATCTCCGAATCTTAAATGAAACTGAAGCTCTTCAACTTCCATGCAATTTAACAGAAAAAAGTAAAAAATTAAAAAATGAAAATGAAAAATTAACTCAAAAAGTCTTACATCAAAATTCTTTAACTAAACAACACAGAAAAATTTTTGTGTTTTATTCTTTGTTTGCAATTTTTATAACAATTTGTATTTGGATTTGGTATTTTATTCTTCGAATTAAAGGTTTTTTTAAACAAAGAAAGGAAGAAGCTGTAAAAAGAAAATTATTAATGGAATTAGAAAATAATATTATTGGAAACCCCGCTACAGCAGCCTCAGCCACCAAAGAAGATAACGTTGCTGTTGAAAAGACAAAATCAACAAAGGTTTGGTTCAGGGAATTTTTTTTAAAATTAAATATTTGAATATTTTATAGAAAAAATTTAATTTTGGAGCTTATGCCATTTTTATTTGCGTTGGTTTACTTTACACAGTAATTGTTTCAAACGTCTTTGCTGAAGGTGGAGGAAATTGGAATTTATTTTTCCCTGCATGTGGTGAACTAGAAAAAAATATTCCCGGAGAAAACTACTACGATAGCTATGTGAGATTGGAAATGGCTATAAATCGATTTCAAACGGTATAAAAAATTTTAAATTAAAATTAATAAATCCATTTTCAAATATTTTTTTTAAGGAAATTAACATAACTCAAGAAATTATTTCTGAAAATCCAATTTGTGATTCCACTAAAATTTTAACTGAAAAATTAAATAATGCAACAAAAAATTTAAATGAATTTGAAACATGCAAAAAATTAAAGCATGAAAAAAATCGCAAAATTGTTACAGCAAATTTGATAAGTTATGGAATATTTTTGGCCCTTTATTTTTATTTTTACAAATATTTAACTGAAGAACATGTATGGTATTTTTTGCTTGCAATGTATTTGGAAATAACTTTTTTGGTTCAAGTTCCTTTTTCATGAAAGCTGTCGTCTTATTTTCTTTAAATTTATGATGTAATTATTCAAGTACACAATTTTTTTAATTTTGCTTTTTTGCTTAATTTTCTTACTACCTCTTAAACTTTTTTATAATAAAATACCAACATCTTGGATAAATGTAAAACTTTTTTAATTTTATTATTTTTCATGCTCGTATGGCAATTTTTAGTGCAAGTGGAATTTTGTTATAATTTACATCATGAGTATCTCTAAAAAATTATATTTTATTGGATCAATATCAATTTTTTGAGTAAATTTATAATAAAAAGAAAAATTGTCAATAAAAAAATTTCTCTGACTTTCTTTACCTATTTTTTTTATCTATTTCTTTGTCATTCATGAATTTGAACAAACAAATGTAAAACAAACAACAAAAAAACGATTTTAAAATATTCAAAAGAAAAGTAAAAAAACTTTTTGAAAAAAAATACATGTTTGCTTGAAATAAATAATGAATGCAAGTTAAAGAACAAAAAAATTGATTTGGTTTGAGTTTCCTTCTCTTTTTTTTAAGACCATCGATCCAAAACAAAAAAGATTGATAAGGAATAAAAAAAAGATGTAACTCTGATAATTATGTTCTTGTCTGTCCTTTGGTTCTTTTTTTGAAAATATTGCTTGCTTTTTCTTCTTAACAGATTTTTAAAACTTTTTGGTACTAAAGAGCAGCATCCATCCATTTGGCTCGAAAAATGTATCAAATGTTGCTGCTTATAATCAAAAAAAAGTATACTTTATTAGTTCAAAAATAACACAACATTAAACACAATAACATAATCTTTTAAGGATAGGACTATCAACGCAGAGTGAAGTATTGCCATATCTAAAAATTCACGATAAAAAAACAAATAAAAAGTTTGAAAGTTTCATAATTTATGTACTTACCTATTAACTCTTTCAATATCATTCAGTGCTGTTAAATTTCCAGTTGATTCATCTTCAATTACGACACCTTCAAACATTGCATTGGATGGAAATTTAACAGAAAATTGAACACGATAATGAATAATTTTGGATTTTTTACCATCGATTGAATCTGGAATAATACGTGACAACGATGTAACAGCGTTTAATTTCATCCATAAACATTGTGTCTAAAAAACAAAAATAAAAGCATTAGGTATTTATAAATAAGAGGTTATTGAAGCAACAAGATCACAAATTTTTGGTTAATGCCTCTATTTTTTAGAGTTTATCAACAGAAGAACGAACTTACAGTTACATTAGTTTCTTTGAAGTAATCATGAATTATTTGAAGTAGTAAATCTGCATATTTGATTCCCGTTGATGGTGGAATAATTGGAGTTTCTTCAAAGCATGGACAAAATTGATATGGAATTTCTGCATCATAACAAGTTCGATGACGTGGAATTGATGATAGTAACGAAATGCCACGAGGAAGTAAAGGAGCATCCATAGTTGAAAAGTTACCCTATAAACACAATAAGAGTGAGATTCATCATCAAACAACAACAAAAGAGTGTACCTGTAATGTGTGTATGAGCAAAGCATGAAGATCAAAATGACTTGTCAAAACTTTTGTATTAGATTTCAAATTTGCTGAAAACGATGGATGTTTCTTTTTGAACCATTCAGGCAAACGAACAGATAAAAATGGTATTTTTGATTCTAAACGACCAAGTAAAGATAGACGGAAAGTGGCCATACGTTGGCCATGATCAGAAAAAACTATAACAATTGATTTATTGAAATGTGGTTCCATGGTTGAAAGAAATTCAGCAAAATTATCATCCATATATTGAGGAGTGCTCATATTTTCATGTGACAATTCATTAAACCATTGAAATACAAATTTCCTTTTTCCTTCATAACCTGAAAAATGAAAGTTATACAAGCTAGCTATCTCTAAGAAATTTTTCCAACAAGAAACAAACAAACAAACCAAAAAGTTTTTACACAACTAAATGGATGATGCAAAAGCAAAAAACAGACCTTTCAAAAAACTTTCAAGATAATCCAAATATAATTTATGAACAGGTATATCATCATAACACGAGGTATTACTTTTCTTCTTCGAACTTGATGCATTAACAGCAAAACTCCATGGAAGAAAATAATGGTCTGACAATTGACGAGCAACGAAACCGTAATTGTTAAAAGTAAATAGTCCATAACCAGGCCAATCTTCAGAATAGAAAGTTGAATATCCATGTTTACCAAAAGTGAACCAGGGCAATGTTGTCCAATTATCGAATCTTGAGAATGTCTCTGATGGAATGGTGGCTTCAAATTCCTGGAATACATTTAAGCATAAACTAAAATGAAGAAATGGGTATAACAAACACTAACCTTCTGATTAATACCAACAACATGTTCGCCGAGAAAAATTGACATAAGATTAGGATAAGTATTTTCTCCAACTTTAACATGCTTTTCCATAACAGCGAAATCAAGGTTATCCAACATTTCCATAGTTTTTGGCATTTGTCGAATCATATTTGAACGCGACATTGAATCAATTCCAATCATAATGAAGCTCAATTGATCTTCTGTTTCATCTTCGAATGGCCTAAAACATACACGCATAATATATAAACTTGTTTAAACCAAAAAACATACTTTCCAGTTTCAATTGAAACGTTTTTAGGTATTACCGTAGCCCATTGATATCGATATGTTTCATTACCAAGTTCGTTAACACATGAAACATCAACGAAATCTTTTTCAAGTTTGACTTGAGTTGAATTCAATGGCAACCATTCTTCATATTTCACAGTTTTATCAGACACACCAGTGTTATGACCAAAATATCGATATTCGCATGATGAATCAGGATTCAAAAGCATCAAAGTACCATTAATGAGAGCAGTTTCTTTATTCTAAAAAAATATAAAAATATGGTTGAAAATGAAGGAAAAAAACTAACTTGAATCGAATCACATTGAAGAGGTGAAAGCTTTTTATAATATTTGGATATTCTTGGATCAAATGGATTTGCATCAAATTTGCAGCTTTCTTCATTCAAGAAATTAAAGCTAGCCTAAAAATGTTTGTGATTAGTTTTAGTTATGGAAAAATATTGTAAAACGAAAACAAAAAAAGTTTAGAAAATTCTGAAAGCTTTTTTTTTCATTGTCAAAGGGATTAGTTTGCCAAAACATGGTACGGTATTAGGCAATCAACCACCGATTAATAATAGACAGACAAACTTTAGCTTAGAAAATTTTATCATTCATTAAATTTATAATTAGTTAATAATGTAACTAACATATTGGCATTTTAACCAAAACCCAATGGTTTGTAAATAGTTTTTAAATAAACAAAAGATTACTTTTGAAAAATAAAGAAAAAACAAAACAAAGAAAAGTAAAGTTAACTTACAGCAATGCTTTTGAATTTTCCAAGCAATGTTGTTTCATTTTGAAAGAAGAAGAAATACCATAACACCATAATTCCAAGAAAGATAATTAATAAATATTTGAATTGTTTTTTCATCGAAATAAAAGACGACAACAACATGGTTGAAAGTTTTTAGAAACTCAAAATGACGGCTTTCACTTTTTTTGTTTTTTGTTTTGTTGAAGGCAATGCTTTTTCAAACAAATTTGCATAAAACAGAAAACAAGTAAACGCTTCATAGTAATTTTTTTTTTTGCGCATACATTCATTCGTCTTTGCTTGGAAGTGATTCATGGAAAATTTTCAAAAGAATGAAAGACAAATTTTGAAATTTGCAAAAAATGGAAATGGACTAAAATAAGATAAAGTATGATTGCAGTAACAATTTTTTAAATAGGTTCAAAATGTCTGAATAAAGGAATAAGAAAAAAAATTGTGAAAGATGCAAGGCAAGATAGTTAGTATATTTAAAAAAAAAGTTAACTTTTTTGATTGTAAATATCGGGATTACTATCTTCTTTATAGTTTCCTAACCACCACGAATTTTCTTTTTCTTCTCATTTCTTTATTATATCAGTGATGCAGGAAATTCTCTGGTTGTTTGAAGACATTTTTTTTATTTTCAGATTTTTATGGTTTTTTTTAATTTATTTTTAAATCGTTGCCAATAATATGATTAGGACTTCAAATTACGTAATAAACGATCTCTTTGAGGGCTTTCAATATTTTTTGCCGTCTTTCAAAATAGAAAGCTTTATCAAACAAATTTGTTATTCTTTTATCATTGTTTGTTTCTTTATTCCATTTCTTCAATAACCCACACTTCAATTCTCGCGTAGCAGGCATCACTTTTTTTATTTATCATCCTTTTTTTCGATGTCGGGCAAATATTTGTTGAGATAAAAATTTCATATATGAACTGTCATTTTTTGTATGGCAATATTGGAATAGCAAAATTTTATGGGGCTAACACTTTACATTTGTAAATTGAAAGCTCATTTATTTCGTAAACATTATCCACATTCACATTTTTGGGTAGATTATGCTTGGCTTGGCTTAACACTGTTGGATACCCTTTTAGGAAGCGTGCACATTTCCTTGACAAATGGAGATCATCATCGTCACTCACTGAAGGTTTCCAAAATATAATCTTGCAGCTTTTTACACTTAAAACATACAAGCAAAAAAAAAATTAATTAAATAAAATATTCAAAAAAAGATAATCAAAAAAATGAGAGACGTGAGTGAATGTATCAAAAATAAAAATGGAGATTATTAAATATATTTTATTGTTTGCTTTTTCAAAATAATTTATTATTTGTTTATTGAGTTTTATTTTTTCTTTATGAAACAAAGAATCAGAAGTGCGATAATATAGAGTAAGGATATTTTTATTATTGCTCTAAAGAATTTTGTACTTGAGAGCTTGAGAGATGACCTAACTAAGCAAACTTTGAAAATAATAATGCAAGAGCAGCAATAATTTAACAATAAGAGTGAAAAATATCTTGATTAAGTCGTCAATAAACAAAAATTTATCTAATATTAGTCACATAAAAAGATTAGCTTTTTAATCATTTACATTTAAATATGAACCTTGAGATTTTTTATAATTGTTATCTTTTTTTGAATATTTTATAAATTATTTTTTTCTGTTTCGCTTTTACTATTAATTTTTTATATATTGTTTTTGAAAATAATGTGGAACTTGCATATAAATAAATGTGAAATTTATTCCAAATAACATATATGTGTAAATATAAAAAAAGAAGAGCTATCTATGAGCTTGATTCAAAGCTATTCAACAAAATTGGTAGATTTAATTGGAAGCTTATCGCATGTACAGAATATTTGAATCACATTATGTTGCATGGAGAAGAGACGAAAAAATAAAAAAATCGATGGATAATTGTGGATGGAAGAACTTCAAGAATGCATGAAAATAATCACAGCAATATTTCGCGATATATAGTTTATAGGTTTTTGTCTCGAAATTTGCCATTGGTTTCACCCCAGTATTACAGAGCCTATTGAAATTCAAAAAACTAATGAAAAACATTCTATGGATAAACTTCGTCAATCCACTATGCCTCAACCACTGATGATCACTCTACCACCAAAGATGGCAAAATTAACTGATAAAATTCAAACCAAAGAAAAAACGAGAAAAACATACTTCTTCCATCAGCATTCTTTTTTAAAAATGTTTACTTTAGAGTTTAAACCATTGAGTTAAAAATGAATACTTTTAACAAAAAAAAATTTCTAATCAACAACACTCAACTTCAAATTTTTTTTTGGATTTTCCAATAACGAAATCAAAATTAAACTTACTTCAAAAAACTAAAAAAAAACACGATTATGTAAAGCAAAAGCTTTGAAAGATATGTTTGTGTTTGCAATGACATTTTTTATTAACATAAGTAAGCATATTTAAATTTCACATTTAAAAATCGTTTATAGTCAAAAAGTATGTAGTTTATTCTTGACATGGCCAAATGATGAAATCTAAAAATTCGATGCCTGAATGGAATTTAATGCTGGTGAAAGTTTGATAATAGCCATAAGATAGATCGATGGCTTCAACGAATTTCGATGATAGAAAGTTTAAGCGATCTTTAGGTGAATCAAGACGTGGAAATTCTGCTTTTAAAACATCAATGAATTGTTTGATAAAACCTTTTTCAGCGTTAGTTAAATTTGGTGAATCCAAAACGGTGAGTAAAAGATCGATAAAGCCACAGTTTGAAGAAGCTGGTGAAGGCGTAAAAAAGTCGGCTTCATAACTTTTATTTAAATAATTCCCATGAAGTACATGTAAATCATTTGCCATTTTTTTATCCATATAAAAAAGTTCTTGAATTGGAATTGCTGGAAATGATCCTTCAAACGAGATATTTAAATATCTAATGTTTGAATAAATTGTGGGTGTTAAATTTTGAAAATCAAAATACATCATCATCAATCGATCATGAGTGGTTGTTATTGTTGTTGATAGCATATTCCGATATTTTAAACACGTTAATTCAAAATCACTTATTTCCTTTTTTGAATAATTTGCATATGAAAGAGTTTGGCTGTATGCAACCTTGAGACCTTTAACCATAACAATTCCATCATGGTCATCGATTTTATGAAAAGATTGATTTCGTCGAAAATTGAACCGATTACAATACGTCTCATCGGCGGCTACACCTAAATTTTTATTTTATTATGTTTTTTTACTTTAATAAAAAAATATAATATTTTTTACCATTAGCTAAAGCTAAGAAGCAGCAGCCGAAAGTGAAAACCACTAACAAACCAAACTTTTCCTTGAACATGATTATTGCAGACACATAAAATTAAGTTAAAAAATTCATTTGCTTTTATATTCCCCAAAAGTTATGAATTTTTAATGCATTTAAGAAATATATAATTTTAAAAAATGGGAGTTAATGAATTTTTTCCATTAAAACTGAATATTAAACACTAAAAAAAATTTTTCTGATCCTTTGTTGTCAGTTTCTTTCTTGATAGTGTTACTTTCATCCATTGTTGCCTTTTATTTTAAAAGGTTTAGTCTTTAGTTCAAAAAAAAATTTAAAATTCTGAAATTTAAACTTTTTGGCTTTATGTTTCTCAACATTTTGGCACATTCTTTTGTCTGAAAAAAAAATAATAATTTGTAAATTACAAAAACTTTTGAAAATTTTTAACTTTACTAATTGAAAGAAACTTTTAATTTTTTATTTATTCCAGAAAATAAAAATAATGGATAAACATCTTTCATTACATCCACGAATTCCAATGCCAACAAATGATAAAACTAAAAATGTTTTAGTTTATCTTAGTTCAATTGGAGGCGGTTCTCTTTCCGCTGTTGGAATAAATTTGGATACAAATAAAGCTGATTATGCTTATACGAATGGAACTATTACAAATCCCGATGAAATATTTCGAATTCTTTCTGGCCCAAAGTTAAAAGCTGTAATTTTTCAATGGTTTAATTTTAAAAGTTCTCAATATCCAAATAATTTATCATTTTATCAAAAAGTTGCTGAAAAATTAGAAAATTCTAAAATTCCATATACTTTTATGAATCCATACATTTTTGGTACAACTCTTTCATTAATTGCATCTAAAATAATTGCAAAACCTAAAGAAATTGTTATTATCGTGGATATATATCCAAATCAATTGGAAACCGTTCAAATTATTCGTGAAAATGATGGATATGTTTTTAGTCTCCTAAAATTTATTAATTATGACGCAAATAATCTTTATCCCTTACAAATTAGAACTGCCATCCTTCATGATAAATTGCAAACAATATTAGTGAGTTTTTTATTATTAATAAAGGCTTTTTAAAATATGGTAAATCCATTTTTTTTTTCAGTTAAATCCAGCTTACATTGTTGTAACAATTTTTCATCCAAGTTGTATGCCATTAGCCATTCGACTTAAATCTGATATTTTGAAAGATAAAAATGTTATTATTTCTGAAAAACCTACTTTTGATGAAGGTTACCCATATTTATTGAAGCACTTGGCTGATCCATCATACACCGATTATTATATTTTTCGACGATCTTCCAATCTTTTGGCTGTAACCAATGATCTCAAAATGAATGATTCCTCGTTGAAGCGAATTATTGTAAACATAGATGATCGTTTGCCATTGGAAAAATCTTGCATTGTTCCAAAGTCTTTGAATCCGTATTATGTAAGTTTTTTTAGTTCTTAAAACTAACTATTTGTGCTGAAAATAACCACCGTTGCGTTGCATATGAAAAAGAACAACCATAATTCTGATAATTTACGGTTAAAAATTTAAGCACGACGGTTTTTATTATAATCAAACTTTCTAGCTTCAAGGTATTTATTTTACTGTAGTTTTTTTTCTTCTATAGAAGCATAGACACAATTTTTTTTAGTGTTTAGTAAAAAAAGATAATGGTAAATTATGAATTTTTGAATTTGTGCAGTTTTTTTCTCTCGAAGCGAGTATTGAAAGAAAAAAAAACTTATATCGGAGTGGAGCACGCGGGTAAAATTTTTAGTGAATAATACCAGCATAATTATGGGCCTTTTTTTACTTTGCAACGGTGATTTTGTTTGTGCTAAATAGCGTTAAAATTTTCAAAAAAAAAAATTATTATACATATATATTTTTAGGTCATGCTTCATGATCAAATCACAAAAGAATGTGATCTTGGAAAAAAATCTGAAACAACAATTTTGATGGATAAAAATTATCATCGAATTAAACTTATTTTAATCGTGGATGAAAATAATCTTCCATATCTTTATCAAGAACCATATTTAATTCCAGCCATTGAAGATTTACCTAAAAAATTATTAACTTCCAATCCAAATTTGGAAATGCCTATTATAGGATTTTTTGATAATTCTTCAGTTATTTGCATTCCCGAAAAAAATAATGATGGTGGAAATGGTTATAAATTTTTGGATTCATGGAATGGAAAATATGGTCATGATCTTTTTTTGAATTTCCATGAAGAAAAGCCAAAGCTTATTACTAATATTAAAGATGTCGATGCTAAAGACAATTCCATCGTTTATGGTAATTTGTAATTTAATGTTTTGCTAAACTTAAAATTCTTTTTTTTGTTTTTAGATTTGATTAAAATTCTTTCAATTTCACCTGCCAAAATTAAAATCGATCCAGAATGGAAATTTAAAATAACCAAAGATGACGAACATCCAATTTTGATTGAATTTAAAAATTTTGATGGCAAACTCAAAGCTTCTTCTCCCACATTTTTAATGGCTTTGATTCTCAAACACCATTTTAAAGCAATCAAAAATGAAAATGGAAATAAACCAAATGAATTAGGATTTTGCCTTAATTGTTGTGAATGGAATAAAGAAGAAAAGAAAAATATTCAAGATGGATTAAAAGAATCATGCAAATTATTGAAAATAGAATCAACGCATTTTCTTAATGGATTTTGAAAATTAAAACAAAAAAATAACTTTTTGTTTTATTTTTTGATTTTATTTTTTCGTTTTTGAATAAATTTAAACAATTTTTTTAATAAAAATTATTTTGAAAAAAAAAGGATGAAAAATATGATAATGAGACTTTAAAGTTTAAACACAACATGTAAATAATTTTGCAATAATTTTATATAAACCTTTTCTTGGAAAAAACAAACAACAGACTTTGAAGAAAAAAAGAAGTGTTTTGACTTTTAGCCTTTTTTTAAAAATCATGCTGGTAAAGAAGGATGATAATGCATAAAATTTAAAAGTCCATGTTTTAAAAGCGATGCACTTAACATTTTCTATTTTATTTTAAAGCACATTTATAGCTCATTGGATGTTCCGATTATTTTTTTCTAAATGTTTTCTTTTAAAAGATAAATAAGGTTTAAAGCGACAACAAAAAAAACTAAAACAATTTTATTTGTTTGGTTTTTTTCTCAATTATCTTTAATGGATATGATTTTAAAAGCAAAGTTTGTAGTTTGAATACAATGAAAGTTTGATAAAATTCAAAACAATAAAAGTTAAAATATTCAAACTTTATTTATAGCAACAAAAAGAAAAAATTGTATTAAATGAATAAAGTTTTCTTGCATCAAAGCTTTCGTAAAAAAATTTAAAAAAGCTGATCAAACTACAAAAAAAAAATGTAGTTTTGTTTAACAAACAAACATTGGTTGGTTGAAAAAAAGCAGGGAAATGAAAAACCAAAAATATTTGTAATTTTTAAAGAAGAAAAAAGTGAAAGTTTAAACTTCAAAGATGGGAACAATTTCATACTTTTGAATATTTTAAATTTAGTTTTTTTTATTAGTTTTTTGTTGAAGTTTTAAATAAGAAGGTATGATGGCAATATCTTCGATGGTCCACTCCTGGCGGTGAAGACGATAGTTTTTCAGCTTATGTTGTTGGCTTATGGTTGCAGAAAAAATTGAAGCTAGCTGTTTTAATAGTAATTATTCATTTGAAATGGACAAATTTATTACAGAATAAATATATAATGAAAAAGAAGGGATTTTTCATGTACAAATCGAAAATTGTTTTCAACATTGAAATCCGAAGTATTTCAAAATTAAAGTTAAATGCTTTTTGGATTGTTTGTAATGCAATTTCTTTAAAGTAATTCTTCATTTTTGATGTTGTGGTTTCTTTTAAAATTAAAAGCATTTTTGCCATTTCTGATTAAGGGCAGACTTTAATTATAGCGAAATTCAAAAAAAAAACCCTGCTTAAAAAAGGGGAAGATTGGCTATTTTCATTAATTGATAATTCAATTGAAATTTTTATCCATAAATATGGCAATTGAGAAAAAAAATGTAAAAGTAAACTATTTTTTTTATATTTAAAATTATTGGTTCCCTCTATTTTTAGGTGGCAAATAAAAGCTTTAACATAGAATAAACAAATAAAAAAAACATGTTAAAAACAGGTTTAAAATTTTTTTATTGTTGTGTCGATTAACATTTTATTTTCTTTCTTCTTTCCGCGATCCTATCACACTTTTTTTCTTTCTTCTTTTTTTGTTGCGTGCGTGGCTGTTGTCGATTAAATAAAGTGCTGGCGGTCGTGGTCGCTATCATAATAAAGAAAAAAAGAAAAAGAAAACTTGCTTTTTGAATGAAAATAGACGCATGAATTTTTTTTTACTTTTTTTTTTGATTTTGAATATTTGAGTTTTTTATAAAATATTTTTTATTTAAATAATTATTAAAAATGAAAATAGAGGAGATATTTAAATATCCTCCTGTGGCAATAAAAAACTTTAGATACAATGTAAACTAGTTTTCCCTTGCTGTACATGCCCCGCCAGCAAAAGTTTAAAAAAAACATCCACCCCAGTGGGCCGATGTTGCGACAATAAAGAAATGTAAAAAAACCACACCAATTGGGCAATGCTGCGACAATAAAGAAATAAAGAAAAAAATTTAAATTTTTTACGATATCTTTTTGTTTGTTTGTTATTTTATTAAATTTAGAAATCGCAGAATTCGAATGAGCTATGTTTAATTTATGTGCTTTTTTTCTTTAACATTTATTTAACTCATTCAACGCACTTTTAAGATTCAATAAAATATTCATGGTCGCATAAACATAGAATAAACAATAACAACAAAACAAAAAAATACTCTAATATTCTGTATTCATAAACATTGAAATTGTTTTTTAAAATAATTTTTTTATGTAAAAAAAAGTTATCATTTGTTTTATATTTTAATTCAAAAACATTGAGACATGGCATTACTTTCTCTCAACTCCATTACAGATCAATAAGTTCAAATTAATATATGTAAAATTCTGAACATGGGTTTAATGCAAACCATTGTTTTTCATAAATCGTTTTTTTCAGCTGTCACAAAATTCAATTATTAGCTTTAACCTTTTTTGACACCACTAAAGATATCATTTAAAAAAGTAAAACAGGTGAAATTTTTTTGGGCATTTTTTTCAGTTGTTCACATTTGCCAGCCATGTCACTGAAAAAAAATCTAAACTTTAAATAAACTTTTAAATGTTTTTTACCCTTTTAAAAACTTTTTCCTGGGGTTTTTTTCGCTCAGTATTTGTTTTTAATTATTGTTTAAACTAGTCATGAAACGAATTCCCATTAATTTTTAACTTCCTTTGTAGGAGTAAATAACCTTATAACTTTTTAACTTTTTAAAACAACAGGTGATCTGATAATCTTTTATTATTGCTTCTAAAATTTTTATTATTTTAATCCAAAACAACAAAAGTTGAATAAATGTCCCAACAACAACCTGCTCCAACTTTATCCATAGAACCTCTAAGTAGCACTGCCGCCCCGGATGATTATTACCAAATCGATGAAAATGCCACTGAACCTCCAATAATAACTCTTGAACGTTCACCAATATATTGGTATGTGGCAACTGTGGGTGATACTTACCTTATTTTTGAGCTATTATTAATAATATTTTATTTTTTTCAATTTTATAAAAAAAATCCTATTTGGTTTTCGGTTTATTATATTTGTCGCGAATATCATCACGATTATTCATCTTTCTTTTTCTCTCTTTTATCTTCCCGCTTTCCCAGACATGTTTACTATTTGTGTTTTCTATTATTCACACTTATTTACATCGTCCACTAAAGATCATATCCCTTTCTATCTCTCACTCTCCTATCTCTTTCCTTATGATTCATTTTCTCTTTGTTTCAAGCCCATATAAAAGCTTCGCCGCTTTTAACTAAAATTACACTTCGTTGGGTTCACACTTCATTTGGACTCTTTTGGTTTTTCTTTTTGTAAATGGATTTTAAATAAAGAATTTATCTATCAAATTCTCGACATGGTGCCACGACAAAACAACGATTGAAACTCAGTCAACTTATTCTCTACTATCATTATGCATGTATTAAAAATTTTCTTCGAATTTTTATTTTAAAATCAACTCAAATATTAATGGATTGTTATATTTTTTATTTTTTCACCACCATGGTCCATGGAAGCAAATATTTGTCAGCATCTCTTATTCATTTCTTTCCTTCAAGATACTTTCGCAGTATTCTTGTAATCATCCGTCGCGTGCGATGTACTTCCATAGCTGAAGCAACCCACCCGGATTCCAGAAGCAAAAAGCACATTTCTTTCAGCCACTAGTGCCTACAAGAATCAACGTGCGCTTCTATCTCGTTTCCCGATGCTGAAACGACGATTATTATCATACATAAGTGTGTGATCCTTCTTCTTTCTGTTGCATCTATTTCTTCCATTCTTGCTCAAATAACTATGACCAATCATCATTATTTCAACATCGAAATATTTACATTATCCTACCACCTCTCCTCAACAACCATTATTTATTCCATCAATATACATGTTTTGAAACTCAGTCAAACCATTTTTTCCTCGCCGCGATCATGATGCATATTATTAAATTTTTTCTTCTCATCAAAAATTTATTTTAACTTACTCAAAAATGAATGAATTGTTACTTTCCAAACTTCTTATTATTAAAATCAATGGTAGAATTGATTTTGATGGTCATATATTTTCATCAAAGCAGATAATTTTCTTTTTTCTCCTTTCATTCAAGTTGCTCTACTTATTGTTACGCATCTTGTCTTAAATTCGTGGTGCGGTCCTTGTTGGAAGCAACCCACCCGGATCTCATCGAAGCAAAAGCACATTTCTTTCAGCCACTCGAGCCAACAAGAATCGACGTGCTGCTTCTTTTATCGTATCCCCATGCTGGAACGATAATCTTCTTATTTTTTCCTATTTCATTTATTCTGCAATAATTCATATCATCCAACTTTATCATGACCGACTACTTTCATCTTAAATAACAATTCATTTTTTCATCATTCATGAATAAATTATTAGTCAAAAATAAATGGATTTCTGCTTCATGAAATTATTATCCATCTACTAAATATTTTTATTTCCTCAACATTACTTAGCAAAAATCCAATCATTCAACCATCATCCATCAAAATGCATATAATCAAACCCATTTCATTCCAGCCCAAAAATCACCACCCCGAAGTTGTCAACCCATCCAAAAAAAGCCTCTCAATTAGAACACCATTGAAGCTCAACATCATCTCAGATAGTCAACATCAAGATACCACTGAAACTTATATTCTTTATCAACAGGCCCTTCTGTTCTTATATTTTTAAAGCTAAAACTTCACATCAATAATTTTTTATTTTCCATCAAATGGCATTCCCTTAAATTTGTTCCAAAATTAATTATTTTTCGTCGGGAGATATGTTCCCATGAACATAATGCTATGCCCATTCATAATTCCTATTTCATCTTTATTATGTTCCACCAAATCAACAACTTTAGCATGATCATCCAATGGATCTCTTCCGCTTACCACTTTCCATGCCATTCACTCCACCCCAAGAATCCTTGCTCTCTCAGTAAAATGAAAATCGAATTATAAAAAACTATTTTATTTTTTTGTTTTACTTTGTTTATTTTACAATTTTTCTATCATCCCTACTTCAATGAACTCCTTAATATTGTTAATTTCTCGTGTTAGAACATCTTTGTTCTTCGGGAGTGTCGCGAATATCATCACGATTATTCATCTTTCTTTTTCTCTCTTTTATCTTCCCGCTTTCCCAGACATGTTTACTATTTGTGTTTTCTATTATTCACACTTATTTACATCGTCCACTAAAGATCATATCCCTTTCTATCTCTCACTCTCCTATCTCTTTCCTTATGATTCATTTTCTCTTTGTTTCAAGCCCATATAAAAGCTTCGCCGCTTTTAACTAAAATTACACTTCGTTGGGTTCACACTTCATTTGGACTCTTTTGGTTTTTCTTTTTGTAAATGGATTTTAAATAAAGAATTTATCTATCAAATTCTCGACAATATTCTCTTAACTGTTGGATATTTGATTTCATTTATATTTCAAATTGCATATTTATTATTAGATTTGACTGATATTTTTGATTTATATATAGAACAAGAGCTTTGGGGCCCACCTTCGGTGGTCCCTCATTATTTTTTGCGTGGAAATAAATAAACACTTTAAGAAACACACATAACATTTTCGCCTACAAAATACAACGTTGGTTGAGTTATTCTGGAGAAGGGTTGGATGATAAAAGGGGAAATATTTTTATAATACTGGTGATATATAATTTTGGAAATTTGATTGGTTATAATAGTAAAATTCCTACTAAGATACTTAGAAACAAAAATACTTAGGCTAAGGCTCATGTTGTTGCTCGTTTAAACATTTTAAAATAATTCTTTATTTTCACAAAACAAATAAATACACATCAAACACAATCAAACACCAAATAAAAAATAAAACAATAAAATTGCTGGATATTAGTTTGCCAAAAAACAAATTTGACAGTAAGCCCTCTAACCACGTCACGGTTTCCAGCTTCAAGAGGGTTATTGGTTTTTGTTGACGGGGAAACAATGCTCTAGAAAGAACAAAACAAACCCGCTTAAACATTTGATCATTTTCATTTAAAAATAAAAACAACTTTAACTTTAGCACAACTTAAAACTTAATCTTCTTCTTCATCACCTTGATGCGTTTCTTCCCAAAATGCATTAAATTCTTCTTGGTTTTGTTCAAATTCATTCAAATTATTCCAATCTTCATTATAATCTTCTTTTGCAGGTAAACCTGCATTAATGCCTCGTAAGACTTCATTGTCATCATTTTCATATTCAATAATGCCTTGTTCTTCAACTTCCATGATTTCTTGAGCATGCCAATTTGGATTTAAGCCTTCAATTGTTGGACCATCCGGTTGCATAACTGCAAGAGGATTTTCACTCAACAATTCACTGTAAACAATATTTCTTGAACAATTTACATCTTCAGCATGTAACTTAATTTGAAGGCGATCCCAAGCACGTGTGCGAGAAATAGCTACATACACATGACCGTGAGTAAAAATTCCTCGGCTGATATCGACTCCAATTTGATCGAAAGTCTGACCTTGAGCTTTATTAATTGTCATTGCAAATGCTGGTCTTACTGGAAACTGATTTCTGTAAACTGTAAAAATGCTTGATTCATCGAGAAGTGTAATTCTTGGAATCATTACAATATTATCATCATTATTTGTGCTTCTATTAAAAAGTTTTTCAGCAATAATAATATTGCGTTCTAACTTTTTAATTAAAAGCCTTGTTCCATTGCATAATCCTTCACGAATATTCAAATTTCTCATTAGCATAACAATTGTATTTTCTCGTAAACGCAATTTATAAGCGGGGAATCCACTTGGCTTAAACGATTCAAAATGTTCAGGAACATATTCCATTGCATTTCCATCGCCATTAACATTTTCAATTCGATCAACTGCTGTGTAAACTTTTTCTGTATCTTCATCAAGCAAATTTATAATTTCTTCATTATATGCATCAACTTCGGAATTAACCGTTGAAAGAATTGCTCTTGAAGAAAAAGCATTATAATCTTTATCGGCAATAATATCTGCAAAAACTTTTTCAACTAAATTTGCATCAGTCGAACATTCTTCTGGAATTGGGACTTTTCCATTTTCATCATTTGCGCTTCCATCTCCAATACTTAAAATTGTTTCAGCGAAACCATCACCACTATTGTCAGCTCTTTCATTTCTAATTAAAGTAGAATAATTAGAAGCAAAATGTTGCCAAAGTGGACTTGATTTAATGCTACTTCTTACAATATCGTTTCTTGTACCGTTTTTAACAATTGGACCCAATTGTCGGAAATCGCCACCTAGAATCATGACTTTTCCTCCAAATGGAAGGTTATTATTCATAATTTCTCTTAATTTTTCATCAATTACTTCTAATGCTCTTCGAGGAGCCATTGGAGTTTCATCCCAAACCATAGCATCAACGTCTTTCAAATCTTTTGCAAGCGAATCCAAAGCCGAGATGCCTGAATTACTATCATCTTCGAATGGAAAATCAAGCTTAAAGACATTATGAACGGTGCGTCCAGTTTCATACAATGAAGCAGCAATGCCACTCCATGCCATAACAATAATCTTTTTACCTTTACCGATTAAAGTGGAAAACAAACAATTAAAAAGATAAGTCTTTCCTGAACCTCCTGGACCATCAATGTAAAAACATGCGGCAGAATTATCAGAATTTTCAACTCGTCCCAAAATTGCTTCATATGCATTTGCTTGTTCGGCATTCAAACTTTCCCGCATTTCATCACCGCGAATTCTATGAGCTGCAACATCAACCGAATCATCTTCAATTCCTCCAACAATTTCTGCAACCATTTGAAGGATAGGATAATCTTCAAGTGATCGTTCATTGTTAACAATCATTCTCAACGTTTGTCGCCATGCTAAAACTTCTGCAGCATCTCGATCACCTCGGTTACTTCGAAGAAGATCCTCGGTTAATTGATCGCGAAACTGATTCCATAACCATAATGGAGCTTCAACATCACAATGTGCAACAATTCGGGCAAATAATGAACGAAGTTGTCGAGGCAAATTGTGATAGCTTCCTTCTTCCATTGCATCATAATACATTTGATCAGATTGAACTAATCCTCGGGCAACACATGCTTCTCGAAATGTTGGATGAATTATTTCAACTTCAAATGGATCTCGACGTAAATCTTCATAATTTCTTGGTCCTTTTACAACCATTACTAATTTTCTCAAATGAAAAAGTTCTGTATTCTTTGGATTAACTGCATACATTCTTGGACATTTAGGTTTAGTCGTTTTACATCGAGGAGTCCATTTACGCAAATTAGGTTTCCACGTAAAATGAACGCAAACTTGAGGATATGTCAAAGTTCTATTCATTCCATCAGGAAATTCTTCATTAAGCTTAAAAAATGCCATTAGCTTTGAATCACGCAATGCTGCTTGAAGCATTTGTTCTTCCGTTGCATCTTCAGCCATTGTAATTGCTTGCTGTTCAGGCAAATGAATAGCTAATCTTTCAACTGATTCACTCAAATAATGCATATCGAATTTTCTGAGACGCCAATATGCTTCATGAGCGCTCAAATAACGTGCATCAACAAAGGCTTTAATTTCATCATAATTTATTTGACCTTCTCGAATTTCTATTGCCATTTTATCTGGACCTTTAAAAAGATACTTAAAAGCCATTTTTTTTAAAAATCGCACTTCAGATGGCATTTGGAAAAAAATTTATTTCCATTTCTGGGACTAATATTCACTACCCAGGGGTTTTCGAGGTCGCTGATCACGAATCTGACCTTAGTTTAATTGGCTTTAAAGCGAAAACTGGAGATCCAGAGGTCTCGACCAAAAAACTTAACTTTTTTTTCAGACACATTTTTTAAAAACTGTTTAGACCAAAAAATAGCAAAAAATCCACTGATTAATTTTGTAATTGATGCCAACAATAGAAGTCTAATGATAAATGGGTCAAAAGTCCATTTTTAGGCAAATTTCAACATTTAGCTTGGCAAAACTCGAAATCTATGGCCGAGTGATTGCCATTTTATTACAGATTCGGATTCTCCATGAAATTTTGCCCTAGAAAAAGGCAATTGTACCAATAAAAGAGGTACCTCCTGGGGTTCAAAAAAATCGATGAACATGTTACACCAATATGAGGTATATCAACAAGTTTATGATAAATACATGTAAAAAATACAAAACCTTAGCTAAAAACGTAGAAAAACTCATTTAATGATTTTACAAATCGATAAAACTTCATGTTGTTATGCTTTTCGATTTTTCCTGAATTTTTGAAGTTTAATAGTAGCACACGATGCTCAAAAAAATATCAAAATATACACGATCGGGCATTTTTTTTATAACTCATCATTTCTAGACCTAATTTGGGTCGTAGAATTCAAATTTGGTACCAGTTTTTGTGGTTGACTAGTTTAAAATTGAGGTAAAGGTAAGTGAAATTTTTTAGGTTTGGTTTCGCCATAAATCTGTGAATGAAAGGATGTTTCATTATTTTATTATTATTAATTTGCAAAAAAATATGAGATAAAAAATAATTCAAATAATTCTTTACATTTTATTTGCTTTTTTGCAGAAACAATGTTAAACTTTTATTTTTATTTACTTCATATTTTTCTTCTTTTTTGATGGTTCCATTTCTTCTTCGTCTTCGTCATCGTCGTAATCATTTTTGTTCTTCATGATTTTTTTATGTACTTTTTCAAATACATCAGGGAACAATGGCTCGTCTTCAAATTCAATTTCTATTTCTCCTAAAATAAAAAATGTTTTTTATATTTTGTTTTTAAATTTTAGCGGTTTTAAAGCTTTTATGAAAAATAAAATAAAGTTTTAGAGTTAAAACTAATTTATAAATTTCATTTTTACCTGTTTCATTTTCTAATTCATTGTTAATATCTTGTCGTTTGTTTAACATGGTTTCATCGAACATAAAAGCATTCCCTTGCATGCCTGCTTTTTTCATTTTTCTTATCACCAATGAAGAAATTTGATTTGATGATAGACGCTTATCTGGTGCAAAACGAAGTTTGCCATTTATCCTAGCTATTTCCATGCTTTTTTCACATTTAATTGGGTCTAACCTTTTGCCAATCGAATGGAAATATTTCATTTGTTCTTCGACAAATTTGTGGACATCGCTACTAAATCTTGTTTTCTTTGCTGTTGTTCGCAACGCCCATCCTTTTTCAACGACATTATTTTGATCGGTTATTGATTCTTGAATAGCTTCGATAACACGATGATTAGCTTGTCGTTTTTGTAAATCTTCCAATTGATTACCATATAAATTCAAAGCGTAATCATATGTGCCAACCTTTTCCGGTAAAAGCTGATGTTTGCCAGCATCAATATGGTTTAATAAGTTTCCAAATTTAGCATATCGTTTTTGACAATTTGGAGTTGGGCATGAAAATAAAGCAGTTGGTTTAAAAATTGGGAGGCTTTCTTCTGTATTTATTATTTCATGAACATTTATTTGATCATCTTCATCAATTTCGTCTTCACCGATAGTATTTATTTCTTTCGTTTTTGCCACCTTTTTGGTTAATGAATTTTTTGTTCTCCAAAATTCATATCCTTCACTTTCAGGTGTTTCTTCCGTAGCCATTTTGATATCTAATTTTGTATCCAAAACATTTGCTATTGAGATTTTTATTGTTTTTCCTTTTCCTATTCCGCGATGCTTCCAGTAAGTTATTGACTTGTCTTTAAAATTATATTCAAAATCAGACAATAAAGATATGCCTGGTATTGAAAAAGCATTGTCCTTTTCATTTGGAGGTGATTTGATAGATGCAACGATAACGCTTATTCCTGACAAAGGTTCTTGTCCATAGCGAATACCTTTTAGCATTTCTTCTGGTGTTTCAATATCTTTCCCGGCATGAATAAAATCTTTCATTTTTCTTTTCATTCTGCCACCTTCACGATCAGCTGCAGATTTTCCAGCTTGCACTTCACTGAAGCTGTATCGCTTGAGAACGATACCACAATTTTTGCTAATATCCAAAAGACTTTGAATTAAAGCCGCATTTCGATAATAACCTAAAAATAAGCTCTTTTAAATGATTTATTAAATCAAAAATAACTGACAAGCATTATCCGATCTAAGGATAGCAGCTTTTACTCCCCATCTTTGACATTTTTCAAATGCATCACGAAGAATGGCAGCAACAGCTTTAGCGGTCTAAAAAAATATTTTTAGTAAAAGTTGCCATAAAAAATATCTAACTTGATCTTCAAAGCCCAAGCAATGAACGATTGCATGCTGGACCAGTTGTCCATTTTTCTTCACAAAAATATGGCAAATGTGCCAGGACATGCCTTTCTTTCCATAATAGTCTTTCTGACTTTCCATATGCTTTTCTCCCAAATATTTTTGAGAATAATCAATTGTTATTAAGGCTTCATTTTCATCAAGCTTTTCAATAATTTCCACTCGTTGAAGCTCACTAAAAGCTGCACGTAAGATATGCTTTTTCCATTCCAGGATATCATCTTCAGCCTTGATTATTTCTGCTTCAAATTCCTCAAGCTCTTCATTTGGTTCATGTCCTTGTAAAATTTCTTTGATATCTTTAATAAGATCTGGGAAAATTTGGCAGCGTTCACAACTGTAGTCATGATTGTGAGCATCATTATCAAGCGATTCACAAGGTGGCGAGCAAAAATCTGGATCATTTGGATCAGAAAGTGCATATGAAATGCAATGATCAGGAATTCGTGAATGCACTTTTAAATGAAGAGAATAATCCGTTTTCAAATAACGATTCGCTTCAAATAATTTTGCTAACAAGTATTTTTCAGCATCACTGGAAATATAATCATGATCAGCCATTGAATTTAAACACGATTCGATTTTTTCAAAAGCCTGAAATTAATTTTTTTTCAAAGCAAAAATAATAGAAAAAAGTCTACCTTGTTACCAGCGGCTTCATAGTAATCAACGCAGTGCATTGATTTAAGCCGACTTGCCGAACAAACTTTTAAAATTTTTCTTAAAACTGAATCACTAATTTTGATATAATCTCGACCGGTTTCAATTAGATAATGTCTGAACATTTTAAGAATCTCTGCATCTTGTTGTCTTCTGATTGTATTTGCAATATCAAATTTTTCGCCACTTGGTAGCTTTGCTGTGCGTGAACCATATGGCAATCCAACCATGATAGCAGAACTAGAAAAGGAAAGTTTAAAAAAATAATCACAATTATTTTTTTACCTTGTTATAAATTCTATAAAAAGGTTGATAGAAAATTGATCATATTTAATTTTTATTCGTTTTTGTTTTGGTCGCAATGGAGCTTCAATCCGCATTTTGGCAATTAATCTTGCTTTTAAATAACTATAGTGTGTAATTCCACCGATCACGCATGACAATGTTTCATAATTTACAACAGCTGCAATTTGAGAAAGAACTTCAATTCCTTCGTTGCTTGTAGCACAAACAACATATTGAGCTTTGACATACTGAAGCAAGATATCGATTGCATTTTGTCTCTTCGAAATTTGTTCTTTTCTTTTTCTACTGAATGCTGAATCAATAAGAGCCAAGGGATTTTTAGGTGCAATATTTTGAGCGAGCACATATGTTAGTTTACGCAATGTCACAGCTTTTTTTGCTTGAGTTCTTGGCTTGATTTCATCATAGTCTTTTTTGTTGCGAGTTAGTGGAATTCCTGAAATAATGATCAATTTTATCATAATTTTAGTTGATGTTATTACATACCAACTGATTCAGCAAACACTTGACAAGCTTTATCATTTTCAATTAATTTTTGCTCACTCATGTCCGTTATGCTATTGGATGGGGAAATATCATTATAAAAATCGTGAATTTTAGCGATGGCTTCTTCTTTAGCTATTCGAGGTTCTTTATCAATTTTGTTAGCATCAATCATTTCAACAACGAGAGCTTTTGAAATATCCCGATGTTTATCACAAACAGCTAAAAGCATTTTTTTATAAGATATCATAAAAAGCACATGTACTTACGAATGCCAACATGAATTAATAAGCCATTTTTATTGAGAAAACATTTAGCTTCTTCAAAAGTAACATGATGGTGAATTGTGATTGGACGATCACTTTTTGTTTCATGGTCGATGCCATAGCCATTTGGCATAGAACAGACGGGTATTTTTGTTTTATCAATTTTTGATTTTATTCTATATATTATGTGTTTAAACTTTTTTTGGTTCCATTGGAAAAACAGTTCATCAAAATGCTGTCGACAAATTTTTCGTTCAGCCAGATCTTTCATGATGCTTTGTTGGGTTAAATCTAAGTCAAATGCACCTTCACCACGAGCAAGGACGATTTCTGCTTGTGTCATTTTGGAAAAGTTGGTGTCTTTATTATCCAATAATTCTTGGAAGCTATAAAAATTATTTAATAATAAGTAAATATAAAAAAATAAAATTTAAATAAAACCTCTTTAATGAGCCGACACATTTGGTAGAAACTTTTGATTGTTCGCTACGTTCTTTAATTTCATAGTTTGTTTTACGTTCCAAGGAGAAGTAACATTGGGCTGATTCATTAGGAGAATCATTTGTTGATAATGGGCTTCCCAAACCTTTCGATTTAGAAAATTTTTTTATAATATATTTTTTTGGTTGCGTAAAATTTCTCATAATCTTATGTTGCTTGATGCTTCTCTTAGGTAAACTTGATTCTTTATACTCAATACCATCATCACTCTAAAAAAATCATAGTTGTATTTATAAATTTTTGTTTTAGCTTACATAAGGAAAATGATACACAGCAGAAGGAATGGAATGCATTTGGATATCCGAACTAATTGGAGTCATATTATTAGAAATTTTTTTTGATTTGAAATAAATGTAACAAGGAATACAAATACTGAATAAAATAATACACACCGCGATTGTTACGATAACAATAAAAACCACATCATAAAAATTGTATGTTCGAGTCTCATTTTCTGCTGATATTTGATTATTGATAGAGGTATTATTTGAGTTGTTAGATTCAAGATGGGGTTTGTCGTCAGTATTATTAAGCGTTGAAGAAACAATTGTAGAATAATTTGATGATTCGATGACTGGAAGCTGAGGTGGCGTTAAAACATTAATTTGAGTTGTAGAAGAGTAAAATGGATGATCTTTTTTAATAACTCTTCCATGCCATTTGCTATAATACCAAGTTCCATCATTTAAATTAGGTTGTGGGGTTGTTGTAATGATTCCGGCTTTAATTAAATCAGCTGTTCCACGATCAACCGGTGGATGAGCATCAATGTTAATAAGAGAAATGACAACCACCATCCATAATAAAATGAAAATATTCATCTTCGTTATCTTTCTTTATTGTAACCAAAAAAAATGGAATCTAAAAAAGAGAATTGTGAAAAGTTTCGTAAATTCTGCACGATTCAAAAATCTACAACTTGCTGAAACTTATTTTTTCAAATCCACATTATTAATCTTTGAAATTTACAAATAAATAAATTAAAAAAGTTTTAGGTTTTAACCACTCAAAATTTTTCGAACAATCAACTTTTGGACACACTCTAAAATTATGCAAAATAAAATAAATAAATTTTAAGGAAGCTCTTTTTTAGCTTAAGAAATTATAAAAAGTTGGGGATAATTTTTTAAAAATTAAAAAAAAAAATTTTATTATTTCAACTATCTTTGTTTCATAACAAAATATTAGTTTAGGAGTTCCCTGTTTTAAAAACCTTAAATATAGAAAATTTTATCTAGACAAAAAAGGTAAGAAGACACAAGTATTCTTCCCACATTTGAAAAATAAAAAGTCTTTAGTTTGTTTTACTAAATTGAAAAAAAGCGTAGAAAAATTTATAAATAAAAGAGAAAAAAAAACAAAAAACGCAAGAATGTTTCAAAAAAAATATTGAGAAAAAACTGTAGAAGAAAAAATGGTTTTTTGCACAACAAAAAATTAGTAATAACTTTTTTTAAAAAAGAGTGTAAGATGAAAAAAAATGAGAAAAACTGACCTTTTAAACTATTCAAAAAAAAGCGATTTGTTTACGACGCATTGACTGGTTGTGCCATTTAATGCGCATCGACCTTTAATGCTTTTTTCGCAGTACCTCGCAACACCCCGCAAAAATAAACAAAGAAATATCGAATAATAATTTTTAATAAAATAAAGACGAAAAGATCTCAAATGTTTTTTTTGAGATAAAAAAAGCGGTGTGATCAGGTTGTCCATTTGATTTCTTTTTTGGATATTAAAAAATGTTTATTTTATACATATTTTTATTCTTTCCACAATTCAGAGATATTACTGAAAAAGTTCATAGTAAAATCACAAAAGACAAAAACGAATATGATAATGTTAAAACATTGTGCCATGAAAGAATATTATAATAATATAATATAAAATATTGAATAAAAAAGACATGCAGAAATTAAAATTTCTGCAGTTAAACAAAATCAATTGCTTCTACTTAAAAAAAGCAAATAAAATGTAAAGAATTATTTGAATTATTTTTTATCTCATATTTTTTTGCAAATTAATAATAATAAAATAATGAAACATCCTTTCATTCACAGATTTATGGCGAAACCAAACCTAAAAAATTTCACTTACCTTTACCTCAATTTTAAACTAGTCAACCACAAAAACTGGTACCAAATTTGAATTCTACGACCCAAATTAGGTCTAGAAATGATGAGTTATAAAAAAAATGCCCGATCGTGTATATTTTGATATTTTTTTGAGCATCGTGTGCTACTATTAAACTTCAAAAATTCAGGAAAAATCGAAAAGCATAACAACATGAAGTTTTATCGATTTGTAAAATCATTAAATGAGTTTTTCTACGTTTTTAGCTAAGGTTTTGTATTTTTTACATGTATTTATCATAAACTTGTTGATATACCTCATATTGGTGTAACATGTTCATCGATTTTTTTGAACCCCAGGAGGTACCTCTTTTATTGGTACAATTGCCTTTTTCTAGGGCAAAATTTCATGGAGAATCCGAATCTGTAATAAAATGGCAATCACTCGGCCATAGATTTCGAGTTTTGCCAAGCTAAATGTTGAAATTTGCCTAAAAATGGACTTTTGACCCATTTATCATTAGACTTCTATTGTTGGCATCAATTACAAAATTAATCAGTGGATTTTTTGCTATTTTTTGGTCTAAACAGTTTTTAAAAAATGTGTCTGAAAAAAAAGTTAAGTTTTTTGGTCGAGACCTCTGGATCTCCAGTTTTCGCTTTAAAGCCAATTAAACTAAGGTCAGATTCGTGATCAGCGACCTCGAAAACCCCTGGGTAGTGAATATTAGTCCCAGAAATGGAAATAAATTTTTTTCCAAATGACAAAAATTTTATTAAAAGTGCGATTTTTAAAAAAAATGGCTTTTAAAAAGATAGTTTACTGTGCGCGGACTACCAACAATTTCAATATTGATATGACATTGGAATCGTTTCAATAAATATGCATTATAAGGAACAACCGATCTATTATCAATAACAAATGGTTGACCTTTAAATCTTATCGTTGCTGTTTTTCCATCATTTCTTCTTCGATATCGTGGATATGAATTTTCATCCAAAAATGTTTCATCACAAAATGCTTTTGGAAAGCCTCTTTTACATTTACCATCTTGCATACACATAGCATTGGGATCGTAATCGCCACATGGCCTGTGAATCATATTTTTTACAACTAAATCATAAAGTTCTTTATCTTCGTTTTCATTTGGAAGTTCAGCAGAAATAAATTTATTAATTTTTTCTGGATCATCCCAACCTTCTTCAGTCCACCATAAGCTATGAATGTGGGGTAAACCACGCTTTTGAAATTCAACGACATAAATATAAGCTTTTACCTTACCCATAAGCTTATCTTTCATTTCTTTAACAAATCCTTTTACTTGATAATTAAAAACTATATCAACTAAATCAGGTCGATCGTAAGCTTTTTGATTTTCAAACAAATTTCTTGTAATGTCTGGGTTTTCTGGATTACACGTCATTGTAATAAACAAATCGGGTAATCCAAACTTTTGCGACATTGACATAGCATCATGCATAAACTCTGCTTGACTTCGTGGTCCCATAGTATAACTTGATGGTAAAATAAACTTTTTTCCTGGTTGCACTCCATTAGCCTCTGCCATAGTACGTAAAAAATCCGTTAAACCGGCATAACTTTCAACTCGATATTGTCTTTGATGAGTTCGGTGAAATTGCATTCGACCATTATCGACAATACTAAACGACCAACATAAATATTTACTTAACAATTTTCCTCCATGAAGGATAGGATTGAATGGCTCATTATCATGCTCAGGTCTCCAAGCTAACTTAAACAATGCATATTGTAACGCAGTCATTTTTGTTCCAACCGGATTATCTGGATTTTTAACTTTATTAAAATGCCAAAAATCTCCAGTTCCATATGGATTAAATAAAACAAACGTTAACGGTTCAACATGTTCTGTATGTTTTCTAATTCTTTGTTCCAATGGTCTTTCATTCGGATTACATTTACGTTGAACAAACACATCATTCCAAGGAATGTCACCATTTTCATCACAAACATAAATGGCTGCAACTTCATTGGCTCTTGGAAAAGCATGCGGATCACTTGTATTATTAGTGGTTTTCTTAAAAACAATTTTACAAACTTTAGGCTGACGACCTTCTTCTTCAGCTCTTTGATTTTCTTCATCTTCATATTCATGCAACATTCGATAAATTTCTGCATATTTATTTACATTTGAAATTAATTCATGCAAAAATCTAAACATTTCTTCCTTGCAACTTGTAGCAAATGGAGCTTGACATCGATATTCAATTGCATCATCGGTTTCAATAATCCATAGTTGTCCATATGCTGGATTTTGTCCTTGCATCGTTTCCGTGTATCTTGGTAGCTTATGCATAACTTCTCCGTGAACACGATAATTAAAAACTCCAGGCAATTGTCGTACTTGACCGACCGTATATGCAAAGCTCATACTTGTGTTGTACTTATTAATATTGGAATGTAATTCTTTCCAATCAGTTCCTTCTTCTCGCTTTAACAACTTTTTCAAATTTTCGGGGAAATTTGGTTCAATCGTTACTTTAACTTTTCCTTTGTTGCAACAACTATCAAATGTTCCATCATTACTCCTTGGTTCAGCTGCAAAATGCATTGCTTTACAAAAAGTGCATTCAACATTCATTTCACCTAAACTAAAGATGTCAACATTTTGAGGATTTGCACCTTGAAATTCCATTTCTGGATTTTCTTGACGCCTCCTGTTACTTTGTCGCATACGTTCAAGTCTTTCTTCTCTTTCCTCTTCATTTTCATTTTCACGATGTGAAGCTTGAAGAGTAAGTTGAGAATTCAATCTTTCTTCTCTTTCTTCCACTGTTTCATTCTCACGAAGAGAAGCTTGAGTAATGCGTTGGGCATCTAACCGCTCTTCACTTTGTTCAGAAGTTTCATTATTACGATTGATGATAACTGCTTCATTTTCTATTTCTAATCTGGCTCGTTTTTGATTACGAGTTTCTGTTTCAACTCTCATTTGTTGCATTTCACTTGCTTCTTGTAAACGCCTTTTTCTTTGTTCTTGATTTTCATTTTCTTTTGCCTTTTGACGCTGTTCGCGACGCTTTTGGTTTTCATTTAATCTATCTTCCTTTTTTTGCCGTTGTCTTAGCCATTTTTTCTTTAAAGTTTTGTTTCCTTTAATATGATTTCTTCGACAATATTGTTCATAAGTTTCTTCTAAATCTGCGACAATTTGCATTTCCTCGTTGCTAATTAAATCATTTGCGTTAATCTGCGTAGATTCAATCATTGCACCCATTAAAATAGGCTCATTATTACTATCAATTTCCATTGGTTCAATCGGTAAATGATTGACTTCATGAGGCGCAAAAACATCGGTGATTAAATCTTCACCAATATCTACAGTAACATAAACTTCTTCATCTTGCGTAAAGAAATTATCATTATCATTTTCATTAAAAGTTGCTGCTTGAGTTACTTGAATTTGGCTGGAACTTGTTGCTTGTGAAACGTTATCTTCAAAAACTTTAGCTTGGTTTGCCCGAAGGCCGCAATCATTAACCCCGATAGTAGCAGAACCACCATCAGGGGATGCCAAAAGGCCGCATACATTAACTCCAACAGTAGCAGAGCCACCATCAGAGGGTGCCCGAAGGCCGCAAACATTATCACCAACAGCAGCAGACCCACTGTCGGCGAAGGACATCGCAAAAAAAAAAAAAAAAACACCGCAATAAAAAAACACGATCACGTTATAAAAAAAGATGCGTAAAAGCAATAGTAGTAGCAGAAAATCAATTCGATATGAGCAGCCGACTGTATAGTAGGCTGAAAAAAGTATAGACTGATTCGAAACAAAAAAAAATCACGCTAAACACCTTTCGTTTTTTCAAGCATTCTTCTGGGGAATTTTTCTGAAATGGGCGAATCTTAAGCGTTTCTTTGGGTCGTTGCATGCATAAAATTCTAGATTTGCGCGCCATTTTTGCTTTATTCATTCGAAGCTTTAAAAAAATGTAACAATAAAATTGAGACATAAGTGGCAAAGCTAAATGTTTGAAACATCTTTATTATGCAACAACATCTTTTTTCCCTTTAAATAAGCAAATACGGATTTCAAACAAAAACGGGTAATATATTTTTTTAATTTAATAACAAACAAAAATTAAACGTTTCTTCGTCATTCTGGCTAGAACATTAATCGTTATTTATTATTCATTAAAATCTTTCCTTCAACTAATACATTATCTTCATATTTACGGATGCAACGCATCATGGTTATTCGCTCTTTTTAATTGAAACATATCGAAAAAGAAAATTCATCTTTCCATTAAAACAACAAAAAAACGTGAGCTTCCATTTCCACAAACACAAAGAGAAACATTCGCGTCGAGAGTTTTTTCGATTATGCAAATTTAAAATGCATGTCCTGATGGACCATCTCGTTTCCGATAAACGAAATTCACATATTCGTAATCAGCGTAAAAAACTGCATAGGACGTGCTAGGCACATTTTCATTCGCATGGGGCCGTCAAATCTACAAACAAACATACATTCTCGCTTTATATAGGTAGATTTATTAATTTTTGGGCTTTTTCATTTGATTGGTATTTTTTATATTTTAATGGTTTTTGGAATTTAATTATTGGAATTTATCGATGCACAGCGATTGGAATGCCATTGAGGCATGATAAAGTAAATAAAAAAAATTTTCTTTGAAAATTTAATGCTCAAAATAATTTTTTTAGCTATGGAAAAATAAACAAATTCCATCCATAATTCTCGTCTTAACTTTTCCTTTTATAGAAAAAAAAGAAGAACATATTATCGGATATCCTCCTTTAACGCATCTTCCTTTCTTTTCTCTTTTTTTTAAGTCGACACTTTTTTGAAATTTTAGAAAATTTAACTTTTATTCAAAACTTTTTTCTAAAAAGTTTTCTTGGATAAATTTTTATAAGAAGTCAGCGTTCGTAAAAACTGTTTCTTTAAACTTAAAATAAAATGTTCAGCTCTCGCTTTTGCTTATTTTTGATATTTTTCTTATTTATTTCTTTGGTAAATTCATTTCCAATGTTTTTTGAAATTATTGACCCAGAAAATTCAAGTAAAGAAAGTTCAGAGGTAAGAGAGTTGTTAAAAATTATATTTTTGAATGTAAAAAACGTAAGAAACGTTTCTACACAAAAGTTATTTTTCGTTGTAAAACTTCCATTTTTATAGTGCTTTTCTTGGTTTTATTTAAAAAAAAATAATTTTTCTGTATTCTTTTTAGGTAATGAGCCAAAAACGAATTCCACATCCATTATGGAAAGATATGTATCGAGTTAAATTCGTGGAACAGCATTCACCCAATACTTTCATGAATTCTTTTTATGATTCTCGACCTGCTAATTATGCAAATTATTGGGAATAATTATGTTTTTAAAAATGATATTTTTTATTGATGCTTGTATTGTCGTTATAAAAAACCTTCAAAAAAGAATCAAAAACAAAATTACTTTAAATTACAAGAAAAAAGTGTCACACAATTTCTGCAAAAAATTTTTCGAATTCTGTTATTTTATAAATAGAAATCGCTGAAAGGCTGATTTTTCGAGATACGATATACAAAAAAAAACGAGGCAAAATAAATATAATAATATTATTTATAGCTTTCTGGGCATGAAAAAAATAAGAAGTAAATTGCAATAGTTTTTCTGGAATTTTATAAAAGCACGCAATTACTCGGATATTTTTTTTTTCACCCTCTTTGGCGGAGAATTATTTCTTAACTTTTTTTTTACCCTGAATCAGCAACATTACTAGAAGTTTGTTAAATTCTTCCATGGTATTGCTAAATATTGCTATACGAGGCTGAAAATATACTTCAAAGGTTTATAATAATTTAATTTAATTTATAATTGGTTTATAAAAAAAACAGAAATTGATTTAAATATTCAAAATATAAAAAATCGAAAAAAGCAGCAAACAAAAAGTCAGCAGAATTAGAGAAAAACAGCAAATACCAAAAATCGATTTATTTTTTAAATTTTTTTGAACGCACCATTGTTGTGGCTGCGTCTGCTAACCTTTTTCAAAAAAACAAGACATAACACTTTTTTCCAATAAATGAAAAAGAGTTGCTTTTTTGTGGAAAATAAAATAAACATAAACATCTTTGAACATCATTGATTTGACTGAGCTTGTCCTTTCTTGAATTTCCATGTACAACAATAAGGAGCAGTGACTTAAGTTTGAAAGAATTATAATAAAGCATGTCTCAATTCTAATAATATTCTAAGTTGTTGATCATTTATTGTACATATCGCTTCATATCTCTCCATACATATTCTATGGGATTAAAATCTGGAGATTGAGCTTGAAAAATAACCTTTTCAAAAGGTTCATAAAAGTGAAGGTCTTAAAATTTACTTAATGGGATTCGTTTTGCATTAAGTTATAAATTTATTAACTTTAAAAAAAATATTATTATAAAAATTTTTTTAAAAAAAGTCGTTTTAAATATTCAAAAAAAAGGTTAAACGAATTCCAAGCTCCGCTTGAAAGAATGAAGGGAAAGGAAAAAAATGGCAAAAAAGTCATTTCTTTTTAGATTGTTATTGCCCGATTTTTTTATTATACAACCATTTTGGCTTTTGCATCTGCTGACCTATTTAATTTTTATCACTGTTGCATCACTTTTTTTTGGAGTCGTTAATAAAAAAAGCTCAATGAATGGAATTTTACGATTGTTATTTGAGGTCAAACACTTTTTTGTTTTGGATGTTAATTAAATCAATATTTTTTAAACAATTTTATGCCATTCCTTCCTTTTTCTTTTAGAGAATTATTGAACGCAAAGAGGTCATTTTTTCCTTATAAAAAAGTTTACTATTTTTTGTTTGTTTAAGGCATTCTCCATCCACGTCTGCTTTTATTATGCAGACATAGGTATTTTGAGCGCCAAATTGTTTGGCTTTTTAATTCATCATTAAAAATTTTTTAGAATATACCATAAAATGTCGACTTCCCATCTTTTAGTTTTTTTCTTCTGTTTTTTATTTTAATTTTTCTTCTTTTTTGGGAGCGTTAATTAAAAAAAGCTTAATGAACGAAATTTTACTAATGTAAAAATGAACTGAATATATAACATTTTAAAACATCAATTTTTATTGAAAAAAAAAATATAAAATATAAAAGTTTCAAAAAATCAATTCAATGAATGTTTCGATGTTATTCATGTCTGGGTTACGCATTGACCCGTAATAAGGATTATGAGGAGATTTTTCATTGACGACTTTGAATGAAACTTTATAATTTAAATGGAAGTGGTGGTGGATTGGAGACTGTCGATGCTTGATTGTGGACTTTTACTTACGTAAATTTGCATTACTATGGCTACTAAATATGGAAAAATCATTTATTTAAATATTCAAAAAATAAAATAAAAAAGATAGAAAACGCACGGACAAAAAGACAGAAGAAGGAGAGAGAACGAAAAAAAAAGAAAAATAAAAAAATCGATTTTTTTATTTAATTTTTTTTATTCAACTATTTTTTTGTGTTGCGGCGTCTTCTTACCTTTTTCACATAGACACAGCACTTTTATTTTATAAACATCAGAGTTTTTTGCGAACAAAAAATGAAAATAAACACCTTTGAGCATCAATGATTTGACTGAGCTCGTTCATTTAATGTATATTTCCATTTTTTTTGGCGCTTATCTTTATTTTGTCATGATTTTTTGTTGTCAATGGGCAAGAAATATAACCAAAACATTCTTTCCTTTTTTCGCGATCATTCGATGTTGCAAACGACACTTTCCGTGGTTATTAAACACGATTTTATCTTTTCTTTTTTATTATTTTTTTCGATGTTTCACAAGCAATAGCAACACATTTTCTATCATGCCATCCATATACTTACCGAAGGCGTGAAACTCCAACAACCAAATATCGGTGGCATCATTCATGAACATGAAAGTGATGTTTCTATCTTCCAAGTCCAAAATGGCAAGATTTTATAGTTGATTACCAAAATGAAGCGAGAAATAAATTTTTTTTTGAAAAGTTAGGAGGATTTAGCAACTCATATCCAAATTCGCTTTATTAAAAATTTGGATCTATTAAAATTACTAAAAATAAAAAAGAAAAGTTCTTATTTAAATATTCAAATGAAAAAGTTGCAAAAAAACAAGGAGCTCAAAGCGCCGCTTGAGAGAGAGAATCAAAAAGCAACGAATGGAAAAGAAAAATTCCTTTAGATTGTTTTACACTGTACTTTTTTGTTTTGCATCAATTTTTTTTGCGTTAGTGTCTGTTGCTTCCTTTTTGCAATTTGCAACAATGCAAAGCCGTTTTTTTTATACACACCAAGAGTTTGTTTTTTGTTTTTTTCTGCAAAAAAAATTATCAGTGTAATTGAGCTCGACTTTTTTTCTTTGCTTACTTTCAAAAAATATGTCAACTTAAGCCTTTTTTGCCGAAATAATTTTTTTGTGATTCTTAATATTTTTGGGGAAGAAATTTTTGAGCATAATCCATAATCAAAAAAGCTTCTCCATTTTTCATTGAATTAATTTATTTAAAAAAAAGTAAAATAAGATTTTTTCTCGTTATAATCCATTATATTCACTTTAAAAATGGATAAAATTTGGATATATAAAAGTTCTAGAATTAAAAAAATTATTAATTTAAATATTCAAAAAAAAATGGAAAAGGCAAAGAAGAGCAAATCAACTGAAAGAGAATGAAAAAGCAACAAATGACGAAAGAAAAAATCCACTTTAAATTGTTTTTTTCTGGACTATTTTTGTTATGCAACCTTTTTTTGCTGCGACCGTCTGCTGACCTTTTTTTCATTCAGGCATCTCGTCAGCAACTTTTTTGATTTCCAATAGTTTACCAAGAAAAAGTCTTGTCTGACACTCGAAAAAGAAGATGTTAATTTTTTTGTGCGTAAAAAAAGCAACTTTGACGAAGTATCAGAAAAAATGAGTGAAACTGAAATTTGCGCGGCTTGTGCTCTTTTTCAATTCAATCACAAAATTCGGTAATACATTTTTTCATGGCCCTAGTTTTTAAAGTAATCAACAACGCATTGAATCTAAATACATACAAATCAAACACAATTCTTTTGTTGTTTGTTTATGGGTGCAAAGTTTTAATAAAGATAATGACTGAAAAAATTATAAAGATTTGACTTTAACTTCTTTTTATTCAACTTCAAAAGTTTAGTAAAATCCTAAATTGGTTATACTTCTTTAAATGTCACTTAGATTTGAAATAAAATATTTTTTTCTTTAATTTACATATTGTATGAAACCATTCGTGTCCTTTGCAATCTTTTAAATAAAATTATATATTAAAATATCATAAAGTAATAAGGAGAAGTATGTAGAATCAGGATTAAACTGCTGATTTTTTTAGCAAATAGTTTAATATTTATCAATTTTAAGAAAACTTTTATTACAAAAAATGTAGGAAAAAAAGTGGATTTAAATATTCAAAAAAAAATGGAAAAAACAACAAGCGCCTGATTAGTGTTAAATTACCGACCGAAAAGTCGGTAATTACCGACATACCGACCGACTTTTTACCGACCGATTTACCGACCGACTTTTTCTCAAATACCTATAAGAATTTGTTTTTCTTAAAAAGTTAATAGAAATACTAATTTTTTGATGTTATTATCACTTTATTATTAAATAAAAATGTATTTTTGACTAAAAACTGAAAGTTTTGTTGATTTTCTGATTCGAAAAAAATTTTTATACCGACTTTTTACCGACTTTACCGACCGGGAGCAATTTCCATACCGACAATTTTCTGAATTTACCGACTTTTTTGTCGGTCGGTCGGTAATTTAACACTACGCCTGATCACTTTGAAAAATAATATAAAAGCAAGAAATGGCGAGAAAAATACTTTTTTTGTTTGTTGCTTTTTCACTAAACTATTTTGTATGCAACCATTATTTTTGTTGTTGTATGTCCTGTTGCTATTTTGCATCTGGGCATAGCTTTTTTTTTTCAAAGCACAACGGAACTGCTTTTTCTTTGCGCAAAAAATAAGAAAATAAAAACTTTTGATGATCAACAATTTGGCTGAGCCCAACCTTTTCTTTTTTTAATACCAGTTTTTGACGCGCTAGTATTTAAAAAATGATGGTTTAATATATATAAAAACAGCACGAAAAAATAATTGTTTCTACTGACGTGATGGAACAAGGCATAGCACTTTTCTTTATTTTGAATGGCCGTGCCAAAGTAATTTTTTTGTGATCAATTTTTATGTTTCATCACCAATATTTTTGGTTGAAAAAAAAAACTATTAAAATGTTTTTAGAAATAAATTATTCATAATATATATTTCATAATCGAACCTTTCGTAACAAAATGTCTTGGTTTGCTTTTTCTCTCGTACTAGACAGCCTATGTATCCTAAAGACACCGGTTTCTATCGAAACCTTATTTTATTTTAGCTTTTCTTTTGTTTTTTGTTTTTTTGTGAATGGGATTCTTGATGCTGACAGCGACGGTATATTTCCACTGCTGCGAAAGCATGCCGGTTTCATCCATGAACATAATTATTCGGTCTTCGAAAAAGAAAGTCCTCAATTAACATCAAACATATTTTTTAAATGTAACATTCATGTTGGAACTGGCCGATTATTCAAAAAATTAATTGGCAATGAAAATAATATTTTTGCATCTGAACGTAAAAGTAAATTATATTGTTCCCGAATTTAACGATATTTTTTAATTGCAAATTAAAAAAAAATGTTTAAATGTGTGGATTTTGAATGCAACGTTATCAAAAAAAGAAGTTAACGTTGGTGAAAATAAATAGGCTTAAAATATCTTTCCGTTATCTTTGGACACCTTTTATTTTTTTCTTTTAAATTACTAATAATAAGCTCTATTGTAATTCTGTAATATTTTGCTCATTTTTTCCAATTTTATTCGATATATGACCATATTCTTTTTCTAATTTTGTTTAGGGTGGTGATTCAATTTCTTCAAGATAATTATTATCATCTTCAACTAATCCACCTGCTTTAGGAACTCAAATATGTGACAAACCTCTCATCCATTTCTTTAAGTTAATAGCTTCTCGAAATAAAGGTTCTACATAACGAAGAACAGTTGTATTTGGAATACAAGCTTTTATCACAAAAATATTGAAGATGCGCTGGATTCAAATGTGGTTATTTACAAAGAAAGTTTTCCAATATCTGCTTGATCGAGGCTTTTTTGGAAAGCACAACCATTCGGACAAATTTAACATATTGTTTTTTATATATATATTATGGATACTTAAATTTAAAAAAACCATTGATTTAAATATTCAAAAAAAAAATAGACGAAAAAAAGCAACGAAAATAAAAGTCAATTGAATGAAAAAATGGCAAAAAATCAATTTTTCGTTGTTAAAATTTTTTTTCAATGCAACCATTTTTTCTTTGTTGCTACGTCTTCCGACTTTTTGCAATTAGGCATTGCGCTTTTTTTAAATGCAAAACAAAGCCACTTTTTTTGCACATAAAAAATAAAACAAACATACAACTTTGAGAATCAATGATTTATTTGAAAGTTCTTGTCTCTTTTTGCAATCACCAATTCATTTTCAATCCAAAATTTGATCGCATTGTAAATTTCTATGCAAGTTTATTATTTTTGTATTTAATGTAAATCTCATCAGGAATTCTTAAACATTACTATTTCAAAGAATAAATTGATAACTTTTTGTAGGAACCACTTTTTCCCAATCATCTCGCCATTTTACTTCGCTGGTTCATGCTATTGAACATTTTTTGTTGTATAAACCTTATATTTTCTTAAATCAAGGTTAAACTAAACTAAACTTTTAAAACAAAAAAGAAAAAAATAATAGTTTTAAATATTCAAAAAAATAATAAAAATAAGCGAGAAACTCAAGCCATATTTGAAAGAGAATAAAAAAAGAGCAACAAATGGCAAAAAAAAACTTATCTTTGGATTGTTTTTCACTTTGTTATTCAATCAATTTTTTCCGTTGTAGTGGAGTCTGCTGACCTCAACGACAACAGCATATAAGTAAATTTTTTCCATTCAATAAAAATTGATCCTTTTGAAAAACAGACGATTATTTTTTATACCTTTTTTGGAGCGCAAATATTCCACAAACTTCTTTCTTCTGATAATTGTTTAAAGCTTAGATCTAAAAATTTATTTTTACATTCTTGTAATTTTAGTGTTTTAGTGAAATCAATTATTTTATTTTAATTAATGCATCCACTAAAATCACAATGTTTCAAACTTGTATATTTCTTTAAAATTTCATGGCGCTCATCTTTTTTGTAATCATAATTGTAAGGTAAATCTAAAGAGGATATTTTTGAATGTTATCATCCATACTAATCTACTTCATTGATGGATAAAATTTAAATTTAGAAACCAAAATTAAAAAAATAATTAAATTAAATATTCAAAAAAAGAAGAAAAAACAGCGAACAGCAAATTTGCTTGATTGAGAATGAAAAGGTAAGAAATGAAGAAAAAATCTCTTTAGATTGTTTTCAATGGACTATTTTATTATTCTACCATTTTTTGTTGTTGTTTTTGCTTATCTTTCCGGCCTTTTAATACCAGGCATATGTCACTTTTTGTCAGCCATTTTTTGATTTCCAAAGGTTTACCAAGAATAATAAAGCCCGGATCAATCAAAAAAATATTTAATCTTTATGCCCACAAAAAAGCAAGTTTGGTGAAAAAGATTTAGAAAAAATATATAAGAAACTTTAAAACTTGCAATTTGTGCTTTAATTCGGCCACAAAATTCACAATACAGTTTTCACGAACTGGTCCGTTCCTACCATTTGAGTGAGGGCAAAGCCGAAACAAAGGTTATAACCATTACCCGAATACTTTCCTGACTTTTTTTTTACGATTCTTGTTTTGTTGATTTTGCAAAAATGGGCTTGACATTTTTTTTGCCAAAGTGTCAAAAAAGTAGTATTCTAATACCTTCCTTTGTCACAATACAAAAAATGTGTAACTAAAAATAGTGATAACATTTTTTCTCTCGATTAGACAAACATATTTTTCCTTTTCTTTCATACATTTTATTTTATGATAAGGTTTTTAAAAAATAAAAATAATAGTTATTGATTTTTCGAAAGCTTATTTTTTTTTCTTTATTTATTTTGAGATCATTATTATGAAATCTGGAAAAGAAGTACGTTATTTGTCAATGATTTTACCAAGAATGAAATAATCTTATGGATTTTAGAGTAAATTTGTTATCCCACAAATAACAGACATAAATAATGTAAATATTGATGCAGTTGGAATTGATCTTGGCACATCAAGATGTTTTGCAGCGGTAAATAGACGTTGGAGTATCGAAACTGTCGTACTTGGTAATACAGGTGAAAGAGGACTTCCATCATACGTTTCATTCAAGGAAAAAGAAGAAAAATGTGGCCAAATTGCTATTCAGCAATTACATCAAAATGAGAAATCGATTGTTTTTGATTCAAAACGAATTATTGGAAGAAGAATAAATGATGTTGTAAAAGATAGTAATTGGCCATTTGAATTGATAAACATTAATGATAAACCAATATTAAGAATTCAGATCACAAATGGTCTTATCCAAAAAAGTCCAGAAAACGTAGCATCAATTTTGCTAAAACATATAAAGCAAAAACTTGATGAATTTCAAGGAAAGAAATTAACTGAAGCAGTTATAACTGTGCCTGCTACATTTACAGAAAATCAAAGAAAGGCTACTCACTTAGCGGGAATACAAGCTGGATGGAAAAAGATCCATTTACTACCAGAGCCAATTGCAGCGTCGTTGGCTTATTTTGTAGGACGACCTATTCCAAATAATTTTAAGATGTTATTATTTGATTTTGGTGGTGGAACACTTGATGTCTGCATAATGGATATTCATGATGGCAACTTACATATAATTAGTGCAGGTGGCGATTCTAATCTTGGTGGTAGAGATTTTGATAATCTTTTATTCGACTATTTTTCCGAAATTTTAAAGAAAAATTACCAAATTGATGTCAGCTCTAAACATAAATTAAAATATAATTTATTAAAGAATTGTATGGAAATTAAACATACTTTGTCAAATGATAAAACAGCCACGTTTGTTTTGAAATTTTTTAAATCTTTCTTAATCTTTTTTTTTAGATTAGATGTCAGTGATTTTAATACAAGCATTGAAAATACTTTTCTCGAAATAAGCCGCCAAAAATTTGAAAATTTGGCGACCATACTTTTGAACAAAATAAAAAACGTCATAATTGAAACCATTGGTTCTACAGAATATAATGTTCATGATATAAATAAAGTGTTATTAGCAGGTGGAAGCTCTCACATGCCAATGGTTAAACATTTACTTTTAAATATATTTAAAAAAGCTGAACATTCTTGTGATAAAAACCCAGATGAAATTGTTGCAATAGGCGCTGCTTATTATTCTTATTCTCTTAGGCATAAGGTTTTAAGAACAACACTACAAAGATTAGTAGAGAAACAATTATTTGATACATCAACCTTGAAGCAAAATATCAATTTCATTTCAAATGATAAATTTACAATGACAGGCTTGATAAAAGATGGCATGTTTTCAAGGGTTTATAAGGTATAGATATTCGCTAAAAAACAAAAAACTTTATAAAAAAATAGTTTTAGGGAAAAATGGGTGATCAAGATGTAGCTATGAAAGTTGCATTGAAAAATGGAAGAAAAGTAAGTTAGCGACTTAAAAAAAATAATTATATAAAAGAGTTTCATAACAAAAAATTTTTCTGGAAAAGAACGCTTATTTTTAAAAAAGCAGCGTGTTCGACGTCATAATAGAAAACCTATTGTCGTTATAATGTACGGATAATGTTTAAAAAAACAAAAAAAATTTAATGTATTCACTTTCCCCTTTCTTGGTGAAGAATCAAAGTAAAAAAAATATTTTTCTTTGAAAAGCCGACAACGATTGGAGAAAAGTGAAATTAATCTATTTTTTGAAAATGTTTATGAAACAAGGGACAACACCTTTATTTTTATAAAAATAAATTTGTTTTTTTTATTTCGGGTATTTGCCAATTAAAAAAACAATTATGTAGACAGTTTGATTTTAATAAGTAACAGCATTAAGCGTCCATTTTTATCTAAAAAATCAATTTATTAATAAGTTTTTCTATCCAAAAAAATACTAAGAGTTGAAAAAATCATCACGAAAGTTTTCTTCGAAAAGCGTTGAAATTATTTGCATAATTAAAATTATAATAAATTAAATAATAAGCAAAAATAAAATTAAAATTACAAAAAATTTAAAATCACAAATTAAAAGCATATTTTAAATTTGTGGAATTAATATTACATTTTTAGTAACTTTTCAGAAGATCCGTAAAGAATTACAAATTTATGATAAAATTAAACATCCAAATATTTTAAAAGCCATTGGAGTTCATTTAGTCTTCGATAATATACTTTTTATGCCATTACGCTCTTGCAACTTAAAAGAATATCTTTCTGACTTTAGTGATACTCTTGGTGTTCGAGAACTCATAGTTTATTGTATTCAAATTGCTGACGCTATGAAATATTTGCATCAAATGAATATTTTGCATTGCGATTTGAAAATTGATAATATTTTAATAAAAGATGATGAAGAAAATGTTGAATTAAGTGATTTTGGATGTGCTATTGATCTTGACAATGATCAAGATGTTCGGTATAATGTAAATTTTTAAAAACCTTTAAAATACACATCTTTGAAAAAGGACAATTTCCAGACGAGAAATTTCAATATTTATTTAGTTTTTGCTTTAAAAACTTTAGCGAAAATTTAGATATTTTCGCAGCAAAAAAAGCTTTCATTTAAATTTTGAATTTAGTTTACTTGACATTTTTCTTTTAAATTTTAGGGTACAATAACTCATATGGCTTATGAATTAATTAAAACATATTTGGATTCAAAATATAAAGGAACGGCATCAAAAGCTAGTGATGTTTGGGCTTATGCGATAACAGTTTGGCAAATTTTCTCCAAAACTGAAAAAATTCCTCATGATTTTTCAACTGCAAAAGAAATTGCAGATAATTATGAGAAAGGTAAAAAATTACCTATGCCTAAATTTATGCCACAAAAACTTTGGAGATATGTTCTTTTGGCATGTTTTGATCTTGAACCTGAATGTCGACCAACAATGGCTGAATTATATGAAGTATTACCAAGAATGTTGTGATATTTATTAATATTGTTAAAAATTTAATTTACCAGCTTTCCTGCTTCGCGATATCATAACCAAAATCAATTAACAAAAAATTGAATCAATAGATATTTCGAGAAATCGAAAGACAAATTTTTGAGTGTATTCCATAATCAAAAATGTTTCTCCATTTTTTATTGAACTAATAATGACTTTCCTTTGAATTTAGTGCTTTTAAAAAACTCATGAATTAATTTATTTATTTAAAAAGTAAAAATGTTTTTTTGTTATCGTCCATAATATTCATTTAAAAAAGGATAAAATTAGGATATATTTAAATTACTAAAATTAAAAAAAATTATTAATAGAAATATTCAAAAAAATATTCAAAAAAATATTCAAAAAAGCAACTAACAGCAAATCGACTGAAAGAGAATGAAAAAAGCAACAAATGAAGAAAGAAAATAAATCACTTTTGACTTTTTTTCTTGACTATTTTGTTATGCAACTTCAAAATTTTGTCAAATAATTATTTTGAAAATTTCAAATCAAAGCATAGTTATTAACCTTATTTTAAATGGCCATCTTGTTTAAATGCAATTGCAAATATTTTTTCTTATCTCGAAAACCAAAACCTATAATAATTTTGGATGGATTTTATTTTTTTGCTTCAGAAATGTGTAATGGATATATTTAAAGCATTAAAGGATCTTTATTATTTCAAGAACAAAGAGAAAAGCAGGTTGACCATAGAATATTAGTGGATAAGAGTAAAAAATTAATTCTTTCCTTTCAAGGTACAACAAAAAGAAAAAGAACAAATTTTGGCGATGAGGTTCAAATTTTGTTCTCATAAATAGTTGTGAATTTACCCTCTAAAGTAATACAAGTTATAATTCCGTTATTAAAAGTATGCTTTTTTCCTTCAATCGTAGGAGTAGTTGTCGCCATTATTTTCTTTGGTATTTCATAAAGATATAGCATAATACATTCTATAATTATGATTTCATTGATATTTTCCAGATCATCAGGGACATCAACGGGTCCTGTGCCAAAATTTGCTTTATAATATGCAGTTTGCACTAAAATATAAATGTATTAAATGGATATTAAATTTTCACTACTCATAAGTTAAACAAGATACTTATTTTTTTCATATGTTTAAAAAAATGAGAAGCTGCCGAATATATGTCTTTAAATCGTGGAAAGTTGAGATGATCTGTTTCAATTTCATCATTACATTCTTTTATTAATTGAAAAACACGACATATAAACCTTATATGGTCTTCTTCTCGTAACAAAAATTCATCAATAGCTTCATTTGCTTCTAGATATTTTAGGTAGATTAAATAAATCCCTTTATTCATAAAATTATTACTTAAATTATCGAACTTTGATTTTGCTGCCACCACAATTCGTCCAAATATGGTTAAATCATATAATTGCAAACTTACATTCGAATTTCTCCAAATTTCTGAATTAATAATTTCTTTAGCAATACTATGCATGACGTTTAGCTCTGTAAAATGTCAAAAAAATATATTCATACAAATATTAAATAATTACCAGTCATATTTTGTTTATATTTTTTAATATCAAATTCAAATTTCATTCGTTTTTCGTGGTCCTTGGTTTTAACTATTGTGTTGAACAAAGTATTAACATTCTTATTGATTAAAGTTTCAATCGAGTTATTAAAACAAATATATGCAGGAATAAATTCATAATGGAAACTAAAATAGATTACTTTAAATAATAGATCCTAAAAATTTAAAATTCATTTTTTGAAAAATTCAGTTTTTTTTTAAATTTTCGTACAGCAAAAAAGTTTTTTTCAGGGCTGTAAACTCAAACTAAGGAGTCATTAACTATGAAAATAACGAAAATAGACGCCATTTTACTAAATGATATACTCATTTAGGAGTCTTTGGCAATCATAGATTCCAATGTTTTGAGTCAATATACTAGATTAAAAAATAAGAAAAAGTAAAAAAAGTGAAACATGGGTGCAAAACTGAAAAAGTTTCAAGATTCGTCATCAGCAACATAGTAATCCTATGGGGGAATGAAAAACAAGTTTATATTTTTTTTAAAGTTTTAAAATTACCAAAATCCTACAAATAAGCTCCATTTTTACAAAAAATGGCTTTATATATGAATGTGTTTCAGTAGTTTTTTATTTAATATACAAAAACTAACTTTGAATGAATAAAAAATTCTGAGTTGTCATTATTACATAATTTTAAATGGTCCAAAGTTCATTGAAATTGGTAGTCTTTGATTTCCACAACATTTATCTAGTAAAAGAAAAAATGGAAACACAGCTTTCAATTGCCACTGGACTTCCATTGCATTCTTTTCTCCTTGAATACCTTTTCCACATTTAGTAATAAACTGATGGAATGTATTAGACTTTCTTGGGTAAAATCTAAGAATTTATGAAAAGAATTTTTTGGTAAAATAAAACCGCTTACTCATCGAAGCATTCTTTTAAATGTTGAAAAACGGTTTTATAATTAAAGTTAACAGTTGTTGAATCATAAAATTGTGCACCCTTTATCAAATTTTCTTCATCTTTATAAACATTACCATTGTAGCTTAAATTTGTTTGGTTGATATTAAAATAAAAACAAGTTTCTGAACATGTACATTCTTTACTAAAATATGTTTTATATAAAAATAAAATTATGTTCGCTTACTTTAATATATTAGGAAAGAAAGTTTTCAACGGCTGTAATAAGAAATTAAAATATTTGTAAAAATATGGTGTACAACAATATTCTGTATTTACATTTATGTTATTTAATTCACGTTCGTTTACACTTGCAATGACGCAATAATAAGAACTAAATTTGCCATTTTTCTTTAATACATTTTTAATTTCAGTACAGTCGGCATCTGACACATGAGTTAATTCAATATCCATGGGCATTTTTTCCAAGTTTGGCTGCAAAAAGTAAATGAACAATAAATAATTTTAATAAATTAATTGAGTCTAAAAAGCATTCAAATGAATATTAAGAAGAAGTAAACTGCTTGTGGTTTTTACGAAAAGAATTGTTTTCTTTTTTTCAAAAATTAACTGTACGATTTTTTCCGTTTTGAATGTTTAAAAAAATTTTATCATAATTCAAAAAAATAGAGATAGCGAAAAGAAAATATCAAACAAAATTTATTTGCTTTTTCCCACAATAAAATTGCTTTTCGATTTAAAGCTAAGTTTTAAGAAATAAAGGTCTGCTGACTAACATCAATTATTCACGCAAAAGACGCCACACCTCACTTTATTTCTCTAAAAAAGCAATTCATCTTATTTTTTTGATAAGAGAGTGCTTTAATGTTTGTCCAGGATTAAAAACATCGTAATTTAAAATCGATGAAAAATCAAATCGCTCGATTTTTTGTGCCTTTTTATTTTACGACGATTTGTTACAAAACTTTGTCATTTTTGCTAGATGTTTTCTTTTTGTTTATCATCCTTTCTTTCTTGTCCGCAGCTTATCTATTTGACACAATTGTCGGTATTCGTTTTTAGTTTTTATTTCAAAAAAATGTTTTAAACCTTTCCTTAAATTTTCTTTTATCTTGATAATCTAAACGTAAATGAATAAACCACTTATAAAAAAATTTTAGACTTTTTTAATTTTTTGTGTTGCGAAGACTCACAACATTAATTGATTGTTGCACAAGACGTCCTCACTATTTTTTAAGAGAATGTTTTCATCCATAGCAAAACAAAAAAGAAAGAAAAAACAACAACGAATTTTTTGCAATTTCGACATTTAGTTTTTTGTTTTTTTGTGAATGCTTTAAATTTTTTATTCCTTTTTCAGGATGTGTTTATAATTTTAAAAAATGGTTTCATTTATTTTTCTTACTCTTTTCGTGATATCTTAAACGTTTTTGTCGCAAATTGATAAGTTTATCAGCCAAAAATACGGAAAGTGTTGTTCGACCAATTTTTCTTTTTATTAGAAAAAAAAAATAATTCTTTGAGCGTGTATAATATTAATTTATGAAAAATACCATTTTAAACAGTAGTGTAAATTATCTGTTTTTAGAATGCGAACATTACACATTTCGGAAGTGTTAAAAAAAAGAAAAAGCTGGGATATTTACCAGTCTTACAAATTTTTATCAAAAATAAAATGGAATGAACTCAAAAAAATCGAACAAGAAGAGCTTAAAGATTTTTTATCTCATATTGCTCGCATAACAAAAATTTATCTTTGTTCAATTAATGGTGATAGAATTTTTCGTGCAAAGCAGATGTATGAATATTTTAAAATTTTTATAAAAAATAAGTTGGATAATGAGCTTGAAGACTTTTTACGAAAAATAGGTTTAACAAATGAATGGGCTAATGCTGTTGATTTTTACCAACTTTTTATGCCGTACAAAGCTCTTGGCGATAATGGAAACACCAACATTTATTGGGAAAACATATATCCTAAGCTTCCAACAAGGCACGCAAATAGTCGTTGGAAAAAGTGAGTAATTAAAGAAAAAATTTCTACATTTTTCGATAAAATTGAGTGAATCTTCAGATGGCTAAATATTTATGATGATATCAAAATGCAAATTAATTTAGCTTTTATCCAAGCAGTGGTTTCTAATAATGTAACTTTAGCAAAACTTTTGCTAGATAAAGAAGCTGATATCAACTTCACATATAAAAAATACAATTTTAAATCGGCGTTTGAAATCGCGAAAAATGCTAATTATCGTAATATGAGCAAAATGTTGGAAAACTTCCTCGATAACTCAGATGTTGGTAAATCAGGTATTAAGTTAAAAAAAATTTGACAAGTGATATTTGAATTTAATTTTTAAAAAATTAAATTAACTTTCATAGACTCACACAACCTTGAATAAACATTTAATTTTTTTCTCGAAAATAAGTGTTTAGCTTCTGTGGGTTTATCAAAATTTCATTGTTTTTATGAGCTATTTTTTATTACAATCTTTCACATTATTTTGTTTTTTTTAAGTTACTGTTTTTAACTTTTAGAAACGGAAAATATTTTAACACCTAAATTCGAAACAATTGAAACCAATTCATTGAAAACTGTTTTATCAGCTAAAGAAGATCCGAGTGTGCTTTATGGAGGAGTTCATGGAGCTGTTTATTGTCTCAAACTAATATTGTTGATTTTAAAAAAAGAATTAGAAAAGCAGACAATGTTTGAATTAGTTACCGAGTCGAAAGAAGTGGATTTTATTCACATTAAAAACCCTAACGAGGAAGAAAAGAGTGAATATACTTATATGGAGGTTAAACTTTATTATAATGGCAAAGCCAAGATAACTTATAATAGTTTAAATACTATTAATGGAAAGCTTTCATTAAGAAAATTGTTTACTTCATATCAAGCTATTTTTGATAAGGATCCAACTAAAAGGCATAAGAGTTTTGTATTGTTTACCAATAGTGTCTTAGATGAAAATGTCACAAAATATTTCAAATTGGTTGATACAGAAATTAAAAATATGTTTCCAGAAACTTTTTACCGGACAATATCCTTTTTTCAATTTAATTATGCAAACAAAGACAACCCGTATTATTCTACAATTCTAGAAACAACCGAAACTTTTAAGTTGATTAAAAGTTTAGTTGAATACACTATGATTAACAAAACAATGACTTTAAAGAAAAGAGTTTTCAAAGAATTCCATGCTTCTTTAATCAATGATAATATTATTGATATAGATAATAATAAATTTCATGAAGATTTCATCCAAGGCACAAATGTTGAATTACAAAATTTTCGGAAATACTTCATTATGGAAGTCATAAATACGGCTGAAAAGGAAATGGATGAAAAAACCACTTGGGAGTGTGTTGCAAGTATTAAAATTAATTTTTCACAAAGTTTCCGGAATCAATCAAGAGAAAAAAATGTTAGAAGAATAAGTGATGCTTTCAAGTGCGCGGAAAAAAAGGTTGAAAACTTTTTAAAAAAATTTGTTCTCGTTGTTAATCTTCCAATTGAAAACGAGCTTGATAGAATTGTTACAAAAGAACTTGGTGAAGTGTTTCAATTATTAGATGTTGATTTTATTACAAATAACAACATTAAAAAAATTATGGATTGGATGAAGAAAAAACAGGGAAAAAACAATAGTGATGATATAATATATAATGAGATTGAAAAGCAAATATCGAAAATCAAAAAAAATCCATATTTAGAATTTCCTCCAATGTTTAAAATAAATCCTGAACTATATGATTCGTATAACACGTTTAGAAATTTTCTCTCTAAAGGGATTAAGAGCGTTTTTTATTTCTTAACAGAAACATTGTCATGGAAAATTTTGTTTAAAATTAAACAAATTATGTATCCACATGAAAAGGAAGAGAAATTAGCCTTTATTCCTCTATCATTTTTATTATACACCCTTTGTTGGGATGTTACTCCGGCTAAAGATACTTTTTTTATTATTGAAGATGATAGTGAAAATTGTGCAGAAAAATATATTAATGAATGTATAAATAAAATCGACACTTTTGGTTATAAATTGGCCATAGTTTTAAAAAAAAAAAGCAAATTGGCAAATTCAGTTACAAATAATGTAAAAGAAGAGAATTCATTAGAAATGGATGAAATTGAAATAAAAAACTGGCCATTCGAAGAAGAAGTAAAAGTAATAAACAAATTTGTAAGCTATAATGAAGATTCCGAAAAAGAAATTGAAATTGAAGCGATTGGTTGTCATAGTTTGGAGAAAAGTGAAAAGGGTGGAGCTATAGAAAATCGAATTAAACGTTTTGCTGGGTACAACCAAAAATATTACATAAATAGAACACTTTTACAACATAGTGGCTATAATAAAAAAGAAATTTCTGATGAAGACCTATTTCACTCTAATAAGAAAATTGTTATCATTAATGGCTCCAATGGAATGGGAAAGACTACACTTATTTCAAGGTATATTGATAAAAGTTGTAGCAATGATGAAGGGTTGTGGATAGTAAAAATTGATTTAGCTGTTTGCACATCTTTATTGCATGAATTACCGGATGAAAATTTCAATGAAACACTTTCGTTTGAAACAGATGACGACAACTTCGAATTAGAAGATTTTCTTATTCGTTTAATGCAAATATCCAACATTTCGGAAGTTGGAATGACTGAGAAAGAGATATTCTTCCAAAACCTTTTGTTTAAACACTATTCGAATGAAGGCAAATTGTGTGTAGTTGTTGATGGTTTCGATAAAATACTTCCAAAATTGAAGAAAAACGTGTTGAAATTCTTGGTAAATATTAAAGAAGAAAGGAGTAATCGATTATGGATAACGACATCACCGGAGTGTAAAGCATTATTGGAAGATACATTGGAAACAAATAGTTATAGTTTGATACCGTTTAAAGGAATATATCAAAAAAGCTTCTTGATAAAATTTTGGGGGGACGCCGAATATAAAATGGATAATACTATGATGAAATTGCCTAAAAAGAAACGTGTAAAAAAAATATTAAAATTGTTTTCTCACTTACTACAGAATGGCTCTCCATTATGTATATTAATTGCTGCGGAATATTTAAAAAACAATGAACTTGATTATTACTCCGAAAATAACATTGTAACTCTACAATACTTGTTTGATTTTTTTATTATAAATCATATAAAAACATACACTTTATCAAGAGGTATGGATCAGACTTTTCGAGACCAGTTTAAAATTCATAAGATAACTGCAATTCATCAGCTATGCGTAAATTCACCAGACACACTAAAAAAAATCATGGAAAGCTTAAACATTAACTATGAAAAAACAATGGAAGAAATAGCCGAAATCGAAAAAGATACGGGCATTTTTGAAATAATAAACAATCAAATACGTTTTACACATTCAATTTACGCAGAATATCTTGGTGCATGCTTTCTTGTTGATAATACATCTTCGAATTCCATTAGCTATATTTTCGAAATAATAAACGATATTTTGGTATTTACTTCACATGCATTTGGATATTTTGTTTTAGCCTTACTGAAGCGAGCGATATTGACAAGAGAAGTTCATTTAAATTTTGAATCAATATTTCACTACGCTGCCCAAAACAATTATCAGAATATTGTAAAGGCTTGCATTCAAGAACGTTATAATTGTCAGGATTTAGACAAGTTTGGAAAAACTCCTTTGCATTACGCTGCTGAAAATGGACATGAAAACATTGTCTCTCTTTTATTGCGAACATGTGAAATTATGAATGATGATGCTGAGAAGCTTGCAAGAAAAAATTCGGTTGTTTCAATGGAAATTAGTAATTTAATTAAAATCACTGATAACAATAATCATACAGCATTGCATTATCCCTTTAAAAATGGTAAATGGGACGTTGTAAATGAATTAATATTTTCTAGTAAAAACTTTCACTTACCATTTTCTTGGCTTCAAAATGCGCCGAGTTATGTTCGCAATTTAGCAATGTCAATCATGTTTTCCTACAACTCAAAGCAGCTTGTGGAATTACTAAATACAGATATAGAAAAAGAAGTGTTTGAAACATTATATTTTGATTATTCTTATACTGTTAAACCAAACCAAGATTTAAAATTCAGCGACATTGATGATTTGCTCAAAATACTTCCATCGCCACATTATTCTCTCCTTGATTTAGTTAATAGAAGTGATTATTATACAGATAAGGAAAGGTTAAGTGTAACTTTATTTTTGCTTGAAATGGAAACAAAAGCCTCATGGCTTTATGAAATTGAGGATTTGGATGTCATTTTTCCATACGTAACGTGTATTTTACAAGCCGCAGTGGCACATGGACATATTGAAACTTACAAGCATTTCTTATCTAATTATCAATTAGAAATCAATTACGGCTTACATTTTAAGATTGCCTGCTGCTTTTCACAACGTATAATTATCAACTATTTAATTAATAACCATTACCAAAGTTTATCTCTCGAGAATGATCCAGTTTTAAAATTGTTGGTGGAGTTTTTTGAAAGAAATAATGTTATCATAGATGCACTAATTATATATTTTCAAAAGAAAAAAATAATCAATGCGAAGAATTTTGAAGGAAAAACTATTTTTCAATTTGCACTTGAAAGTGGTTATAACTTTGAAACAATTAAAGGTATTATTGAATATGATGTTATTGTCCATCCAAGTGATATTAATTTAAACACAAATAATAGCGAAGTTATTAAATATTTGGAGCGATTTTTAAAGAAACCTGCAAAAAACACTTTTCCATTACATGAAGCGTTAAAAAATAATGATATAACGCTAGCTAAATTTTTTATTAAAAATAAATATGACGTTAATAAGGAAGACGAAAATAGATGCGCACCTTTGCATCACGCTGTCCATGATGAAAAAATTATACGATTTTTATTTAAACGAGGTGCTATTTATAATGCTAGTAACGCTAAATGCAAAATACCTCTAGATCTTGCTAAACCTTTCACTGATGCCTTTGATTTATTTAAAGAGGTTGAAAAGACATTCTCATTAAAATTGAAAATGTATAATGACGACAATCTTATCCCAATATTTTGTGCGAAAAATCGAATGGAAAAAACTTTATTACATGTGGTGCTCGAGGAGGGTAGTGACAAAATTATTAAAAATATTCTGGAGATTTATTTCGCCAAATGTAAGAAATATTTACATACAATAATAAACTCAATTGATTGTAATGGTAATACACCTTTGCATATTGCAGCTGTCAATCTAAAAAATTATGAGATTTTTAAACAAATTTTGAAGCATGGAGCTTTCTATGATTTAGAAAATAATAAAAATGACAATCAATGTGTAAGCTATAAACAATTAAGCGACAATGATCAAATTAAATTGCTATACCAGTTGATAGAAGAAACTCGTGATTCATGTAAATTAGATAAAATAAAAGCCAAAACGCTAAGTGTGAATGATTATTTTAATTATCAAGATAAAAATGGGAAAACAATTTTGCATTATGCTGTTGAAAAGAAAGATTTAGAGTTTGTAAAAACAATGTTAAAAAATGGTGCAAATACTGAAATCACTGATAAAGATAATCAAACACCAATTCTCACAGCCTATAATAATGAAGCAGTTGATATATTTTTATTCTTGCTAAAAAGTGGAGCGGCTTTTAATATCGGATTAAAACTAAAGCTTGGGACCAAATGTCTACCTGTTTTTATGAAAATACATGAGCTTTTCAGGCTAATTCAAAATAATAAAAACGATGATATTGAGTTATTTCAATCATTTGTTAATAAAGTAAAAGTTGAAATTAAAGTTAAAAATGTTTTAATGACTAATATTTGCGACAAAGATGGAAATACTCTTTTGCACACTGCAGCTAAAAATAATTGCCCGAATATTGTCAAATTTTTGATTTCGAAAGGCGTCCCTTTAAATGTTCTTAATAAATATGGGAACACCGCAGAAGATCTAACAAGCAATCAAGAAATCAAAGACCTTTTATGTTTTATCAATGAGTTATTTTTCGCTGCAAACTCTGAGAAAACAAGTTTTTTACAAAGCAAAGCTGATGAATTTATTAAAAGACGAAATGTCATGGAGATTATTACCAAAGCCAAGCAGAGAGTTTATCAAAATAATCGGTACAATGTTATTAATTTGCTTCATGTCGCTGCAAAAAAGAAAAACTGGGAAATGATAAATTGGCTAATTAAAATTGGAGCCAATAATTACGAAAAAGATTTCTTTGGCTCGAGAGCGTTTCGCCATGGATATATTCATGCCTATATTAAATACTATTTGCCTCTGCCATATCTGACATTAATAGGGAATGAAAAAGATAAAAAACTAGATTATGATCAGAAAGAAATGAATTTTTATATAAATCAAATGCAAAAGGAATTTTACATGACTTTCACTCGTAATTTTTGCCACTTTATTTATAAGTTTTTAAACATTACTAATTTTTAGTAAAAGATGTTATGCATAATATTGCTAGAGAAATAGTCTATTCTGATATTTGGAAAATTATTCCAAAAAATCCTGTTGGGAAATATAAGCTTTTTGAATTTGGATGTGTAGTAAGAGTTGCTAAATATATTTTAGGCTCCGGTATGTAATATTTTTTTTATTAAAAAATATTTTATACTTGTTTTTAGATGCAAAACGTGCTATAAATACTTTTTTTGGAAAAAAAGATAATTGCTTAGCTTATTTTAATTTAGCATTTGAATTTGTTCGCAATTGTGTGGAAGATCCAGAACATGGCCACGTCCCAAAATTTCGCAGTTTTTTCGACGCAACAGTTCACTTTTTCAAATATTATAATGAAATACGTAAGTTAGCATCGTTTTATAAAATTTTACAATATCATGAATGAGTGAGAAAATTTAAGGAATTTTCGTAAGCTTACATTTGAACAGAATGCCTAAAACTTAGGATTAGGGTCGCGACCGATTTTGGAAAATTACATTTTCGCGGCCAAAGTTGCCACCCCTACAAAACCTTACAAAGCAATACAAAGTTTTACAAAAGTTTTAGAAACTTTATTAAACTATTGTTGGTGGCAACTATGGTCGCGACCAGTTGCAGCAACCTCATCGACCGGGCGGACATCTTCACACACCCGACTAAAACTCGTTATAAAAAAGTAACGCTAACGTAGACTGGTCTTTTAAATAAGAATAAAAATTTTAAAATAGCTATCAGTAATTGTTTTTTTAGTAGACAGCCGTTTTTGTACCATCCATAATATTCATCTCCCTCCAATGCCAGAGGACATTATTAATGAAGGAGACAAAGTCAAAAAATGTATAAAATTGTTTTTATACAACGTTGTTAAAGAACTCTTCAGTGAAAGAATTCGCTGTGGTTTTGGAAATGATGCAAAATTTACAATCGACGATATTTGTGTTGTTACCAAAAATGAAACTACTATGGTAAATAATATATCGACTGAATATATTGCAACCTTTTATAAAGTATAAAAAATTGTATCCATATTTTTTTAACTTTACCCGCATTTGATAGCAGCATATTCTTTGTATATGATTTCTCTAAACTATTATTGTTTTTTAAAACTCATGTTATAATCTTTTCTAAATTCCAATCTAATATAAAAATTTTTATTTTTATTTTTTGATTCGTGGTAAACAGTAATAAATTATATATTCATCAAATCTTCCAACGAGTTTTTTTTTGTTTTCTTCCTTTATTCCTTTAAATAACGGATAATATTTTAATTAAAGAATATTAAAGTTATTAAAATTAAAAAAAATATATAGATGGAAAAAAGCAGCAAACAACAACAGGGTCGAATGAAAGAAAGAATGTAAAAATAAAAAAAATAAATACAATTTATTTTATGTAATTTTTTTGTTATTCTTCCTTTTTTGCCGCGGTGTTTATTCACTTTTTACAACCTGGTTTAGCATGTTTATTCTTTAACACACCGAGTTGCTTTTTTCAAAAAAATAAAAATAAATATTTTTGTGCACCAACCCCATCAACCATTATTCTGAGCTCATATATTTTTTCCCTCTTTTTAGAGCTTTCATAACTTTTTTTCTTTCCATCTGTGACATTATTAGAAAACGTAATTTTCGTTTAAAATTAATTCCATATTTGAGGCTCATTAGTTTTTAAAACTTTCCAAAAACTCACTCCTGTACTTTTATCAATTACATGAATATCAACCCCTGAAGCAACAGCGTAAAAGTTCATTGTTTGCGAATTAAAACAAAAATCTTATTCCTGAATTTAAGCTATGGATTGCTGAAACTTTTTTGTAAATTAGTTCATATTTTTTATAACGCTATTTATTCAAATTTTATAATATTACATGACTCCATCCATCTTACGCTTAAAAAAAGAAGAATTTTTTTATTTGCTTTATCAAAATCAATTTTGTTTATTTAGCGATAATTAAAAAAAAAACATACCATAAAAATTAATAAATAAATCAAATAAAATATTAACATCCCTAACAATAAGATTTATAGTTTTAAAATTTATGGAGGAGTTATTGATTGCAACATAATATTAACTTAATTATTACGTGGTACAAGTTTGAGATTCATAGATTCAGGGCAAAGTAAACTACGCGTAACTTCTTTTAACTAAAATAAGAATAAAGAATTTTTAAAACTATCTGTTTTCACAGAAAAACAAGAAAAATATTTACTTACCTCTGTAGCTTTACATAATTCGATTTTAAATTCACGAAGTAAATAAATTAAAAATATTTTTACTTCATACACGGCTATTTTCTTTCCAGGACAAATTCTTGGTCCTGCGCCGAAAGTAAAAAGAGCTAATGGATGACGATTTTTTGAGTTTTCAGGTAAAAATCTATCTGGATTGAATTCTTTTGCATTTAAACCCCAAACATTTTCTTCCATGTGAAGAATCATAACATTTACATGAACGCAAACTCCAGCTTCAATATTCATAGTTCCACCATTTGGATGGGGAAGGGTTGCAGCATTTATGGCGCGTCGAGCAAGGACACTAAAAATAAAATATATGTGTGTATAGAAATAATTAAACGGTTTGTGAGTGAAAAGTAAGCTTACGGAAATCCAATTGGATGAAAACGTGAAACTTCTTTTATAAATCGATCAAGAACATCAAGGTCTTGAATGGATGTATAAGTGATGTCTTCCTGAAGAAAGACAAAGGTAAAAATATATTTAGTCAATCCAATGTGAAATTAATCTTTCAAACAAAAAATGTTTAAAATTCCTGACTATTTTCTGTAAATAAAAAAATGCAGGTTTTAAATCGAAAATTATAGAAAAAACCATTCATTGTTTTTCCGTTGCAAATTTTTTATTTTCGAAAATTCTCGTTTTTGAGTTGAGAAAATTTTAATTATGAAAAAATTGATTGTTATAATTAGCATGAAACTTTTTGGGAAAAAAATGACAAAAACAAAAATTATTAAGTTCGAAAATTCTCCTATAAATCTCAATTCTCACCTCGTCATTAATGAAATCATCAATTTCCTGTACAATCATTTCTTGATATTCTGGATGTTTCGCAAGTTCATATAAACAATATCCAGTCATATTGGAAGTGGTATCTCCGCCGGCAATTAAAAACATTTGAGCTGTTCCAATTAATTCTTCTTTAGTCAATTTTTTTGGTGCCTTTCCAGATAAATCTGAATCACAAATATTACCAATTTCTTCTTGAGATTCTTTCAAAAAATCTATGAAATCTTGTTGTCGATTTTCTTTTTCCTCCGGGGTTTCAGTTTCGCGTTTTGTGATCATTTTCTACAAAAAAAAATCTCTATTTTTTATTTGCGTTAAAAATATTTTTCTCCAGCACCCAAAAAAAAATTGGGCAACAACAAACATGGCATACCTCAACTCTTCCTCTCAATTTCAAAATGGCGCTTAAAGTAGTGAGGAAAGAAATAAATTGAATATAATTTGTAACTTTACGAAATTCATATGTTCCAGCTAAAAAAGATTTAACCCAAGATTTTTTTGTTTCACCAACATCCAAAGCTTCCAAAATTTGTGAAAGGAATGCACTTTCACCAAATTTTTCATGTATTCCTAAAGCTGATCTTGCGATGACCGCAAAACTCGCGTCCAATAAGCTTCTAAAAAAATTAAAAACTTATTACAGGCTTTTTGAAAATAAAAAATTGACTTACGGTATAAAATTAAATTCGCCATTATTTTTTTGGCCCTTTTTTCTTAAATCTTCCATTAATTCATGTGTGGCTTCTTTAACAATTGGATCAATTTGTTTGATTTGTTTTACGGTCAATGAAGAAGTGATCAATCCTCGAAGGCGCTTCCATCGACTGCCTTCCGATAAAAATAAATTTGCGCGTGGATCATTTTTTTGATCCAAAACAAATGAAGCATGAATTTTTCGACTTTGAAACGTTGAAAATTGTTTCACGAAAACTTCGTTCAATAAATCAAGATCGGAAGAAATTATAACTTTTTGAGCGCCTTCCATAATTCCAAAAGTTTTTCCATATTTGCCATGCCATTCCTTTAATTTTTCTGCATTTTTTCCATCTTTTTCAAGTTCAGCTAAATTTCCAAGAAAATACGAGGATACTGGAGGTTGGGGAAGATTGATGGTTGAGAAATAATTGCATCGATGTCTAATGTATAGGCTATAAAAATAAAAATGGATAAATAATTTTTTCCACCATTAAAATTTATTTTAAAAAAACTTACTAATAACAAATTCCAATAATAAAAACAAATAAAATTACTTTTAAATTAAGAAAATAACTTCCAAATAAAATTGCAGCTAAAATAAAAACCATTCTCTCTATTTTTTTATTCACACAAAATTTTTTGCTTTCTTAATTATTTTTTTTTCAATGCGCTCGCCTGCTTTTATAACAATACTTAAAATTGATAACTCCACAAACAAACACAATAAAAATGACAATATCTTCTGTTTTATAGAAAAGAAAATAATCGATCAAAGTCAAAGTCAAAGTCAAACTTTTTTCATGCTACATAACCGACTTAGACTTATTTTCCTTTCCCATAAAAAAACATTGATAAAAACACATTGTTATTGTACCTTTGTTGTGTTTTTGTTTATGTGCAGCAGAAGAAAAGCACGAAGGAAAAGAAAGTTTGTTGTGCTACGCATATTTTTTTCGTACAAAAAGTTTTTTTTAAGACGATGATGTGAGCAATAAAATAACAACAGAAATTTCGAAATTATGATGTGGGTTTTTTATTTTTATTAAAGGTTTTTTAAATGTTAATGTGTATGCGTGATGAATGGCTCATGCGAACGTATATGGATTTATGTACCATACTTGCACCCTTCTTAATGTGGCACCATTTTTATGCTTTTTTTTTTCAAACTTTTTCAGATTGTTCCCTTTTCCCAACTGTTTTCAAATCAAAAAAAAAACTTTTATGTGTTTGCCAATTTTTTCTCTTTTTTTTCTTTTCAACCTTTCTCAATTTACATTTTGCGGCTTCTTCGCTGGCATACTTGATACTTTTCTCACAAATTTGTGCCTCCGCTTCCGTGGCTTCTGACCACTCATCATTTTCCACTGTTCTTTTTCCGTATCTTCCTTCATTATCATTGTATTCGATTACCATAGCGTTTCTACTGGTTGGTGGCTTGACCTTTTCGGTTTCACCCGTAATAGCATCTTCATCCGCTGCAGGTTCATCAACTTCAGCTTTTACGAAGGTTCCATGATCTTCGTTGACTGCAGGTTCATCCATACCTTCGTCAACTTTGCCGCTTCCTTCAATGAGTGTTACTCCATCGTCGATTTCTTGCTTGACCACAATTTCACCGGTGGGTATTGCATTTTCTGGCCTTACGATGTTGTCTTCAACTCCATGATGTTCATCAGGATCACCACCATTCTGGCCTTGAGGATCGTTGTTGAACCATCCAACTCTTGTGCCATCAAATATCTTTTTCTTGGCATGGAGCAAAAAGTCGGTAAGATTAATGCCAGCCTGATCTGCAGCACGTCCGCACGCACTCGGGATTTCATCGTCTTTATCCACCAACTGTTGTGGTTTCTGTAAATGTTTTAAATGACAACTTCGCAAAGTATATTTTTAATTGTAAATATTTATCAGCTTTTTAAAAAAATTATTTGACAAAAATGAAAAAAAATGTTTAAAATATTCAAAAAAAATATATATATAAATAAGCTATAGACTCCAAGCCATATGAAAAAGTGAATGAAAAAGAAACAAATGCTTTAATCAAAAAATTATTATTTTTGTTTTTCACTAACCTTATTTGTTTTGTTATTTGTTTTGAACGATGCTGACCTATTTAAAGATTGCCAAATTTTCTTTTTTTATGTGAATAAATTTGCAAATTTTGTAAATTCTAAATCCTCTGACTAAAAAATATCAAATATTTACCTTTCAAAATATCGGAAGCTTTCTGATTTTTTGAAGCAGGTACATCTTTATCTTTTTCACCAATTTATCTTTGGTTTTTCATTAACTACAAAAAAAAGTTTTTGATAACAATTTTCCACGGTGTCAAAAAAGTCAGTTTTTAAAAACTAACTTCAATTTTTTGCACATTATTATTAATAACTATCAATTACTTAAATTCTTAAATATATGTTTTGACATTTACTCTACCAAACAAGGGATAAAAAGTTATTTTATTTTGATGTATAAGAAGGAGTGGTAATTATCCAATTACAACATCCCTTTATCCCCTAAAAGTTTTAATAAAAGACAAAAGAAGTTCATAAGAGAAATGAATAAAATAAAGTAAAGTAGCATTTAGGTCGAATAAAAATTTTTTTTAAGAAATCGGAATAAAATAATAATAAAAGAAAAATAGAAAAGATGGATTCGAAAATTGAAAGATTTTATTTTGTTTTAGCTTTAGAGTAACAATCAAAATTAATATATTGAAATTTTTGTTAATAAAAAATCAAAAGATGCTTTTGGGCAATATGAGAAACGATTAAAAGAATATAAGCTTTAGATGAATAACAAAATTAAAAAGATTTACTTTTCCTGGCTTTTCCATGGGATTGCGTAGTCTCCTTCTTTTTCTTCTTCGCTGGTGGCGGTTGAAGCTTGAACATGTTCAGCGCGCTGCGGCAATAAAATGGCTTGGGTTTTTTCGGCGGGCACGATTAAGGATTGATCGTCGAGGCGTTGGTGGTTTACATGGAATTGGTGGTGCAGGAGCTGCCAATGTTGGCGGAATATGCAAATATCTTTGTTGTTGCTGTTGGCGACTGTCGTACTTTTCCCATTCGATTTGATGTTTTTCTTTTAAATATATATTGCTTTTGGACAAGGGCTTTTTCTCGCAATCAAGATTCAGAAGTTCATCCACAAAGACCGCATCAGAATCAATTGGGAAGGAGGCTTGATCATTTTTCATCGCTGCTTGTCCCATGGCTGTCATCGCCTTTCCAATTGCTACCCACATAATTTCCATGCGTTTCAAATCATTTGGTTCTTTTAAAGTTGTTGAAAAAATTGAAATAATTTTTTCATCCTCGATGGTTGTTTGATTAGTCAAAAAAAAGAGTTTAAACAGAATAAAACAAAGATTTAAATATTCAAAGATAAAAACGAAAAAATGAAAATTAAGAATTGAAAAATTCCATAGTCATTGATTGGAATGGGCAACAAAAAAAGGGTAAATGACAAGAAAATCTCATTTCCATCCCACAGCTTTTTTGTTTTTGCATCTTCTATTAACTTTGTGCAAGCAAGCAAGCTTGACCCTTTCTTTTATTGAATGTGAACCACCTTTATGAGAGTGAAAAAAAATTGATCCGTTTGAGCAACAGAGAATTATGGCAAGTGTCCACTTTTTTTTCTTGGCTGAAGAGAGAGATAAGTTAGCGCGCAAGCAGCAAAAAACGCTCAAGTTTTACTTCCATCGATTTATTGGTTTTTTCAGTCTTTTTTGTAATACCTTTTTTGACTCAAAAAAAGCATTAGTAACTTTTTTTTAAGATGCCAAAATTATTGCGTCGATTTTATTTATATTTTGTTAATCATTATCGAGAATTTTTCCGCCACCCAAATTCCAAGTATTCTTTTAAATTTCCACGCCGCCAAAATTTTTTTCTTCCAATCGATGTAATTGAAAATATAATAAAAAATTGTGATTCTCCAAAAGTTTTTCAAAAGCTTTTAAAAACTTGCAAATTTTTTTTCTTATCTCGAAAACCAAAACCAATAATAATTTTGGATGGATTTTATTTTTTTGCTTCCGAAATGTGTAATGGATATATTTATACAAAAGATTTAATTACATTTACTCATAGCCTTAATGCTAATTTTCAATATTGGTTAATAGATTCGTTGGAAATTTGTGATCCTGGATTAAATATTATTCCAAATTATTTAAAATATATTTATCGGAGTAATTTAAAAAAACTTTCGATTAAATGTGAAAAAATTTTATTTAAAGAACTTTGCTTTTTGCTTCAAGGCGGCCAAATAGAATTTCTTCATTTACTAGATATTGAAATTATTCTCCGACAAGCAGCCGACGACGATGAAAGTGAAGAAGATACTCCAGCGACTTTGGATATGGTATTAGCAAAATGCCCGAAAATTCAAAAATTGCACTACGAAAATAAATGTGAAATATTTTCTTCAAAAACTTTTGAAAAATTAAATCAAATTTATTGTTTACAAAATAAATTTAGAGTATTCATTTTAAAAATTTACCACTTTGAAAATTTAATCGACCCTTTATTTTTTGTTGAATTCTTTGAAACTAAAGTTCTCGAAAATGCTCATGTTAAAATTGTTTTACAAGTAAATATTCCCATAAATGTGTATGAACATTTCCAAACAATTCTACAAAATTTTCGTGGAAAATATATTTACATGGACATAAGATTTTCTAATTTATAAAAAAAATTAATTCCTTTATTTTTTGAACATCTTTTTTTTCTTATTTCTCATTTAACAATTTCCTTTAAAATATTATTTTATATTGCAATCACTTTTTTGTCAATTTTTTTAACATAATAAATTTCTTTTTTTGTTGGCAGAGTTTGATTATTCAAGCTTTTTTATTTGGTTACAAGAAAGCAGTTTGGTTTTGAACACAAGAAACGAGAACTTTTATGAGTTGAAAAAAAATTTCGTATTTAATCGATGGATATCTTACAGAAAATTTTTTAAGGAAAGTTTAGTCATTAAGAAAAGGAAATTAGCTTGGTTGGCGATATTTAAAAAAAGAAAAACATCAAAACAAAATTAATAAAAACAAAGAAAAAAATAAAATTTTTAAATACCATAAAAACTTTTAAAAAGTTTGAATAAAAATTTAAATTAAAACTGATACAATAAAATATTTATTTATTGTTTCTAAACAAAACTTTGAAAAAAATGTAAATAGAACAAGATTTAAAATTTTAATGAATCAAAATATTAGGTTTTCTGAAACCGCTCCAAAAAACTATTTTATCTACCGATGATTGCAAAATAGATCGGTAATATTCGGAATTAATCATTTTCATTTCAAAGCAAAAACACGTTGCATTACCAGAATTTTTGTTAATAAATCTGCTTAAAAGTGAAATATCAGCCTCGATAGAAAGCTTGAAAATGGCTAATCGAAAATAAATAAATTTTGATTTAAAATTCAACGAATAAAGATTTTCAAATATTTTTGTTGTAAATATTTCATTTTCACAATTATAATAAAAGCAAGTAAGATTCGGGATTTTTTCAAGGATTTGATCAATCGAAATTAAAATATTTTCATTTTCATTATTTTTGATTTTGACATTTGTGAAACTTAAAGAATTAATTTTTCCGCCATTAAAAAGAAAATTGAGTTCACGTAATTTTAAATTTTGATTTGTAATTGTCAAACGACGAAGATTGCAACGGTAAATATTTTTCGTTAAATCAATTATTGAATGATTTTCGAAAATCAGCGAAATTTCATTTGTAACCCAATATTTAATTTTATTATTATTTAAATATAAATCTTGTTTAAATATTTGAGTTCGATCAAAATAATAAATTAAATTATATTTGTTGTAAATAACTTCTTTATTAATAACAATAACTTGATTTTTAGCAAAAAAATATTTGCATGTTTTTTGAAGCTTTTCAAACCCAATAGCTGATTGCGGGTTTTTAATTATATAAAAAATTGTATCAACTGGAAGAGAAAAATTTTGATGGTTGATTGAATTAAAAGTTGATGGATTTGGATGAATAAACTTTGGTATATTTTCCATAAATTTATGAAAATTTATAGTTGACATAATTTTTCTTGCTGAAACAAATCCACCAAAATCTAATAAATAATTGACAAAAAAATTAGTGGAATAAATAATTTTTTGTTTTTGAAAAAACAAACTCTTTCATAAAAAAAAGTCTAATCAATGTTATTCTTCCATAAAACGACTTTATGCACTTTTTTGGCGCGCGCACCTGTCTCATCGTCTCTTTTTTTTCTTGGGAAGAAAAAAAGTAGGAAAAATCGATGTTTCGATAAAGGTCAAACTCTTTTTTTTCTACGAATTTCCTAATAATTTTTTATTATTTATTTTTTTTAAAAACGAAATAGTTAAATTCCATAAAAAAAATTGTGGTTTAAAAGAAAAAAATTTTATTTGTCAAAAATTCAAATTTACTACGACACTCAAAAATAAAAATCTTTCAGAATACAAAAAAAAAACATTTGTAAATCAAATTTTAGCATTTTCACGATAATCTGCGGGATTTCGAATTCGATTGATGGTATCAATGAATTCCCGGAATCGAGGAGCCATGGTTTTTGGTTGACTTTTTCCTTCATCAAAGAGATTATATTTTCTTCCAATATCAGCGGTGGTTAAAATTTGTCCATTAAATTGATTGCATTTTGGATCATTCGCTAATGCAACAATGCATTGTCCCGAATATTCAATGGTTTCACCTTCATCGAAAATTCCTTTAATTGGCTGAAAAAAAAAATAATTTATTTAAATATCTTTTCTCCCATTTTTTCTAAAACTTACATTGGGTCCTTCAGCATCAATAATGCGTTTATGAATGATTTCAGTTTTAACTGGGCCTGGCCATAAACTAATGCAAGTAATATTTGCATCAGCCAAATCCACTGCGATATCAGCAGCCAATCGATCGCAACCAGATTTTCCAATTCCATAAGCAATATTAAATAAATATCCCATTCCGCCGCTTGAAGAAACAATAACAATTAAACCACTTTTTCGGGGAACCATTAGTTTTGCGGCATACGAAGAACAAATGTAATGATTTCGTAAACCTACATTATTGGCTGCATCGTAACTTTCAACTGGATCAAGATCATAAAATTTGGTGTGGGTGTTGTTGAGGATGAACTGGAAAAAAAATTTGAATTTTTAAAATTTTTTCTTAAAAACAGTTTTAAATTTTCAGAAAAAAATTTAAAAGAAGCAAAGATTTGACGCAAGTTAAAACTTTTCGTGTAAAAGACGCTATTAAAAAATCTTTAAAATAATTTTACTTGGTGGAACTCAATTTAATAACTTTTGCTTTAAGGTTTTGTTAGAAAAAAGTGAATTCTCCAAGATTAGAAGAAAAAAAAGTTTGACTAAATTAATTTTCTTTCTCATCTGTGGCAGAACTGTCGAAGCATCGATTCGAAATTGAAAATCGACAACTCTGGTTTGTGCTCAATAAAATACTAAACTTTTTTGTTTTCTCACCTACTAGATTCCAGAAGATAAATCTCTTGTTTTAGATATCTTCATAAGTACGGGCATCGATCGATTTGCTATAATTTTAAAACCAAAAAAGTCAAGAAAAAAAAAGAAATAAAAAACACACAAAAATTTGAAAACTTTTTTTGTTTGTTTTGTAACGAAGAAAAACTTTAGTTTTTATTTTTTATTCAACTAAAAAAACTCACATTGACTCCAGCATAAGCATTATTAACCAAAATATCTAATTGTCCATTATTTTCTTTATCGATTCTTTCAAAAAGTTTTTTAACATCCTCCGGATTTGAATGATCACAATAAACTGCGATACCTTTGCCTCCGCGTTTAGTAATTTCTTCGGCAACAGTTTCAAGACCATTTTTACCTGTTCCAAGTTGTTTGAGTTGATCTTCATAATTTTCTGGTCGTCTACCGGTGACATAAACTTTAGCTCCAGCTTCACCAAGTTGAAGGGCGATTCCACGACCGATGCCTCGACTTGAACCAGTTACAAGGGCGACTTTATTTTTGAGAGAGCCAACCATTTTTTCAACAAAAAAATAATATGAAAAAAAGAAAATTGAATCGAAGTGAAGAGAATAAAAAAAATGTTGGGTTAATATATAGAAAGATTTTTTTGTTTGAGTGCTACATTAAATGTAGTTTTTTCTTTTCTTTCTATTTTATTGTTGTGATTTTTTTCCTTTTGAATGTTGGAAAAAAACGACAAAAGCGCCTTTAAAAATAAATACATGTATGTAGGTCCTGTGTCAGTCAGAAACCACAAAATGATCAAAGTTCAATGTAGGTAAAAAAAAAGATTCAGGTACTCTTTGTTGTGTATGCATTTTTTTTTATTTGTAATCAAAAAATAAATAAATTTGATGGTGTAAAAGTACAAAGGAAAAAATAAATGTTGCGAAGTGTTTTTAAAAGAATGTCTCATAAATAAAAATAAAATTTCACGCCTTTCACTGAGGAATAAACAATTGGAAAGCAAGAAATATCACTATCTGTAAACATTTTTTCTTCATATTTAATTATTTCTAATTTTGTTTCAGTATTTGAAAATAAAGGACTGTAAACAAAAGTTACGTCAAATTCTCTCAAATTTTCATTCATTTTATCGGTCATTAAATTTAATGCAACCAAACAACCAATTATACGTTTTTTTGGAAGGGGATGTTTTTTGAAATCATACATACAAAAAAAATAATCAAGATCCTTACTTTTGTAATTTCTACCATGGTTGCATAAAGATCATAATGATTAATTAATTCATGTCCATTTGTTTTTAACATGTTAATAACTTTATCTCGCCTCATGCCTGTTGTCGCTGACATAAAAAATAATGGATTTTTATCTTCCGTATCTATTATTTTTGAATGACCCCATTTGGAAATTGCATAAAATAATAATTTAAATAAAATTGTATAAAATTGTTTTGTGGTGTGAGTTTAAAGTAACTTAATTTTTAAAAGTGAGAAAGTTTCTGTACGCTGAATCGACTCGAGTCTTATAATAAAGCTATCTTTTTTTCTAGAAATATATTAACAAAGTTACTGTGTCTGACTCTGATGAAAAGGATACCAACGTTTCAATTTGTGGAAAAAATATTGTTTGAGATAATAACGACGATGTTGTTAATGTAAATCGATTTGCTGGAGATACCGTTAATATTGAAGGTGATAATAATGGTAACATTGAAAATAAAGACATTCATACTTAATTTTTAACCGGACTTTGTTTCTTTTTTTGTTGTTGCACGAAATATAACTTGATGCTCTTTTTTCTTTTAAGAAATAATTTTTATAAAATTTTTAATAGAAGTAAACACATTCTTTACTTTTGGATTAGATTTTTTAATCTCATAAAAACGGAAAAAATAGTAAAAAAAAGAACTTTCTCACTTTTAAAAAGCACAACAAAAAAAAGAAAATGCAACTTTTTTCTTTCAAAAAGCAATTTTTGCTTCTTTTTGCCTATCCCTGGCAAAGTGCATTTTTAGCTTACAACCATCAAAAAAATGAAGAATAAAATTTGCTTGGAAAAAACACACACAAAAATCTTAAATTTGAATGTTTGTTGTTGGATGAATCAAACAACTTTTGTTCAAAAATATCAAATCAAGGTTTTTCAGTTGGACTTGGTGTATGCATTTTTGTTAACAAAAAAGGCGATGAATTATAACGTTGCTTATCAAATTTTTCACATATTGCATAGTTTTACATATTCGTCGATACTCATTGGATCCTTTTTTACTAGTTACTGCAAGAAGTTTCAATCATCCAGCAGCTCACGATATCATCACTTCAATGATCATAAATATGTAACGAAAAAAGAATATGAAATCAAGCCTACGGCAAGATGGTCCAAAATTTATATTACCCGAGTTTCCAAGGGTTTTAAAGTGTTCGTTACTCAGCTTTTTACATTTCAAATATTTTCGATGTTTACATCGTATGATTACAAAGTTTTAGATAGTCTTCAAGAACATCAACATTTCTCTGTATCTTGTTGCATATAACACTTTTTTTACTTTTCATTACTTTCTTCCAACTTTTCTAACATTATAATTTCACTAACACATAACTTTCTGGTTTGTTCATTTGATTTCTTTGATCTTGCATTGGTTGTTGAGTTGAAAGTTTCTTTATCTATCTAAAAACTGATCTTCCAATCCGACGCAACGGGATTGGTACAATCGAAAGGAATCAAGTCGAACGAGACGAAATTCTTGGTGCAAAACCCAACTAAAAATGACTTCACATTATCGAACGATTCATTAGATTCCTCTCGGTTGTACTAGTCCCATGGCGTCGGATTGTAATGTTGTCGTTGTAACCATCCATGAAATCGTTGAAATAAATATCATTGTTGTTCTTGGTCCAACACCATTTTACAGCCGCCTGAAACAAAGAAAGGAAGAGAAAACGAGGAATAAAGCATTTTAAGTGTAGTAACAAGGTAATACAATAAATGAGTTACTCCGTAAGCCAAAAAGTATGAAAAGTTCCCAAAAGCTAACCTTTGCTATTATTCTTCTGATATAGTTTTAACATTGATTTTTCATATAAATTACTTTCAACAAACCACACATACATTCATCATTTTCAATTTCTTTCATAATCAATGGCTGTTGAGGTTTCAGGATCTTTTGAAGCGGTGATGGTTTGAGGCGAAATTGTTGAGATGATCGAAAGCTGTGAATCTGAAAATGTGAACACATTGATAAAGAGAAGTTGTAATACACAATAAAGCAGTTAAAACACATGATTGTAAGCGAGTTAAACATAACGAAAAATACATCACGATGGTTAGAAGGAAGCACGAGGAGTAAAAAGAGAATGAAATGGTGAAAAAGAAAGGCAAAGCGGATAATGAAAAAGCGATTATAAGTAATAATGACAAAATATGTTTTCTTTCTTTAAAAGCCATTATTTAGCATTTGTATTTGGAATGATTGAATGACATTATTCTGTTATTAAAGCATTCTTGAATTGGTGTAGTTGATGATGGTCGTAGTATTCCTGGCTCTAAAAACATGAAAGATTAAACATATTTTGGAAAAAAAGTGAAACGACCATTAAAAACACGAAAGAAGCGCAACAGCAAAAATGAAAAAGGGAAGAAAGAAAAAAGATGAAAGTTGGCAATCGAATAATAGGGAACACATGGATACTGATGGATTAAAGAGGGACTTCAATGGGATGGCGCATTACATGGATTTGAAGTATTTTTTACCTAAACTAAAAAATGATAAAATAAAGAAAATGATTAATGTTTCTTGCATGCTTTTTTACCCAGATTCATAGAGTTTAGTTGAAATTATTGATACAAAAAAGGAACAGTTTTTTTTGGCGTTTTGAAGGAAGAATGGCAGATGAACTCAGAGGAGATTTGAGAGAGCGTTGAAAATCGAGAGCGATTGAACTTGAGAAAGAAATTAACGGACAATGGAGAGACGAATCTGAGAGAGGAAGAATCCAAATGAAACACAAAGACAGCGTTGATTTCATAAAAATATCGATAGCAATTTTTTGCAAAACTTTTAACTTTTGATTTTGACGTCAATTATCAAGAATGAATTCTCAAACAACCATAACAACATTTGAAATGGTTTTACGATCAGTTGAAAAGTCAATTTCAATTAACGAACATCTGAATTTTTGCAGAAAAAGTTTATTAACTTGTGTATGGGGCGAAGCACTCATGGGTGTTCTTATATTTATGGTATGTGTTAATGTGTTAATAATTAAATAACCATTAAGTTTTAACTTTTAGTTCTTTTTAATAATTACAAAATCATGCAAGGCTGTGTACATTAACCCAAACCTCCTGCTGATTATACTTGGAATCGCTGAAGCTTCTGCATTTGTTTGTGTTTCATTGGCTATCATCTTTAAATCATCTGTTTGGATTTTTGGCTTCATCCATATCTTATCAAGTATCTTAATGTACAAAGTCTTACAATCTGTCCAAAAGAAAGGTATCGTGAGAGCTTTGATATGTGTTCTATATCGAATGGCTGTTGGAATGCTGAGTACATTAAGAATCTTGGTTGCTTTGAACTCACAAAATGAAAACAGCAACATTGATATTGCCCAGAAGGTTGGAACAGCTTTAACTATCGTTCTTATGACTTTGTACACTGTTTTTGACAACAACAAATGGATCATTCCATACTACAGTAAGTGCCCTGTTACATTGTACGATATCAACCCTTTCATTTATTATAGATAATGGCTTGGTTGATTATGATGTGAAGTTTACCGAATATGAGAAAAAGGTTGTTTACAAAGTCATTATTCTTTTTAATGGAGGTACAGTTCCCTTTTTAAATGTGTTCTAAATTCTTACATTACTTTTTAAGATAAGTATATTCAAAATGTTGCACTACCATATCTTCATCGAAAGAATTCAAACCATTTCCTTAGAGAAGTATGTGATGAAATGATTCGATGTAAACCTCTTCTTCGTAAGGTTTGCCGGAACATCTTTAAGCAAAAGCTGATTGATAAAGAATTATTAAAGCTTAAGAGAAATGGTAGGCCTGCTTAATTTTTTATCCATCCTCATCCCACATTAACTTTAGATCCTCATTTTAATGCCCTGCTGACAGCTTTTTCAACCTGTATTTTAAAGATTGCTGCAAAATATAATGATTGTACTATTATTGAACATCTTCGTGGCTTTCATGAATCATTCAAAAGAAATGTACGGTTTCCCGTACTTGATATCGTGGTTCTTGATATGCATAATGAGACAACTGTTCACAACATGCAACTGAAAAACATAAGTATCATCTCAAAAGTATCGTCTTCTGTTGCGGGGCAAATAAATGATGCAAATGAGTTAAGAAAAGCCATCGCTAATGTTCCTGAAAACCAAATGTTATTGAAGTTATCAGAAGCTGTCAACGAAATAACTGTAGAGATAACGAAGACTGATCGGTGGACATTTCAATCATACCAACGATTCATCAATAACTATCATATTAGACGCTTCATCACTTTCTTCGACATTAATGATTATAACCTTCTATCGAATGACGAGAAACTTATGCTCATCGATTCAAACATGTCTTGTTCTTTATCTCCATTAATCAAAGGACATGGGCATACTTTGAATCTTAGGAAGCTTGTTACAGTTACGAATTTTCTGAATTATGCCAATAGTATGAAACAAGCTCGTGAAATCCATGAACTTACTGTCGTTGAAGATGAATGTGAAATTGAAGATGGTATTACTGCCGAACTTGCCATTGCCATTTATTCAAATTATGTTAGAGTTCGACTATATGATGATGCTTCACCTGTTGTAATAGAAAAGATTGATACATACTCATCACAATTTGCTTAAAATTTACTATGTAATATTATTTTCGGGTATCATGTTCATTATATGTTTATTTATTTATACCCATTCTGTTATCTTTCTGTGAATATTTGAATATATTATTTATTTTGACGATCGGATTACAGCGAATTAAACAAAAAAAAGTAAAAAAAGCCATAAAACGATTTAAAGTTAAGCTAGATGGCCAAGAATTCGGCTATAAAAAGAACACGTGATCCTTCATTTTTTAATTTATCCATTGATGTTTCTAACATGCAATCCAACTAAGGTAATGGTGTATTCAAATTTTAAATTTGGATAATGCATGGAATTAGAAACAGTAGTAAAATATATTTTTGTTAAAAAGTAAACTCGAACCCTCAGCCACTCTGGTGAAAGGAGTTCGATTTTCCACTGAACTACAATAGAACATTTTCTCTCCTCTTTTTTTGGATATCCTGAACAAATTTTTTTTGTTATGGATTGTTTTTTTTTTATCAATGTGCTTATTCTCAAAGAATATATGAAAGAAGTAAAGTTTTAATTTATTTAAATATTTAAAAGATGAATGGTTTTTGTAAAACAGAAAAGGATTTATAATTATTTTATGTTATTTTCAAATACATACTAATAACAAAAAATATAATAAAACAGTAAAAATATTTTATTGTAAAGATTTTTTTGTTATATATACAATAATTTTTTATTGAATATAAACATTTAATAAATCCAGCGTTCTGAACTTTCTCTATCTTGGATAGAGAAATAATAGCGGAAAATATCTTGAGTTGGTTCCATTCCCTTTATGTATAAACACAAAAATAAATGATTGCTAGAAATAAGTTTAAAATGATGCATTATTTTCTCTTTAAAATTATCTGGCAATGAAACACAAAAAACTAAGCGAAGAAGTCCTTTGTTTTCCATATGCTTGAAAGCAAATTTTGCAATTATTTTTGGGGAAATAATTTCTTTTATATTCATAATAGTGCAATTGCGAAGTTTTTTCTTTCTTGGAATATTGAATAAAGCTTCCAAGGATGAAATTTCTGGTTGCCAAAAAATTCTAAAAAAAAATTAAAATTCTTTAATAGCGAATGAGATTAGTCAAAAAAAACCCTGGACTTACAAAAGCATCAAAAGATTAGGAAGTTTTGATAATACTGTAAAAATACTATCGAAATCAACAATGTCACATTCAATGATAAAAACAGCTTTTAAAGATGGAAACATAAAATATTCGAAAATTTCTTTATTTATTTTGCAATAACCAAAATTAATTAATTCAATATCAAATGACTTTATTTGTGAGTAAAACAAAGAAAAATTTTCAAGATTTAAATCCAAAAATCTTATTTTTTGTTTAACAAAAATTTGATTATCATTATTATGGAAACATTTCGAATTTAAATGAGCATACAAAAAATTTTCCCAAAAATAAATTTTAGGTGATTCTGTTGTAGTTACTTCAAGACTATCCACTCGGCATCCACCAAATCGGCGAAGAAGTTTTTCCATAGATTTGGAACATTGAAAAAGTTTAAATTTCAAGTGAGTTTTAGATTTTTTTGCAATAAAATAAACAAATGATGGTGGCAAAGATAAAAATAAAGGTGGTTTCAATAAAATACTATAGCAAGCGATCGAAATTAAACTAAGTAAAAAACAAATAAAATCAAACATTTTTTTCCAAATTTTAAAGTCTTCTTTTTTTGGCAACAAAATATCAACTTTTTTTCGTTCGTTTTGAATAAAGGTTTTTTTGGCGGGAAAAGTTGTTAAATCAATAAAGCTTTTAGAGCAAAAAATTGTTTTCTTTGTTCTTGACAATTGATTTCTAATTGCCATGGTGCACTAATAAATTTGTTGAGAAAATTCTAACTCAATCAAATCACAATTTTTACGAACCAAATAAAAACAAGAAAAAATGGTAATATGCAAATTTTTTCCATAAATAAAACCGAATTTAAAAACTTTTAAGCTTTTGGATTTCAGTGAAATGCAAAATTTATTTTTCTTGCTTTGTTTTCTCGATTTTTGATATGAGAATCCAGATTATTTATCAGTCATTTGAAAATGCTATCAAGCATTGCTTCAAAAAATCGAAGTGTAATCATTTCTCTTTGACTCGATTTTCAAAATAAATAAAAAAAACTTTATAAAAGACAAGAAAAAATCAAAGAACAGGAAAATATTTTTTAGAAAATGCATTTTCTAAAATTTGCTTCTGCTGTTTTATTAGTATTTTTTATTACCGTAATTCATGGAAAAGGGTAATTAACTTTTTATTTTTTTACTCATAAATATTTAAATTTAAAAAATAAGAATTTCCTAACTTTTCTTGCTGAGATCCTGTGTCATAGTTTTTTTTTCTTAAGCTTTCCCAAAAAAATGGATCTCGAAAACAAAAAATTCTGGAACTATTTAAAACCCAATAATTTTTTTTATTTTAGAACCATTTTCCTTGAATTCCTTTTTCAAGGAAGTTCACCCAAATATACGATCATCAAATCTCCACTTCCATTGGATTTGAGCGTCAAAGCCATGCGATTAAATTCATGTTTCAATCGAATCAAGCTACACGCGGAATTTGGATCCATTTTAATTTCATCTGGAACTGAAGCATTTCATGTTATTCCATCAAAGGTTCCAGAAAATTCTCTCAAACTCACAATTCTTTTTATTGAAAATAATAAACTCAGTCAAATTGTTACATTTCAAAATCTTCCTTTGAATGGACCAAATTTATATGATTTTAAAATGAATACCAGTCATGTTTCAAGCGGCGGACAATCCAAAGAATTCAATAAAACTCCCGAACCTTATCGAGGCGATCATCGATTTGGTATTGCTTTTTTTCAATATGAACTTGATGAATGTGGTTTAATGCTTAATTTTGTGAGTAGCATTTTAAATAAAACAAAATATAAAATTAATTTGGGGACTTTTTTGAAGCAGAAAAAATATACGATAAAAATTCTCTTTCTTGAAAAGAATATTTTAAACAAAAAATTAGAAAATTTAAATTTTTTCAAAATCAAAATTAAATAATTTTTTATTTTGCTGCGAAATTCGATTCAAATAATAAAATCTTAAATAAATTGTCTGATTAAAAATTTATGTGTTTATTTTTTCAGAATGGCTTCCTCGATGATACCGAAGCTCCTGCTGCTCAAGCGAATCAAACCCAAGTGCCAGGGAATTGGCAACAACCAGCAACAAATCAATAAATCTTTGAACCACTTTTTCTGTTTTTTAAGCTTTTGATTACTTTTCTCGAGTCTTTTTTTGAATTTTATTTGAATAAAAGGCAAATTTATAAATTTCGATAAATGACAAATAAAAATAAATTTACAAAATTCATTTTTCTTAAATTTTTATAATTCAGCGGCGATCATTTATTGAAGCCTCATTAGCATGTCTTAAAGCTTCTTGAGCTTGAAAATAAATAGGATTTTCATCTGCACTAAAAGTAGCTCGAAGTTGTTCTCTTTCAAATCGGGCAAATTCTCTTCTATCATGAATAATTTGGATAATTCGATAAAAAATATATCCAATCACAATAAGAATAACCACAATAAAAATAGAAATCATAAAAAAATTAATTCCATCTTTCGTTTCTGGATCGCCCAAATTATTTGAATTTTTAATAATTTTATGAATTCCTAATTTTTGTTTTTCTGTGCAATTTTTTGCAAAATCAGTTTCATCATCAATTTTTTCGCATTTTAATAAAATTGGATTGGTTACAAATTCCTTTGAATCGCATTGATAAATTTCTTGATTGGCGGATTTAGTTTGGAGAAAAACAGAAATAATTAAACCAAAACAAAATTGAGTTACAATAAAGTTTTCCTAAAATTAAAAACTAACTTTTTTACTAAAACCAACGCAACTGAAACAAAGAATCCAGAAAGCAAACAAAAAAACTTTGATTAAAACTTTTAAATTTTTGAGATTTTTTATTGTTTTAAAAAAACTTTGCTGTGACTTACATTTGGTGGATTTTCTAATTTCAAATCAAAAATTTCATCAAAATATCGCAATTCTAAATCTTTGGAATTATGTTCTTTTGAATATAATTCAATTCCATATTTTGCTTTTGATGTTATTTCTGCTAATGTCAACGACTAAAACGTAGCAGTTTAAAAAATTTGTAAAGTTTTTTTGAATCAAACTTACTCCATTAATTAATTTATTGGCATCGGTGAAAGGTAACAAAAATAAAACAACAAAAGCGGCAAAGAAAAATATAATTTTCATCGATTTCTTTTTTGAAATAAATTTTTTTGTTTCAAAAAAATAATGTGTAAAGTCGATTAAAAAAAAAAGAACTAATGATCGATGTACAAAAACAATTTTTTTCTCTTACTTCATTCAGTCCACCATCTTTTAACTTTCAACTTCAACTGTGTAGGATCCTTACCTCCTGCACAAAGAAAAAAAATCAAGGTTATTTTATTAGTTAAAGAAGGAAAACAGGTTTAAAAACATAAATAAAAAATATATAGAATTTAAATTATTTTAGAAGAATAGAAACTTTTTGAATTTTCTGTTGACATTGTTTTTTATTGCCAAAAAAAGAAAACGATTTTGATCTCTCTTGAAAACAATTTTAAAGTTTTTCAGTAGTATTTGTTTTGTGAGTTTAATCATTTATAAATTTGTTTGAATTTGGTGAACATGTAAGCTAATATCCATTCATGCCTATTAAGCCAATTGCATCATTTACTTTATTTTATTTTTTTAATGATCGCCAATGGATTGTGTTTTTTAGGGATTCATTGCTTGATGCTACATTTATAATAGCAATCCTCACTTGTAGGTAAAGTTGAACATCTCATCTCGTGTCACAGCTAATATCATCAATATCTTTCCAGTATCCTACGAGTCTTTTTTCTTCCCACACTTTTTTAAAGCGGCATTAAAAAAGAAAATCATTTTTATTTTGAAAAAACAAAAAAAAATAAAAGTCAAACTAAAATATTCAAACCAAAACCATTGACAAAAAAAGCCTTTTGAAAGTGGAAAAATGAAAAAAAAGAAGAGAAAAAAAGGATAAATTTCAAAACAAAACAAAATAAGAGCACAGGTGTTGTTATCCTTTTTATCGCGTTGCTTCGCGATCGATTTTTATTTCGCTTCTTTTATTTCTGGCAAAAAGAAAAAAACACACATTTTTAAATCTAAAAATTTTACAACTTTGCTTTTCGCATAAAAAAATTAGTTTTATTTTTTAATTTTTTTTTGAATATTTTAATAACTTTTTTTCTTAATTTTTATAAGTAATTACTAAATTTATTAATAAGAAAATTTTTATCTGTGAAAAAATGATTAAAACTATTTTTAAATAAAGTTAATCAAGAAAATTAACTTAAAGGTAATAGCGTTTTTATCCCTTGACCAACACAAACAAGCAGCATTTGTTATCAACAAAGAATTAAAAAAAGCGTCGAACAAAAATGTTTATTTTTTACAACTCTTTTTTAATTTAAAAAATGCGTCACTGAAAAAAAATAATAGAAAAATCATTATTTCAAAAAACCATTCCATTGATTTTTTCCTTCTCATCGTTTTCACAATTTTTTGCTTTTATACTTTTTTTGTTTTGAATATTTCATTCTTGATTTTTCTTTAATTTTTACTAAAGCTAATCAGATTAAAGACAAAAAATTTAAAAAAAAGATATTGAAAAATACTTGCATAACTTTTCTGCTTTTATACTGAAATTTATTCTCACTTGAAATAACTACAAAATTAAATAAAGCGCATCTTCGCTAATTACATTGGCAATTTCATGATACATCCAATCCAGTCCATACACGATAAAAAAGCTAACATTTAAAAAAAAGAAAAAATAGTGTAAAACAAAACAAAAGTTTCTTTCTTTCTTCTTATATTATTTTGATATGTGTAAAAACTTAAGAGTTAAGGACGACAAGAAGCGTAGGTTTGGTTCTATTTTATTGATAAAAAAAAGCTGTTTTTTATTTTATTTTATGTGTTTTTAAAACAAAAAATACCATTCTTACTGATAATTGCTTTATTTAGGGATAAATGGGATATATAAAAATAAAACACATTAAAGAAAAGAGAGCAAAAAAAATAATTGCAAATAGAACAATGTTTGTATTGATTACTGAATTAGTTTTTGGGTTTCTGGAGAATGCATTATTTTTTCTTGTCCAGCATTTGCAGGGATTGATGACACAGTTACATGATGATATCCATTACCATTAGAATTTTTACTTCCAACATTTTGTTTATTTGAATAACAACATTCACATCCTCGATATCGATAAAAACATACAGCAGCAAATATGAGGATAACAATGACAATTAGACCCAAAACAAATACCATTCCTCCCATCCAATGCCATGGAGCGGAATGTTGTTCACCAATAATTGAATCATTTTCGGGTTTGAGAATATGTTTAAGGGTTTCTGATGTAATAATAGTGGTAACATCATGGGTTAAGTTTTCACCAAAATTTAATTGACGTGGTCGTCTTACATTTACGGTATACAAAAGATCAACATATTGAGCTCCAACAAACGTATCTTTACTAAATTCAACTTCTGGTGGATAAACAGTATCATAGTCATCAATCTGTAATAAAAAAAGTTTTGGGTGAAAAAGATCAAAAACAAAAGACTTTTTTAAAGGAAGATTTAAAAAATGAAATAAAGTAAAATTCTTATACTCTTGAGAGTTAATTTTCTTGGCAAGAATTCAAAAAAATTGAATAAAATCTTAGAGTTTTTATATATTCTTTTATTAGTAATAAATTATGCACCCAAATAAGTATTTTAATAGTTTTACAAACATAAAAAATAAATATAATATTTTTCTCTAAAATTATACTCAAATTTTTTGAATTCGCTTTACAAAAATTCCACTCAAAAGTGTACAAAGTTTCACTTTTTGCATTGTTACTTACTCCTCCTTTAATTAATGTTTTGAAATGTAAAGGGCCTAATTTTGGGGACAATTTGAAATTTTAAAATTTAAAAAAAGCTTACATTTGTTAAATTATAAAATGTTGGATCAATATAATCTTTATTGCTTTCGTCATCAACAATATTTTTACCATGCATTGTCATGTGTAAAGATGAAGTGCAAAGATGTAATGGAATGGATTTTGAATCATTTATGATTGAAGTAATATTACCAACTTCATCACAAAGTGCTGGATACTAAAAAATAAAGAAAACAAAATAAAAAAGTTTCATTTGGGCAAAAATGCTTTTGAAACAGCAAAATTGCAAAAAACCGAAAAAGAGAGAAGAAAAAAACTAACCTTAACTTCAAATCTATAAAATAATGTTAAATTGCTTAATTCAAAATCATTCCAATATGGTTCAAGCCAAAATGGTTTAAAAATTACATTCAAATCTTTTTCCTTGTCCAAACTAACAAACATTGGTGGAATTCGAAGAGCTAAAAATTTAATTTTTTGATTTTATAGTAAAGAAAGTCAAACTTTATTTATTTTTTTTGAGCTTACATGAAAGATAACAAAGTTTAAAAATTCGATTATTGTCATCTTCTTTAGCCTTTGATGAAACTGGTTTACATGATTCTGGAACAATATTCGAGCACGTACAATAATCATCTTCATCGATAGCTTCTTTAAATCGAAGGGATTTAGATAAAGGTTGGGCACAAATGCTAAATTTTTTAGTTTTTTTTATTAAATTAATTATTTATTTTAAATTTTTATTTAAAAAAACCTGTAACCAAAGGTTGTACATTGTGAACAAAAAATGCATTTTTGTTTTTCTTTTGAATTATCTTTGGTTAACGAATGTTCTTTAGCTTTATCAAATGCACCTTTTGAACATAATGAATTTGTGCATTCATGTTGGCGACCTTCTTGATGAATGGTAAAATCACTGCTGAAAAAAATAATTAATGACTAAGAAGCCAGACACTCTTTTTTTTTAAAAATAAAACAGGTCTAGAAAAAAATATATTTAAAAAAAGATGGAAGCATACTTGAGTGTTGTTGCCACAATAAACGTCGATGCAAGAAGAGCGACGACGCAGACAACAACTGTCTGGATGAACATCGTTGTTGCAAATAATAGTCTATTCTCTTCGTTATTTTTGATGCCAAACGAATGAGGAAAAAAATTGACGATGAGAAATGAAAAATGAATCAAAGGTGACTTATTTTCTTTAATTCGTTCGACCAACATAAAAAAAATAAAAGTTAAAGAAAATAAATGTTTTATTTTATTTTAACGAAACACCCGTATGAAAAAATTAAAGGTCTTCTTCCCGATTGTTAGTGATCACCAAGCTGCTAAAATTCCTCCAGCAACGCCTGCTATGTTTCTTAGAGGAATTGCAAAAAAGAAAGAAAGAAAAACAAGGGTTTAAATTTTTTTAAAATTAAATGAAATAAGAAAAACGCGATTTGCTGTGATTTTTTAATATCGGTCTCACACTTGGAAGTTCATTTTGTTACGTGGCAATTCAATTTTACGTGTAATTGTGCGGAGCATTTGAAATTCCGCTTTGCAAAATGAATTTTCACGGGTATGAGTGAAATTTTGAAAAAAAAAGTATCAAATCGTTGTGGTGGCTTTAAAGATAAAAAAAACTGTTTTATTTTATCTTTTGCAAATAAAAAATGACTCAAAAATAATAATTTCAAGAATTAATTCTAGATAAACAAAAAAAAAAAGAGAGATGAAAACAGTGAAGTTAAAGTATAAAAAAATGTTTAAAAACTTTTAAACAAAATAAAAAACGAATGAACAAAAGTGTTTTGGATTAAAATCATCACTAACTAAGAATGAAGGTGCAAAAAGATCAGCCATTCTTTCAATCAATCAAATCAACAACAAATTTTATAAACTTCAAGCTATTAAGCTAAGACAAATGCACATCGAGTAACAAACAAGACCGCCTATTGATATAAATTTTTTTTTAACAAAAAGTGAGTGATTAAAAAAACGGAAACAAAAGAGCTTGTGTTTTTTATAATATTTTAATTAAACTTTTAAATTTTATTCATTTCTAAAATTGAAGTTAAAATCAAAGAAAAAAAAGCTAAAAATTCGAAACAAAAAAAGGTAAAATTAAACTCGCGAGTCGCGACATATCAAATAAAGTTTAATTTTTATTCTTCTTTTTTTCAATGCCTTTTCCGATTTCTTCAATTTTTTTTCAATTTTAGAAGCCGCTTTATTTTCAATGGAAACTCCATTTCTAATTTTTGGGACTTCAACGGGTTCGTGTTTATGTAAAATTAGATAAAGGCTTTTTTGATTTTCAAAAATAATTTTAGCGTCTTCAACTTTTAATAAAGCGTCCATTTCCGATTGAAAAATTGATGTTTTTTTTTAATCCTTGTTTTTAATAGTGCAGGTTTGAATAATTTTTTAAGTTTATTGAAAACATTTAAATAATTTAAAAAAATTCTGATTTATTTATTTTTATTTTTCCCTTTTCTTGTCAATTTTCTTTGACATTTTATTGACAAAAATATTATTGAAATAAAACCTTTGTCCAAAAATCGTTTTTTGAGCAATCAATGTTTGATAATAAAAAAAGTCCAATTATGCGGTTATTTTTTTTATCAAAGTACTTTAGGGTTTTAGTTGTTTTCAAGTTTTTTTACTTCATTAAAACAGGAAAATAAATGCACGTGAAAAAATATACAACAGAGTTAATTGCTAGATTAAAAATAATTGAATATTGACTCACATTTTTGTCATTTCATGTCAAAAGGTATTTATCATGAAATATTTTTAAAAGTTGAGTACTTGATAAAAATTAAAAAAATATACGGTATTTTTATCAGAATTTTTAATTCCTAAAAATTTTTCAAAATACAAAAATTTGTTAGAATTTAAATAGAGAAAGGTAAATAAAAATTTAAATAAATGTTTAGTTTTAATAAGAAAGCATACTTTATTTCTGAAAAGACAATGAGGAAACATCGTTTTTTAAAAAGAAATTAAAAAAATTGGATATCAATATAAGTTATAGCCAACTCTTTCATTGATTTGCATACCTTCGATTAATAATAATACTAATTTTTATTATATTTGAAATTATTTGTAACTGCATTAAAAATAGGAAATATGCCTTTTATTCTTGGTGGATTCTTTTACATTACTGTATTATAAATTAAATTAAAGAATAAAATTGTTTGTTTTTTAACAAGAAAAACATTTATTTCATAACAAAAAAAAATTAAAAATAATTAGGAAAAAAAATTTGTACTTCAATCATTAGAGGTTTTCTGAGATTTTTCATTGCTTTATAAATTTTGAAAAAAATAGTTTACTTTTTTTCCGGGATTGCCTCCTCTATGGTTGTTTGTTACTTAAAAATATGATTGTTAGCTTGTTTTTTTTCATTCACGGTCATACTTCTTAAATTCGTAGTGCACTTCTTCCATAGATGGCCGAGCTCCAGGTTCAAGATCAAAACAACGCAAGATTACATATCTCCATAAACCTTCTGATATCAACGAAGGTTTAGGAAGTTTTTTGCCTTTTTCATAATTTTCAACAATTTCTTTTGGTATTTGAAAATCTTTAGGAAGTTTATGAGTTTTAGAGAATATTTGCCACGCTGTTACTGCATAAGCCCAAACATCGCTTGATTTTGAAGCTTTTGCTTGAAAGTTTGAATCATGATAACATTTTTTTAGTAATTCATAAGAAGTGTGGGTTGCTGTACCCTAAAAAAGAATTTTAAGACATAAAGTAATCAAGTCGCAGCTTACCAAAAATTTGTTACAATCGTCATGATCTAAATCAAGCGCACAACCAAAATCACAAATTTCAACATTTTCAGCTTTTTCATCTTTCACCAAAATATTGTCAATTTTCAAATCACAATGAATAATATTTTTCGAATGCAAATATTTAAGGCCATCAGCAATTTGAATGCAAAAGGTTGTTAATTTATTGGAAGTTAAATTCTGCTCATAATCTTCAAAATATACAGCTAAATTGTATTTTCTCAATGGCATAAACATAACATTTTCCACTGCTAAATGGATGCCTAATGGCTTTACGATATTTGGATGTGAGATTTTATCATAGATTCTTAATTCTGTATGGACGCTCTAAAATCAGTAATAAAAATTGTTTAATTTACTTTAAGTTTTGTTTTTCAAACGCTCAATATATTATTCCATCCTTCCTTATCAAACTTTTTCGAATTTGTATCACAATTTTATATAAATGGCTTTCTTTACGGGTTGTACCTATCTCAAGCACATATTTATAGTGTAGCAGACGACTGCCAGCTTCAGCTTTATCGTAATTTATCTTCACCAATCATATTATATTTTCTTTAGCATTATTAAACTTCTTTTGCTTCTTCGTTTGTTTTTTTTTTCTCAGCTATTTTTCATTTGTCATCAACGATTCGTTACCCAAGAATAAAATTTTACGGGTGATGTGTCATCATTATTGGCAAATGTTTGCTTCCTCCGTTTTTAGTTTATTCATTGTTCGTTGCTTGTTTGCATGCTTTTTGCGTGTCGTTGTTTATCGTTAATTAATAAAGCTATTAGGTAATTAATCGAGCTAATGATTACATAGCAACGGGTTTCAAAAATAAAAATTGAGACTACCTACCTTTCTTCCTTCTTTTAATGCAACTTTAATTGCAACGGGTTTGTTCCTTAAAGTGCCCTATAATTAAATACTAATTTTATTTTAAATAAAAAAAACCTTTTCTTATTAAAAAATACCTCATAAACTCGTGAATAATTTCCACCTCCAATAAATTCCTTGTTTCGTTTAAATTCGCTTGCATCAGAAATTATTTCTAAATTGCTGTAAATTTTTTCGTTTGTAGTTTGATTCTTAAATTTAAAAACAATTTTAATTCTTTCTTCTTTTTTCAAAGATATTAAAACCTACGTCTTCATCAATTTTTATTATCGGCTTTTTTTCTGCAGGTTTGATTAAACCTTTTTCGACGTCAGGTTGTCTTGAAAATGAAAGTTTATTGGCTGCTCGCCTTGTTTTAAAAATTTGATATCCAACAAAAAATAAACCACCGCTTACTAAAATAGCCGCACCTGAGCATGGAATAACTATTGCTTTGTAATCAGGATACAAAGTTGGAATTGGAGTAACACCTCTTTTGATTTTATAATTTAAAAATTCTATTATTTGATACGATCCTTCAGGAATCATACACCAAGAATAATCATCAATTGGAAAAGAAATATCTTCACAAGTTGGTGAACATTGAAATATTTCAGATGAGCTATTTGGCGCTATTTTATATTCCTTTTCTTTACATCTAATGCAAGCATTGGGATCTTCGCATAAACTTTGTTTATTGCATTCCAAACAACTTTCATGGCATTTTGTTCTTCCTTCATGTAGAACGCATTCTTCTTTTTCTCTAGTATCACATTCTGATATAGCAATAATTAACATAAAAAATACTATCAAACTTTTAGAAACTATGGGTGATACTGCGAGAAAAGTTTTGGCCCAATTCGTCATAAAAATTTTCAAAAAATGAGGCTTTCTTTTAAACAAAAACTTAAATGCAAGAAATGATGTGTCTTTCTTTATATGCTTTTCAACAAAAAAAATACATGATAAAAAAAATAAAGTTCTTCCCATCGCCTCTAACTGATTTTTGTCTTGAAAGCTTTTAAAAACACTTATACTCTTATCAATATTATTATGCATCATACATCTTAAAAATGTTTTCCTTGGTCAAAAATTCCGTGGATAATTTGGGAAAAATAACCATGACTATTTGATTAAAATTATCGAGCAACCAATAGGCTTTTGACAAGACGTAAATAATAAAGGCCGTGTAAAAAGGAAAAATAGATAAGCTTTTTTTCTCTCAAGGTTGGCTTAATTGTGTTTTGATTTGGAATTAAATAATAATTTAAAAAATATACTACATTTCGTACCTTCATAAACAAAAAAAGTTTTTTTACTAAAAAGATAAATACCTTTTTTTCAAATGTCACAAATATAAACCCACTTATTAAATCAAAACAAAAAAACCCTCTAATTATTTATATGTAATCAAAAAACCTTTTTTCCATTATTGTACATATATCATCTCATCACAGTTTTCTAGAAACGAATAAAATAAAAAAATTCAAGAAAAGAATAGTTTCAAGAAAAATTAAAGAAAATTTCGTTAAAACATGCTTTTTTTTTATTTAATTCACATAGAAGCTTCTTTATTTTTTGAGGTTATATTGATAAATAAAATTTACTTTAATTTTTAATTTATTTTTAGTGTTTTTAAAATTTTTTAAATTTTTCAATGGAGCTTTAAACATGTTGATTACTTTTTTTAATTACCTAATATATTTACTCCAGTTTCTTATCAATAAAGTTGTTTACCAAAAAAAGAGCTTACTTTTTTTTTTTTTTCATAGTCTTTGTTTAGTGTACAATTTTATTTTTTGAACTAAAAATAGTTTTTTTTGCAAGAATTATCTTAGTGAAATAAGAAATCGTATCAAAAAAATAAGTTTTATAAGTTCTTTAATAAATTCAAAAAAGCGTACATTACTCTTCAAATTTATTTTAAACTCTATCGATTATTTTTTCCACAAGCACGAAAGAAAAATAACTGATAAGAGATGGGAATTAAAACGAATTTTTTCTTCTTCATTAAGGCTCGTAAACATTTAATTACATTTTAAGGGTTGCTTCCAATCCATCTATTTAGTTTTTGTATTTCTGCTTAATTTTAGGAAATAAATTTAAGGGGAAATATTATTTAAGTTTAACATAAACGTTTCAAAAGTTTTATAGGTGTTATTATTTTATAGATTTTAATGTCGAAATCTGCCGCATACAAAAGCCGATTTTTTAATTATTTTTTAAATTATTCTATAAAATTTTAATGTTTCGCTATCTATTTTTAAAAATACTTAAGTTTCATCATTTATTTTTTAGAGGTATGATGAAACCTTTTTTATTTGTTCTTTTATGCCTCGTTTGCATAATTTTGTGCAACACTGTAAAAAGAATTCCTATACAAAGTGTGAGTCATACGCTTCATAACGATTTCATAATAATTCTAAATATAATTTATTATACATATATTTTTTAGTCATCCAAGTCACTTTGCGATTTATTTCCAACCGATTATCCGTTGGAATTTTCCTTCGAATGTGGCCATGTTAAGATGGGTGTATTTTTAAATAACTTAAATTCCACAATTGTAAGTTTTAAAAAAATAGTTATTTTTTTAAAGAAATATTTTATTTTTATTTTTTAAGGTTAAACCTCAACATTTTTGTGCTCCACAACCCTATATGTCCTTGTATCTTATTGATAACAACAAAAATTTAATTTTATGCAAACTTGGAAATTTCACTGAACCTATTCAATTATTTTGTGAAATAGTTTCATCCAAGATTAAGAAAACTGTATGTGATGGACTTTATAAATATGATGAAATAAAAATTTCATTTCCGTCAAATAATGTTAGATCATCAAAAAATTCAAAATCTCCACATCCAAATCAAATCGTGAACGTTAATGAAAAATGCCAAACGAATAATAACAACAACAACACTTATTATTCAATTGATTTTAATGGAATTTATGAAATAGCCCCAAAAATAATTTTTCAAGCCATGGTTTATGCTTCACTTCTTTTATTGTTACTTCATATTGTCAAAATAGTTATTCATCTTTTGGACCGTCCAATTATGAAAAATGTTTTGGGTAAAATCCCTTTAATCAAAAATTTATATGTTGCTGCGCCAAATGATGATGAAGAAGATACAAATAAGGATGGGACTAATGTGACTCAAACATAAATCAAAATATCGTTTTTATTTTTTTGCAACTACCTCAAAATAAACACACATTTTTAAAAAATGCTTGGTTCATTCGTCAAATTTTTTTCTTATAATCTTTTTATTATGCAAATTAAATGTGTCAATTGTAAAATATTTTAATCTTTGTACTTTTTTATTATACTTTCTTTTCAAATCTATTTTTATTAATATTTAAATGAATTAGTACTTCGTTAAAATCAAAGCATGCAATACAACACAAATACTCAGAATTTATATAAACAACTTAAAAAAATATAAGACACTACGAACAAAAATTAATTTGTACTTACAAAATATTTTTAAAATAAATTTGAGGTAAACTTAATAAAAAGAATTTAAAAGTTTTTCGTCAAAGCAACATTTACATATCATTGATGAAGCGTCGCATCTTTAGCTTATTTAAGTTTTTATAACTTAATTTTTTAAATCTTTTTATTTTAGTTGTTAATCTTCTTTATTCTGGTGATGAAAAACCTGCAACAAATTTTTTTCTCAACAAAAGTTAAAAATAATATAATTTTAACCAACTTGTAAATTTTCTATATAAATCACCCATCGATGGCCTACATTGTGGATCGAGGTCAAAGCATTCCCATAATACATATCTCCAAATTTTCAATGGCATCAACTTTGGCATAGGTAAATTTCTCCCTTTTTCATAATTTTCAAGAATTTGTTTTGGACTTTGAAAATCTTTTGGAATTATTTCGCCTTTTGAAAAAATTTGCCAGACAGTTATCGCAAAAGCCCAAACATCGCTTGATTTTGTTGCTCTTGGCTGGAATTCAGAATTTGCCTGAGCTTTTAGCAATTCGTAAGCAGTGTGAGTTAGAGTTCCCTAAAAAGGAATTTTATAAGACGTAGCAAAATGTACATATACTTTAAATTTTTACATTTCAAAATTCTGAGAAAGCTATGGACAAACAAAAGACTAAGAAAAAGTAAAAAAAGCGCGTTTATTAGATTTTTTTAAATAAAAATATAAAATCCTTCAAAAGTTTTAACTCTAACACAAAACTTTAATTTTCCATTTCGAATATAAGAACGGGAGGAAGGAAGGCTTTGTCATGAAGTTAGGAATAAATAATTTTTATTTTAAGACATACCACATATCGAGCATCATGATCATGGTTAATATCCACAGCGCATCCAAAATCAGCAATTTCTACAAGTTTCCCTTCATCATCTTTTATTAAAATATTATCTATTTTTAAATCACAATGTAATATATCCATTTTATGCAAATAATTCATGGCATTTGTTATTTGAATACAATAAATTGAAAGTATTTGAGGGCAAATCCTTTCTGTTTCACCATAATCAATGAGATATTCTTTAAAATTGAATTTTCGTAATGGCAAAAAAAGAATATTCTCCAAACCAAAATGTACTCCAATAGCTTGTAAAATATTTAGATGTGAAATTTTATCATAAATTTGTAATTCTTTATGGATACTCTAAAAACATTTTTTTAGTAATGTTTGACATTATAAAGTTTTATTGTATTTTCTTGCCGTTAATGCAAATTTTTTCGTGATTTGAAGTCGAGCCAATTAAAAAATATTTAAAAAAATACTCAATTTTTCTTTGTTGAAAAAAACGTTTCTTAAAGCTTTGTGCCTCATAAAATGATAAGATAAAATAGGCTTTCACATTAAAAAAAGTAAACACTTTTTATTTTTTTATGCTGACAAATTTCTTTGTTGAAAACTTTTTTATAACAAAGAAATTTTTTTTAATAAATTAACTTACTTTTCTACCATCTTTTGAGGAGGCAACTTTCATTGCCACATCTTCATCATTTAATTTTGCCTAGAATATATGTATTAGTTAAAAAAATAACAAAAAAGGAAAAAATTTTTACTTCATATACTTTTGAAAAATTTCCATGACTTATTTTTTCTCCTTGAATAAATTCATCTGCATTAATAGTTCTTAAATTGTTATAAGCATTTTGTGGTTTCTGAAAAACTAATTATGTTTTATTAAAATTAGGGAATTCTTAAATGGTAGTCTAAAGCAGATTTAAAAATTTGATGTGGCATTTACAGAAAATTTTGGCAAAAGTTTTTAGAAGCCTTTTGGTTTAAGAAATTCAATAATAAGATTTAGCCTTCAAAACACATTTTTTTTTAATTTTGTTCTTGTACTTGGTGAAACAGCAAAAATACAAAAATGGAAAACTAGAAAAAAATCGGCTACGGTAAAGTAAACTAGATCTGATTTTTTGCTTTTACATTATTATTTATTCGTTATACAACTCTAATTTAAAAAATAAAAAACAATATTCCTTCGTAATTTTTTAATAAAACAATTAATAATAATTATAGATTTAACAAATTATGGGTTTTTTAAAATCAAAATATTGTAATTAAAATCATACAGAAATATCTTCTTTTTTAAGACGATTAGATGCTAACATCGGTTGTTTTTCGAATATCTTTGGTTCCTCGTCTTTTTCAATAAGCTTGATAAAGTTCATCTCAACGTCGAAAGCATTTGAATTGGGTTGTTGTAATTTTTTCAAAAATCTTTTAATATATTTATAAGCGACCAAAACAAATAATGCATTAAAAATAAGAAATATTAAAAGCACCAAACCAATAAAGGAATAATCCCCATTATGTATAGAATCATTGGTCTTTGTAGAATTTGTTGAAAGTGATGGAACTGCATTTAATAAAGGACAATATGAATATTTTTTAAAGCGAATTTCCATGTGAGTGGTTTCACATTTATCCATACATTGAAATTCTTCATCATAAAATGAATTCGATACTTGATAATGATTTGGCTTACAGCTTTTGCATGAAAATATATCACCACATAGCCGGCATGTATCGCATAATGAATGGCATTTATTATTTCCTTTTAATCCTATACATTCAGAACTGGCTTCCACCATATTGGATATTAAAAAGTTGATATCAAAAAATATGACAAAGATGCATATTTTTAGCAACATTATTCCAATCAATATATAAGATAAATGAGATTCGAACTTATTCAAATTTTAGATTTTTTCCCCTATGCAAGTTTGAGGCGGAAAAGGGCTGTCAGTGAAGTTTATGAGGGAGACACACATATTTTTTTTGATATCAGTCATTTTTATCAATTTTTTAGGCAAACTTTTCCTTAAATTTTTTGTGTTTTTCTCCTTTAAATTTCTCGAGAAAGGAGGAGTTCATGAAAATTTCTGTTATCAGTTATATGTACGCTCATCAAAGATGCTGCTTTTATTTTTTCCACTATAGAAAAGGAGTACTAGCTGTTGTTTTGGCAACTGCTGTTAACACCACTGATAAGAACAGTTAAATGGAGTTCTTTCACGATTTTAATGAATCATAGAACAACCTCAAAAATGAAAGAAGATTGGAAAAACCCTATATTTAATAATTGCCAGAAACATTTCCATTTTTTTATATTTCCGTAGAATAAATGATAAAGCATAATTAATATAAGCAAAAGCAAAAAAAATTTAATAAAAGAAAAATGATGTGACAAATTAAAAAATAATAAACACATTTATATGCCGTTAATTGTTAAAGTAAATGAAAATGTTGAAAAAAAATTTGTTAATTCAAACTCAATTTTTTTTAGCTTTTTGAGTAAAAATAAAATGAATTTTTAAAAAATTCCAATTATCGTAATTTCCATTTATTTATAGATTTACCATAGAAAAATGTAAAACGTAATAGAATATTTAAAAAAAAAAACGTGTAAAATTGTGACATTTTCCCAACAAATTAAATAACAAGTTAATCGTTTATTTTATGAAACAAATTCAAACAATATTTTTAAACCTTTTTTAATTTTTATTATTAATGCTGGAATAGCTCAAGATATTTTATGGTACAATATTGCTGAAATAAAACAAAACTATAAAAGAATTTGTATTACAAAAAAGAACTTTGGTTACATTTATTAATGAACTACGATGGAATAAATATTTAGTTTTTAATCAAAGAATATACCATACTTTGAACAACGCATCCTTTCTTTAAATTTTTATTGTTTGCTTAATCGTTAATCCATCTCCATCCTTGCCATGCAAATCTCTTGTTTTCGTAGAAACAAAAAGTGAAATAAAATAAAATAAAAATTGAAAAATGACAAAAATTCGTTGACGTAATTAAATATAAAAAATTGTTAGTAAATTTTATCACTAATGGCAAACGCGGCTTCCACAAATTAAAATCCCTTAAATGCGTAAAATGTTTTATTATATTTTTTTGAAGATGTAATGTATAATTTTTAGTTCTCTCTTATTTTATCAGAGCTAATAAGTTTAAACTTTTATCAAAAAAGCAAGCTTAAATCAATTATGATTTTTACTTTCTTTTGAAAATGTGATTTATAGATGGAAACTTGACTTTTTCTTAAAATTAAATTAATGCTTTATTAAACCACGACTACAAATCTTCGCAATTTGACTTACCGAGTGAAAGTTGCTTTCAAATTAAAAATATGAATTGACGCCATGAAGGTTATTTCGTTGTAAAGAAAACTGAGTACTTAATTATAGATTTTATATTTATTTATTTTTGTAAGTTATTTTTTGTTGTGAAGACGTGTCCGCGACAAAAATGTTTTGGAATATGAAATATTTAAATTTTGGAATTTCTCAACGTAAAAATCCTATATTTTCGAAACAAAATTTACTCTTTGACAATTTTTTTAAATAAAATATTAAAAAATAGAGTAAAAATACTTATTAATCTAAATAGTTTTTTCTAAACAAATTAAGATTCTACTGAAAAATGGAAAAAGGCAAATCTTTTTACCAAAAATTCTTTGTGGCTATGGAAAGAATACATGCCATTTTTCTCTGCTTTATGAGAATATAATATTATATTTTCAAATGTCTTTCCAAAATATGTCGGCATCGAAGCTTCGACCAGTCAATGTTGTACATCACAGTTTAAGAAACCCGTAGCATTTTTTGATTGAAGGATAAAGGAAAGATAAAATTAAAAAATCACCATGGTATGTTAACTTTTGTTATAAGGGCAATAGTACGAACCAAAATTCCTTCAAAAAATTCTCGAGATTGTATATTTTTTAAGACGCTTAAAAACGCTGTCAAAACAGTTTGTTTGTAAGCCTATTTTTTTCTAAACTTATTTTGGCACTTCTTCGGTATAAGCACCCCGGGTTCTGGTTCTTTAAGAATCCTTTTGGGTTCTGGATCTTTAAGAATCTTTTAGATCCAGATCCTATAAATAATATTAAAGATCCAGAACCCATTCTAAAAGATCCAGATCCCAAAAAGGATCCGAATGATCCAGATCCTAAAAAGAATCTTAAAGATCCAGATCCTATAAATAATATTAAAGATCCAGAACCCATTCTAAAAGATCCAGATCCCAAAAAGGATCCTAATGATCCAGATCCTTTAAAGTTAAGATCCAGATCCTTTAAGTAAAGATCCATAAACTAAAAAGGATCCTAAAGATCCAGATCCCAGAAGGATTCTTTAAGATCCAGATCCTATAAAAGATTCTTAAAGATCCAGATCCTATAAATAATGTAAAAGATCCAGAACCCAAAAGGATTCTTAAAGAACCAGAACCCGGGGTGCTTATACCGAAGAAGTACCCTTATTTTATTTGATTTCTTTTTTACAAAAATAAAAATAAAAATGCTTTAAAAAATAGATTTTATTTTTATTACAAAAAACTGTCCAGCAACAACATTTTAAGAAAAGCCTTTTTTTGTGCAACTTAAAATCAAACATAATTTCTAATTTCTGGTTTATTTTATCCGTATTTTCTTTTCTTTATGCAAGTTTTTAAAATCAAAATAATTAATCAGCTTATCATTTCGATTATTGATTCCATGAAAAAAAACATGAATCATACAAACGTTTTTTTTGTTTTTTTTTTCATACACTACTTCTTATACTTGTCGTCTCTTTCTCTCTCTTTTTTTAACTTACTTTTTTTTCCAAGAAAACCTTATCATTTAAACTTCCACTATCAATCGCTTATTCAAAGTTTATTTTGTCTTATTTAATACGCTAACGCGCTTTAAAGCATACATGTATGTTTGTCGAAAACAAGTGAAATCAGACCATTTTTTTCCCTCAACGATACTCCAATTTTTTCCTCCCACAAACATTTTATATTTTTTCCATTAATTTAAAAATACCGTTAGAATAATTTTTTTTACTCAAAGTACTTTTTTTATTACATATTATCCAAATTTGAAGAGTGCATGTTTGCGAAAGTTGTGAATATTTCGGTTGACTATCTTTTGTTGGTATTTCTTTAAACAAGATCCCTTTTTTTCTTGGATGAATATTCTTATATTAAAGCTATGAAAAAATGAATAGTTTAATATTTACAATATTAAAGCACGATATCCTTTTTTTACGAAAGATCCTTTATTTTATCTTTTTATTGAAACGCCTGTTTTCATAAATTTTTCATTCTGCCAACCTTATTATTTGGTAGCCAGTTATGACGCATCAAAAATCATATTTTTGATATTTCTTCATTGAGGACAACCACTTTTTAAAATATAAAACGAGAGTGTCGCGGGTCATGAGACGTATTTTTCTTTGTAGAGATAAGAAAACAAGTACATAAATATTTTAATGTTGCATTAGACGAATGTAGCAGCTGAATACTTCACAAAAAAGTTGATGCATTTTTTCGTGTTAAACGTAAAAAAATAAGGCTCTTTGTTTCCCTTAAAAACAAAATATAAAAATTTTCAGCTTTTAAAATCTTTCTTTTTTTGTTTTTTTTTCGTAGAATTTGTTTGGATGAGAAAAGTTTGTCCTCAAACTATAACTTCAATTTTAAATTATTATGTAATTTATTAATTCGGTTACTTTTTTGCTTTTTTGTAACATTTTGAAATCATCAATTCTTTTATTGGTTTTTAAAATGGCCGATGATCTCTTTATTTGTTTAAGCTAAAATTCCCTGCTTCTTGCTTTTTTTCTTCTTATCTTTACACATTTCCGTTATCGATAGAGCAGCGGCCGAGCATGTGAGGGTGGAAAACTTTGACGTGGCTCTTTTCTTCAAAAAAATTTTCTTTTTTTGATGGGCGACTTTATAACTTTTTCAAACAGTTTTTTTGCAACTTTTTTAACAAAAGAAATAAACAAATTCAATCAAACTTTTGTTGCCTTTCTGGTTACGTTTATTTATTTTTTTCACTTAGAATGAATGTATCCGAAATGCATAATTTTCTAATTTTGTTTAATAATTTTCCTTGGCATAATATTCTTTTCTTCGTTCAGCATAGATCATGTTAATCGAGTATGCGGTGCTAAAATAAAACAAGAAAATTTAGTCATGCCAATTCTACTTGTCACTACTGCCATTGGATTTCTATTCATAACCTATGCATTATGCTATACTGTCACAGGTGTAAGTTACTTATTTTTTTTTACTAAATCTTAATCAAAGATATTTTTTAGTCTTACCCTAAAGATTTAATTTGCCAAAATAAGCATGGCATTGAAATGGAAGTTATGGATGATGATCCACAGAATTACAACACTTATTTTTTTGGAGAATCTTATGTTGGTTCTATCAAGGATACTTTACCTCATATTGTGCGTTTTTTTTTATATAAATTTTAATAGTTTAATATTTTTCATTACAGAGATATCCGCAATTTGGTTACTTCTGCTTTTACTTAAGCGTTGGATTCCGTGTATGGGATAGCAATGATGTCACCGATGCTTTTGAATGTCATATTTCACACATCTCAAATTTTTCAAAACCTGTATGTTCTCCAGCAGTCAAGAAGAAAGGGGTTGCTTGTGATGCCCATCATAAAAAAGCTTACATACAAAAAGAAGAATTAGTACCATTGAACAATAATTGTGTTACGCTTACTCTCCCAAATTGGTTTTTAATTCCTTCCCTCTTGATGATAGTATCTTTTTGGGCTGCTGCGTTAATTTTCCTTGGTATTTGGTCAAGTAAAATTTGGAAGGAAAAGAAAATGTTAAATCGCGGGTATAATGTTGTTTATAATACTTATACAGATCACTTAGCTGTAAGGAATGTTAATTAAAAAAAATTTATATTATTATGTAAAAAATAAAAATTTAAAAAAATTTATTGTTATCATCAACATATAAAAGATTAATATAATTTTATCAAAATAAAAAATCAACAAAAACATTATAAAAGTTTTAAAAAACTGCGAATTTTGTGCCTATATTTTTAAGAAAGAATTAATTTGTAAGAAAATATTTTAACTTTTAACAGATGGAATTATAAAAATTCAAAGTATTACTGGACCATAATTGTGGATGTTCGTTTTTTTTATTACTTCATTTCTTTTCGTTTATCTTTTGTTTGTTTTTTGTTTTTCTCATTATTTTTAAGCGCCATACAATCTTTTTTAAAACGGTATAAATTTAATTTTTAAATAAAATAATTTTAAGGTAGAACTAAAAGTTCAAAGAAACATTTATCAATTTTTTGTAAATTAAAAAAAACTGCAATTATTTACGTGGGAAAAAGGCTATAATTATTAAAATAACCAAAGCTTAGTTTTTGTGTCATTTCCGTTAAAGCTGCTTCATTTATTTTTAAATCTGACACATTCTTTTTATTTTTTGAACTCCAAATTTGTGTCAAATCAAAGTCTTGCTTTTTATTGCTCACTTTTAACAAAAATTAGTAATGTTTTACAATTCCAAATATTATTTATTACTCTCTTCACAAATCTCAAAATTTCGTGCATTTTATAATTTTTTTTGAAACTACAAAAAAAGCAAAAAAATTTATTTTAATCATTGTTTTTTTACCTTCGAGTTTGTCGTTTGCATTTCTTTCGAATTAATTATGGATGAAATAACTCGAATTTGGTTATATATTGCAAATTTGTTTGCTGCAACACGAGTCGTAAAAAAAATAAAAAAGGCAATAGAATTTTTCGCTTTTGCTTGTTTTCGTGCTAAAGCTTTTTTTTGGTTGATTGAAAAAGGTCGAAATTCAGCTATTTTTTTATGTTTAATATCTTTAAAAATCAGATTTTATTTATTTTTTTTATGAACGTCCATGGAAATATAGATTAGATCACGATAAACACTTTGGTAAAAGCAGAAAATTGATTCAACCGACTCCATCTCTCAAAAAGTGTACCGCAATTTTTAATTTAAAAAAACTTAAAACCTCATCTTGCGGTGCATTTATTGAGAGATGGAGTCGGCTGAATCAATTTTCTGCTTTTACCAAAGTGTTTATCGTGATCTAATCTATATTTCCATGGACGTTCATAAAAAAAGTAAATAAAATCTGATTTTTAAAGATATTAAACATAAAAAAATAGCTGAATTTCGACCTTTTTCAATCAACCAAAAAAAAAAGTTTTAGCACGAAAACAAGCAAAAGCGAAAAATTCTATTGCCGTTTTTTATTTTTTTTACGACTCGTGTGCAACCTCGGCAATTATAATATTTTTAATTCATTTACAAACTCGCCAGCATAATTTTAATAATATTTTACCCAAAAGTTTGAGGTAAATTTTTTTTTACTTTCAAAAACAGATTTTGAAAGCCAAATTAAAAAAATATAATATGCAAATTTTTAACAATTTTGCAGATTTCATTCACAACGAGAAAAAAAAATCCTTCGGGACATATTTTAAAAATCAAAATTATTTATTTTTTTTAGACTCTTTGTTCTCACAAATGCCTTGCCAGCAGCCATAATTACTTCTCTAGCTTCAATGATTTTTTCAATCCATTATCTTCTTTATTTTAATGAAACAACATTTATTTTTAAAGCAATAAGATTTTTAATTTCTGCAATGGCTCAACATGTTCGTGGAAGTTTATTAATTATGGTTATCGAAAGAATTATTTCAACTTTGTATCTTGAAAAATATGGAAAATATTTTTCAGGAAATATAAGTTTTATACTTTTAAGTTTAGTAACTTGTGGAACTACAATTCTTTATATGAGTGCCAGTATGATTTGTAAGTTTTTGTTTGCGTTTAAATTTTTCACTTCGAAACTCACAAAAAAAAAATTGTTTTTTTAGGGATTTTTTATCCTTCTTTGGAAATAATATATTTTTATTTTTATTATTTATGCTTATTTATGCATCTTATTGGTTTAATAGTAACAAAAATTTTACATTCAAGAAATAAAAAAATGTTTATTTTCTTAGCTTATCGGGTTTCTTTGACAAGAAGATATCAGGTAAGTAAAAAATTTTTATAAACTTTTTTCGAGAGTTTTTAAAAATTATTTTTTCTTTAAAACGCAAAAAATATTTTAGCGGTTAAATATTCTGATTTTGTTAAACAGAAAATATTTATTAAAGCTTTTTTATTTTTAGGTTTTGGAAAACATAAAAGTTCTGAACTTTCTTTGGCCAACTGTATTAATTTTTGCTATTATTGCGCCTTGGGGTCTCATAGCAGGCTTGACTCATATTTTAATGACTAAACAAGCTGCTCCATCGTGTCTTTTTCTCATCGTAAGCTTCTTTTTACTTTCTATCCAAGATACAAAAAATTTATGAATATTTTTAGACTTATAATTTTTCATTTTTCTTAATAATATTAAACAAAATGAGAGATCGACGCAAAACTGATGTAATTCTGGAAAATGATGATGGAGGTGAAGATTGGCAAATGACAACTTTGGTAATTAGTCCACTTGGAAATGCTTTACCGACTTCAGTAAATTCAGTTACATATTTTAATGATTTACAAAAGCAATGGAGTTAAAATATTCCTTATTTTTTTTTAAATTTAATTTTAGATAGATTATAAATTAATTTTTTTAAAAATATTGAACCTTTGTCACCAAAAAAAATATTCCACTTTACAATTTTGACTTGACGTCCGCGTCAAGACTACGATTTTCTTATTTCAGTTTTTTTTAAATTTGTTTTAACCGAGTTTCTTAAATCACTTTAAAATGGATTGTCTCCCATCAAAGTAAAGCATTATGGTAAATTTAAAATGTTGTTGTTAGAAAATAAAATCCATACAGAAAATAAGGACTTTTCATTTGCTTTCCAAAAAAATAATAAAAAAAAAGTTTATTAAAAAATTCAAAAAGATTGTTCCATTCAAAGAAGAAAAAGGCAATTTTCCCGAGAACAAAATAAGGCGGCTGTCAACTTTTTTTATTTTGTCCTTGACTCATTTATTTTATTGATTTACAAACACCGAACATCGAACACAGCAAAAGACAAAAAAAGATTTTTGGGTTTTTTCGTTAAAAATTAAAAATGTGCGTTCATAGAATTATAAATTTTAGATTTATTGTTTTTATGGATTTTATAAGACAAAGTTATTAAAAATATTTATTTAAACAAAATTCATTTTTAAAATTAATCAAATAAATTCGATTAAATGAAACTCTTTTTCTAGTTTCAACATTCAAAAATAAATATGGACCATTTGTGACGGATTTATAAAAATCATTGAAAATATTTAAATTCCTTTTTTCGTTGAAAGGATTATGATATTCCACATTTATTTGACAAATAATTGGATAATTTTGGGGATTTTCTGGAAATAAAATATTTTAAAATTTTTTATAAATACATAATTCGAAAAAAATTATGAAACGATTTTTTTTACAAAAATGGAAAAAATACAAAAAAATTTAAGACTTTTGGAAAAATTAGAGAAAGTGATTTAACCGGAAACTTACCAATGAGATCCTTCATTAAATCAAATTCATCGCCTTCAATATCAATAAATAAATAATCTATGAAAGTGTAATGTTTGGCCATTAAATCTTGAAATGAATAATGTGGCAATATTCTATTTACATATTTACTTCGACCAGCTAAAAAATTAAATAAATAAAAACTAAAGATTGTCAAAATTATTTTCCATAAAAAGCGAAAATATAATATTTTGTTTCGAATGGAAAAAAACATAAGTTTGTCTTGAGCAGAAAAAGAATTTAAATTTGTCTTTAAACAAAATTGTAAGAAAAAACATTTGTTGGAAAAACTCACTCAACACTGTAGCTTTATAAGTTCCATTTTTAGCTCCAACTAAACCTTGAATAAATTTTCCATTTACTGTATCTTTATAAAGTTGACCACTTTCTTCAGCATCTGGATCAACACCAAAGAAATTACAATGACCTAATTTGTGAAGCAATTGTTTTTCAGCTACCACATCTTTTCCAATTCCCAAAGTAACAGTTTCGCAAGGAGAATTTAATAAAATTTTGGGAAAAATAATATATTTAAATTCATCCAGATTTCGAAGCTTTTGAATTGGTAATGAATCGAATAAATCACCGGAGCAGTCCTAAAAAATAAGAAATGGGTTTGTAGAAAATTTTTAAAAAAAATTTAAAACTGAGACAATAAATTTTTTAATTTTAAAAAAAATTTGATCAAAAATTTAAAAAGTCTTAAAATTTTTGGCGCCAATTTCGTTTTTTTTATAAAAATTTAAATAAAATCTCCCATTTCGTGGTAAGAATGTTATTAAAAAAGGTTAAAGATTTTAGCTTTGGAAGAACATATTCTAAAACTTTACCTTTACAGTTTCATCCAATCTTTGCCATTCAAAAGCAAAATTTTCTTCATTAATATTTTTAAATTTTTCTATTAAGCATTGTTGACTTTTTTGAAATGATGGTGAACCACCATCCCAAAATTTCAGTGAACCATTAAATAAAATATTTCGATTTTGTGAAAATAAAAAATAACAATAAAATATAAAAATAACCGAAACCAATAATAATTTTCCGCGAAAAGCTATTTTAGAATTTATTCCTTTTTTTAAATAGTTCAGCATTTTTTCATTCAAATTTTATTTATTTATCACAAAAAAAGGTAGGAAAGAAAAAAATTATACATAGAAGTTTTTAAATCGATTCGATTGATGCGAATTTTTCTTTCCTGAAAAAGGGATAAAAAAGAAAGAAAGTAAGGTGTTCTCCATTTGAAAAACAAACACTGCAAAAGAAAAAGAAGAAAAAAAAATTCGGTCATAAAATTTTCTTTAATTCTTTTTTTATTGTTGATAAAGGTTAAACACAGAAAAAAGAAGATAAATTTTTTTGGGAGTTTATTCGATTTTATTTATAATTAAAACGAATTTTCTTTTATTTCTTACCTACCTTCTCTTTTTATAAATCTTTTTTGTTTGTGTTGAAAATAATCATGGTGAGAAGAAATTATTAAAGGATTCAAAAAACATTTGATTATAAAATTTAAAAGAAATGTTTTTATGAGGTCGAAAAACGAAAGATGCAAAAATGAAAATTTTAGATTTTTTTCCATAACCTTAAATTCATGGTGGGTACGTATTTTTGCTTTGATCTTTTTTGGTGGTTGTTTTGGTTAAAAGGGTTTCTTTTTCTTTCTCAAAAACTGTTTATTTTGTTTTTTTTCTCTATGAAATTAATTTTAAAATTGTTGTTTATGTTATTCAGCAACAATGACACCATTATTAATTTATAAGTTCAAAAAAAAACCCATTTTATTTTGTTACAAAAAAATATATAAAAAAACGGTAATAAAATATTCAAACAAAAAAAAAGGAAAAGAAAAAAGAAATATTAAACTTTGCTTTTAAACATCACAAAAAAAGAAGAAGAAGATTTGTTTCGTTTTAATTGAGCTATAGAAATTTGACCGCGGCATAAAAAACTGATGTTTGAACATTCATAGTTGTAACAAAAAAAAAAATTAAGACACTTTTTGTTAACGAAAGATGGTTTGCTAGCTCTTTATTTTTTTATTTTATATAAAAATGGCGATTTATGTATTCCTTTTGGAATTCAACATAAATTATAAAAAATTAGTACAAAAAAGCAAGAAAAAAATTACAAAATACATATTCAAATTAAAAAAAGCTTTCAAGAAATTAAATTTATCGCATACTTGGTCTAAGAAACACAAGTAAAATTAGGTCAATCCTCATCATCTGCCTTGGCCGGTAATTAATTGAAAATAAGATCATCGATTATTGGATAAATTTGAGGCAAGATCAAACAAAAAAGCAGAAACACGTACAACCCAAATTTTCTTGGAAAAAAAGATACTTTGAAAGGCAAAGAAAAGGTTTTCAAACATATCAAACTTGACAATTGAAAGCTTTTAGTAGTTATAAGTATAGTAACATTATTTAAAATAAAAGTTGTTAAAGCATTCTAAAAGTTTAAAAAAATGCTTTTTTGTAATTTTAATCAAACCAAAAAAAACTACAGTATTCGCAATCAAATTCATCCATGCACGTGAATTTTGGCTTCATGCGTTTCGCTGACATTTTGCTCTTGTTTTTGATTTTTTTCAAACAAACTCTTTTCTTCGTTCTTCGTTGCATCATTTTTTACAGGATTTTTATTTATTAGAATAACTTCCTAAAGTTCATTCAATAACATTGTTATTTCGACATTTGTAAATATCTGTCATCTTCAAATAAGATGCCACATGAAATTGTATGGTAAGTCATTTCATCTCTCTAAGTTACACTCAAACTTTTTTATTTATTTTTTAGGGTAGAAAAAATTCTTAATCCTCGCTCTGCTGTATTGAACCATAATGAAGCTTTGACAATCTTAAAGAACACGAAAGATTGGATCAACAGTCCAAGGTTGAAGGCACCAACGAACAAGAATATCCATGGCACTTCAAATCCATCAATTGCTGCTCAAAAAGAAGAATATATTCAACTTCGAAAAATGTTCATGCAGAAAGATGAACTGAAACCTATTAGTGAAATGAAAGCTGAGCTCGAAGCTATGGTAAAATCAAAGGAAATGTTTAAGAAAGCTATCGCCGAAAACAAGATAACTCCTGATGGATTACCAAGATTGAAGCCATCATTGATTTTACAAAAAGAACTTGCAAAGAATAAGAAAAACAAAGCTCGAAAAATTGCTGATCGCTTAGCATCAATTGGTAAAGCTGCGATAAACAAAAACGCTTTACAAGTTGGTTTTTTTAATTAGACTTGATTGACTTAACTAATGTATGTATGTATATTTTAGCAAGCACTCAATGATAGCGACGATGAAAATGCTGAAGTTATGGAGGTCGATGGTCTTAAAGAAGTCAAAGATGAAGTTGATTATGGTCACGAAGTTACCAAGAAGCGGCGACGTATTCATGAGTCAGACGATGAAGAAAAGGAAGTAAAAATCAAAGAGGAAAACAAGGATATGCTTGATTTGAAGCTACCATTTAAAGTGATTTCCATTCAACATAATTTTCTGTTTTCATACATTTTACTTTTCAGATACCATATGAACCAAGTGAATCAACTTTACGGCTTGCTGATAATTGCCATGAATTCAAAGCTAGTTTTTCAAATTATATTCAACGCATCGACGACGATTCACCTTTAACTGTAACCTTTGAAGCTGATGGTAGTCAAACGAACGTAATAGCTGCAGCGACTGACGTCAAAAAAGATATCGATGATTCTCATGTTCCAACCAATGTTATGTTTACTAATAAAGCTGTTAGTGGTTCATTCAATCCTCCTGTTTTTGCCAATGATAACTATGAAGAAGGTCTACGAGAGCATTGGTTTGGTAACTCATATGGGCATCTTGGTTCAACAGCTTTAGATGAAAAGCTTCAATTTCGACTACCTGATGTAAGAAGATCTGGTAAAATTCCTTATGATGAACTTGTCAAGGATGAAAACTTTTGTAAGCAATTGTTGGAAGCTGCAGAAGTTGAATATAATGTTTCCTCCATGCTTGGTATCGATGTTGAAGAAGACGATGAAGATGGAGAAGCTGCTTTACCGAAACTTCAAACTTTGAATTCTTTGTTTACCGCTGATGATATGAACATTTTACAATACAAAGCTGATATGGGAAGTTTGAATGCAAGCCGAGTTCGTGAACATCAACGAGTCCAACATCCAGTAGTCAAAGTTCGTCCACATTTCAAAGCCGAGCAATCTTTTGGTGGTTCTATAGCATTCGTTTCAAAGCATCATGTATCATTCACAAATGTTCTTAAAAGAAGATCAAAATCATCTGGCGTCAAACATGTCAAATCAGAAGCTGAAAACAAAGCATGTATCCCACATAATACTGTGATCCACGAAGCTCTCAAATATTTGGATAAAAGCAAAACAGCTCATCGATATCAAACAGAAATCAAAGAAGCCTATAAGAAGTTGAGTAAATATCCTTTGACATTTTTGGAGAAATCAAACTTAATCCACACTCATCCGAAAGATCTACCTGGAATGTTATGTATGTTGGATGATTTGGGCTTGCGTTTCAACAAAGATGCTTTAGAAAAGTTTGAACGTGATTGTGCTTCAATTTTTCCACCAAAACGTTACAGAACTCGAAGAATGACAAGTTCAAGTGATGCCGGTTAAATATTATATGTTTTTATTATCTTTTTTTGTTGTGTTTGATATGTATGAATTTTATGTATTTGTTTTTGTTTGTTTAATAAATGTTTATTGTAATTTTTCTTTGTGTTTCTTTTATTTGAGATGACTCTTTATGTTATTAGGCGGATATGGAAGATGTTGATTTACATACATTCAAAATAAACTTGGAAAGATTTTTGCTTTGAAAACTGTCGTATGAAAGTACTTTTTCTTGTTAGATATTCTCATAGCTTGTGCATGATTTACAAACAGTTTATGCAGGTATGATTGCAACATTTTATTCAGTGTATTCCAAATCAATTAGTAAATATGTGGAAAACAAAATGGATTGTAAGCTACAGCCAAGGCTACAAGTTTACTTTTCATTGTACATGATAAAGTCATAGTCCAAAAAATGAAACAATTCAAAACTTTATAAAAACTCTAACAATACAAAAAGGCATGATTACGATAGCAAAAAGCCTATGTAACAAAAATGAATAAACACAGAAACTAACAACAATGAAAAAAAATTTACAAGTGAAAACAACAAAGAGAGAAGAAAGATTATGATGTTTCAGTGATGATACAGAAAGCATCGGTAAAAACTTTGAAAGCGAAATCTTTATCAAGAAGACCAATATCAGCTACAGGAGTTGTTCCATTTTTGAGTGGTTTAAATAAAAGTTTGAAACATGCTTCTTCAAGTTTGACTGCATTTGAACGGATGGAACAATTTGCGAGAAGACAAACATTTGAAACGGAAACATCGAGAATCAAAGAAGCTTCGATACGAGTCTGAAAATGAAATTCATAAGGTAATAAAGTTAGTGTACTTAGTAAAACTCACTTTTAGATCACTCATTTCATATTTGTCAAAAAATTCTATGAGACCCATTTTATCTTTCAAATCCAAAACAGCTGAAGTTTCACCAAGATAGCAAAATTGAACAGCTGTTTCTACCACTTTAACAGCGAAATCTTTGATATCCATGGATTCTTTCTTACCAGATTGGAACATTGCTTTAAAATAAGGTGATTGAACAGCGAGAATACACTTATGCGCCTAAAAAGAGAAATATGAATATGAAGGGATAGTTTTAAAAGATTTACCTTAACACAGCTTCCATTGACATTGATTGTAACGTCTTTATCATCATCGTCCATCCATAATTTATGACCAAGACCAGTATCAAATTTAATTACATTTTCAATTCTTGCAGGTTGTTTTTCTCGTTGAAAATATAAAAGTCCTTCACATTTGAAAGTAAATTTTCCATTAACAATAAATTTCTTTTGAGAATTAAAAAGATCAGCAGTTTTACACATTTCAAATCCACATAATCCATAATCTCTTTTTTCATTTCTTGTATAATGAGCTGATTCAACAGTATAATTAACATCAATTTTGAATTTTTCTTTTTTGTCCTTTGATACATTTAAGTAAATGCATACATAATCACGCCAACCAAGAAAAATTTGAAGAAAATATTTGACACCAGAAATATTTGAAGCATTGAAATGTTCTGTTTCAACATCTTTATATTTTGTGTCTTTCAAAGCTAACAATTTTTCTTCCGAAATAGTCCATTTGATTGAAATCGGACATTCAAGATTCTAAAAAACAATTACCATAACTTAGTTTAAATGTAAAAAAGACTTACAAAAATTGAAGAAGTTGTGGCAGGAGAATCCATAACAATTGTTAACGTTTGCGAAAGTTGCTGAAAAAAAGAAGGAATAAGTAAATATAAAAACAAATTTAAAACAATGAAAGAGAACTCGAAATGAACACGACAAAAATGATTCTTTGAAAAGAAAATCTGATGAGAAGAAGCAGCAGAAAAAACAAAAACAAACAAAAAAACGACAAAAGCGTAAAATGATAATAGAAAAGTGGAAGATGGCATTGAAAGAGGAACAAAAATGGCGCCTTCTTCCATTAGTTTTTTTTCGCGCCAAATTTGCTCCTTTTTTCCTTTTGATAAAAATTTACGCATTTTTTAAAGTTTTGAATGATACTAAAATAGAAAAAGTTGATTTTTTTGTTATCCGTCTTTCTTCCATCTTATTAGAAATTAATGTCAATAATACTAATGTTTGCTTGTTATTATAAATATAAAAGTAACTTTTACATAAATGATGAAAAAAAGGGAAACACAATTCATTATTATAATAATTTTTTTATTGGTTAACTTTTTTATTATTAAAATTAAAACTAAATTTATTAATTACATAATGAATATCTCGCCGACTGCTACTTTTTTAGATGTTATTATTAATGTTTGTGACTGTTTGATTTCTTTTTCAAATTAGATAGATGAATCTATTGGCTCCTGTTGGAAATCTAAAAAAATAAAAGAGTAATCATTTTCTAATAAAATATGTTGTTTATTTTTGAAATTTAATTTGATGGAAGTATTTATTTTAATCATAAAGCGAACCTAGAAATTTTCGATGAAGCTGATCCATACTTGGTCGACTCAGAGGTATTAAATCAAAACACTGTAAAATTATATAACGCCAAAGATAATCCGGCATAAGTGTTGGCTGGTTCAAGTGTTTTCCTTTTTCATAATTTTCTATTATATCTTTTGGACATTTAAAATCATTTGGAAGGTCTTCAGTTTTAGAATAAATTTCCCATGTTGTTACTGCATATGACCATACATCACTTGCATTTGAACATTTTCCATCTCTTTCGGGATTTACAAAAGCTTGCAAAACCTCATAAGAACAATGTGTTTTTGTCCCCTAAAAAAGTAAAGCTTTGAAACTTATGAAGGCAAGAATTCCGGAGCATTTTTTTGTACAAAATTGTTAGAAAGGTAGCATATTTTTTTTCTTTTTTTTGTTGGCTTTATAATGGTATTATAAAAAAGTTACTCTATATGACGGTGCAGGTTCAGTTGATAAATCAACAGCGCATCCAAAATCACTTATTTCAATATTTTTTCCATCATTTTCTTTAACTAATAAATTTTCAGCTTTCAAATCACAATGTAATATTTTTTTGCCATGCAAATATTTCATTCCATCAGCAACTTGAATACAATACCACGTTAATTGTTTAACTTCAATTTTATTCACAAATTTTTTTAAGAAATTTTTTAAGTTATACTTTCTTAATGGCATAAATAAAATATTACTTAAACCAAAGTGAACTCCTAAAGCTGGCAAAATATTTGGATGCGAAGTTTTATCAAATATTTTTAATTCGGTGTGAATGCACTATAAAAATATAATTTATGAAAATCATCGAGCTAAACAAAATTATACTTTTCGTCCTTTATGGGTGTTTGCAACTTTAACAGCTACTTCATTACCATCTAAAGTTCCCTAAAAACATAGAAAGTTAGAAAAAACATTTATCATTTTTATTTACTTTATAAACGTTCGAAAATGCTCCATTGCCTATAGGATTCGTGTAAGAAAAACGACTAAGATCAACGATATCAAGCTTTTGTAAATTAAAGCTATTGTTTGTTTTCTGAAAAATAAATTATTAATTTAATTCTTTTAATAATTTTTTTACTTGTGTATTTATTTTTATCACCAACGGATGGCACTCCCTGTTTTTGCAGTTATTTATTTTTAATTTCTTCTGAATTTGAATTTGTCGCTTTTTCCTATAAAAGTATTATATAATAATTGAATTCAACTTAAAAATATACCTGTTTATTAAAAGGGCTATTACAAAAAATATAGCGAGTAAAATTAATGCAGCGATTAAAACTATAGCGTTTGGTGTTGATAATAATTCCTTAGAAGTGGATAGGGATTTTTGAGCAGCTGGTACTGGTATTTTAGTTGTTTCTTGTGATTTATAAAAAACTCCAGTGAACGAATACCCTTTCGTAGAATATATGGTGCTCTGAGTAATATTTTTTACTGCTCGCGATTTCATTTTTAAAACTTTATTCGAAGGTTCATTTTCGTCAGGTTTACAATAATGATATGATTTTTCATATGCATAACGATTTTGAAGTTTACAATTTTTTACACATCGAAATTGAGTAGAAGTAAAATTTATAGAATATTTGAATTCGCCATCATGACAAGCTTTACACGCAGTTTCATCATTTTCTCTTTCGCAAATTTTACAAGTATCATGGCAATTAAACATTTAAAAAATCCATCACTTTCTTTAAAGAAATAAGAATTAAAGAGTGTTTATTATCATTTAAATGTTGTCAATATTATAGATGGAAAGTTATCAAAATGTTTAATGCGCCGCTCCGCGTACATCTTTTAGGATTTTAGCTTGTAATTTTTCGATAAAAAAACATATTGGTGGTACACATTAAACTTCTATAACGTTAGCTTTGCAATCATAAAAAAAGTAAGGACCTATTTATTTTTTTATTTCATGTGTAGTTTTATCAGTGGAAAATAGAAGAGTAAACATGTGGAAAACTATAGAAATAATATCATAAAAAAAGAAACGCAAAAAGGTTTGGTATAACTTAGCGCTTTACTTTGGGAAACTAAAGGATTCTTTATCATTTTATATTTTTTAAATGTGAATTAGAACATTTGTGGCGATTGTTTGGATATACATGTTGCTTTTGTTCAAAGCTATGGATTGTTTTTTTTTTGAAAAGTGTTTATAAATTATGATGCAAAAAAATGATTTTCTTGAAGGCAAAAGTAAAAAAGAAACTTCGAGATATCTTTTTTTTAGATTTTACTTTTTCTAACAGAATAGAATGTCTTACTGCTTGCCAAAACATTGATTTTTTTCTTTCTAAAATAATCACTGATAAGAGCTTCTTCTTGTTGCATTTTTTTTTCTTAGGGGTTTTTATTTATTTTTATTGCTGCCATCATGCATAATATTTATTTCCTAATTATTATTTTAATAAAAATATTTCTAGGGTTAAATAATGCTAATATTATTGGAGTAAGGTGATTTTTCAAATTAAAGATAATTGTTTTATCATTTTAGTCGGATGATAATATGCAACTTTCATCAACAAATAATACGCATTTGCTTTTGTTGGTAACTGAAATTTTAAATCTTCTTGATTTTCCTGTATGTTTAAAAAAAAAAGAAATAACAATTTATTATGTTAAAGTTTTTTTAGGAAATAGGCAGCCAAAATTATGAGAAATGTTCAAGTACAGCACTATGCAAAATTTTGGCGACAATTGATGTAGATTGTACTAGAAAAAATAGTGAAAAAATTGAAAGAAAGAAATGCACTTTCAAACGAAAATTTGGTGGTAAAACAAATTCGCTTCACCATTCATGCGTACATGTACCTCTCTATCCACATTGTTTTGCTGAGGAGGTAGTCGAATCAATGAACGAAACAATAGAAACGGTAAAAAAATTTGGTTTTGATCAGCAAAAAAACTATAAATATTTATCTTTGTAGACGTCGGCAACCTTTACTACCTCAAAACAGTTTGGGCAAACAACAGATAATGAATGTAATTGCATCCCTGTAAAAGATGTTGATAAAAGAATGGAAGTTCTTTTTGGAATTTTAATCTTTGCAATTGGAATTATTATTGGTGGTGGCATTATTTATTTCTTTTTGACGACATCAAAATACTCTCCTCTAGTCCAAAAAGAAATCAAACCTACATCATCACCTTCGACTCAAATGAATGATCCACCACAAACTAAAAATGAAAATAAAACTGGTACAGAAAGGGGCGCAAATGGTTCAACCAAAATTGAGTATATTCCTACTCCGGCTTCTTCTTCAATAATTAAAGAATCAGTTGTTTAAAAAATGATAATTTTCTTTTCAATAAAAAAAAAGTTGTTGCTTTTTGTATTGAAACAATTTGATTAAAATTCAGGAAAGACTAATGCCATCTATTAATTATACAATTTTGTTAAATATTGTGAAAAAGAATTTTGGAATGAATATTTTTATTACATATGGAAACTTGGGCAAAGCAAGCGCAAGCGTCAAGTCAATCCTTGTCACATTTTTTTCATTATGTTGAAAATCATGATTATTTTGGTTTCCTATTAAATGTTAAAAGATTAAAAAAAAGTTCAATGCTATTTTTTGGAATTACCTTAATTGTTTAGTGAGAATGTCTTTTCCAAAAGAATTAGTAGACACAGAGAAAGATTGCATGAAATGAACGATACTTCCGAGGTTACAAATTAGCTTTTCGAAGTCCAGTGTAAAATCCTTTGTAAATATTTTCTCAAAACATGAAACAATTCAATACTTTATAAAAAGAAGTAACAACACAAAAAGGGTATAATGATAACAACTAAAAATGCACACAAAAATGAAAACAACAAAGAAGTGGAAAATGACAACAAAATTTGTGGACTGCTTTGTTTCACAAAAACTTATATAAAACTTTTTCCTTCTTTTTTTGCTTTTTTGCTAGATGCACATGGACTTTAAATCAAAGACCGTCTTTTATTATTCAAAAAATTAAAACATTGGTCAACAAATAAATTGCAGCACTATGATAAAAAAAAGTTATATTTAAAAGCACCAAACTTCTTGCTTCATCGTAAAAAAAAGTTGTTGTTTTCCATATTTTTCTTTTTCCCTCCAAAAAAATAAAGTTAAAGATAAGAATATATTTTTTTGAAACTCCTCATTTGTGATTTTATTGTTTATTTTTATTTTTTCAAGAATGATTAACGCTTATTTCATTATTGTTACTTTGTTTATAACTTTTTGCCTTTCATATAGCAACAATGGTAACGACAATCATGAATTAATTGGAGTTTGTTTAAAAAATGTTTTTATTGAGACATTTTAAAATTATTTGTTGTTTACTTTTTAGTCCGATGACCATATGAAATTTATAAAATGGAGTGAAACCCATGTTTTATTATCGCTTCGAGATATTTTTAAACTTAATTCTTTTCCAGTTAGTTAAAACCCAGAAAAATCTTTTTAATTTCTGCCAATTTTTTTGAAGGGCCTAAATGATCAAAATTATGAAAAGCATGAAGCTAAAGCAATTTGTGAAATTACAGCTAAAGTTGAAATTGATGTAATTGAAAGTTATTTCAAAAAAGTTGAAAGAAAACAATGCACATATTCGAGAAAATATTGTAATAAAACAAATTTATTTAATTTTTCTTGCGTTAATGTTCCAATTAATGAAAATGGAGAATATTGCAATAATTATGATGCAACAACAATGGTAAGTAAATGGAATTTAAATAACAAAATTAGGTCCAATTCCTACAACGAAAAAATAATTTTCGTTTTGAGAGTAAAACTTTTGATTAAATTTTTTAAAATTTAGAGGGAATTTGAAAATGGTTCAAAAAATACTAAAAAAATTAAAGGCTTGGGATAAAATTAAATTTTTGCTTTGCTTTTAAAAATCTTATATCTTTTTATTCCTTTTTTGTGACCGTAGAAAAGCCTTTATTTAATTTTTAGATTCCAGAAGTGCCAAAAAGTTTACAAGAGACTCAACTTCCAAGTAATTTAAATATTTCCACAATTAAATGTTCCTCGTGTTTTAATACAATCAATAATTGCAACAATGAAAATGACTTTTCGAAATATTATTTTGCTTTTTTAATTTCATCTTTTATTGGTGGAATTGTTTTTGCTTTCTTTTGCATGGGCCTTGTTTATCTTGGAGTTAAAAAATTTAGAAAAAAATCACAAAATCGAAAGGATGCTCAATTAAGTGTTAGGAGACAAAAATATGATAGTAGCAGTGAAAAGAGAGCTCGAATCCCTACAGCCCCTGAAGATTATGAAATTGGAAGAAATCGATTAATTATTTCGGCGCCACCGTCGAGTTAGAAAGAAAAAATTTATTTTAATATATTTTTTAATCATTGTTTAAATATTTTATTGTGTATCGCTAAAGTTAAATAAATTTTACTTTATTTTAAATAAAATTGTTTAAATATAATTAAAATTTTCAATTCTTGTAATATGATTTTTTTATTGAGGATTTTTAAGAGGTAATTCGGTTTTCTTGTGGCCCAAAATGGAAAAGTTATACTTCAATGGATTTAACTGAGGTAGAATCGAGCGGTTTTGTTTGGAATGCTGAAAAAATATACTATAATTTTTTTTTCTCATTTTGGAATAATTTTAGTAATTACTCATCAAAAAAAAAAACTAAAATAACAAAAATAAATAAAGCTCACCCATAAAATTGTTATGAATTTCATTCATGGATGGTCGATTTTTTGGATTTAAATCAAAGCATCGCAAAATAACATATCGCCATAAATATTCAGGCATATCTGAAGGTTTATCTAAACGTTTTCCTTCTTCATAAAATTTTATTATATTTTTTCTTGAACATAATTCTTTTGGAATTAAATTAGATTTGGAATATATTTCCCATGTTGTTATTCCATATGACCAAATATCGCTTGCAAATGAACAATGTGATCCAATTTCAGGGTTTTCTGCCATTTGTAAAGTTTCATATGAACAATGACTTGTTGTTCCCTTAAAGCCATCATGGAATTAACAGTTAAAACTAATGCTATTTCATGCAAAAAAAGTAATTTAGACCTTAAAAAACTCACCTTGCATGGTGGAGGTGATTCATTCGATAAATCAACGGCACACCCAAAATCACTTATTTCAACATTTTCTCCTGTGCTATCTTTAACGAGAAGATTATCAATTTTTAAATCACAATGCAATATTTTTTTCTTATGTAAATAATTCATTCCATCTACAACTTGAATACAATACCAAGTTAATTGCACAACTTCAATCTTTTTATCTTTTTTTAATAAATGTTTAAAAAAATTTGTTAAATTATAATTTCTTAATGGCATAAATAAAATATTGTTTAAACCAAAATGCACTCCTAACGCGGGTAAAATATTTGGATGTGAAGTTTTATCAAATATTTTTAATTCTTGGTGTATACTCTAAAATTATAAAAAAATAATAACATTTTTATTAAAAAAATGGTGAAAATTTACTTTTCCACCTTGACAGCTAGCTACTTTTACAGCAACTCCTTTATCATCTAAAAGTCCCTAAAATAATAAATTTAAAAAAAATAAATTATTGTTGAAAATTATTTAAAAAAAAGTTTGCTTCTTTAGATTAATTTAATAAACACGAGGAGTTATTAATAATTACCTTATAAACTTGTGAAAATCCTCCACGACCAATTTGTTGATTGGTGAAATATGAAAATCGACTAAGATCAATAAGAGGTAGCTTTTGTAATTTAATATTATTTCGAGAGTCCTGAAAAAAAATATGACTAAAAATAATTTTTATCAGCTTCTCCTTACCGTATCACAAGTGTTCTTACTTTTTGATGAGAGAGGATGACGCTCAATATCTCTGTTAGGTATGTTTATAGCATTTAAATGTCGCATAATTTCGCGTTTTCTTCTAAAATTAAAAATATATTTATTTAAAATAATAATGGAAATCTTTTAAAAAATGAAACCTCTTTTTAACAATTAATATAAATATACTCAAAAATGTAAGTGTAATTATAAATGCGCATATAACAGACACATTTGGAGTTGATAAAAATATTTTGGGAGTTGAGGTTAATGGTTGATGAACGATTAAGATGGATGGTGGCAATCTTGATTTTACACGAGTTTTGAAAACCGACGTTGTTTTTTTGAACGTATCAATTTCTGAGCTTAAAGCTCGAAACTTTTTTGGATGAGCTGTTAATTTTTTATTAAATTTTTCAATTTGACAAAGCTTGAAAGTTATATAATCAAGGCGATTTTCTTTTTTACATTCAGGAATACATTGAAATTTCTCAGCTTTATGCAATTTAGCATTAGGCGTGGAAGGAGAATATCGAAACCATTTTTCACGACAATTTGTGCAAGCCATTGGATCATTTTTTTCTTTACAGCGGGATTCTTTACAAGTATCATGGCAGCCTTCCATTTAAAAAATATAACACAGCGGTGAAACCCTGATACTTAAAGAGAAAAAAGTGAAAAAATAGGAATCATAGTCAAAAATAAATTTAAAGATAGCGACATAAAAAATTTTATCATTTTCTTTTAACATGAAAAATTCTTTTTTGATGGTAAACAACAAGGTCTTTTTACTTGATGTAGATAAAAAACATAATATTGCAGTATTTGAGTTTTGTTTTTTTTTTAAATTTTTAAATCCCGCCATTCGTCGGAAGATTTCTATTATTCGCTCTTTAAAGCCTAAACTTAAAGAATTTTTAAATTAATAAGTCGAATAATTAAGAAAATTTAATTTATTAATGACTAAACTTTTTCCACATTTTCACCTGCTTCATCCAAATCATTTCTATGAAAAAATTTGGATATTTAGGAATGATGAGATTGCGATTTTCTTTAATGTTTTCAACAAAAATTATTTCAACATATCATCTTTCTTCATGGACTTTCAAGAGAAAAAAAAAATCAATCTTACCTAATAAAACACGATACACACGCACATGCCTCGATGAAAGCATTCTTTCACTCAATATTTTTACTGATAAAATTTTTTTAAACTCAATATTTATTTTTTTCATTCCTCTTTATTATTCTTAATTTTGCTCATGATGCATAAGGGTTTTTATTTCCTAATTATTTTGGTTTTTATAAACCTTTGTACGGGTTTAGAAGAAATTCATGGAGTAAGTTATAAAAATATGTAATTAGAAATTTTATAAAATTGTAATTTATTTTAGTCAGATAATTTGAAGAAAATGATTTTGCTTAATGACACGCATGTACAATTTTGGTCAAACATTACGATAGCTATTGAAAATATTCCAGTAAATTATTTTCTTAATTGTAATAATGGATTTTTTATTTTTTTACAATATTTTTAGGGATGCAACGATCCCGCAAATTATGAAAAATGTATTCACAAAGCAATTTGTGGTGTTGAATTTAAATTTGATAATGCTTTATATCCGATTGATCCCAAAAGTGAAAGTATTAGAAGTCCTTGTTCACTTTCTCTTGAATTTAAAGGTGAAACTTTTAAAATCGCTTGTAAATTTGAATCTTTTGGTGAAAGTGGGGCTTGTATCGATAATGATGTAACAACTACCATGGCGAGTGGCGGCGTGTCTACGGTTTGAATTTTTAAAGTTTAAAATATACTCAAAACTTTTTTTAAATTACAGATTAAAACAACCCATGTCATGGTAAAAAAGCCTGATGCGGCGCCATTAAATTGTAATTGTACCATTAAATGTGGTGATTGTAATTGTCCTTCATGTGATAGCGGAAGTTGGAGTTCTGGAATTGGCTTTTTGGTATTTGGTGTATTACTTACCTTAGCTATTGAGGGTGTTGGTTATTGGTTATTCAAACAACAGCTAATTAATTTTTCACTTCCCTATCATTATTCTGGTCTTCAAACTGGAACAAACCAAACAAATAATGAAGAAACCAGAACGACTACTGTGGATCAAGGATGCTCAAACAGATGTTTTGGTCATCAATCCCAACCCCAAACACCCGTTAATCAACAATAACTTCGTCTTTTTTTTGTTTGTAATTGAAATTAATTAAATTTGTAATAAAAACATCAGAAATGGAAATTGTAAATGGTTGTCACGTTTTCACAATTTCTTAACTTTACGCTTTTTTCGTTTTTTACTTTGCGTCTTTCAAAAATCTCATTCTTTTTTGACGCGAAAAACAAAGCTTGGGAAAGCAATCTTTGAGTGCGGATTTTCATTACAAAGCATGGGTTTTTTCTTTTTGTCAGCATTAAAAGGGATTTTTTATCTTTGTTTATTTATTTAGATATGTTCTTTCTTTTGCATGGGCCTAGTTTATTTTGGAGTAAAAAAATTTAAGAAAAAATCACAAAACCGAAAGGATGTTCAACTAAGTGTTCGTAGACTAAAATATGACAGTAGCAGGGTGAAAAAAGAGCTCGAATTCCAACTGCCCCGGAAGATTTTGAAATTGGAAGCAATCGATTAATCATTTCTGTGCCAGCGCCAAGCTAAATTTTTTGGATTATTATATTTACGTTTTTTGAGAATTTTTCTTGTTATTTTTTGCACTTTTTATTCTTTTTTTTGGAATTTTTGATTTTTTAATCTGATTGTCCTTTTTTAATGAACATATACTTTTCAATAAAAAGATTGAACTAATTCATTATTTTTTTCAAACATTTGTACATATGTCCCGTTATTGCCGCACCATCACAAAATAAAGGACTTATTTTATATTAAATAAACTATTTTTGAAATAATACTCGTAGGGAGCAAAAATAATAACTTTCATATTCAACTATTATTTTTTTCGACATCAAATTTTAAAAAACTCATTAAAATTCTCTATCAACAAAATGAAAAAAAGTTGCAACAAAATATTCAAAAAAAAATATCTGTGCACAAATAAAATTTGACCATTTTTGAAGATAAAAAAAAGATCTGAAAATAAAATTGGTACAGCAAAAGTCTCTCATCTATTCGATGAATTTGTTTCTTTTAACCAAAGATTTTGCTCAAAATTTTCCTTTATTTTCTTATTGATTTTTTTGCGCTCAAAAATGCATTGAATTTTTATTTTTTTGTTGTTGCTTTTTATGGTATAACTTTGAGAAGAAAAAAACAATATTATAGAAACAAGGAAAACTTTTTTCATTTTTAAATCGAATTTTGCTTCTTTTTTATTCAACAACATTTTCACCAAAGCATTTTATAATTTTTTTTGTTTTTTTAACCGATTTCTTTGAATCTGAGAAAAGCTAAATTAATTTTTCTTTTAAAAAAAAAAAGGCGACGAGACGATGGTACCAAAAAAAGTGATGAGTAATAAAGATCCGCTTCTGTTATTCGAAAGGTAACGTTTTCACAACCTTTTTCGCTTTCAGCGAGAAGCAAAACATCGAAGCAAAAAACAATTCAAAAAAAAGATTAAGAAATAAATTGAACCAAAAGGGCAAAGATAAAATGAAAAAAAAACATCAAAAAGTTACGAAATTCAAAAGATACATTGTTTTTCATCGGTGCTTGCAGAGATAATCATAATGTTTATACAATACTTGATACAACAATTTTCAGTGACTATAATAAAGCACTTCTTTATTCTATTTTCTTTCCTTTTTTTCATGTTGCATTCGTTACATTTTGGACGGTTGTATTAGCGTCATAATGTCGCCTGGTAATTGAAGGTAAAATATTTAATTATTTATTTTTATTAAAGATTTAAAGCATTTTTTATTATTGTCACTTAAAACTTAATTTTCTCTTGTTATTAACGAGAAATTAAGAAACGATTTTTTAGAACTTTACAAAACTCCACAAAAATAAGAAAAATAAAGTATTCAAAAAAATGTATGCACTTTTTAAAGTAAAAAAATAAGAGATTTTGAAAAATATTTTATATTTAACTCTTCTCTAATTCTAGGCAATTTTTTGCGTTTTTCGCCAAAGGCTTTGTAGGCTTTGGAAAAAAATCTTTGTTGTTTTTATTGATTCCTTTTTTTCGTTGTTATTGCTGCTAAAGGCTCAGTTTTGTCCTTTTTTTTTGCATTTTTTAATTACAATTTTAGTTGACAAAAAAGATATTTAGGAAATTAAAGAAAAGTTTCTGTAAAATTGCTTCTTCTTTTTTATTAATAAATTCTATTTATTTTTTGTCTCGTTTACTTTTGATTTCTAAAAACACATTTCAATTTCTTTCCCTTCCATTTTTTCGAACACTCAAGCAAGCAAACCAACGACACAAACATATATCCTTCAACCAAACCAAACCCAGGGTCACCCTTCTTCTATTTTCTTTTCTATGTATTTGTATTTTTTATTTTTGTGCGCTGCATTTATTTTTTTTTATTTTTGGTCAGTTTTCCTCCTCTCTTTTTTTTCTTTTTTTCCTTCCACCTTCTCTCAACACTCTCTCTCACTCAACGTTCAGTCTTCAGTCTCAGCTGTGCTGCTGCTGCAATACCAAGTGCGGCTGCGAGCGAGTATATGCCTGCCTTCAAAAAAAAAACTAAAATAAAATAAAAGACAGACAACATCCAAGTCATGTGGTTTTTATTTTTAGCAAGGTTGCAACGTTGTTGTTTTCTTCCTTTTTTTCATCTCAATTTTTGCAAGAGCCGTGAATTTTGTTTATTTTCGCTTTATTTTTCTTTAATTAATAAATACTAAAAACTAAAACCTTTTACAATAAATACATTTTCAGAGTTTGAAAAGTAAAAATCTTTTCAACAACAACAAGCATGCCGGATTCCGATGATGATGAAATCCAAATTTTTTATAGCAGTGATGATGATAGCGCCGCAAATGTTGTTGTCGATGATGATATTGGTAGTGTTTTAAGTGATGATGATGTTCAGTTTGTTGATGCAGCAAATGAAGAAATTGTAAATGGCAGTAGTGATGACTCGAGTGGTTAGTTTTTGGTTTGCTTTGCTTTCCTCAAAGTTGTTGTTGTCTTTTGGCTTAAATTTGGGAGGAAAAAATAATGGAAACTAAAAATATTATAAATTTTGGTTTACTAAATATAAAAATTTCTTTACACTGATTTGAGACTAAAATCTTCTATTGAAATGAAAAATTAAGAATTAAAAAATTAAACTTCCAAAAACACCGAAAAGGAAAATTTTGGAATTGGAATATATAAAATTTCTAAAAGATTGACTTCTCGAGAATTTTCTTCTAAACGAAACTTTTTATAAAAATTTGAAATTAGCATATTTTGCTGTTTTTCCCAATCAGCTTTTACAAATACCGCTAATAAAGCTACAAATTTGCTTTTACAATGTATTTTGAAATTTGCTTTTTTTAGATGGAAGTTTTGATATTTGTGAAGATAACATTTCTGTTATATCAAAGTCTTCTGCTTCTTCAACTTCTTCAAGTTCCTCCTCTTCCTCCAGCTCATCTTCATCCAGTTCAGATTCCAGTGAATTAACCCAAGATTCATTATGGAATGAAACGGAAAAAGTTGAAGTTGTTGTGGTCCCAGTTAACGAAAATCAAGCCACCGCTGCCGCCGGTTCATCAGGCTTCTTGGATCAACGAGCATTCAGCATGTTTCCAAGTTCAGAAAAAATGGCAATGTATAATGAAAAACTTAAAATTTATAATGAAGCCAAAGCTAAAACCGATGAAGCAGAAGCTAATGTGGTTGCCGCAGCTGCTGAGGCACTCAATATTAATGCAAAGGTAAAACCAGGAAAACCTATTCCATGGCAGCGATCACCATTCGCACAACGTTCACAACCAACACCAATGTCGGAAAAAAGTATCGCTCAAATTCAGCAACGCGACATTGATAAGCAATTTCATTTGAAAATGTTTGGTGTAATTCCAAATACTGAAATGGCTGATAAGATTACGTTTGATGAATTTCGAAACAACCTTTCAAATGTCAGCAAAAGACCAGCAATTTCTGGATTTTCTGTTAATAATCAAGCTTCAGCATTAGCAAATTCTGGAGTCAATGATAGCGGCAAAAATAAGCAACAACAACAACAACAACCTCAATCGTCTGCTTCTAATTTGTTGTTTGAAGCTGGAAAATCATCTGCCACTGATGATGAACAAGCTTTTTATGAATATTATAAAAATATGTATCAAAGTGCAGATAAACGTGCTATATATGTTGAAGAAGAAGAAAAAGCAGCTAAAGCTAAAAAAGATATGGAACCTGAAATTTTATCTAAAGCCAATACAGCCACAGTTGAAACAAAAGTTGCTGAAACACCAAAAGCTAAAACTGCAGAAGATCAAGCATGGGCAGAGTTGCAACAACAACGTCAAAAACAGCCAATTGAATCCCATTCATTTGATGTTTATTCAAAACATTCGGGTGCTTGTTCTAGTCACTCAAATGGAGATAAATTTTATGGTAACGGTTTGAAAGATTCAGAACAAACCAAACAAGCGATTGATACTTTAACAAAATATTTGGAACATTTAAATAATCAAGTAAGTCCAAAACTTTTCAAAAATATATATATTAAAAATTTATCTTTTTTTTTAGAAAGTAAAAAGCCATGAAACAAGTTTGCGAATTCGAACCATCGAAAAGCATTTAATGCAACTAAAATACAAGTAAAAATTTTTATTATTTTTATTGTTTAAATTTCTTTTTAATTGATTGGGATTATTTTTTAGTGAAAAATTTGTTGTCGATTCAAAACCAACAACAACAACGCCAGCTGAAGCTTTTGCTTCCATTCCAGTTCCAGCTCCAATTGAAATAGATTATTTAACCAAAAATTTTGATATTGATGATGGAATTAAATTTATTACTCCTGATAATGATAAAGCTGGTGATGATGATGTTCAATTTATTGCTGAAATGACCAAACAAGAATCGATTTTAGCAAAGCAGCAAATGCAAAAATTGTTCGAAGATATGATGGCTTCAAGCTCGGTTGTTGCTTCTTCCAAAACTTTGGCAAAAGAAACTAAAAAACCTACACCCGCTGAGGAATTCGCACAACTTAAAGTTCCTACTTTAATTGATTCAAGTGACGAAAGTTCCTCCACCTCCGATGACGATGATGATGATGATAGCCAAGTTGTTTATCTTGGTTCTAAAACTCCATCACTTAAATCCAAAGACACAGATTCGGTTGAGAAAATCGAAAATGGGCCAAAAAATCAACTAAATCAAGAACAAAATTTTGAAGTTAGTCATGGTTGGGCGATTGGCATGTCAAAAGAAGAATTATTAAATAAAATGTCAGCTTTGTATAATCAAGTAAGCCCCCAAAATAAAAAGAACCTAAGAAAATTATAAATAAATATTTGTTTTTTAGAACAAAGATTTGATGGAAAAACAAATTGAAAAATCTGAAAATGATTGGCAGAAACGAGCTGAATCAGGAGAATTTTTCTGGCAACAACCTCCACAATTGATTGTTCATGAAGGAACAACAGCATCTGCTGCCGAAAAATTGGCACCAAAAACATTAGAAGCAGAAGCAGAAAAGAAACAGCCACCTGCTAAAATTAACCGTCATGATTCAGAATTAATTCAAAAAATGTCTAAACTTTTTGATAAAGTAAGCAAACTTTTAAATAAAGCAATTAAGATAGATATTTAAAAAAAATCAAAAAAAATAAATACATAAAAAATTTTTGAACTATTCTATTTTTAATTAAAATTCTAAAATAAATTTGATAACTTCTTGAAAATTAGTTTAAAAGAAAAAATCAAGGAAAACTTTCACAGAAAAAATCATAATTTCTTTATTTAAAATTTATTGTTTTTTAGAAAGCTGCTGAATTTGGTAAAGACAAAGTTAAAGAATTTTTGGAAAAACAATTAATGATTGAAGAATCTATTTTATGGTAATTTTTAACTTTGAAAAAAAAAATTATTTTCATATATATTTATTTATTTTTAGTGCTAAAAAGCTTGAATCAACTAAACAAGAAGCAACTCCAACTTCAGCTTCAGCATCGTGTGCTACTTTGAAGTCAGAGACTCCCACCGCTGAGGTTGAAAGTATTGAAATTCCATCCACTGATTACAATATTCTTTATAAATGTTCAAATTATTTATATATTTCAACCAATGGAATTATTGAAAAGGCTAATTTTATTAAAAATGAAAATGGTTTTGAGACTTATGAATTGTCAAGCAACACCAACGACGACATTGAAAAATCTATCACTCCTCGAGTTATTTCAATTCCAGCAAATTTACCTATTACGCCTTTATATGAATTCGGTAACCCTGCTGCCATTCTTATTCCAAATGAATGTGTGCCGCCGCCACTTCAAGAAGCTGCTTCCGCAGCGTGTGCTGCTGCTTCTAAATATCTTGCAACAACAACAGCAACTTCTTCCAAAAATAATGAACCTGCTGCTGAAATAATTGAAATTTCTTCAAATGAATACAGTATCCTTTATAAAGATGCGGAAGATTTTTATGTATTTATTAATGATGAAATTGAAAAACCAATTTTAAGTAAAACTGAAAATGGCATTGCTATTTATGAAATTTTGTCATCAAACAAAAACAAAAATGAGCAACAACAGAGCAGCGGTTCAAAAAAATCAAATTCAAGCCGTAGAATTATTTCTATGCCGATTGATGAAGCAACTTCATATGATGAAATATATAAAAATGCTGCAGTTAAAGCTTCAAGAACTTTTAAAGCTCCTAAACCTTTTGTTGCTGTTAATCAAATGAATTTATATTCGGATGAAAATGTTTCACCCATGAATGATTCAATTGAAAAATATATCAAAAAAACATATGGAACAAATAAATCATTGAGTTGTGAAGAATTTCGATCCATTTTAAAATTGATTAAATATTTACAAAATCAAGATTCTGAAATTGATGTAAATGGATTTATTGAAAAATATGCTCCAAATGGATATTTTGAAAATTATACTCCTCCAAATAATCATAAATTAGCTTCAGTCAATGAATCTATGGATGCTTTTGAAATGGGAATAGAGAGGTCATTAATAAAACAATTGGCTAAAAAGCGATCTGAAGCTGCTGCTGCTAAGGCTGCTGGCCAATCATCGTCATCATCAAAGTACCAAACGACGACGACAACTCAAAAAGTAAATAATGAAAATCCAATGGAAAATATATGTGTAGAAAATTATTATTGTGGAAAGCATACACGAACTTCACATCCAATGAAACCCAAAAAACCATCCCATCGTGAAATTCCAGTATCCCGAAGATTTAGAACCACCAAAACTATGCCACCTCAATCAATTATTAATATGAGATATGCTCCTCCAGCTACAACAATCCCAATTCCTCCTTCAATAATAAAAATGGAAGAACAACAATCTTTGCTTAAAAATTCTCCAATTAAAATTGATTCTATTGTTGTTGGCCCATCTGGTAAAAATCAATCAGCCAACAATATTCAAGAATCACTTCCACCACCGCCAATTTGGTTTGGTGAAAAATTTGCAGCAAACTATGGGCCTCCTCATGCTCATCAACAAAAAGGTGTTTATGTTAATTTACCTCCTCCTCGTGTTGATGATTATCAAAATGGATTGTTGCATGGCCATGGTTCGGCTGAATTAGATAATAATAATCCCATTTCTGCAACCAATCCTTTTCAAACGCCTCAACGAACTTTAAGTCCCGAGGAAATTGAAATTAATAAATCCATTCGAGCCAAATATTATCAAAGTAAATCCCAAGCCACAGAAAATTGCGATTTAGTTCAAAAATCTGCTGCAACCAATCCAAATCCTCCGCCATCAGTTACTCATAAATTTACGGAAGCTGAAATTCATAGAGCCACCCTCGCTGCTCTCTATCAACAACCACCTGTATATCAAAGAAATTTAAGCCACGCTGAAGCTGAACAACATAAATCAATCCGTGCTAAACATTTTCAAAATAAATCCGCTGAAAATACAAAAGAGAATTGTGAAGTTATTAAAAATATTCTCAAAGATTTTCAACGAAAACATGGAAATGAAAAAAGTTTAAAAACTTTAACTGAAAAGAATGCGACTCTCACCACGAAATATGAAAATGTTAAAAATGAATTGGATGAAGCAAAAGCAAATTTGGTTCAAGTCGAAGCTGAACTTGCTGAAACTAAATTCAAATTATCAGAAACTGAAAAACTTTGTGCAGAATTAAAACGAGAAAACGAAGTTTTAAAAACTCAAAACCCAACTAAAAAAGTTGTTGAAGATTTAGTTTTAATGACTCCAACTTCATTTAATTATCCCGAATTGGAAGGGTATATTCCATTGATTCAACAACAACAGCAAAATAATCCAAATCCAGCTATGTCAATTTTTACTCAGCCACCTCCCCGTCGAGGTTGTTATTATCCTCAACCAATTCGTCGACGAGGATTTAAAGCTCCTCCAACAAATGTTAATGTAACTATTCCAGCGGGAGCAATAAATCCATTATCAATGGGAGGAGAAACAACTATGACCAAAAATTTTGATTCAGTTCCATCTGATAATACTGGCAACGAAGCTTCGGAATATGATGTACCTGAAATGGTTTATGATTTTTTAACAAAAAATTCAGCTCCTCCATGTCCTCGCCGCCGAGGAATTAATGCTGTTGCTGCTGCTCCAACTATTGTAAATATAAATATTCCTCCACGTTCATCAATGTTATCTATGGAAGAAGCATATTTGGATCGAATGAATGCTGCTTTGGTTGCTTCTTATTCCAATCCAAATTTTGATTATTCAAACAATCAACAACAAATTTCTGCTTTAGAGACAGCAAAAACATCTGAAACCAAAAAGCAACAGGAGCCAATTCTTGATGGAATTGTATTTATTACAGAAAAAGATGGAGTGAGCAGCATGCAGGATTTATCCTCAAAAATTGACCCAATTCCAGTATCTAATATTGCTGAAGAAGAAGTTGTTGTTGATGTCGCCGCCACTAATTCATTACCAAAAAAGGCAGTAACAGCAGAAGAAACTTTATATCCAAATGAAATAACTGTAATTGATTTTGTTACGCCCACTGTTGCAGCAACCACCGGTGTTGCTGCTGAACCTAAACCATGTTCAAGTAAATCAACGATTTACAAAAAAGTTACTTCACCAACAAAATATTTTCCTATGCCATATTCTGACAAAAAAATCGACCTTAAAAATAGCTTAATTGAATCAGGAATTTTGATGAATACCGATTTCGCAAAAATTCAAGACTCATATCAACAAATGAATGATCGAGCATTGAATTGCAAAACTGGTGAATATTTATCTGAGGAAACTAAAAATCAAGCATTTAAATTCCATTTTAATAATCTCAAAATGGCTTATCGCGTTTTCAAATCTCGCCACGATAATTTTGTTGAAAATTTCCTTAAATTTTGTGAATTAAAAAATGTTGAAGAAAATCCTGAAAAACTTCAATATTTCTGCCAAAATTTTATTAAAGTTTTGCCCCAAACTATTCAAACTTCAGCTCCATGGAAATCATGCCCATATTCTCAATTATTTTCAACTACAACAGCCACAACTGAAAATTCTATCATGAAATTTAAAGGAAAATGTGGAGATTTTGCAAAAATTATTAAAAGTGGAGAATTTTTGGAAGCTGCCGCTAAAGATCGAAATCTTTATGGAGCATTTTTGGAAAAAGTTTTAAAAGAAAATGATTATATTGAAAATTTGAAACATCAATGCGTTGAAAAAAATCGGGAAATGGTAGAACGACTTCGAAAAAGAGTTGAAGAAAGAACCCAGCAATTCGCAGCAGAAGAAGCAATTCCAAATTCTCCAATGCCAGAAGAAAAGCAGCAACCAATGATCGAAATTGTTGAAAAGCAGACGACGATGTCGACTGCTGTTGTTGAAAAGCCCAAACCTAAATTCACTTTGGTTCCAGGGGCTGTATGTGATTTTCCTCCATATAATCCTCCTCCAAATCCACATCGTTCAATTGCAATTTCTGCACAACAAGAAAAATCCAAATTAACCCGTGTTGAAAAAGGAAAAGTTAAAAATGATTTAAATAAATGGCTCAGCGATCAACAACGAGAAGCTGAAACTACTCGAGATTTCATAATTTCTAAACCCATCATTTCTCAAACACCTCCAACATCATCGACGACATACATTTCTGAATCGGTTCAACTTCATCAAAATAAAATAATTCAACTTCAAAAAGATTTAGAAATCATGAAAAAAGATTTGGAATCCACTAAAATTCAATTGGATGACACTGAAAAAATTCGTCAAACTTTAGCTGATATGAATTTGGCTCTCACAACGAATAAACAAGAAATTAAAATGGAACTCGTGGAAGTTAAAAATAAATCAGAAAAATTTCAAAAAGAAAATTTTGAATTAAAAAATGAAAATTCTAAATTAATAAAGAATTTGGAAATCAAAAATCAACAAATTTCAAAAACAGCAGACGATTTAAAGAAAGTTTTGGAAAAAGCTGCCAATTTTAAATTTGATTTAAATGCTGCTCAAAAGAAAGCGGAATATTTTGAAAAATTGGCCAATGATTTAACTCAAAGTTTAAAAAACTTTCAATTAGCTCAAAATCTTCAAATTCAACTTTGTGAAACTCAATCCAAACTTATGGCCACGGAAAAAGCTTTAAAAGAACGAGAAAAATTGGATGGAATTTCAAGAAATTTGGTTTTAAAACGATTCCAAGAAAATGATGATGAACCTCCAGTTATTTAAATAAATAAATTAATTAATTTCGTGCTTCAATTATTTTCTAAAATTCTTAATTTTTTGTTTGTTTTGTTTCTTTTTTTAAATTCCATTTATTCACCAAAAAAAAATAATAATCATTCTTTAAACAAAAAAACATTTCATTTTTTTGTATGTATTTTCATTTAATTCATTTAATCAACAATCAATTCACAGACATAGTTAATCAACGTATTTTATATATCCATCTTTTTTGTTGCTTATTTAATTTTTTTTGCTATTTTTTTAAAATCATTCTGTAATTTAGTAATTTTGTATTAGTTTTGAAAATAAAAATTTTTGTAAGGAAAATGTTTTTTTTTTAATTTGAAAAAAAAGTTAACAAAAAAGTTTCAAACAGTTATTTATTTTAAATTTCATTGTAAATTTTACAACAACAAAAATCGTTAAAAAAAGTTAAAGAAAACCCGAAATAAAGAATTGATAAAACAAATTTATAATTCATTTATAAAAAGTTTTCATCAGCCAATCTTAAAAAAAAGAGAAGGAAAAACGAACTAAAAAATTTGAAAGGTTATTGGGCAAAATGACTGCGGTCGCCATAAATAATAAAAAAAGTTTATCTCTCGCGCTTTTGTTTTTCTTTTCTATTATTGATCGTTAAAACTATTTTTTCTTTCTTCCTGAATTCGAGCTAAATATATATATAAAAATTAAAAATTATTAACAAATAATTTTCAATCAATTTTGTTTAATATATTTTTTTACTAATAAGAACGCATTTTTTTCAGAACTCCATTTATTTATTAAAAAAATGAGTTACAATCCATATTGCTTTTCAAATAACCAAGGAGGTGGTTATGGACCTCCACCTTCGAGTTCATCGTTTGATGATCCAAGAATGATGAGACAACAGCATCAGCATCAGCAGCGAGAAGGACCGCCATCACATTTTCCTCGACCTGAACCTTCATCATTTGAATATGGTCCACCTCAACATCATCAACAACAACCAAATTATTCATCTTGGGCATCGCCAAATGAATCAGCGAGATCGTCGGCTCAACAATATTCAAGCAGCGGTGGCATGAATGAAACATTATCAAATTATAATTTTAATTTTAATCCCAGAGCTTTTTCACAATCTGTTTTTCCTACTATGCTTGGAATGGGCCAACAACCATCTCAACAACAGCAACATCCAAAACCTTTAATGCCTGAATTATCTGGTCCTCAACCACTTATTCATGGATTATCGGCAACGTCATCAGCGTTGCGACATCCAAATCAAAAACAAAGACGTCGCCTTTTCAGAGATGCTGCCTTGGGAAATGGCCACCATAATCGAGATGGAAATGGAGGAGGAATGAAAAATAATAATCGAATTCGTCCAAGAAATCCTAAACCAAATCCATCAAATAATAATAGTCTTCGACCTGCAGTAGCTGCTAGCAACAAGGCAGTCGTCACCACAACAACATCAAACACAAATATATCTAATCCTCCAACATCGACGACAACGACGACAAATAATAATACCCCTAACAACAAATCAGTGGCAGCTCCTGAAGCGGCGAAAACAGTTGTTGTTAATCCACCACCAAAAACTACTGAATTAGTTCCAATTATTAATTCTTCCATGCCAGCAGCAACCAAAGAAGCGGCGGCAACAGCAACAAGCAAGGAAGTAGCTGCTGCTAAATCTCTACCTCCACCAAAGCTCCCAGAAAATGGCGCTTCTACTAAATCCAACAACCAAAATCCATCTCCATCCAAGAATCTCGCCCATCCATCCCCAAATAAACCAAATTTAAAATTTAACAACAATAATTTTGGGAAAAAACAATTTCATCCAAAGTCAACAACAAAGCCAACGACGACGATGACCAAAAAAACATTTTCTCAAAGTGCAATACAAAAACTCAAAAATTCTTTAAATGAAGAAAAACTTAAACGTGAAACATATGAAAAGCGAATAGATTCGTTGGAAGCTGCAGTGAAAAAGCTTCAAGAAGAAAGAAACACGGAAACCATGATTAAAACAGCGATCGAAACTTTAAATACTTCTAAAAAAGCTTTGGATACTTTAACTCAAAATAATGAAGAAGCTTTGAATCAATTAAAAATCGCTAAAGACAGAATTAGTGAACTTGAAAAAGAGAGGGATAACGCAATGAAATCAATTCAAATTATGGTTGGAGCGGATTCAGAAGTATCCAACCAAAGAAAAGCAGCAGTCGATGGAAATGGAGACACTGAAATGGCCGAACTCGAAAATGATAATAACCATGACAGCCAAGTAAATGTAAACCCATCTTCTGGAAATTTTGTTCACGATAAAATTGATAATAGTTTTCCAGAATCCAATAAAAAAAACAATGAAGGAATAATAAAATCTGAAATAGTTGAAAATTCTCATGAAAACACAGCGACGACGACGGATAAATCCATTATTATTGAATCTCAAAATCAAAAACCAACTCCTCCAAATTCTAATGAAACCACCAAAAAGGAACCAAGCCCTATTATTGTTTTGTAAAAAAAAGTTTTTGAAGGCATTTTATTTATTTATTTTATATATTCCCTTAAAAAATTTATTGTTTAAATCTCTCTCTTCTGCTTCCAAGGGTAAATAAACATTAAATAATTTTTTTTATTTTGTCATGGTTTTTTTTCTTTTATGTATTTCTTCTTATTTATATTTGTAAAATTATTTATTATATTGACTTAAAAAAAACAATAAATAAATGATTGATTCAAAAAATTTCATTCTTATTTTTGAGCTCCAAGGAATTATTAACAAAAGCTTTTGTTAAGTTTAGCAAATTCGAATTTTTTTTATTGAGTAAATGTCAAAATTTGCTAAGTTGTTCTGGATCTTTCAAAACATCGCTGAGGGTTTTCATAAGTTGGGTTAACACCGAAAACTTTTGAAGTACTTTTTCTTTTTACCAATCAATCAATTCAATTCAAGCTAGCAGCTGTTTTTCTGAAATAATAAAAGTAATAGAATATGAAAATTGGCAATGTGTTTCTTAATGCTAACTTTCTTTTTGCTTTTTAGATTAAAAAAAACAATATATATTGAAAAAAAATCAAATTAGAAGCCAGCGTTGTTATTTATTTGAATCAAAACTATATTTACCAATTCTTTCAAAAATAGTATTTGTTTATAAAAATCTATTATTTACAAAAAATTTATGGCATCTTTTTTCCTATCAGATGAATATTTAAATAAACTTTCCCCAAGTTATCAGAAGGAATTAAACAAGCTCAAAGATTCCTTAGAAGTTTTAGAAAATCATGAAAAGAAGCAAGAAACTTTGGAGAAATTTTCACAAAACTTTTTAATGCCTCGTCAACTTTGGGATCAAATAATTAGGTAATTATTAATCGCCCCTGCAATGTTTGTTTCTTTTTCCCTCGTCTGCTTTGCTTCCATAATTTTTTTCTTCATCGGCTGCTTTTAACTTTCCAAATAAATCTTTTTTTAGTTTATATTTTTTTAATTCTCATGGAACCTACGACGAAGCAGCAAAAGAAAAACTTGAAATCCTTCGAAAACTCGCGATATATCAATTTTATTATGATCGAAAAGGAAAATTTCGAGATAAAATACGATTATATTTATTTTTTCAAATTGAACATCGAAAATTACTTAAAACTGAAGAAGATTTTGATGAATATCGCCATTCCGGGGGATTACCATTTATTAAAATGAAAGAAAAACAATTGGAATATCCACACCGAGAATTGGAAAGGTTTTTTAAATTTTATGAACGATATTCAAGTAAAAAAAATATTTTCTGTCAAAAAATATATATTCTAATTTTTAGCAAAAGCCCCTTCGCCAAAATTATGTAAAAAAGTGAAAGAAATGAAAAAATTATATAACAAAATTAAAGCTTCGGAAAATGATGTCGAAAAATGGATTAAATGTTTAAAAGAAGCAGACGATAATGAATTTGTGATTCATAACATTGAATATAGACTTGGAAAAGATTTAACGGATGTGAAATTATGGAAATTATATATTGAATTTTTGAAGGAAATAAATCCGAAAGTGAGTTTGAATTAAATAATAAAAAATTTAAAAAACAGGTAAAAATTGAGAAATTTATTTTGAAAATCATGACCAGCTGATTCCCAAAATAAAATGCTCTAAGACCAAAAACTGAAACCTAAGAACGGAAAAAATTTTTTAAACAATAATTGAACCAAGAGGCCAAAGATTTTTAGTTTTCATTTAAACAAAGAAATCTGGCTTTGGTTTGGAGAAAAAACTTTCCCAAAGGCTTCGAAACAATGACTCTCGATTTTTTCATTTTTCTTATTTAAATAATTTTTTATAAAGTTTTTCGCTTTATTTTTAAAGTAACAAAAAATATAGTTCTCAAAACTTGAATTAATATTTTGGATTAATATATGCTAATTTTGGAGCAAATAAAATATCGAAAATTTATTTAAATTTTTGCAAGCTTTGTTTTATTCTAGAAAGATTTAATTAATCGGATATTTTAGGAAATGTTGCAAGTCTATTCAAAGTATTGCCGCTTTTTCATCGACGATCAAGAAATGAAAGAAAACTATCAAAAAGAAATCGGAATTCACGGACCTGTTTTTATTTCATGGAAAAATCCATTTTCATTCGAATCCATCGAACCCGAAATTAAAGAATTAACTATGCAAGATTTTTTTGGAGAAAATTTTGAATTAACTGAAAAAATTTGTTGGAACCCAAAAAAGCCATGTGGAAAATATTTTTTTGATAATCAAAAAACTGTAAAAATTTCTCAACAAAATTTTGGATTTCCACGAACTTTAATTTTTTACATTTTTGAAAATTCCAATTCCGTGGTTTTGCAACGAATGTATCAAACATGCAAATATTTTTTTGCTAAAAAATCTTTGCCAATTTGTTATAATTTTAAATATACTTGTTCGCCGAGAAGACAAAAAATAGCTTTTCGGGAAGAATCGGTGGATATTCGAATGGATCAAAATGGAATCCTTGACCTCAAAAATTTATATATTTCCAATTCTCTATCATTTTATTATTTACCTGAAATTAATTTTAAAACTCTTTCAAAAATTATTCCTAGTTTTAAACGATGCGAACCCAAACATATTACAATTGAAAATCAAAATATTACTTTTGAAGAATTTAAATTTATTTCGAGTCAAGGAAAAAATGTGGAAACATTAAATTTTAAGAATGTTAGAATCATTGAAAATGATGGAAATTTGGTGGCGTTGGAAAATATTATGGAAATGTTACCAAATATTTGGGAATTAAGGTAAGTGGCTAAAAAAAGTGGAATTGTTTGATAATTTTGTTTTGACACTATTCTTTTTTTCGGAAAATAAATAAAAAACTTACAAAAGAATAGATATAAAAAAAATATATTTAAGGAAATAAAAATTTTCCACATGGTGAAAGACAAAAAAAAATATTTTGCAGCGAGACTTAACTCTTTTATTTTTTATCTTAATGTCATCAGTTTTTTTTAAAAGGATAGTAATTCAAATTTTTCATGGCAAGGATAATAAATTAAGTTTTTTTTTCACCTTGAGATGCGCTTTTTAAATGATTTATTATTGGCGAAACTTCAAATTGTTAAAAGTTTTTTTTGTTTATTTTAAGTTTTATATTGTTTAAAAAAACTTTTAACATTCCCGTTTTTGAAACCGATTTCTTTTAGACTTGACAATGTTCATTGCACTCCTCAAACTTCCTATCTTTTAAATCAAATGGAATTCCATCCTAAATTTAGAAGCTTAAATATTTATCAATTAAATGATAGTTTAGAAGTTAGCGATTTTTATAATTTTTTAAAAGTAAGTTTGGTTCTAAATTTTTTTATTGTTTTCTTAAAACTAAAAATTTTTTTACAGAAAAACACAGATTCCAAAACAAAAATCACCCTTTCAAGCGCAGAAAATGTTAATGAAGATTTTATTTTTAAATTAAAGCAAATGGAAAATAAATTATCAGAAAAATGGGATTTAACCAAGAAAATTAAACCTTCTATCAATGTTTGGACTGCCGAAGAATATGAATTATTATTTTTGCCTTAAAGTACATAATTTTATTTTTTCTTTCGATGCAAATAAATGTAAATATATTTATTTTTTATTCTAAAATGCTAATTTTATAAAAGTCATTTATTTCTGTTTGGAATTTTTTTATGAAAAAATAAATTACTGTCCTCGTAAAATTTTATTTTAATAATATGAATCAAGAAAATTATAAATTATTTTACATTTTTTTTCACATCTTTCCACTTCCGAAGAATAATAGAATCCACCAATGAGTTTTTCATTGCCATTTTTTCATTATTAAAGCAACAACAAAAATAAATGATTGTTAGAGATCTGAAAAAAAATCCCGACTTCTTTAAAGTATAAAACGTAAAAAAATGAAAAAAAGTAAAAACAATTTTGAATAAAATATTCAAAAAAATAAATAAATTGTTAAAGCTTTAAAAAAATGCATTTTCGTTGCTTAACAACAATAATTTTTGTTTGATAATAATGAACATCATTAATATAGACAGCAGCGGCAGCAGTTTTTTTCCTCTTCTTCATTTGCTTCTTTCTTTATCAGCAACAACTGCCGTTCATTAAATTTTTTTGTTCCTTGATTTTCTTCCTTTAATTTACCAGAGATAAAAATTTTAAAAGCAAAACAATACTTAAAAAATGCGTTGATACCTTCTTTTTTTGATTTCTTTTCATAAAACAAATTCTCTACATAAACATTTATTATTATTATTTTTCTTGTTTGTGTCAATGCATCTCCACTTATTCGATCAAAAAGTTCGAATTAAACAAAAGTTGTAAAAATAAAACTTTTTTCACATTCATTTTTTTTTGATTTAAAAATAACTAACAAAATTGAATTCAAACACATATTATGTATTTTGAGTAAAGACAATTTTGTTTTTATTTTATTGCCATCTTTTTTTTTTATTTTCTATCTTTTTTGTTGTTATCCAATTAATTGAAACTATTTCATTCCAATTATATTTACTTGTATATATTCCAATTTTAATTCCCATAGTTTCACCTTGTTTTAAAAGTTCGGTTATAAACTTTTGATTATAACTTTTATATTTCGGCCATTCATTTATTTGAATATCCAACCAAAAAATATCCACTTTTGCACCTGCTTCTTTTACTTTTTTAATTGCAATTTCAATTTGATCTTTTGGGGCTGAACAATTTTTTCGAAGGCAATGAAAAATATATGCATCCACATATTTCCAACCAGCTGCACGAGCATTTTGAATATTTTGTATTCCATTAACATCAGGAACACCGATGGATCGATAAATTCGTCCAATATAAAATGAAAATCCATTTTGCGATAAACATTTAAAAACCATCAACAGAGACATCTTGAATTCCATCAAAACCAAGTAAACCTTTGGTAAATTTAAATAAAAACGCACAACAAAAAATAAAGTTAAATACTTTCATAATTTTTGAAGTTGTAAACAGTGGCTTTTAGAAACTTTATTTATTAAATATGCAAAATCAACGACGATGGTTTATAATTAAAAGCAAAGGTAAAAAAAACAAGTTAAATTTTTGAAAAAAAAGGTTGGAAAATTGATAAACTGATAAGAATTTTCGATAGTTACACACTCGCAAAATAAAAAGAACGGAAAAAAGCACCTAGAAACAACATCAAAAACAAAAACACACTTATTCCTTTATCAATGTTTTCCTCGTCTTTTCGAGCAGCAAAACAACAACCACCAATAACCATAAATAAATGTGAGTTATCATTTTTTAAAGTAAAACAAAATTAGAAAATCTGAATAAAGCTTTATGTAAGTTCATATAAATTCAGGTAGTGTGTATAAGTTTAAGCTAATGGTGATTCAAGAAATTAGCTAGCATACTAATAACCTCGATATTTTGATACCAATGGTTATAACAAAAATATGTTTGTCTTATTGAACAAGACTAGTACAAACTTCAGTAAATAAAAATAATGATTGTCATTTTATTTGATAACTGCATGTCTTAGGGTAAAGAAAATCAAGGATAACTTGAAAATATTCTTTTCATTAGTGCGAAGTCACAAATGCCATTTCTGCATTTCCATGTCTTTACGCTGCTATCGGATAACCTATAGCTAACGTAAGTACTTTGTATTAAAAAGTCTCTGATATTAGAAATTAGTAGTTTACCAACTCAGTAAGGTTAAATTTTAGAATAATATTTGGTAATACGACACTTTTTGCAGCAACATCACTTTCGAAACAACATTTGAGCGACAAAAATCTCATAATTAGAATACTATAAACAAAAGGGAAATAAACGAGAGGCATCATTCACTTTACACAAAAAACAAAACTTTTATGATAACAATGTAAAACAAAATGAACAACATTTACAGATCAAAAAAAGCATAAAATCCATAGTTAAACAACAATAATCAAAATTCAAAAGTCAAATGAAACAAAAACGGTATTGACACATATGTAATAATCATTCAACTTCATCTTCATTTGCAAGCATATTGGGTATTGAATCACGAATAACAAATTTTCGACCAGTTTCAGGACATTCAAGTTCGCCATCAACAACATTGATACAATTGAGAAGCTTGTAAGCCTAAAAAATAGTATGTACATATAAATTAGATCAAAACATTCCAAGAAAGCATAAGAGTGAACAATGAAAGAATATAACGAAGAAGCAAAGACTTACAGCATTCAAGAAAGTTTCATTATTTTCCCAATCACTTGGTAATTCATTCGGGAATTCAATATTTCCAATATTTGTAATTCTTCCAGCTTCAGCAAGAACAGGATATTCAACTTTTTGAAGCATTTTCTTAGTAAAATCGGCATCAAATTCTGATTCAATCATCTGAAAAATGATAGGAAAATTATATATATTACGATTACAAAGAAAAAATGCACGTTAAAAGAAACAAACTTACTTCAGCTTTGGTGACTCGGAGAATCAATGGATACCCAACTTTAACATTCTTTAAAAATGATGATGATAGAAAATTATGAGTTAGAAGCTTCATTATTTGATTTGATTTTGATAGAATTCTTTGAAGGATGATAAAACTAAAAACTAAAAGCTTTGGAGAAAACAATTTTTTTGCCATGCATTGGCTTTAGAACACACGTTGCCAGCAGCAACCGTCCCATCGAAAACTAAAAAATGTCGCCGCTAACGTTGTTGTTAGTAATCAATATCAGCTTTCATTCAACCTTTGTTTTCTAATTCATAACTTTTATAACACTTTTATCATTCTTAAGGTGTAGAGAATTGGTTTATTTAGTCAATTCTTAAAATTAACTCCAGCTAGTTTTTAGTAGTTTCAACTTCTTTTTTTGTGAATGAAAATGAAGCTTTGTTGTTTAAAAAATCATGCTTGAAAAACTTTGAGCTTCTTCGTCCATCCTTTACTTTAGCTTATTTGAGATTCATTAGAACTGATATTAACATATAAGAAACAAGAAGAAAAAATGCATTAAAAACCAAAAAAAGGAAAACACGTTCAAACAAGCCATTATTAGATTGGTTGAAGCTAACGAAAAGAAAGTGCATTACAGTATTAACCTTGTTTGCTAGTTGCAATAACACCCAATGGTGTGCATTAAAAGAATGTACTAACTCGAAAAACAAAAACAATGAAGCAAGGTGGAAATAAAAGAAACGCAAAAGATCAAACATAAGAGATACTGATACATAATTATTATATGAAAGCCAATTAATAACTTTAAGACTTTCATTAATCCCTCTGCTAAACAGAAGGTTCAAAAATTACAAAGAAAACGTTTTTTACATTTATTAAACTTTATTGGCAAAATAAAAAAACAAGACAAAAAAAGATATTAAATATAACAAGTTAAAAACAGAAAAAAGAAGAGGCTTTATTCATATTGACCAAACATCATTTGTTTAGTCTTTCAGTTCGCCAACGGTTGAAAGGCGCAGCATCAATCTTTTTAACTTCCAATGGATCAGTTTTACAGGCAATCCATGCTGCGACCATCTTTCTTGTTTCTCGATCACTATGAAATTTAGCAAGTTCAAGTCGAATAGGAGCATTATCATTATTCAAGGTTTGAACTAATAATTGACGAGTGTAATCCTAAAAACAATATGGGTAATAATAAGAGTATGAACAAGTAAGTAAAATAAACATACGATGAAGCTTTGACTTTTGTATTCTCTTGCAATCTTGTAAAGTTCGACGGCAGCTTTGCGAGAATTCTTGATGCGATCAGTGGTGAGGAATTCAACCATCTTTTCAACAATTTCTGGATCATAAGAAGCGATAACCACTTGATTTTTCTTTGATCTTCTGGAGGTTTTTGATGTAAGCATGATATTGAAGACCGCAGATCGTGCTTGGAGGATAAGCTTCTTCACCTAAAACATGAATATCGTATAACCTTTGGACAACTATATCGAAAATAAACATACCTTGAATTCTTGACCTTGGCATTCAATGATAACATCTTCTTTGTATTCTTTATCAACATAAGCAAGCAAGGTTTCTTTAGCACATGTTGCAAATCGATGAGATTCACCATTGAAGACAAAAATTCCAGCGTGTGATAACATCAAATGTTGACGTAGATCATCGACAAGAGGCGTTGGATCATAATAGATGTTCTTCCGAAGGCAAAAGGTATATTCAAAATCGTCAGATTTGGCTGAATGAACTAAAAAATGATAAACATTAAGCAACTGAGACAAGAATGGAAGAAAACGACATACAAGCTGATGGTAGAGCTGTCCAACGATCATTTTGAAACAATTCCATTTCATATTTTTCCATTTCTGATAATGATCTTCTTAGTTGTTTGAATGTTCGAAGTTGAATCATTACAGCTCCACCAAATCTTGGATCATAGAGACGGACTTTCGGACTATAGTAATAAATACCATAGAATTCACTTCTTTTAGTCTTCTTGAAATCTTTGATGATCCATTGAGCATTGATGACGAGTTTACCCTGAAAAATGAGGAACATTAGTGAGAAAGAACTATGAAGAACCAATAGAAGAAAATCTGAGGAATTAAAAGAACTTACATCTAATGTAGCCGGTAAAAGAATCAAAGAATTGTCTTTAGATGATTCACTCATCTTTTGCGAAATCAAAAAGTTAAATCAAACTTTAGCAACAGCAGCAAAAATAAAGAAGAGCTAACAACTTTTTTGAAAGCAAAAATGAAGGAAACAAACTTTTTTGGGTAAAGCTTTTTCGTTGTGTGATTGAGTGCCTCTAACAAGAAGAAGCCGCGTTGTTTGAAATTTATGCATTCATGCAACTTTTTTATGGTCATTTTTTCTGTGTTATTATTTGCTATGAATGTTTTCAATTTTGTGATGATTGTTGTTTGGCTAATCTTTATCTCCATAGATTAAAGATATCGATGGTAAAGATTTACGTTAAAATTCTTGAAGTTTTTAACCTTATTTTTTTCTGACTCTTTTTTTTTTGTTGCGTCATTTACCGACTTTTTTTCAAGCAAATCAATTCACTAATTTTTTTTATCTTCTTTTATTTTGGGTTTGAGAAGTCAGTTTTATTTCATTTAGCAAAATATTGAAGGATTTATCAACTTTTTTCTTCAAGATACAATATTTTTGTTATTCTTCTCTTTCCTTTTTCATCATCTTCTAATAATCGTTTCACTTTTTCATATCCTTCAAAACTACAATTTTCTTTGTACGGTCCCGTATAACATGGTTGAAGATAAATTTTTAATTTTCAATCTTTTTTAATTTTAATTGCGTTTTCTTGGATGTGCTTGCTTTTCCAAAGGAAACACTATTTTATTTTTTATCAGAAGCGAGATAATTTTCTTGCCTCAATTTTTTTAAACTTTTTATGCCCATTCATGATGGATATTTGCACTAATAAACTGCAAAATATAAAAATATTTAAATAAAAAATTCAAAACACAAATGAGACTCAAAAAATGGCAGATGTCGAACATAAAATTTAAGTTAATGTAAAAAACGCACAAAAAAATGTTAAATCGTTTTCTTTTAGCATTCTTTCTTTTAAAAATCAATAAAATTATCTTTTTATGACATTCTTTGAAATGCAAAAAAACAAGTTGACAACCGAGTTATTTTTGTGCGTCGCGCCTGCAACCAATTTTTGTTATACAAAAAAAACAAACGATAAAATAAAGTATGGTTGGTTCGTTTACTTTTTTATTTACTTTTTTTGTGGACATTGATTGCTGTAATTTTAAAAATTTGATGCAGTGTTATTTTTGAATTTTTTATAATTATTTTTTACTTTTTATTTCAAAATGTTAAGAATAAAATACAATTTTGGATTTGCAAAACTAGTCAGTCTGAATTCTATCAATCGTCCAAAATTTTTAGAAAAAAAGTAATGAAAAGAGTTAAGAAAAAACAGGTACAGAAAGAAATAATATCCTTGTTGACGAGGACGTCAGCACTATAACATAAAATATGAATTTAAGATGAGCGTATAAAAATTTTAATGGACATGAAAATATTATTTAAAAAAGTAAAAAAAGACGATCACTGTTAGATATTAAACGTTCGTCGAGTCATGTAAGCTAACAATAATTGTTGGTTTTTTTTGTGATCAAAAAAATGTTACAATATAGTTGAGTTTATCATTGAAGATAAATATTTTTTTATTTTCCTTTAATATTAATAAGAAGAAAAAATATTTAAATTCGTCGCTTTTGCTTTGATTAAAGCATTCATCTATTTTTTTTTTCATAAATGTTTTTAATATACTTGAAAAATATATAATTTTATTTAATTTTTATGTTCGTTAATGTGTTAGCAATTGATGAGAAATAAAAAACTTTTTGTAAACACATTATTTATTTTTCTAAAATTTTAAGTTCAAAGTGAGTGGATTTTTCTTTTGAATTACTTTTTTCAATGAATCCAAAAATTTGAACTCTTTTTTTCAAACTTTTTGTGAATTCTACCCCAAAAATTAAAACAAAATCAAACAAAAAAAATATTTAAAAATTAATATTCAAATATATTTTTAAAAAATGCATTAAATTTTTATTTAATCTTTCTTTGCAAAATACTAAAAAAACAAAAAAACTTTGTGAACACATATATTTTTTTTCTCTTCATGGTGTCAGAGCCGCAGAAAAAAATATGTTCGTTTTGGGTGTTCGTCTGTCGCTAAAGCAATGAAAAAAAGGCTGTTAGCGAGTTCGATGTTAAAAAATATCTCTCTTTGCATCTTTCGCGAAAGTCAAATGTTGTCTTTATTTTATAGCAAAGTTGCGCGCGTTTGTTTATTATTTCTTCTTCCAAAACAAAAACAAACAAGAAAAAAAAGAAGAGTAAAGCTATGTGTAATTTTTTTTCTTTATTTTTTCATTTTTCATTTCTTATTTTTTGTTAGTTTTTTTGAATATTTAAGATACCTATTTTTTAAATACATTTTTTTAACTTTTAAAAAACTGAATTTAAAGATTAAATATAAATTTGCTATCATTCATTAAAAATTTATTTATTTTGAGTTTGAGTTTAAGCAATTTTTAAGTGTGTTCAAGGAAAACCAGTATTATCCATCAACAAAAATTGATTTGCCATTATTTTTGCAGATGAATAATACGATATTATGGAAATAAAAACTCAAAACATATGGCTCATATCTCTATAAAGGAAGGAAAAAAAATGATAGAAGTTGAACGAAAGTAAAAAAGAGTCTTAAAAAAATAAAAGCATCAAAAATTATGAAAACTCTAAAAATTATCAATCTAACATTTTATCTTCTCTTTTTTTGATACTCAAAAAACTATCTTTTTTAAATTTATTTTTTAATTGAGTTTTTGCAGACAATTTCCAATTTGATTGTTTTACAATAATTGTGCTCTAAAATTACAATGTCATCAATTTTCTGATAAAAAAATTCTAAAATTTTCTAAAATCTATTAAATTTAAAAAAGAAAACAAGGAACACTGCGAGTGCAAAATTAATAATATTTTTAAAGGAAATTTTCAAACAAAAAGTTTAGTCGTTAGTTTTGTTTTCACCTTTCGTTCGTTTACAAATAAATCTTTGTCATTGACTTTTCTACCACAATAAAACTTTGATAACCTTGGTTGTTGTGCTGAGAACGCGATCGAATTTTTTTTATATGTCTAAAAAAGAGCAAAAGTAAAAAAAAGTTTGATGGATTCGTTTTCATTCATTATTTTAGTTAACCCAAAATCGCATTTTTTAGTTATTATTTTCTTCTTCTCTTCAAAGCAGTGTATTTTTTTGAATTTTTGAATTATTTTTTTACTAATTTTTAAAAAAATAAACAAATATTTTTTGCTAAACTAAAATTAGTCCAAATTTTTACAAGATTACTTACAATGAAAAAACGTTCCCCACACTTTCCTCCACACAATAATTTCACAAACAACGACCACTACAACTCATTGTGTTCAGCCTGAAAATACATCAGAAATATATATTCCTAATGATACTATTAACATGAATAAATGATTAAAAAAGTCTTCGCAGAACGTTCGAATATTTAGATAATCAAAATATTTAAACAACTACTGGCTCAAAGTTGCAAAATGGCAAGGAAAATATTTGATAGAAGATGAACGAAAGTAAAAAAGAAAGTTTTAAAAAAAATAAAAGCATCAAAAATTCTGAAAACCCTAAAAACTATCTAACCTTTTATCATTTTTTTTATAAATTAATTTTTTCAATTGAGTTTTTCCAGACAATTTTGCAACTGTTCCTTTTCGAATTATGAAATGATATTTTTTTGCGTTCGATGATTAGCAAATAAATGTATGAAACCACAAAGATTCTTTTACTATAATAATTTTAAAAAAATTATGCAAACAAATTTATTCTTTTTTTTTCTTTTTTTCTGTATGATTAATTATTTTTTTGGTTTTAATTTAATTAAAATTTTTTATGATTGTTCAATTTGAAGCCATATTAGCGATTTTTTTCAACAATATTTCAAAAAGTTTTCGTTTTTGTTTAAAATATTTAGGATTTTATCTCTTAATCCTTTTTAAATTTTAGTTGTTTATAATCTATCCTACCATTTCCAAAACTAAATTTACAGATTTGTAGCGACTATCGTTACGGAGAGTTTTGGTTATGGTTACAATAAAACAAAATTGAAAAAAATGTAAATAAAATATTTAAAAAAATTATTTATAAAAAAGTTTCCTTAATTGTTGGTAGAAACTAAAGCAGCGACATAATTCTGTGAAACGTGAAAATCAATTAATTTTATTTATAAAAAATTCTTCTCTCAAAAATCATTTAACGTTACTTTTTTAGTTTACGAATCAATAAAAGGTTTATCAAGGACGAAGCTCTCTTTCGCAAAGAGTTTACTGACGTCTTTTTTAGTGTGCGTTTGAAATCAATTTTTTGGTTTAAAAAGAGTTTTTAAAAAAGTTTGATGGGGCAATTTTTATGAAAGAAAATTTTCTGAACTTATCCTTTCCGTGTTCTTTTGGTTCCATCTTTTTTCTTTGCAGCTATAGTTTTGAATATTTCAAAGAAATAAAATTATTTTATTTTTTTCATTAAAAAATGAATTATACCAAAAAATTTTCGGCAATTTTTAACTTGGTAATTAATGCATTGACGTTCTGTCATATGTCAAATCTATTTTTTTAATGGAGCGAAAAAAAAATAAAAACAAAAATACAAAAAATATTTTATGGAAACATGACAAAAATGATGTTAAAAATAAATACATATTCGATTAACGAAGGCGTAAAAATTCAAAGGTGTGCATGAGGAAGAAAGAAAAATGTTAATTTTGTTTATATTAATTCATTCCTATATTTTATGCCATTTCGAAAAAGTGATTTATTTTGTATAAAAAAATCATTTCAATACTTTTATTTTCCTAATTCAAATTTTTCATGTTTGTTTTTTTTGTTTTAAACCAATCAATTTACATCATTGATCACATAATTTTATTTAGCTTTTTGCAACAAAAGCAATAATCATTCAAAAAAAGTTTTGATGATTTGCTTTGATCGTTTGTTGGCGGGCAAATCAAAAAAAAATAAATTTGTCAATATCAACTTTCTTTCTTTTTTTTAAATCCAACAGTTGCTTAGCTTTGGCGTGGGGCAATTAATTTTTTTAAGATTAAGAATAAGTAAAAAGGTTTTGTTGTTATTTTCCTGGAACAACAATTTTTTTACTTTTTTTCATCCACAAATGCTTTTATAAAATTTGTTTATTTTTTGAATTTTTGAAGCAATATTTTTTTTATAAATAAAAAATAGATAAATATTAGAAGTATAATATAGCATTTTGCTTTTTTTGCAAGCGTAATCATTTATATTCACAGAATTTTTTAATTCCCCTCCCTTTTTTATCTGTCATTTTAAACCGAGTATTCAAGGAACCCTAAACGATTAAATAAGTTATATTAAATGAATAAATAAAGGATAATAACAATATTAAGAAAGAAAATTAGTTATAGAATCATATTCGCCAAAAAAGTGTATTTACACTGACAGACTAAAAATTTTTCTAACAAAGAGTGAATGAAAAATTTGGTAAGTACTGTACATAAATTAATTTCATATGAAAAATATATTATGGATAATAAAATCTTTATTCATAAATTTTAAGTAATACTAGGCGCTACGCGGGCCTCCGGCCCGCTATGAAACTTGTTTTACGCAAATTATTATGAAAATTTTGACATTAATTATTTGATTCCTTACTCTGGAAAATAAGACTATCATTTCAGCAACATCCAAGGCTAATTTACTTCTTTAATGCCTTCTAAACTTGTTCTAAATTGCCCTAACAATTCCCATAACATACTAATCAATTGCAAATGATCCTTGGGATCTAAAATCCTCATCTCATGTTGCTCAAAAAGTTTCCTTAACATTTTCCCTATAATATGCATTAACTATGAACGATTTCCTTACATTCTATAGATTTAGATCCTTTGGGTATAATGGGATCCTTCTGTGTATTTGGATCCTATGGCATCTTTGGGTAACACTCAAAACAAACGACCACTCATCACCGCTTCATTTTTGTGAAATGCAAGCGCGTTTTCTTTCCTTGCGCATTCATTCTTTTTTAATGCAAATTTTGTCATTTATCTTTCAATTTTCCCATGAATCATTTCCGAGCGCGAAAAAACGAACGCACAATGAAAATTACTGGGTAGGATATCTGCAAACTAAAATTATTTGCAACCTTTGAATCAGAAATTGCATTATTAATTTATTTTGTCAGAAGCAACGAAGCATTGGGGAGTTTCAACAAAGATTTTGTTGGAATCCAAAACAACTTTTTCTGAATCTTAATTAAAATGATAACCTGTACGTGATAGCGTGCTTCTATTTTTTTTAAATTTAGCCACCTTTCCCCGTTGTGGTGAAGAAATAATTTAATTCTATTAAATTTTTGTTTGAATCAATTACAAATAAAAGTGGAATAAATGATTATTTTAAAAATTTTTTGTCACTTTAATAGAAACTCTCTTTTTTTACTTTGTTGTATTGTAAAAACTTTTATAAATAAAACACAAAAAAGTGAAACAAAATAAAAGATTAAAAATATTCAAAAAAAATCTTAATTAAAATATTCCTTTTTCAACCATACTGAAGAAGGAAAATTTCAACAAAAATTGTTAGTTAGAAAACTTTATTTTTTTCATAAAAAATCATGTTTTGATGAATCACTTTCTTATTGCTCGGTTTTAGCATTTTCAAATGAAAAGAAGAAAAAAACTCTGCTGACACTACTGATTTAACAATGAAAGCAAAAAATTTTTTTTTATTTTTATCGATTAAAGCTTTTCATCCCTTTAAAGCAAATGTGGAAAATTTTCTTCAAACATGGGAACCTCAAGCTGCAAAACCAAAATTTTATTTTAGTGAAACAGTTTCTTATCCTTGATTTTTTATATTCTTCTAAAATACATACAATTCATCTATATATTTTTTTTAATTTTTGATGGTCCTTTCCTCCCATTCATATTTCTTATTATGTAATAATTTTTCACTTTGATGTGCGACAATAAAAACCCTTATTCAAATATTTTTTTCAATACCTTTCATTTGATTCATGATATTTTTGTTTAAACCTAACTTTTTTTATGACTGACCACAAATTTAAAATTTATTTTTTCTGTGCCTTTCCTAATCAGGATAATATTCTTTTATTTCCCATTTTTATTTAACTGTCATAATTTTTGTAGGTTTATCTTTGCATTTTATTTCTTTTTCCGAAATGGAACCATGTATTAGAAAAAAACTTATATTCTTTTAATTTAATGGATATTATTTCGTCTAAATTACTCACTCATACAATTCCATCTCGTTTCCGGCATCTGAAGCCCATTTTTTTTTTGTAAACAAAAAGAGAAATAAAAAATGAAAAAAAAACTAACTTTGAAATATTCAAAACAAAAATACCAACCAAATTTTAGTATTAGTTTGTTTGTTTGAAACTTCAAAAAATTTACGAAGAAAAAAATCTCGTCGCTTTTTGTTTCTCTTTGTAAAAGAAACTGAAACAAATTTTTTCCATTTTTTTTTCTCCATATTCCGTCCAACACAAAGGCAAGATAAATAATAAAAGTTTTAGTTGAAAAAAAATGTTATTTTTATTAACTCTGCAGCATGAAAATTGAAAGTTTTTGTCCTGATTGATAAATAAATATGTTTGAAAAAAAGGGATTCTAAAACAAAACAAAAAAAAACGCAGCAGAAGAAAAAACTCGTTGATATTTTTTAAAAGACAAGCATTGACCCAATTTAATTAATTGCGCAAATTCAATTATTTTTAGATTTATTAAAAAAAGTCTAAAAAATTTTTCGGCCATTGTGATTTTTTTTACTATATTTTTTCTTGGACAAAAACCACTACCTTTTTTTATTATTTGACGCATCTTTTTTTTAAATTTTTTAATAATCATTTTTTCTTCTTTTTTTGTTCAAAATTTTTTTATTTTCAATCATTATTTGATCATCGGCAAATTTTTTTTAGCCATGTGCAATTGTTCTGGAGGAACATATTAAAAAAAAGATATAGAATACAATAGTAAAAAATAAATTTAAAAAATATTGGCATTTGCGATAAAAATAATAACTGCTACAAATATATTGAAAATCCATTTTTCTCTCATTATCATTCCTTATTTCTTAGAATTATAAGAATGAAATATTTGGTGGACATAAAGGAAAAAAATGAAAAAATAAAATTAAAGTATCGCGAAGTCAATCAATTTATTTTTAATTCATGGTTATTGAGGAAAATGAAACAAAATTATTATTTTTGGTAAAATAAATATAATAAATTACCGTCGTGAACAAACTAAAATGAAAGCCAAAGAAACTCTTCAAATGCAAAATTTATAAATTATAATCGTTTTGAAAGGAAATCTAAAAAAAAGTTTACTGGTTTATGTTTGTTTTCATCGTTGTTTGTTCGTTTTACAAATAGGTTTATGTCAATTACACTTTTTTTTCTACCAAAATAATGTAAGGGCTAAGCAGCGCGCTAACCTATTTATTCTCTTTCGTTAAATTAATATACAAGGAAAAGGTTAGGGTATATCATCCATCGCGCGCAAATACTACCCAATTTATTTCTTAATAATATTGGTAATGGCGCCTTAAAAATAAAAAAGTGGAGCTTCGAATATTGTTACAACAACTGCTCATGAAACTTCAAAAGGTATTGGGCAACAATGTATTAATGAAACAGGAATGAAACTGCATAAAGTTTTTACTAGAGCATATAAAGGTGGTTCAAATTTTATATAAAAAAAAGTAAGTAGCTGTGCCAATTGGAGAAGCATCAGTAAATACAGGAGAAGCAGCGTATAAAAGTGCTGAAAATATTCATGCCAAATGTGAAACCATTGTGAATGATATTAGTAAGTGTGCAAAGAGATATTTAAATTGAATGATAATAGCTGGATATCATTTATTTTATTTTATAAATTTTCAAATAAATATTTTTGATTGAAATAAATTCCAAATCTTTCAATTGCTAATCCAAATGCATCAAAGGTTGATGGATGATTTAAAACATGATTAATCATATATCCACCCCAATAAAATGGGCTAATTGGTATAAATGTCATAGTTTCCTGAAAAAAAGAAAAAAAATTATTCGAGCTTAAAATAGAAAAACTTTGCTTGCGTTTTTCGAAAAATTTTAAGTGTTCAGAAAATCCGCAGAGTTTCATTCCCGAAATAAATTTATTTGCGGCGAAATAAAATCTTTTTTTCCTTACTTTCAATAATTTTTCAGCCTCAAATTTTTTTTCTTCTTCATTCATATTTGGATTCCATTCTTCGATGTATGCAATCATAAATTCTAACATATGTTCTTTACTCGCCAGCTTTTTAATATTTGTATACGGCGCTTTTAGAGCGCTGTAATCACAAGCGTATCTTGAAAAATGATCAGCCAAATCAAAGCCCCTTGGATTATAAGTAGCAAATTCAAAATCAATGAACATTAATTTGGGTTTAAAATTTTCGGCCATTTCCGTGGGCTTTGGATTGGCATGATCAAGTAAAATATTTCCACCATTTAAATCATTGTGACAAAAAACTATATTTTGATTAAGTTTTGGAAGTTTGCTTCGAATAAATTCTATTTCATTTTTAATTAATTCCAAAGTAAGCTTTTTTGGCGCATGAGAGTGATACCATTCAGGAATGTCGAAAAATTCAGGACAAAGGGGATTTGTTGATAGTTTTAAAAACCAACTAAAAAAATAAAAATTTATTTAGAAATAAAATTGGTTTCTATTATTTCAAAGTTTTATAATTTAAAAAAATCGGTAAAATATTTACTCATCTATGAAATCCATAAAATTAGATAATTTACAAATGGGAATATTGAGTTTATGAATTCTAGCAAAATTTCTTGCAATTTCTTTTGAAATTGGTAAAATTCCTGCTTCTTCTATTGTTATTGGTCTTCCCTAAAATCCAAAAGAATTTTTAACAAAAATTGTACCATAAAAGAATCAAGGAAAAATTACACAAATATATTCTTCCATTCTTGCTTCATTTAAAATTCCATAAAGTTTTGGTCCTAAATTATTTTGATCTAAAATTTGGGTGATTACTGTTTCAGCCACAATACTTTTATCTGGAACACAATAAATTCTTAATACAATTTTAGTTGGTTCATCTTTTTTGATTGGTTTGAAGGTGGATGGCAAGGAGCATAAAATTATGTTATTTATTGTTCCGCCACTGAAAATATAAATTAAGAAATATAAAATAAAAAATTATTTTATGAAATCCAAATACAAATTGTTTTATGGAGCTTCATGCCTTTGGAGATTCACTTACCATAATTTTTCAACAGCAATATCTTCAATTTTAGCTTTGGCCCAGATGCCTCCTAAGTAACTGGAACAATAATAATGAAGAGTTTCTCGAAAATTAAAGTCTTGTTCATCATGAGTTTTCAGCCATTCCCGAAGATTCCTGGAAATATTGGTTTAATAAAATAAAATATAAAAAAAAATAATAAATAAAAAACTAACACAATTTTATTTTCAGACATTTATTAAATTACGAGAAACTTTTTTTAAACAAATGAGAATAGTAAACATTGCAAGTTTGGGATAAATCAATTTCATGAATGAACAAAAGAATAATCATTTGACTTTTTTTTTCTTCGTTTTTGATTTATTGATTCCAAATGAAAAAATAAATCAATCAATTTTTATTTTTTTGCGTGCACCAACTTCCAAAGACATCATTTATTTGGGCAGCGTAAAATTATCATTTTTTCTATTTTACGAGAATTAACGAAAATCTTTTATTTAGTTTTTTTTCTTCACAAAACCTTTCGAAAAATGAGAAAGGATATTTTTAATTTCCGCGAAAAAAAATGTATCATCCAAAAAAGAGGAAACCAAACTAAAGTTCTTTTTTTGATCTGTGATATGTGAAACTTTGTTATTTCTTTTTTTATTCTTTGAAAAAATAAAGCACAAACAACACACAGACAACATAAATAATATTTTTTTAACACAAAATAGCTTTAAAAATGAGGGAAGTCGACGATAAGATTGTTGGTAATCCTGGCAGTCTAAACAGAATGCACGAATTAATTGACGCATTTTCTGTGGAAAGAAATGAAAGTAAATCTAGGCTTGAATTGATAAGAAAGAAAAAACAGTATCAAGAAGCTGGAATAAAAAGGAATTTAAAGAAAATATTGTAAGCATTATTGTTGTGTGTTTTGTTTTGAATTAATTATAATAGTTTAAAACAATAAAAAATTATGAAAAATTTGGGTTTAAAAACTCTGGTGTTAATATGTTTATTAGCTCTAATAGTAACGATTGAAGCTTTTAATATCAAAAAATTAAATGGATTTGAAAAGAATTTAAATGAAAAACGTTAGTTTTTTTTTCATTTTTAAAGAAGGATTATTAAAATATGCGGAAAGAAAATTTTTATTCATAAAATTAATGATAAATATATCACTTTTTTATATTTCAGCTAAAAAAACTCCCGAAGAATTTAAGCCTAAAGGAAAGACATTAACCTTTCTCGTTCATGATTCATCGACAACCGCGCAAGTTATTTTTATTAAATTCAAAAAGAAAGTTTATAAATAAAGTAAAAAAAAATTTTTAGTCAAATGATTCAAGAAATGCAATCTGAAATGAAAAATGTTATTCATGATGTTATTGAACAAGATTCTAAATGGATTTATAATTATGAACTTTATGCTTTTGATGATACCAATGTAAATCCGGTTATAGAAAATGCAAATTCAAAAGAATTTTTAAAAGGTTTCAAAAAATTTACTGAAACAAATGCTAAAAATACAACCAAGGTTAGTAATCTAAATAACGGAAAAGGTTTTTAGCAAGAAAAAAAATTTAGAGAATCGAATATAATGAAAAATATTTTTTTTAAAAATAATTAACTTAGGTAATTTTTAGGCTTCATGTATCGATATTGCCGTTATACAAAGTCTTTACATTAAACTGGCATTATCTCCAAATCCTTCATTGATTTATGTTTTTATGAATGGAATTATAAATTATAATCAGCAATTATTAAATGTTACTAAAGAATTGATAAATGAAACAAAATCAAAAATAAATTTTGTTCAAATCAATTCTCAACCATGTGGGCAACCCATTGGCGCTGATGGGCCAAAATTAATGTGGGATATAGCAAATTTTAGCGGAGGACAAGTTTATGTTATTTCTGTTGAAAATACAAATAATGTTATGGATTTAATTCAATATGAATATAAAAGTTCAATAATTTTTCAAGAATCATATCCAGATTGTAGCAATGGACAAAAATTTAGCTTTCCAATAAATTTAAATACTAAAACTGCAACCATTTTAATTAATGGAGATTTAATGTATAACCCAGAATATACACATCCCAATGGAATTTATTGGCCTTCCGTTGCTACGCTATATAACTATTTCAAATCGAATTCAACTGTACAACAAATTGGACCTTTATGTGATCAATCAAAAGGATATTCAGTTTATTTTGATGGAAAATGTTGGTGGTTTAATTCGGTGTCATCAAACTGGTTTAAAGCTAAAGAAGTTTGTAATAATATTGGTTCAATTTTGGTTGACATTTTAGATTCAAAAACTCAGGAATATTTAGGAGGTAACGAACGCTTGTATTTGAAAAAATATTCCTTAAATCTTAAGTTAAATATTTTTAGTTCAAGCTGGTTCTGTTACATATTGGACCGGTTTAAATGATTTGGATAAAAATGGAAAGTTTGTTTGGGATCAAGGAAATGACACTGCAATTCCTGTAAGCTTTCACCATTAAAAAAAACACATTAATAAGTTACTTTTTCTATTAATATGCAAATTTTTCTTTTATTTTGACTTTCGTAGAATAATTTCAAAAAAAAATTTAAACACTTTTTAATTCTAGTGATTAAATTTATTTTAGCTTCGAAGTTTCTTAAATTGGGGCAAATATGAACAAAATAAAAAAGTTGGAAAATGCGTTACCGATGATATAGATAATAAATGGCGAGTTGAAAATTGCGATGATTTGAATCCTATTATTTGTGTAAAAAATGCTTGTAAGTTTTATATAAAAAATAGTTTCAAAGTCTTGTAACAAAATTAAGAAGATTTAAACTAAAAAAAGTCATTTTTTTAGATTCATTTGATACAGCTGGAAATCCCATCAGTAAGAGACTTTAGCAAAATCCAAATCAATCTATAAAAAAAATTTTAGTTAGCGTTGATCCTGGAATATGGAGTGTCTATCTTCGAACTTACAACGGGCCATGTTCCATTCAAGTTTCAACACAATCCAAGAATCCTTAAAAAAAATTTAATTTAAGAAAAAAAAATTAAATATGTATTTGTAATGATTTATCTATTGATTTTTATTTTTAACAAATATTGTCTATATAATTTTTATATATGCGTTTTAAATAAAGTTTTTAAAAAAATTTGCGACAAAATTGCTTTAAACTTTTTTAAATAAAATTTAAACTTTATTTTGAAACACAAAACAAAAAAAATCAACTTCCAAAATAATTATTTATTAGTTAACAAAAATTAAACAAACAAATTGGTTCTTTTATACCCGTGCATATTCTCTTGGATATTCTCTTATTGGTGATTCCGTGTAAGCTTCTCCAATGGTTTCATACAAAGGTTCAGCAATCAAAACAATGGGTCGAAGAGCTTTGGAATTTATAGTTGGTGAAGAAAATTGTTGAATGGTTGAAAGTTTTTTAATGGATTTTACACGAAAATATTTTGCGCATTTAATCGCGATAATTACAAACCAACAATGACAAAACATTGCCAATAAAATTACTATGGCTGCGACGGTAGCAAAGAGAGACACTACTAAAAAATTAAAAATTATTTTTAAGTCTCAAAACGAAAAAAAATTGGGTCTTGGAGCGAAATTTAAATAGTTTACCATCTTTAAGTTGAAGTTTAAATTTTTGTGATGCAATAGATAAATTTTCATGTAAGAGAAGTTCCAAATATTCTCCTGGATATGAATGTGGATCATATATTGCTGCACCCACATATGCAAGTAATAAAAGTAAAAATGATATTGTAATAATCTAGAAAAAAAAAGTTTCTTAAAAAAACTTTAAAAAAAATAGATAATAATAAAATAATTAAATTTTGTGATATTGTTTTCTAAAAAATTTCATTTAGCTAATTTTTTCAGAAAACACTAAAAATAAAAAAGTAGAAAAGGTATGGAAAGAGTTTTTGTTTGATTAAAAATAGTTATAAACTTGAATGAAAAAATTTGAAAAATCTCAAACAAAAAATTAGCGCCTTCAAATTTTATTGTTGTTTTCCCTTTCACAAAGCTCTCGCACAAATTTTGTTCTTTACTAAAAAAGAGTTAACAAATTTTATAACAAAAAAATCAAAAACAACGAACGCGTTATTAATTTGTTGAAAATCACGCCTTCATTTTTTTAAGAATTAAAAAAGTTTTCTTAATGAAAACTAAAATTAATTAAACCGAAGATCTCTAAAATCCCAGCAAAATAAAAATATTTTTGCTTACACTTAAAACAACAAAAGGCTGGAAAAAAGCTGCATGTTCAACATAGGTTCCATAAAATAAGCATGCCACAGCAATACTATCAAAAAATAAAAATAGCAATTCCCAATTCCATTCTAAATCAGTATAACCAGAAATTTTAACCAAAAAATTAAATATAATTAATATTGCAAATATTGATGAAATTAAATATGATCCACATTTAATATGAATTAAATTACAACAACATCGATGATAGTTGGTAGTTGTGGATAAAATATTTTTCGTGCCAAGACCAACATTTCCATTATTAATATTTTGGGATGTTGTTGATGGATTTGGAGGTGGATGACTCGAAGAAAGTGACAACAATGGATGATTATTGGAATTAGAAGTTGAAAAGGAATTATTTTGCGGCGTCGTTTCAACTCGCTCCATTTTGAAGGGTTTCGAGGGCCAAAGAAAAATCGGCACTACTTAAACTTCATTAAAAAAAATCAAAATTCAAAATCTAAAAAAATAAAAAATAAATAAGTAAAAGTTTGTATTTAAAAATTATAAGAAAAAATAAATTAATTAACGAATAAAAAAAGTAACTATAGTTTATACGATTTTTTTTAATTGGAAAAATAGAATTACACTCGTCGTTAACAAAGTGAGTGAGAAAAATGGAGAAAGTCAAGTAGTAGTTGTTGCTGCTTTGCTTGCTTCATCGAGAAGAAAAAAATTAGGGTTAATCAATAAATATTTTTTTGTTTTTGGTAGTTCGCGAGAATGGACGAGGTCGACACATAAGCTTTTTAGAAAATAAAGAATCAAAAAAGGAAGCTTCCTTAAAAAATATTTCGAGAAAACAGCAGAAAAAGAAAGAGAAAAAGCAAAAATAAAAACTAGTCTTTTTTCTTTAACTTTGAACTGAAATATTGTAAAATTAAATTGATTTTTGAACTCAGAGGAAGAAGAAAAAAATTGATATCCCTTATAAAAGTCGCTTTTGTATTACATATTTCAAAATCAGTAATCATCTCGAAAAAAAATATAATGACAGTCATTGATTTTGTATTTTAATTTCTTGATTTTTTGTTACTTTCATTTTTTTATTTTTTTGTAAGCATAAAAAATTTAAACCCTTTCAAAGCAAAAAATGATTCATCAACGAAGAAAAAAAACTTTTGAAAAACAATAACAATTTCGTGAGTTTCCATTTCTTTTTTATATTTTCAAAGTGGAAAACAAAAAAAAATGTTTCATCATTTTGATTTTTACAATTTGTTTTATTTCTTTGAATATTTTAACCATCTTTCTTCTTCTTTTTTTTTTATTATCAAAAAATGAGTAATTTTTGACTCTTTAACTACACGAAAATTAAATTACAATAGTTTTCAAAAAAGTACCGCAAAAGCAACCCATACAGGGATTTTTAAAATTTTTTAATTTTTTTATCTGAAACAATAACCGATTATCCAACCTTGTAATAACGAATTACATTTTGCGAAGAAAATACAATTGTAAAATAAATAATAATTGTTTTATTTTGAGATAGTATCGTGAATATAATTTTAAAATATTCAAAAAAAAATATCTCGTCGATTTCCATTGAGAAATTGTTTTTAAAAAAAAGCAATCGATGCGATGAAAAAAAAAATACCCATTGTTTTTCTTCTTTTTTTTGTTAAAACAAAAAACTTTTCCTTTCGCAAAATCCAAAGTGTAATTTTTTTTAACAAAAATGCAAAAAAAAAAATGATTCACTTTTTGCTTAAGAAAAAAATAATCGGAGAGACAGACAAAAAAAGAAGTAAATAAACTATAACAAAAAAAGCTTTAAACTAAAATAAATGCCTGCCAATAATTCGATAAAGAAAAGTTTTTCAGCTTCTTTATTTTTAGTTTTTGAATATTTAAATTTAATATTTTTTTATTCCATTTTTGGATTCAATCAACAATAAACAAAAGAAATTCAGGAGTTAATCATTCGAAGCTTTCGGAATTTTATGTTTTTGCTAATCTTTAGTGTCACCAATCAAGTTATAAATATGTTAAGAATATAAATGATTTAATGTTTAAACAAGATTATTATTATCAAATCAAGCAAAATGAATCTCCATTGAACATCGCATAGCATGGTCACAGAAAGTAAAATATTATTATCTCGTTATATTCATCCTTTTCAATAAACCAAATAAAATAATAATAATTTTACATTTTTGTTATAAAACTTCAACGTTTTTTACGCAATTTCACTGCTCTAAAAACATTGTTACTTTAATTATTTAAAGCGTTCGTAAAAAAATCGTGCATCGATACAGTTACTCTCATATCGAGTTATTCCATTAATTTATCACCTGCAGATAAATAGCACACGTAACACACCAAAGAAAAAAAAAATGTCGGGAAAAACTAACATAGCGCATAGAAAAAATGCCATCTATCAGAAATAACAAGAAATGATAAACCTTAAGCAAAAAACACACGAAGCAGCCATCTTCATCCTCAACTTTCAAGAAGAATCATAGATAAAACATAAGAGATGACTAAAAAACTGTGAAACAAGCATAAAGTTATCAGCTGCGACTAAACAGTAAGGTAGCATTAAAGGATTTTGAAACAAAAGCATTCTTACAGTTCGTTGATCATATTGCATTCCTCTTTTTACATGATTTCATTTCCAACTCTAATAAGCTCAAACCGACAACAACCATACAAAAAAAACGAAGAAAGATTACACAAGGTATAAACTATTTATTTGGTACATAGACCAACAAAAAAAGTACAGAAAATACAAATAAAATCAACAAGAAAAAAATCAAATATACAGTTTATTTCAACGGGTTTAAGATGGAGTACCACGTTGTTCAGCAGGTTCTTCATACTTTTCCAATTTGTTGTAAATGATGTGTTCACGAAGTTGAGGTTCATCTTTACTTGATTCATCACGTTTCAATTTGAGATAGCTTGTCATCTCATCAACATCTTTTCCTCTAACTCGAACATTCAAAGCATAAAGACCAATATCCAATAAACGTGGCATATTCAAGAAGCTTGAAGCACAGATAAAATCATGAAGTTGTTGAGTTGAAAGTTTGGCCAAATATTTCATATCTTCACGATCAACAGGAGGATGGCTATTTGATGCTTGAATTTGTTCCAAACAAACATAAGGTTCAGAATCTCCATAATATTTGCATAGTTCGATAAGACGTGATAAAGATTTACTTGAAACTTCTGGCAATGGAAAGTCCATGGGTTCATCAGATGAGACATGTTGGCAATCTAAAAATGAAAGGATAAAGATAAGAGAAACATATACATAAAAAGTTAATGGATATCGGGAATGAGTGATTAACAAGCTAGTCGTTCAATACAAAAAAGAACAAAGAAAATGCATGCTACGAAAGACGCAGCATTCGTTACTAAAGCTATAGCTAGCAACATCAAGACCTAAGTCATCCAAAAGCCACCAACAAGGATACTTTTAAAGCTAGTTGTCAATCAACTTCCAAACCAACAAAAGAAACAGAACATACCAATAAATTCAGTCAACAATGTAGATTCTTTAACAAATTCTTTATCCACGACGAAAGTAACTTGATCATTGGTGATAAGATTGAATTTGATCATTGGAGCAGGAGAATCATGTTGAGATGCCATCTTTTGTTAGTAGTTGAAGATCAAGTTAGATTCAACTGAAAAATAAAGCAATGAGTATACATAAAAAAAGCTTAAAAGAATCACGAAAAGCAAAAAGTTTGAGATTGAATGAAATTAAAGGAAAGGCAGCAAATAAAGGTGGCAATGAAAGCAAAGCACAAATGGCAAAGAAAAGTGGTTAGCAATAAACAAAAAGTTAGAGATAGCTCAAGGACGAGAAAAAAGGATGAATGATGGCAAAAACAAAAAATAACTTGAAGCAAGAATGGAAGGGCTGATTCGCGCACTTTCCATCATCTATTCTTTCGTTTCATGAGTCCAAATAAAAAGTGGGAAGTTTGAAAAGTCAACGAAGCTTCGAGGAAAATAACAAACAAATGACTATCATTTTCACGATGGAATAAAAAAAGCCATATGTAAAATTTTTGATTCTTCAAAAAACATTTATTTATTGTCTGTCAATTTCTTTTTTTTATATGCAACCAAAAAGTGAAGTTTCAAGTTTGTTTCTTCGACAACAAAAAACAGAATAATGCCTTGAAACTGTTTGTTTTTTTATTCAACTTTTTGGTATTTCTTTTCAATGTGATTGTTGTATCAATTATCAAAGTTGATCATTATCCAAAAATGAAAGTAAGCTAACTGGTTTTTTTTACACTTTGCTTTTATTTTTTGCTTTACTTTCTTGGAAATATGTATGTATTTGTAAATAAAAAAATGTGATTAGTTGATTGAATCTACTTATTGCCTTTCATTTCGAGAAAGATGAAAGCAATGCAAGGTATACCTGTTAACATATTTTATTTTTTATGATCTGTTTTCACAAGTTTTTTTGACACCAGAAGACAGTAAAGTAACTTTGGTTTTATACTCCAAATAACTTTCTATTTTCTCAAACTAAAGGTTTTAACATTGATTCACAAAACTATTGCTGTTGTTGGTTGCTTTCAGGCAGAGGAGATACATGAATAAACTCAGACAATAAACTTCCTGGAATGTATTCTTTCATTCTCACTTGCACGTGTTCGTTTAATTAGGCGAATCATAACATCATTCAATTAATATTATTTTTGAACTATTTTAATTCGATCAAAAAAAAAGTATGAACAAAACTACTAAAAATAAACAAAATCAATCAGACAGCCAGGAATGTTTTCATCAAAAATTTAAAAAACGTTTACTTTGAAAAATTCTTTTTTTATTCTTCCAACTTTTTTATTTCAATTTTCAACATAAAAATAAATATTTTTTTCTCGACACGCAAAAAAATAAATAAACTAAAAAAATTTTTTTTTACGTTTTCTTTTTTTTTCAATGAACGACCGATGTTTTTTTTGTTGAGCTTTCTTTTTTTAAAAAAAATTTAATGTTTTGTTGATTTTTTTTCTCCCTATCACATATTTCGTTCGATCAATCAACGACGTGATGATATTTCTTAACTTGTTGATTAATATATTCCATTATATATTTTTTTTCATGTGATTATTCCCGCCTCTTTTTTTTTTTTTGCTGATTCGATTCGATTTTTTTTTTAAGCTCCGTGTATTTTTTAGTAGCAAAGTTGAATATATATTCATTCGGTTTAGCGACAACAACAAAAAAATTGTGTTTAATGCATGCTTTTCATTTTTCAGACTCGCCTTCTTCTTTCTCATTCTTTTATTTTTTTCTTTACCTTTCTTCCCTTCAACTACCTTTCAACTTTTCGTGTTGTTGGTTGGCTTTAAGTACGTACAATCGTTCAACCAACTACCACCAGCATCGAGGAAAGAAAGAACGAAGAAATAATAAAAAAAGCTTACTACTTACTTTCTTACAAATTTTTTTGATTTTGAACTTTTTCAACCACAAAAAAAAACATACACGCAAACTGAGAGGAAACGCAACAACAACAACTAAAAAACCCGAGAATTGAAGAGAAGACTTCGAAGAAGAAAACTAAACTAAAGTTAATCAACAAAAGCTTTATTATATCAAAGTTTTTTTCTTCTCTAATTTATATATATTCTTTAAATTCAATATATTCCGTGTAACAAATGAATATATTATTATTATTATTAGGATTATTAGATTTTATGATTATTTGTAGATGAAATATAGTGATACCCCAGCTGAATTTATTATATTACCCCCATCTTCTTCTCCATCTTCATCTTCTTCTAGAGGAGGAAGAAGAATAAGAAAAAAGATGGCTTTTGTATGGCCTGATGCTGATGATGCAATAAAATTTGGTAAAGATTTTGCTGTTGGTGGAGCTGCAGCTGTTATAGCTAAAACTATTGTGGCTCCTATTGAAAGGATTAAACTTATTTTACAGGTTTGTTCGGACTTTTTATATATATTCTTTTAAGGAAGATTACTTATTTTTTGGGAGATTTTCCATATTTTCTGCTCAAATTTATAAATTTTTTGGATATATTCTTAAACGCCCAAAGTTGGGGCATCTTAATCGTGTGCTTTTAAATCCACAAATTTATGCAACCTTAAAACATTGATGCTTTCCACAAACTTTTACCTTTTCTAAATCCAAAAATAAAAATGTTTACATCCTTCCTTGTTTTTTTCCTTCTTCATTGATTCATTCCTAATCTGTTAATCATTTTCAGCTCCAAGCTAGTCAATCAACGATATCCGCAGATAAAAGATATAAAGGAATGATAGATTGTCTTGTTCGAGTTCCAAAGGAACAAGGATTTTTATCTTTTTGGCGTGGAAATGGTACAAATATCATTCGAGCTTCTGCACAGGTTTGTAATAATCTTTCTTTAATTATGAAAATTAAGAATCTTGAAACTTAGTGGCCAATAATTTTGTTGTTTAAAACCTTTGTTTTTTTTTCCGTTGGAAGGAAGTTACTCATACTTAGGGCTTTTCCAAATTTACTTATCTTTTATCGATGAACTTTTAACTTCCTTTTTTATCATCAGCAAAGTTCATCATATTCCATTTTCAATGCAAAACCATTGACGCAAAATGGTAAAAATTTTCAATGAATTTTTGAATTAAAAAAATCAATTCACTGACGCAACAACAAAAGACTTTTCCTTTTACGTCAAAGTTAAAAAACGTTGAGATCAACTTTGTTTTGATTTGATTTTTTTTGGACTTGTGTGAATGAAAACAAGAAAAAAACAAAGTAAAAATAGGATTGATCTTTGACAAAAAAATTAGTGTCTGTTATCCAAATTTTTTTTTTATCGATAGTGTTTTTGTTGTTTTTTTTTATTTTATTCATCATAGGTTGTAAATAGTGTTTGTTACTAAAAATAAAACACACAAATAAGATCAAACGAAAAAAAATAGGGATACACGCAATTACATATTTTTTCGGAACCAAATTTTTTGGTGAAAGCAAAAAAGAAACAAAAAAATAAGCAAAAGTTAATACTTTTAATTATGTTTGTTCCATGAAACTCAGAAACCTCAAAGGAATTCACTCTTTTTTTCTTGCAAGTTTTTAATCAATGAAAAAAACTCCAATTTTTTGCAAAAAAAAAAGAAAGAAAAGAAATATGTTTAAACTTTAAAGCATTTTTTTCTTTGTTATTCATTAAGCAATCAGCCTCAGCCACGCCACATTGTGATCGGATGATCTATGAACAATTTTTTTGCAAAGCTTTTGTTTACTTTATTTTTTTTTTGGAATTTTGCAAAAAAAAAATACATATGTTAAAATAATTTGTTAATGCATACATACAACTTTCTGTGGGTTATTGTAGCATTATTAGAATTTAATATGGACTGGATTCAGGGAAGCGACTGTAGCACGTTAGTGATACCTTTTTTTAAAACACCTTTCAAGTTTGGGGAAATTATTTGAATTTAGGGTTTTTTGATGCTTCTTGCAACCAGAAAATTTTTTTTATAACCCCACATTTTTTGATTTTAATAAACTCTTTTAACTATTTTAGGAATCCCTTGGAATGGGTTTTAAAGAATTTTTTAAACCATATTGTTTAACTGGAATTGATAGGAAGCATGAATATGGAAGATATTTGGCTGGCAATTTAATGGCTGGTGGATTATCTGGATGTGCAACATTTTGTTTTATATATCCATTAGATTTTACGAGAACTCGATTAGCAGTTGATATGGGAAGAGGTTCGTTAATTATGGCTGCTATCACTAATTTCATTGCTTCAATATTTTGATATGGTTTTTTTTTTGAAGTGGAGTGTAGTTAAAGAATATACCAAAAACTTGCAAAAAAATATATCATATTTTGATTTTTTACTTTTTTTTGTTCTTTAATCAGAGTGATGCAATATTTTTAACAACTTGCTTCAGAGTTTGTACTTTTGTACAATTTTTTTAACTGGCAAATAGTTATTTTGCAAAAACCTGTTTTAGCTACTTTCGAATTTAGTTTTTAAAATTCTAAAAACTTTGGACTTAGCAAACAACAAAATATTATCGAATTTAGATTTAGTTTTGGCTTCAATTCTTTTTTCAACTTTAGATTCACTTTTATTAATTCCCTTTAAATAATTTTTTTCAGACAAAGCTTCAAGAGAATTTCAAGGTCTCGCAGATTGTATTTATAAAATTGCTAAATCTGATGGAATTTTTGGATTATATCGCGGCTTTCTCCCATCTCTTCAATATATCTTCCTTTATCGATCCGTGTATTATGGATTATTTGATACTATTAAAGGTGGTGTGGAAGAAACTGGAAGGGTGATAGGCTTTCTAGGAGCATTTTCCATTGGACAGGTATGCATTTTGGAAATTTATTTCCTGACGTCATAAAATTATTTATTTATTTATAGGTTACAACATTTATCGCTGCAATGAGCTCATATCCATTAGATACAGTTCGAAGACGATTGATGATGGAAGCAGGTCGAAAAGGTGCAATTCGATTAACAACATTTCAATGTACAAAAGTATGTTTTTTGCTTTTACTTTTGTTTTTTTCCTGTTTTTAACCATAAAAGTAGGAAGGACAAAAAATAATTAAGAAAAAGAAAAAGAAATTAATCAATTGATTGTTATTTGATTGCAAAGAAAAAAAAGTGGAGAGAAAATAAAATTCAAGGCAATCAACTTTTTTTCGTTTTGTTTTTGGAAGGAAAAATGAAGAAAAAAATAATAATAGTTTTTTCATTGTTTTTACTCTTTATTTTTTTTTTGATTGCAATGTTTTCTATTATTTTTTTTCTTACGGTCGAAATAATTTTTAAATAATATATTCCTTAATTTTTGTTTTTCAGCTTATTTATTACAATGAAGGACCTAAAGCTTTCTTTCATGGAGCATGGGTAAATGCAATTCGAGGAGTTGGAGCAGCCTTGATTCTTGCATTATATCATGAAGTTCAAAAAGTTCTGTAACAACAACATCTCAATAATATGATTCAAGTAGTCAAAAAAATCTCTAATGTTAAAAATGGATTTTTTTATTAGTTTAAAAAAAAGTGTACTTAAATTAAACAAACAAACAAACAAAATAGCTGCTCCTTTCTCCTTTCTTTCCTGGTCTTTCTTTTCATTTATAAAATTCAAAATTCAAATATTTTCAACAAACAAAAAAGAAACAAAAGAAATTATTTGGCATTCTTTTTTTCGTCGCCGTCGTCGTCGTGATTCATTATTATTATTCATTCATTCGTTCTAACGTCAGAGAAGTGATCAATTGGCTTTGATAAATATGGAGGGCTTTAAAACGTACTATTATTATTAGGTTTTTAGATTTTTAAAATACTTTGTATTGTCTGTATTCTTTTATTTTTTTCTCTGTAGCTTTACAACCAATTTTTTTTATAAATATTCAGGGTTAATTAACTTTTCTCGGTGCCATTAAATATTTAAAATTTTTTTTTGCCGCTTTGAGTTGCTTTGATAGCTTTTTTTAATATTGTATCATCTCTCTTATTTTTATGTTTTTGTTTTGTTATGCCCAAATATTTTCATTTAGCTGCAATTGACCATTTTTCTGCGGTGATCGCTTTACAATTTCTTGTTTTTTATTATTAATTTTAGGTTTTTTTTAAATTAAAGAGTATATTGTTAAATATGTTTTTAAATGAAAAGAAGAGTTTTAATATATAAATTTATATAATAAATATTTTTAATTAATGGCTTTCTTTATCCAAATTTAAATGACATTTTTTGAATGAACACTCATCTTTATAAAAAACATGATTTAATTTGCTACAGTAACCATATAAATTTTGCCAAAACTGTCGAATCGAGTAAATTGTCTTTGATTTTTGTTGTATTTGAAACTTTGAACACTGCTTTCTTAAATTCCCTCCAACTTTTTTAAAAATAACAGCCTTGAATTCGGGTCACCTTGGAATTATTTTTTTCTTTAATTTTTATTTTTTACTTGCGCAAAGGCAACCCATGGGTATTCATTCTTATTGACAAAAAAAAATGGAAAGAAATATCAGTTTTCTTTACTTTTCTCAAGGTCAACAACGAAGGCAATGCATGCATGTGTACTGCCACACCAAGGTTTTTTGTTGTTGTGGCTTTGATTGATTGACTTTTATTTTTTGGGTTGGTTGTTTGCAGGCAAGAAGGAGCGAGACAAATAATAAATAATATTAGTTTCTTACTTACTTTTTTTCATGGCAAAACTTTGCTTCTTTTTTTGCTCTTTTCTCAATTTTAAAAATTGTTGTATTAATAAACGATCGTTTCCCAGGATAATTTCCTTCTTCTTAATTTTCTTATTTTGCATTTAATAAAAAAAATTTGACACACGAATCACGCATTTCACAATATGTAATTTTTTTTTTGAACGATTTCGTTCCGTTTTCCCATATTTTTTTTATGGACTGAGAGAATTTTTTTCTCTCCGTTAAATTTTTTTAGTTAGTTTCTCGAAAATATCGATCGATAATGAATTTTTTTTATTTCTCCTTCTTTCATTATTTATTTGGTTCAAATTTGTTCAATTTTTTCTTTTCTAAAACAGAATATTTGATAAATTAACAACTGCTGCTGATTGTAATTTTTATTCTTCTTGGTTTAAAAACTCCAAAACTAAAAATAAATAAAGTTTTTATCAAACAAGCAAAAAAAAAATCTCTGTGAAAAATTATTAGTGTATTTTTGTAGTCTAGTATATTGAAGGTCATAAAAAAAAATATTTTTCAAGCAAGTGAGTTTCTTCCCTCCTTATCTTTCGCTTTTTTTTTTATCGTTCTTTCACTATTCCATTTTTTGGTTTGGTTTGCTTTTTGTGTAGTTGGTTTTTAGTGCCAATGGATCGCTTGAATGTCGTCGGACTTAATTTTGGGGTTGAAAAATTCATTTTTATAAAATTTCTCTTTTGTTAAATCACTGTCTTTGAAAAAAAAATTAAAAATTAACATACATTTTTTTGATTTTCGTTTTTCTGCTTTTTATTTTTTCGCTCTTATCAAAATTTACATACCTTTCACTTTTCACTTTTCGCTTTGTTTTTTAATTTAGACAACTAACTTCCTTCATTTTTTTAGTGCTTCGTGTCAACGCAAAAATCAACAACAAAATGCCATCTCTTGATGAACGTTTCAATGCTGCAGTATCGGTTATTCAAACCCTTCCAAAGGATGGTCCAGTAAATCCATCCAATGATCAAAAATTGAAATTTTATTCTTTTTACAAGCAAGCCACCATTGGAGATGTCAATACTGAACGTCCTGGAATGTTTTCATTTGTTGAAAAAGCTAAATGGTGAGTTTTTTTCCAAAAATTTAGGTCTTGAAGCCAAAAGTTTTCGATAGAGATTTAATGATTTTTTTTTTCAGGGATGCATGGAAATCTAGAGAAGGCACAAGCCAAACTGATGCCAAAGAGCAATATATCGAAGCCCTTCTTGCAATGTTCGATGAAATTGGAACTCAAGTCAATGTTAATGAATGGGTTAGTGGTCCAGATCTTGATCCAACAATCAAATCAAATTTATCCATCCTTGGAAAAGTTTTCAATTAATTAATTAATTCGTTTGTTGTCGTCGCTATTTATTCTTTTTGGTGTTGTTTGTTTTAAATCTATGCATTTATATTTATTTATGGAATAAATTAATTTATTTTTTTGCTTGGTTAATTTATAATATTTTTTGTTTGGTTTTTAAAAGTAATATTTATAATAAAAAAGTTTAAAAATAAAAGCATGAATTCTTTTTTAATCCTATGTTTTAATAAAAAAATAAAATAAAAAAAGCCGTTTTATTATTTTCAAAAAAATGAATGAAATGGTTTACACTAGCGGCAGCTAAATATTTAAAAAAAAAACATTGCTGATCAAATCGGCTTCTCTGCAACGATCGATAGCTTTCATGGGAAAACAAAAACGCATTTCGCTAAAAAAATGACATAAAAATTTTGCTGGATTTTTTTCATGAAAAGTAAGCTTCAAAAATAAGTGATTTTTCTTTATCGCCAAATACGTTTTTCTTTTTTTGAATATTTTTACTGCTATCTTTTCTTTTTGAAAATATAATTTAATAGAAGTTTTCCATAAAAACTTGAAACTTAACTATTCTGTTAAAATAAAATAAACTTTTTGTGGAAACAAACCACCATCCGATTGCATATTTTGTTATCTGAAATATATAAAGCATTCTAGCAATCATTTTAAAAATAAAAAAATACCGTTACTTCATGAACTTTACCAATCAAAAAAATGATAGTAAAACGAAAAATGTTTCACTGCAAAATTACAATTAAAAAGATAAATGGATTTTCTAAAATAGTGGTTAAACAAAGTTCTCAAAAATTTTCTTTTCTAAACCTTTCTTTGAATCATAAAAGCTGCAACAAAATTTTTTTTTCTGTAATAAAATATATAGTTATTGCTTGAATTTAATTTCTTCAATGAATGTTACGTTTTTTTTTCTTTTGGGCTGTTAGAAAAAGAGATCGTTCGCTAGCAGCAACAAAAAAAACGCTGACAGAAAAGTTTTAGTTCGAACTTTTTTGTAACAAAAGAGCCGCAATGTTTATTGATTTTTTGTGCATTTTTTAATATTTTAGTTTTTAGTTTAATTTTTTTAAAATTTTTTTTATGATTACATTTTTCTTCTCACAAATTAAAAGCTTTCGAAGAAAGCAAAAGAGGAATTTTATTTGCTTGAAAAAAGAGAAAAGAAAATGTTTGCCAAAAACAAAAAATGGTGGTCGTCAAGTTTATTGATGAATTAAAGAAGCGATACCCTCAATCATTTATTAAAAATGGAAGAAGCACAACTTTTTTTTGGTCAAAAAAATTACCCAGGAAGCATAATATAATATAATGTTAAAATATTGCAGTTTTCGTTGCTTTATTATAATTTGAAATTAATAACCATTTTATCTCGAAATTGTGAGTCATTCAACGCAGTTTCACAAACAGAAACTAACTAAAGCCTCTCTCTTTCTTTTTCCATTTTGAAGCCACTTCATGTATGTCAAAAAAAAATACTTTACTGTAATCAAATAAAACTGCCATTATATATAAAAAAGGCTTTTTTTTTTCGCCGAAATAAAAAAGAACTTTTTTTTTGAAATGTCGTTTTAAATGAACCGATTGTTGAGAGGTTAAATTAAATTTTCTCAACTCAAAGCCTCGAGAATATAAGAAGAGAGATAAAAGTGACATTTATTTTTTTGTCTTCGTCGAAATTTCAAAGAAAAAAAAGACAAAAACTTCAAAACTAAATTGAAAAAAGAAAGAAAAGAAGGCAAAAAAACTTTGAAGCAGTTCTTCGATAAAAAAAAAGTCAGTCAAGAAAAATAAAAGTTTCAGTAAAAATAAAAAAGTTTAGTTTTAAATTTACTAATCTAAAAAAACTTTTTTTTGTTTTATTTTGTTTATTTCCTGAATACTTTAAAAAATAGTTTATTTTTATCCCAAAAAAAAGTTATTTAAATTTTCTGAAAAAGAATTAATTATTAAAACTTAAAATTTCTTCCAAAAAGAAATTTTTTTTATTGTAAAATGGCGCCTGGGTTGAAAACAGTTCGAATTGATATGGAACCAAATATTATTAATGAATCAAACATGACTATCAAGAAATTAGAAACCATTTTGGAGGATGAGAAAAAAGAAAATGATTCAACAATCAACAACGTCGATAAAATATTTGATATTATTCCATCCAAAATTGAAGAACATAAAAGTTTATTAGCTAAAACTCTGTCGAATCCACTGAGTGAAAATTGCGGCGCTGGTAAAAATGGCGGAAAAGAAGAAGCAGACGATAGAATGGAATATAAACATGCATTTTTACTTTGTTGTTGGGAACGGCCAATAATGGTAAGTTTTTTAAGTTTTTTTTATGCGAAAAAAGAAGAATGCACAATTATTTTTTTCAGAAAAAATTACTGCTTTTAAATTTTCGTGACCAGACAAAGGAGTTTCAGGAATTCCTTAATTAAAGTTTGGATAATATTTAACAAAAAAAATTCATAGACTTAAGAATTTAATTAATTTTTCTTTGAAAATGAAAGTATTTTTTTATTTATAGAAATCCGCTCAAACAGTATGTTATTTATCAGCTTTATCATTTTTTGGTAATTTTTTATCCCTCATTTTTGCTGGTTCTCAAACTTCATTACACCTTGCATTTGAAATTTGTGTATTAATTATTGAATTATTTTGTTTATTACTCCTTTTTTATGCGTTGTCTCATGAAGCTGCAAGATGTATGAAACCATATTTATTATTTGGGGTAAGTTTGTTTAAAAATGATTTTTTTGCTTTCATTTAATTATTGAATAAATTTTCAATTGAGTGGAAAACTTTAGTGCGCTTGTTCGTACAGTGTCATTAAATAATTAAAATTGGAGTAAAAAATAGTGTTTGGTAAATTTTCAAATTTATGGTAAATAATGTTAAGATTTAAATTAATCTGAAAATTTATTTATTCCATTTTATATGCAATTATTTTATTGTATTTTAAATTTGAAGACAATTTTAGTAATTTTCATTCTCTTTTGTTGAACTAAAAAAACTATTTTTATTATCCGCATGCGTTAAAGGATAATTTCCTAGAACAAAATGATAAATTTTAAAAATAAGAGTTGTTAAACTAAAATTTGCCCATGGATTGTCTTATTTAAAAAAAGTAAAAAAAAGTGCTAAACCAAAATATTCAAAAGAAACGCTGGAAAAAAATATATGTACATCAGTTTTGTTAATTTTCCATCAAAAAAATAAAAAGAAAGAAGCAAGCGATTGCAATTTTTTTGTGTTTTGAATTATTTTTTTCTTTTGCGAACGAAACAATAGTCAGATAAAAAGTTCCACAGAAAAGAAAACAACGCGGATGGAAGAGTTTATGATTCAGCACACGTATTTTGTTCTAAAAAACCATTCATTTTTTACAAAAACCATAACATAAATATTTGGGAAAACTTTAAAAATGAAACCCACATATTTTATTTTCGATTATTTTGGTTTACAAATATCTCCTAACATACAATTCTAAAATTTTATGAATTTCTTGGTGAAACTCGACCCTTATAATATCTTTCCATTTTTCTAGACGCTATGGAATATATTTTTAACTTTGCTATGGTTATTCTGTTTGGCGGAACTTTTGAAAGGTTCATATTTTCCCATTCGAGTTTCAACAGCCCTTTCTCAAGCTTTCCTTCCATCAAATCGATATCATTCACGTTATTCAAAAGCATATGAATCCAAAGAAAATTTGGTTACAACTTTATCAATTTTTATTGGGCTTGGAGCAACAATATTAATAAATTTTTGGTTTTTACATATAATTGTTTTGGCATATTTTAATTTGCAAAAGAAAAAATTAATTCTAAAGCATGGAATTGGCGGAGGATATTCAAATAATTCATGTCCATGGTCACCAACTGCTACAATTTCACCCAATAATTCTCCAATATCTAAACAACTTCCAAATGGCCATACTGTGTTTTTGTAATAATAATAAAATTTGTTAATAAAATGTAATATTGTAAATTTTTTTTTTGTTATTAAAATAAATCGTTTAAAAAAATGCGTTCCCAACAATTGAGTTGCGGTGACTCCATTAGCCGTAATAAACCCATTAATTAAATTGTCAGATATAAAATGAAAAATCAAATTGATGCTCACTTAATCTTGAACACAAGATCGGATTTATTCACATCGGGTATGATGTGAACTTCATCTGATCCCAAACCCATTAATTTGAGCAGGAAAAACAAAACATAAAACAAAAATTCATGAGCCATTTTTGAATTATTTTTTCTTTAATTTTAAAAAAAAGTTTATTAAAAAATGTTGCAAGAAAAATAAAAAAATCAATAAACTAAAATATTCAAAAATAAAAATCCAATGCACTTTCAAAACGGCCATTTTTGTGAAAGTTTTTTAATTCAACGAACGAAAGAAAATCCATTCGTTGCGTTAAATAAAAAAAACAATTTCATTCACACAATTTGTTTCGAAACATTTTTTGAGATCACTTTGCTTTCAATAGTGGCAGAAAAAAAAAGAAACGAACGACGACGACAGCCGTAAAAAAAGGTGCAAAAATTATAATACAAATCGATTTTTTTTGTTATAAAAAGTTTAACGACGCAACCCCGATCATTTTAGTCATATTTCAAAACAAAAACAAAAAACTTTCTTCTAGGGACTTCGCTATTTATTTTTTTACCTTCAAAAATAGTTTTTTTTCTTTCGTTTTTTTAAATACAAGATGCACGGCTTCTTTTTTGAATTTTTGTAATTTTTTTTATTCTAATAAACCGTAGAAAACGCGTCCTTAATTACTAAAATATGGAAAAGCTTTTTCAATAGCCTAATTTTAACGAACTTAAAGATGCAAAAAGTATGTTTACAATGTGGATTATTTAGTGTTTAAAATTTTTTTTCAAAATATGTAACAAGGAAGAACACATTCATTTATGAAATAATTTTTTTAAGCTTTCTTAAAAAAAAGAAAAATAAAATCATGTTTTTTTCATTAATAAATGTCACAATGTCGTGATAATCTTTCTTATGTGAAATGCCACTCATTCTTCTTGTCCAGAAACAATTGCTATAAAATGATTAATTTCAATGTGAAATATTATTGTGTATATCTTTTTAGAAATGAATCAAATACACAGGCATCTTTATGAAGCAAACTTTTGTAGCTGCTAGGGGTTTCAAAGTTTCGATTAAATATTTATCTTTAAAAAAAGAAAATGTATTATAAAACCAAAATATTCAAAAAAAAAAGATACAAACAGGATCGAAAGGAAAAAAATTAAAGCATTTTAAAAGCTATCTTTTTTTGTTTACAAACAAAAAGCAAAATCATCAGTGTTTACCAGCAGTTTCGTTCGTTGCTTGCTTTTTTTTTTTGTGTTTCACAGACTGACATAAAAAAAATTTTTAAATGTATTAATCATAAAAAAATAAAAGGTAAAATTGTCTGATCTCCTCACATCAACATTCCATGGGAAAGAGCACCGTTATTCAAAAGCTGATGAACCAAACATTTTTCTCAAAAATGAGTAATTCTCGCTTCAATGTTTTGTTGTTGATTCGCGCTGGGACAACTTTTTCCAGAACTCGATTTATTAAAAACTGTCCTGACCAGTAAATCCCTCAAATCCAGGGCTACAATAAGCCGCCATTGTAACAACCGGGGCTCCGTGTGTTAAATGACAACTCGAAAAAATAAAATACAATATCTTTAAAATTGTTGAATCTCATTTTAGGCGTATTTGCGGGTGCTTGATTCTTACAGAAAATATATTAAAAGCTTTAGGATCATTATAAAAATGATAAAAAGCTGAATTAAGAATTGATTCATATTTTTCATCTTCAGGTTTTTTGACATCATCTCTAAAAAAAATATTTTGATTTACCTATTAATAAATGTATCAAAAAAAATTTTTTTTACCCCGACTGAATTTTCCATTCTGGTTTAATGATCTGAAAAAAAAAATATGAAAGACAAATGAAAATTTTAATATATTTTTTGTTTTCACCTTAATAAAGTTTCCCAAATTTGATGTGAAGTTAAAAAAGATTTAGTAAATGAAACAATAATCTTCCATTTTTCTTCATCATTTTCAGCCAAAGAAATATTATTTTCAAGTTTAGTGAGAAGATTGGCATATGTTGGACTATGCTGGTAATAAGCAGCAGATAAGGATGGAAGAACGAGCATTTAAATTTATTTTTTAAAATAAAAATCAACGATTAAAAATTATTATTTTTTTTAGCTAACATTTTAACTCCAATTTTGCTTTTCTTTTTTCGATGATTAAGTTTGATATTAAACAGGAAAAAAAGAATCAATATTTATTTTTGTGATAAGAAAATATTAAAAATCTTGAAATGAATGCTCTTATTCTCTTGCTTGAAAAAAAATGAAAAACTTTCTGGAAAATAAAAAAAAACTTTGTTAAGTCGAGATTGAAAAGTTGCATCAATAAACCAAATAAAAATAATGTAAAAACCCATTTATATTTTAATGATATCTTTTAAGAAATTCATTATTTTTTTAAACCCAAAGTCAAACAACAAATGCTTTCGAAACAAAGAAAAAGTTTATTAAAGGTTCATAATTAATAAAAAGCTTTTGCTTTTTCTCATCTTTGAAAAATCCATTGTTTCAAAGTGAGTGTTGGAATAGCTTTTGGATATCGTTCTCTCTCTTTTTTCGAAGCCATGAAAATAAAAATGGGAAGAAGAAGAAGAATAGAAAGAAAAATAAGGAATCATTTGGATTTGTTATTCAAGCTTTAAATCAGTCCTCGTCGTCCGATGCAAGTATTTTAAAAAATAAGCTCATCGAAAAATTAGTCTTATTTGTTTTATAAAAAAAGGATTTTTACTTTTGCCTTTTAGGTTTATTATTCGCGAGCTACAATTTTTTTTTCTTCGTGTTAAACCGTTTTTTTATTCAAGGAAATTCTAAAATAGTCATATCTAAGATTTTTTTGAGTGTAATTAAACTATTTATTAGAGAAGTTTCGTAGAGCTGTTTCAAGGCGTTTAAAATAACGATCAAATGGCTTCCCTTTAACGTTCTTGTAGTTCTTTAAGGCCGGATCGTTCTCCATTACTGAGCAGCAATTTCGCCATTTAAATAGCTTTTAAAGGATATGGTTTTTTTAATAAATCTTTCTATCCAAAATAATTCGGAGTTCAAAATTGAACAAATTTCATAAAAAGAAATTTATCTTTAAAAAAAAGAAAATGTATTATAAAACCAAAATATTCAAACAAACAAAAAATAGAAACAGCATCGAATTGAAGAAAAAAAAATAAAGCATTTTAAAAGCAATACTTTTTTCTTATTTTCAATAATCAAAGCAAAGATTATCGATTTTCCAACAATTTCGCTGCTTTCTTCTTCTTTTCTTTTTTTGGTTTCTCAGACTAATTTTTCAAAGCGGCGAAGAGCAATCAGACAAAAAAATTACTATGTTTTTTTTATGATTAACCTTTTAAAAAATATATGCGAGTATCATCCATTGAAAGAAATTTAGTTCTTCTTTACCTCTGATATGTTATGAAAGTTTTTTTTTTGATAATTTGTTTTTAAAAATTTAACTGTAAAAATATTGTGATCTAAAAGAAACGAATTAAAAACACTAAAATTTAACAAAAAAAATCTTCTTCCTTTCCAGTTTTTGTAAGATAAACATTCAACATTACGTGTTTGCTGATGAAAATGAAAAAAGTTTGTAAAAACAATGGAAAAAACATATTCATTTTCTTTGAGTCAAATAATCTTTGAGCTTGAGATTCAAAAGTTTAAAAAAACCCAAACAAAATCTTAATTCATTTTTTTGATCCGAATTTAAAAAACGCTTCATTTTCTTAGACGAAAGTCAATTGCTTTCATAGCAAAAAAAGGGTTATTAAAGTTTCATTGAAAATAAAAAAAAGTTCTTTTGATTTTTCTCATCTTTGAGGAAATCCATGGCTTCAAAATTTTTAAAAGAACAGCAATTACTACTAACAAGTTTCAAGAGTGAATTTCTATGATTTCACGCACATTTATTAATTTTTTTAAATCATCTGTTTCACTTTTTTTCTTTTTTTACATATTTGCAATAATAATCTGCGATGAAACAATTTTGTTACATTTTTATATATTTGATTAAGACCAAATATAAAAACCGGAAATATTTTGTTTATTTGTTTTTAAAACTTCTCTATTTTTTTCGTCAAAAATTTAAAAAAAAAGAGAAAAAAAAAAGAGAGATGGATGGACGGTCGTAGTTGTTGTTGTTTGGTGCTCAAAGTAAAGTTAAATTATCAATCAACCATTTGTTGAACTTTAGAATCTTTTTTTCAACGCTATAAGAAAAAAACGTGAGTTTTTTGTGTGATCTTTCGTTTTTTGTACACATCTTTCTTTCTATCTTTATTTATTTATTTTATTTTTTTGCCCCCAAGTTTGTAACTTAACAAAACAAAAAAATACATGGTCCATGGACGAGGAAGCTGCTTGCTTTGTGTTTTTGAGGGGCAAAAAACAATTTTGTTTGTGGTGGAGAAGTCTTGTTTTTTTTTCTGAGTCCAAAACAACAACATTGATGGGTGGAGGAAGAAGAATAAGAAAAATAGCTTTTTTGCGTTGTTGTTAAGGGCAATTTTTTCTTTCTATTTTTTTGGTGCAATTTTAAAGGAAAAATAATGAAAATTGAAACTGCATTCTTTTTTATGTTTATTGTTTTCTTTCTTTTCCCCATTTTCTATGGTTGTTAGCCATTGCTGCCAGCCACTATATGACCGCCAAAAATAGTACCATAGAAAAAAAAAGCCATAACTAAATCGAAGAGAAGAAATACATTCAAAAAAAAATTGGAATTTGGACTATTTGCGAGTGCACCACACGTACACACACAAACAAAAACAACAATGACTCGTCGTCAGCTTATATATGTGTGTGTATTTCATCATTTTATTTTTATTTTTATTTTTGTTGTTTGGTTCCCTTTTTCTTCTTCCCAAAGTTGTTTACGCATTTTTTTTTCTTTGAAAGAAGGGGATGAAAAAAAAAGAAAGAAAACAAGCACATCTCATTTATTTTTCTTTTTTTCTGTGTTTCTCTCTCTCCGCCTCTCTCTCTCTCCATTTTTTTCACTTTACTATTGCTGCCTGCTATAGGGCAGCGGCAGCGGGCAAAACACACGCCCGCCCTATAGCAACAACTAGTAACAACCAAAGGGGAAAGGGGAAGAAAAATATCGCATCGCATTGAAGTATAGCGCAACAACGGACGAAAAAAAGAAAAAAAGCATAAACAACCAAAAAGATGAAATTTAGTAGACCAATGACCAACTTCACAGAAACAATATAAAAGGAGCTCAGAAAAAGTATGAAAACATCAGAAAACAAAAATTTTTATTTGGTTGTTTTTAGTTTTTAGATTTTTTGAAGAAAAATTTTTTCTTCTTTTGAGTATTTTTGTATTGTATTTTCCCGGGTCTTTATATTCTTTAAATTTATTTCGGTGAATTAATTTTAAGTTTTTTTCATTTTTCAGAATCAATTTACTTTACTCCCTAAAATCTCTAATCATCAACCATGTCATCCCACAAAACTGAAGTCCATTGTGAAAAAACCAAACAAGAAGTTCCATATGAAGAAAAGACCGCTATGGGAAAAATGAAGGAAGGTGTCAAGGATGCTGCTTCAGCCGTTAAGGAAGCTGTCACTGGTGAAGGCATCAAAGAAACCGTACACAAATCCGAAAAATCTTACAAAGATTCCGATGGAAACATCCACCATGAAAATACTAAAGCCACTCGTGAACGTTAAATAATTTAATTTTTTTATTTAACTTTTTGCACCCACAACAAAAAAAATTTATGTGAAAATCTATCTCATTCATTAATTTTTTTTATTAATATTCCGTCATCGCTTCTTTTTAAATTTTTCTATAAAATGTAATATTTCACTTTTAATGTTTAATTTAATGATAATGCTAATGCTAAAAAATCTTTTTTTTATCATAAAGTAACTTTTATTTTTATTACCTTTGGAATTTTTTTGTCGGACAAAGTTTAAGTTTTTTTCATTTATTTGACAGAAAAAAAAAAGTCGCAACTCGAGATACAATTACATAAATGAAAGTAAATTGACAATGAAAATTTTAGGTTAAGCTTAAATCATGGAGGATAGAAATAAATAAATATTTGGTGTTAATTCTTTCGACTTTTCCTAAAGAACAAAAATTTGAAAGTAAAAAATGTATAAAAAAATAAGACTCTTTGTTTGCTTTAATTTTCTTTTTATTTTTCTTTAAGAACATGTTCATCTTTTTATTAGTGTTAAATTTATTAATTGCAAAAGTGATGAGGATTTTGGGTAGAAACAAGCTCATTTGATACTGTAATGTATCCTTCAGGCGTGCTCATGTTCATTTTCAATCCTAAGAAAGATTTTTTAAAAGAAATATTTATAACTATTTTATGTTTTAGTAAGTTACGTTGTATCCAAAAAATATTTTTTTATATTAATAATAACTTAAAAATTAAAGCTTACTCTTGTTGAGGCCATACAAAAAAAAAGAGGAATAAAAAATTCAAAAAAAAAACCGTGTATCTTGAATAAAGTAGGACGCAAGAAAAAAACCCATTTTTGAATGTTAAAAAAATAAATAGCGAAAACTCTAGAAAAAAGTTTTTTTTTTGGAATATGACGAAGATGATCGGGGTTGCGCCGTTAAACTTTCTTTTTAAAAAAAAGGTTGATTTGTATTATAATTTTTGCACCTTTTTTTTCGGCTGTCAGCGTCGTTCGTCTCCTTTTTTTCGCTGCCATTGAAAGAAAGCCAAGTGATCGGAAAAATGGTTCGAAACCAAATTGTGTGAATGAAATTGTTTTTTTATTTAACGCAACGAATGGATTTTCTTTCGTTCGTTGAATTAAAAAACTTTCACAAAAATGGCCGTTTTGAAAGTGCTTTAGATTTCCATTTTTGAATATTTTAATTTGTTGATTTTTTTTCATTTTTCTTGTATCCTTTTTTTAAATCTTTTTTTAAAGAAGAAATAATTCAAAAATGGATCATGGTTTTTTGTTTTTTGTTTTATTTTTGCCACAAAACATTTGCGTTTAGTTTCGTTAATTAATACCTGAATATGTAAACGAAAAAAAACCAACGAGCAGAATTCCTCAGAACATATTATAAAACATATGCACGCAGATAATTAAAAAAAAAAGATCCAAGAAATTATTATCCATGTAAAAAATTGTAATAATTCATTTAACAAATACTTATGTTAGTATGATTAATAATTAATAAATAAAAAAACTTCTTTGCTACAAATTATTTTATTTTCCATGACATTATTGCTTTCGTTTATTAAAAAATTAAAAACATGACAACTTAATTTTTTTGTTTTTAAACCAAAACCAAATAAATGGCGCTAAAAAAAAATGTTTTTCTTAGATCATCCATCGATTTATGCCTTTAGAGAAAATAAAAGCTTTAGTGGAGTTTTTTACTGACCTTTTCTTTATTGATTTCCTTTTTTCTCTGTGTAATTCACTTTTTTTTCTTCGCCATTTTATAGTCACTTTTGAGAGGGAAAATTTTTTTTTGTTATTGCAGAAATGAACAACAATTTTTTACCAAAACCTGTTACCATAGTTGTAAATGCAAATATAAATATTATTGGAGTAAATACTTTAACTCCATTTAAGTATTCTAAAAATGGTTTATCTTTTGTTATTGAAAAAGAATATAGACAAATTAATGGGTTATTTAGTTGTTTATTAACCCTTGAAATTACTGATGGTGATGTTATTGAAGTTGTTGCTGAAGAACCAGGTTTGTAAAAATTATCAAAAAAATTAATCCTTTCGTTTTGAAAATTTTTAATAAAAGTTAATTGGAAAAAACTTTTTGGCATTAAACCGTTTTTGAAGCTTCTTACTTGTTTTATTTTTTTTTGATTGTAAAAATGTCTGTTAAAAAACTTTTAAAATTATTTATTTAAATTTTCACCAATAAAAAGTTAAACATAAATTAGATTATTTTTTGTTTTTAGCAATCCCATATTTTGTTTTACTCGAAAACAATAAACGTAGTTACATAATTAACGATTATTCAAAATATGAAAATAATAATAATATTGAAATAAAATTTAGTTTTCAATTACAACCAAAACTTCGAAGACTTTCTTATTATACCTTTAATTTAGATATTCCATTTGAAATTCTTCGATGTTTGAATTTTGGCGAATATTATAAAAGTAATATTATTTTTCCAACTTTTAATAATATTGAATTTAATGCATATTGGACTCGAGAAATTCCGAAAGAAAAGGAGCCAATTTATAAATTTTGTATTCAAAATAAAAATGGAGTTTTTATTGAAGGTATGAAACATAAATTTTTTCTAAAATCAGTTTCTAAGTGCAAAAAAAATTTGCATAATTTTTTTTATTTAAAAATAAAATTAATTCTGCTTATTTAAATTTGATTTTTTAGGTTCAAAAGACGATTACATTTACACATTTGAAGATAAAATAGTTCCATCGATGTCGTCTACCAACGAAGACGCTCAACCAGCAAAATTTGGAAAATCAGAAGAAAAAATTCCATTCTCGAAAAATAATTGGAAATCTAAAAAATTAGCTGATCTTATCCCTGATTTTGAAGACCATATGTCAGTATACGAAAAATGTTCAATTCTTTCACTTCGAAGAAATGTGGAACAAACAGATAATTATTTTCATTCAATAAAAATTCCAAAGCGACAACAACACCCAAATGAAATAAATTTTATTATAGATTTAGATGTTTGGGCTCCAATTAATAATAATAACAATAATAATAATTTTAATAATAATGGAAATCAAATTCAAATGAATAATAATAATTATCCACGATTTCCTCCTCACCGACCTCCCTTTAATGGAAATGGTATATCTCAACGGCCTTCAGGAAGCAGACCAACAAGATTTCCTCCTCCGCCGCACAATCAACAACAACAACAATTTATTCGGACTCAAAATGATCAAAATTTAAATAATGGATTTGGAGGATCGTTTCAAAACCCAAACTATCATCATCAAATGCAATCATCATTTCAAAATAATGGAAATAATAATATTATTCCATGTCAGTCACAAATGATGAATGCTAATAATTATCAATCGATGCAACAACCACCGCCGAATAACAGTAATATGCAATCACAAAATAATAATATTTTTGGAACAATGTCTCAAGCAGCCAATATGCATCAAAATGCAAATTATAAGTCGTTTTTTCTAAGATTCGACCATTGATGGAACATTTCGAAGAAGTCGATTTCCATGTTTTGGTGTTATATTTGACTACCCAGGGGTTTTCAAGGTCCCTGATCACGATTCTGTAGCTAGTTTAATTGGTTTTAAAGCGAAAACACGAGATCCAGAGGTCTCGATAAGAAAACTCAACTTTTTTTTGAGACGCTTTTTTTAAAAACTGTCTATACAGAAAAATAGTAAAAAATCCACTGATTATTTTTGTTATTGATCCCAAATATACAAGTATAGGCTTAAAGAGGTCAAAAGTCCATTTTAAGGCCAAAATCGATGTTTCGCTTTGGAAAACTCGAAATCTGTGGCCCATGCCCGCACTTTTTATTTCATATTCGGATTCCCCATGAAATTTTACCCTAGAAAATGGAAAATGTAAAATTTTTTTATAGTCCCCTCAAAATACCATGACTCCATGAATGATGTACACCAATATGAGGTCACTATAGAAGTAATTAATAAATACATGTAAAAAATATAAAATCCTAGCCAAAAACGTAGAAAAACTCATTTAATGATTTTAGAAACAAATTTCACTTAATGATGTTATGCTTTTTGATTTTTCCCAGATTTTTAAAGTTTAATAGTACCAAATGAAGATCAAAAAAATAAAATTTCTCGAAACAAGGTTTTTATTTTTGAAACTCATCATTTCTAGACCTAATTTGGGTCGTAGAATCCGAATTTGACAACAGTTACTAAACTACACAATGTTAAAATTGAGTTATAGCATAGGGAAAAATTTGCATATTTAAAAAATTCATAACTCGAAAATTAACAAATGAAATGTATCTTTGGCTATCAAATTCGGATTCTACGACCCAAATTATGTCTAGAAATGATGAGTTTCAAAAATAAAAACCTTGTTTCGAGAAATTTTATTTTTTTGATCTTCATTTGGTACTATTAAACTTTAAAAATCTGGGAAAAATCAAAAAGCATAACATCATTAAGTGAAATTTGTTTCTAAAATCATTAAATGAGTTTTTCTACGTTTTTGGCTAGGATTTTATATTTTTTACATGTATTTATTAATTACTTCTATAGTGACCTCATATTGGTGTACATCATTCATGGAGTCATGGTATTTTGAGGGGACTATAAAAAAATTTTACATTTTCCATTTTCTAGGGTAAAATTTCATGGGGAATCCGAATATAAAATAAAAAGTGCGGGCATGGGCCACAGATTTCGAGTTTTCCAAAGCGAAACATCGATTTTGGCCTTAAAATGGACTTTTGACCTCTTTAAGCCTATACTTGTATATTTGGGATCAATAACAAAAATAATCAGTGGATTTTTTACTATTTTTCTGTATAGACAGTTTTTAAAAAAAGCGTCTCAAAAAAAAGTTGAGTTTTCTTATCGAGACCTCTGGATCTCGTGTTTTCGCTTTAAAACCAATTAAACTAGCTACAGAATCGTGATCAGGGACCTTGAAAACCCCTGGGTAGTCAAATATAACACCAAAACATGGAAATCGACTTTTTCGAAATGTTCCAAATTTTAAAATAAAGGTCGAATCTTACAAAAAATGGCTTTTATCATCCTATGCAACAACAGCAGCAACACCCCCAAAATGGCGCGAATAGACAACAACAGCTAAAGCCAACGATGACAAACAACAACAATAATAATTTTGTTCAGTCCACTTCTGCACCAACAGCACCTCCTCCAACAAACAACAAGAAAGGATTAAAACGAAAAAAACCTAATTCAAATTATGATGAAATTTTTAATTCTGTAATAACCGGCTCGAATTCCCAACAATCTAATGGTAATTATTTTCCTTTAAATAATTCAATAATTAATAACGAATATCAAAATGCTTCATCCAATCCTCAAATTTCTCAACCTCAACAAATTGCAGCTGACATGTACCAACAAAATTGCCAAAATCAGCAATAACAAAATGATGGTTCATTAGTTGCTAATACACCATTAACTTTTGGCCAAGAAAATTTGCATAATTCTTTACCAAATATACCGAATGTGACTGCTGAAACTGTTCCAATAGCATCCAATTATTTCAAACAAAACAAAAAAATTGGTTCATACGATCAACCAATTTTTATTGAAGAAGATGAAGAAGAAGAAAATTCTGATCCAACAACAATTTCATCGAACCAAATATGTTCAAAATTAAATGATGAAACTTGTGACCTGTGTTTTATAACTTCAGATAATATCCAAGTTTTTGGTTCAAAAAAATTAATTTCAGAACTATCTCCAAATTTAAAAACTCAAATTATCGAAAATTCTATCATCGACGAAAATGATGGGTTTTGCAAAATAAAAGTTAATTATAATTCCAAAATTGTCAAAAAATTTGTGGATTTTTCAAATGGAAAAAAATTTGATAATGGAATTGAAAATAATGAAAAACAACTTTATTTATTTGCAAAAGAATATTCCATAGAAAATTTAAAAGTATTTTTATATTTTTGCATTTTTAGTTTAATAATTTTTTTAGATCCAATGTATCGAGTGTCTCGAAAACAAAATTGAAAGTTCGAATGTTTATGATACTTTAAAATTTGCTATCGAAGAAAATATTGAAACTTTGCATAAAAAATGTAATAACTTTATTGAACTTTGCGATTTATTATTGTAACATGCATGAATCCTCGAAGTAATAAATACGTTTCTTTAATAAATAAATAAAAATCAAAACAAAACTTTATTATAAAAGTTGTGAAATGAAAATTCTCTTAATTTTATAATCTTTTGTAAAACTTGCTGCATGAGTTCGAGGGTCCAATATTTCAAAGTCCAGTAAATTATAGCAAAAGCAAATTTGAAATTGTTTTTATATAAAACTTTTTTAATTCTATGATGTCTCTTTCACGCAATAAAAGAAAGAGTTTCAGAAGAAGATAAAGAAGCCAAATGACGAATCAGAAAAAAAAAGAGAAGAAAACATTGAAGGACAAACTTTTTAAGAATAAAAAAAATGTAAAAAACAAACAGTCATTAAAGAAGCTTAAAGTTCATCACTTGCTTTTGAATCCATTGAATAAATAATATGCATCTGTTGTTGTTCGCCATTTAATTATTATTTTATTAACACAAGAAGAATGTGGAATTTCGATGATCAAAGAAAGTAAATTTTGTGGAAAAAGCAACAGCAAAAAAAAATGCTTAGGCATATCAATTTTTTTCAAACGCAAAACAAGTCTTGACAAGAAAACATTGCTGCACTGTAAAAAATAAAACAGAAAATGACCGACAAAAAAAGTTTTTCATTGCTTTGAAAAATGAATGTTGTTTCTTTTTTGTCATCTCTTGTCTTTGTTTTTTCTTTCTCGTGTTCGTGTTTTGTGCTATCGAATAATCGCATATACGTACTTCTCATTCTTCCATTATTTTTTAGGTAAACGATCTATTACTTTCTTCAAGTATGAGCTCATCAGATGCTCCAAATCCTTCTCAACTTGTTTCTGGAGTTGATCATGGTCTACAAATGGTGCATCAAATGTTTGAATCTCAAGATCTCGAAAATGGTCATTTTGATGTAACTTTTGATGTCGAAGGCAAGGTATGTTTGTTTATTGTACGTATTCCACAAGTGATGAATGACTTTCTTATAGCAACTCCATGCTCACAAGTTTATGCTTTCATCTCAATCAGAAACATTCAAAGTTATGCTCTCATCTCGTTGGTCTGCACCTACTGCTCCATTTCAAATTGCCAATCGTAAATTCGACGACTTCAAAACTTTCCTTGGTTACTTGTATTTTGCTCCTATTCAACTTACAGACAATAATCTTATGACTATGGTTGATTTGGCAGAATATTATGGTATTCAAAGAATCAAAGATCAATGTGATGAATGGTTATCAACTCAAGAAGAATTTACTCCATTGCCTGGGCTTTATGAAGCTGTTAAAACTTACTCTTTGATGAAATCCAAACGTGTCATCCTTTCGTATATCCTTCAAAACTGCCTTAAAACTTCGGCAATGTTTCTTGGTTATAATTTTTCTAAAGAAATCCTTATGGATCTTGTAACTTCTCGAAGATTATATTCGACAGAAGAAAATCTTTTTAAGGCTGTAAGTTTTATTAAGTATTACCGCTACCTTTAAGTTATTCTTACTTTTAGGTTTATAATTGGGCAACAAATAAGCATCGTCATCTTGGTAACTCATCGCCAGCTCTTCGTGAAGCATTGAAAACTGAACTTGCCGATATTTTACCTCATATTAAGTATGGAAAAATGCGAGTACACTTTTTTACAAAGTTTTTAAGTATGTTTTCTTTTCCATTTCCTTCGTAAACACTATACTTTTCAGGTCCAAAAAAGTATATTTTTGATGATGATTGTTGGGATGAAATTAAACGCATGTTCGAAAACCTTCAAGGTAGTTTTATTTTTTGATTTTCTTTTTTCTTCATTCATTTTTTTAGTCATTTTCAAATTCAACGACAAAGCTAAACTTAAATTAAGAGGATCTCTTTTGGCTGATGAAAAGATCGTTGATTCCATTAAATCCTTGAAGAATAAACGGCCATCCTACTATCGATCTGTATTCGGCCATTATCGATCTGTATGCTGTTGGCTCAAAAAATGTAAAATTCCATCGAAGCCTAGTCAACTCACAATCAAAGAAAATGTTCCGTATTACTTATGCATCTGTGCTGAAAATGATAGTCGAATCGCTGTTAAACAAAGATGTGACATAAAGGAACGTGATTACTTACTTGCTGAATTGTACGGCGCTGAACAGCATTTTACTCATGCTTGTAGGATTTCTGTTAAGTAATTTAATTTCTTGTTTTTGTTTTACTTATAAATAAATGTTTATCTTATATATATTCTTTTATCTCTTGCTTTGCTATTGTTCTTGTTTATAGTTTTATAATAGCAACGTTAACAACAACTTTGTTCAGTAATAGGAAAGTTATCGAAACTTCGCGAATGTTACTACCACATAAAAAAATTACCCTTGCATCATACTTTAAAAACGATTAACGCTCGCAAGTAACTTGTGTGACAATGAATTAGAGAAAGATTGATTTTGGTAATAAAATAAGAAAGTAAAGCATATGACTATGATATTAAGCTTAAAAGTAACTAAACACAAGGTTGAATAACTAACACACATCGATAAGAGTAAAGTGAAGTAAGAGAATCAAAAGCAATGCGTTATGGTATCAAGTTGTCATAGTTTCAAAATGGTAATACAATCATTCTAATGACAATCTTCTAGGACACAGCTAAAGCAAGAATGATTCATATCAAAACAAAATTATACCACAGTTAAAAGGTTAAAGCAATAAGAAGAACTCAACAAAGCAATTACAAAGATTTTTATTAACAATTTCCCAAAATGACAATAGCAAGCAATACAAATACATATAAACAAATAATGAATTCTAAACAAGATAGCTACCTAACAAAAGTGAGATGTTGTTGTTCAATATGATGCAGAATGAAGAGGATCAAATGGATGAGTAAAGCTTCCAGTTTCTTCGATTTCTTTACGAATTTTGAAGTTGTGATGAATTTCAGGTTGAATATCGATGACCAAAGCAAGAAGTTTATCGATGATCATATCTTTGACTTGAAGGACACGTTCATCATATTCTTCCAAAGTAGCATTGATTCCTTGATCATATTTCATCTTTTCTTGTTCAATATCATCTTCAATATGATGGAGTTTCTCAGCGATTGAATCTTCTCGTGCCTAAAAACATAAGCGGTTAGTTAGCAAATATCATATGCATCATTAGTACGCATCAACTACATCGACCATAAAAGCAATAACATAATTAACAAAAGCAACTATGAGAAGACAAAGGTAAACAAGTCATAAAGTTAATGAACACAATAATGTAACAAAATAACAACCTTTCGAAGAGCATTAATTTCAATTTCAGCATCAATTTTTGCTTGTTTAGCAAGTTTAGCTTTCTGAGTTCGAGCTTCATTGATTCTTTGATTTCCACGTTTTTCAGCATCCACGAGAAGTTTGATACATTTATCACCAGGAGATGAAGTTGAAGCAGGAGCAGTAGTTGGTTTTGAACGATGTGGCATTGTTGTTGCTATTGGTGTTGTTGAACTTGATGATGAACTACTAAAAATATTCGTCCACGATAAGCAAAAATACATAAACGACGATGAAGACGAAGAAGAGTTTCTTTGAAAAAAAGCAAAAAGAGAGAAAACACGTTTGAATGGGTGCTTTGGCAAAATGCCCAATGATATATTTGTGTGAATTTGATGGTTGCGTTCATTTTACAAATTCACGAATAATTATTGTTTCTTGTTAAATTTTTTAATAACAAAGTTAGAACATTTTAATAAAAATATTATTATTACCTAAACAGTCTCTAAAAATCGATTAACACAATGTCTTCATAGTTTATTAATGATGGCTATTCCAATTGCCATTCGGTAAGAACTCCCTTCTTTATTTCTTCAAACATGGCTTTGGATTAGGTAAAAATAAACTTTTGCAGAAAAAAAACGTCATAGAAATTTTTAGGAAAAACTTTATTATTCGCCGTAAACTTTCCCTTAAATAACCCATGCATATTCTTTCTTCCAAGCATAGAAAAAAATAAAGCTTCTAAAAATTTGAATACTTCTTGTTCATTCATTTTTTTTCATGCAATCAAAAAATTTTCACGAACATTTTTTTATTCATTCATTCATCCAACTTTTTTTTGTTTGTTTGTGAAACGATGAAGTTGCTGCTGCTTTTTATGTTTTTTGCGGTTGTTTCTTGCGTGTTTACCAAAAGCTTCAATGAAAATGTAAGTTTCTTTATTTTTCTTTGTTTTCTTCGATGCTACTAATAATACTTTTTTTTAGCGAATTCTCAATGGTACTCAATCCTCAAATGATACGTTTCAAAATGTTGTCAGACTCATTAGTTTCCCGTACATTGAAAATGGAACTGATTCCTATATTTATAAAAATTTTATCGTAAGTTTACTTTATTTTTGTTATTGCTTTATTTCATTATGTAAAAAAGATATGGGTAAATCGACAATGATTCTCTGCTTTATGATTTTCATATTCGTGTGTTTCATGCTTCATTTTTCTTTCTTAACAGCATATAGCCACTGCACAGTTTTTGTTAGGGATTTCTAAAACTATGGAACACATTTAATTTTTCTTTTCAATATGTTTTTAAACTTTCATTCTTGTTTTATCATGATTCTCCTTTTCAGTGTACAGCAACAATCATCTCAAATCGACACCTGTTAACTGCTGCTCATTGTGTTCGGCAATATATAACATTTGACAACACAGAAGTGTATGTTTTTTTTTGTTTTAAACTAACCTGCTTTCTCTTCTAACTAATTTTTAGACATATTCAACATATTCCACTGTTTCTTGATCTTCGTCCAACTGAACCTCTACATCATGAATTCTTCAATATCAGCAGCTATGCTTTAATTCCTGAAGCTATTGTATTTGAATCGTGGGATGGTTACACGTTTAATGGATATGATATCGCGATTTTGATATTTCCAAAAGGTTTCAACTTTAGTATTCAGCCTGTAACTTTGGCAAATGATTATATTCATTTTAACGAACATATTGGAATGATTGCTGGTTATGGTTATTATCATTATGATCGTAAGTTTGTGTATTTTAAGAAGAGATAATGGAAAAGCATGATTCTGATTTTCACTTTTTAGCAACAACAAACAAGTCAATATTTGGACCTGCTCCAGCTTTAAGAGATACATCAGTTAACATTATGCAATCTTGTCCATTTATTAAACTTATACAAAGAGATGTCATTTGCGCTAGAAGCTCTCTTCAACTAGTTGATCATGGTTATAGTGGTGGACCATTATTTTTAAATGGGAAAAAGACAATGTATCAAGTTGGAATAACATCTGATGGTGGTAAATTTGATGGAACTGTGAATTATTACCTGCCAGGTTTCATTATCCTGCTTTTTTTTTTGTTCATAATTATAGTTTGGTTTTCAGATTTCGGCATATTTACTCATGTCCCAAAATTTTGTGAATGGATTCAGGAAAAAACTGAGGAAGAAGCTCGTTGTTATTCTATGGATGAAGAACCACCAATATGGTCGCCTCCAACAACTGAAACTCCTCCAACAACTGAAGCTCCTCCTACAACTGAAACTCTTCCAACAACTGAAACGCCATCGTCAACTACCGTAATTCTAGTTACAACTTCTGAAACTCCTGAACCAAATCCAGAAACTTCTATGCCAACAACAAATGCTCCTGAAACAGAATCAACGAATGAACCTTCAATCATTGTAACAACAACAGAACGTGCAAAAATTGGTAAAGAAAAATATGCTCATCTTCCAACTATGTTACCTTATGATGATAATGAACAACCATCTTCAACGCCTATGATTACTACCATTTTTGCTGCTGCTTCATTTTGGTTATGTTTAGTTTTGTATACTATTTTCTAAACTTTTTGTATTACATATTTATTTATTCGTTTATTTGTAAATAATAAAGATTTCTATTTGTCAAACATATTTTTGTCTAATAATAAAAGAATTTTCTGTTTATTTGTATGTACAAAACTTTTGACTTTATTAATTTTCGCCGCCGCTTGTTTTTGCAGCCATTAAAAGCTGAAGATTGTTGTTTGAAAATGAATGTGGCTTACATTTTCTAAATTTCATTGTGTTCTTATACAATCCCTCGGCTCGGCGTTCGAACAGTCGGCAACTAGTCGGCAGTCGGCAAGATCGGCAAGTGAAAAAAAAAATTTTTCTTTGTTAAAATTTGCCGACTGCCGACTAGTTGCCGACCTGCCGACTGTTCGAACGCCGAGCCGAGGGATTGTAATGATAACACAAAGATTTTGAATAGAAAAGCAAATCTCCACAACATAGTTAATTTTCGTAATTTCGGTCCTAAAACCAGCTGTCGCAAAGCAGGAATATTTAAAGTTATGATATCTTCCGATTATATCGAAGCACTAATCATCCTTTAAAATTAACGAAACAACTGAATTAAAATCATTAAAAAAATAGAAAAGATTCATAACAAAATTTTTGCTAATTTCAAACAAAATAAAAAAGTGGAAGAAATAAATCGAAAAAGAAAAAATATTGTTTAGAAATAAAAATTACCCAAAGATATATGTAGTTGGGTTGGATGATGGTTGCGCTAATTTTACAAATTTTCTTGTAATTATTGTTTCTTGTTAAATTTTTTAATAACAAAGTTAGAACATTTATTAATAAAAATATTATTATTCTCGTGATTTAACTCTAAAAATGATTTAAAAAATGGCTTCATAATTTAATAATGATGGCGATTCCATTTGCTGCTTTTTAGAGAGACACCTTCCTTATTTATTCATAAAGGCATAAATGCTTTTCGCAAAAAAAGCTCTTAATATCGTACAATAGTTTGTTTCCATCAACAACAAAGTTTCTTTATATTTTTCTTTTCAACGCAAAAAAGCAGCAAATACGATCAATAGAGTTTCTAATAAAAAGAATTATGTTTCCTTTGTTAAAGCCATCAATTTTATTTTGCTTTAACTTTCATGTTGAAAACCGAAGATTTTTTCTGTAAAAAACTTGCTCCATATTTTGTTTGAATATTTTACTCTTAATTTATTTTTATTTTACAACGAACTTCAAAAACTCAAATAATAGAGCTATTAATACCCACAAATAAATATTACTGTTGAATAAGTGTAAAACATTTTACTTTTTTTCTAAAGAAAAAAAGAGAAACAACCAACCAACATCGATGAAAATGCTGTAAAAAGGGATGGACATAGATGAAAAAAATTTTTATATAAACTTGCTCATTGAGATTATTGTGTAATTAATTCAACTTTTTTTTGCCATTGATAAAAAAAAGATTTAAATGCCAAAAAAGTGTTAGTGTTTTAGAGACATGGCTTTGGATTAGGTAAAATCAAGCAACTCTTGCAACAATAAAACGTCAAAGAAATATTTTTGGTAAAACTTTATCATTCGACGCATATTTTCCCTTAAAAAATTCATGCATATTCTCTCTATCAAGCATAGAAAAAAACAAAGCTTCTTGAAATTTGCATACTTCTTGTTCATTCATTTTTTTCATGCAATCAAAAAATTTTCACTACCGTTTTTATTCATTCATTCATTCTACTTTTTTGTTTGTTTGTTTGCGAGACGATGAAGTTGCTTCTGCTTTTTTTTGCTGTTGTTTCTTGCGTGTTTTCCGAACGATTTAATGAAACAGTAAGTTTCTTTATTTTTCTTTGTATTCTTTGATGCTACTAATGATACTATTTTTAGGGAACGTTAAATGGTGCTCAAACTTCAAATGATATGTTATTACAAAATGTTGTAAAACTCATTAGTTTCCCGTACATTGAAAATGGAACTGTTTCATATGTTACTAATGGTTCTGTCGCCGTAAGTTTACTTTTTCTTTCTATTGCTTTCTTTGATAATATCGGAATTATATGGGCTAGCTATCGATGATACTTTGTTATATTTTTTACATATTCATGTGTTGTGGCGCTTCATTTTTCTTTCTTAAAATTTTCATTCTTGTTTCATCATGATTCTCCGTTTCAGTGTACAGCAACAATCATCTCAAATCGACACCTGTTAACTGCTGCTCATTGTGTTTGGGAATATGCAACAATAGATAACAAAGAAGTGTATGTTTTTCTTGTTTTAAGCAAAACTTGTCTAATCTGCTCTCAATTTTTTAGACGTATTGAACATACACCACAATTTCTTGATCTTCGTCCAGCTGAACCTCAACATGATGAATTCTTTAATATCAACAACTATGCTTTAATTCCTGATGAAGCTGCTGTTCATCCTCTGTGGAATGGTCACACGTCTGGTTATAATGATATCGCGATTTTGACATTTCCAAAAGGTTTCAACTTTGGTATTCAACCTGTGACTTTGGCAAATGATTATATTCATTTTAACGAACATATTGGAATGATTGCTGGTTATGGTAAATATCAATATGAGCGTAAGTTTGTTTGTTTGAAGAAGATATAATGGAAAAGTATGATTTTGATTTTCACTTTTTAGCAAAAACACCAATGCCAAAGATATTTGAATCTTCTTCAACATTAAAAGACATATTAGTTTTTATTAAGTATGGTTGTATATCAAAGACAGGGATAGACCATCAAAAACATATCATTTGTGCTGGAGACACTTTTTACCGAGTTGATCATGGTGATTCTGGTGGACCATTATTTAAAAATGGGAATAAGACAATGTATCAAGTTGGAATATTATCTGATATCAATTATCTTGATGGAACTTTCGATCTTGATCTATCAGGTTTGATTATCTTGCCTTTTTTGTTGATAATTATAGTTTGGTTTTCAGAATGGGGTGTATTTACTAGTGTCCCAATATTTTGTGAATGGATTCATGAAGTAACCGAAAAAGAAGTTCGTTGTTATTCTATGGATGAAGAACCACCCAAATGGATACCTCCAACAACAACACCATTGCCTTCAACAACTTCGGAAACTCCTGAACCTGAAACTTCTATGCCAACAACAAATGCTCCTTCAACAAAACAAACGAACGAACCTTCAATCATCATTGTAACAACAAGAGAACCTGAAAAAAGTGGAAAAGAAAAATATGCTCATCTTTCAACAATGTTACCTTATGATGCTGAAAGTCCGCCATCTTCAACGCCTATGGTTGCTACCATTTTTGCTTCTGCTTCATTCTGGTTATGTTTAGTTTTGTATATCATTTCCTAAACTTTGTGTATTAAATATTTATTGATTCGTTTATTTGTAAAAAATAAAGATTTCTATTTATCAAACATTTTTGTCTAATAATAAAAGGATTTTCTTTTTGTATGTACAAAACTTTTGACATTATTAATTTTCGCCGCCACTAGTTTTTGCAGCCATTAAAAGCTAGCGATACAGAATTTTCATTCAAAATAAATGATGAAAGTAATTAAAAAAAACGACCCATATTCGAAAATACATAGTTTTATGACTTCAACAAAGTAAATGCCATTTGTGACACACAAAAAATACGCATTCATGGTAAATTTATGGTTCAGGAAAAAAAACTTATGTTTGTAAGTCAAAAAGCTATTGATTCATTTTTATCAGCCATCTTATTTTCTTTTTTCTTTTTTTGAGGTGGATAAACGATTAGATTTTTGGGTTTTGGTTTAAAAAGGAAAGACCAAAAAATCGATAATTTTCATTTCTTTTTTTGTCTATCATAAAGCAAAATATTTTGGTGGTTTACAAAGCCAAATTTTGCGTTAGTTTTTTCTTTGTGGCTTTTTTTTGGTTGGACAATTTTTGCTGGCGTGCTTTAATAAAAAAAAAAGAAAGAAGCAAAATAAATGGTTTCTATATACTTTTTTTGAATATTTTTATTTCTATTTATTTTTTATATGTATTTTTGCCATTGTCATTTTTTAATTCAAGAATGTTAGGAAAAAACAAATCTCAATAACATTATTATTTTTTCTAATTTTGGTTCTAAACTCACTTGTCGAAATGCAGGAATATTTAAAGCTACGGGATTATATCGAAGAACTAATCATCCTTTAAAATTAACGAAACAACTGAATTAAAATCATTAATAAAATAAAAAAGATTCATCACAAAAAACTTTTTCTAATTTCAAACAAAAGAAAAAAATGGATGTGAGAACAAAAAATATTTTTCGGATATTTTGATATTTTGCTTTTATAAAGGGCAAACAAAAAAGTGGCTATTTTTTTCTGGTCGAAAACAACAGACAGACATCATCTTCTTCTTTTTTTTTGCTAGATTTTTTTTTGTTATTGCTGGCATCAAACAAAAAATTGATTGGTTTTTCCATTTTTTTTAGATAAAAAGAAATTTTTGACTTTTTTATTTGAATATTTTATTACCTTTTTTCTCTTCTTTTTTTTATGACTTTTGAGTGTTAAATATTCCGGGTTGGAAAAAATTAAAATTTACGGAAAATGGATCGAAAGTTGTCAGAATAATTTTTATAAATCATAAATTAAGGTTAAAATCGAATAACATTTCATGGAAGTGTTACGAAAATGCGAGCCATAATAATAATAAGTGATTTTATAATTGGGTCGAAGAATTTAGTAACCCATAAATTTCACATTCTCCATTAAAGAAATAAACTTGGACATTTAAAAATGTCTCCTTTAAAAAAAAGAAGAAATTAATAGAAAACTATAAAATTAATATTAACAAATCTCAGTAAGCATTTTTTTAAATATGTATTTTCAGTGAAGAAAAAATTATTATTTTTATTACAAAAAGTACATATTGATTTTTATTTATTTTTATATAGCAGCATTTTCATCAAAATAAGTAGTAACAAAGCTTTCACCACCAAAAGCAAATGTTCGAGGTGTCGGAACACAAAAAACAAGAAATCGAAGAAAAGTGTTTAGCAATAATTATAGTGCTTATCTAATGTACTTTTTTTTGTCGTTTTTGTATGTACAAATTTTTGTTTAATAAAGGATTTTTTAAATCAATGTAACCTTTTTGTAGTAACAAAAAAAACATTTCTTCAAGAAAAGCAGAGGAGTTCTTGTTTAACATCGAAGTTAGCAGTTTTTTCGATAAATTTGAAGCGAGTTTCAGCCCCTTTTTCTCTTGGGAGGAAATTTTATTGCCGAAAACCGAAAAATTTCATCAAAACTTTTTTTATCATTGTCTTTGTAAAAATTTGCATCTTCTTCTTCTCCATTTTTTAGAATGATTCTGCCATTGCTTATAAAAGCGTTACTCAAACGCTTGTCAAGTTTTTATCGTCATTCAACAACAAATTGTTTGCTGCTGCAACGTCGACGCGTTCAATCTGGTGCTTTTCATTTCGCTTGATCTTACATTTTTGTCAAAATGCTGAAACTCTTGATGATTCTGATGCTTTCCTTCTCGGCTGTTGTTGCTGCTTCTTCATCACAATCAAGGCCTCAGCGATACAATTCAAGTGATTCTCAACATGGTTCATCGACATTCAATCAAACATTGAAACAAATTGCTGTCAAATCGTCCTCAAATATTGATGCTGCATTGGCTTCGAATGGTTTACTTGAAGATGGTGGAGATCTCGTCATTACAAAATCTGGTCCTATTGAAGTTTTATTGAATGATGGCAGCTTGAATTTTGGAATATGTGCAAAGGATTGTATGGGAGAGTAAGTTTTATATTTGTTTATTTATTATTAATCAATCCTTTGTTTCAGAGTCTTCGTTTGTTATGATGCGGTGGTTGGTAAAATATCTGATGATGCTGTATCTCCTTCATGTGGTTCATCACAATGTTACTTTCAAGCTAAAATGGATGCAACGAAATATTGGTATATGAATAATGGCTTGTTAATATTTGTGAAATGTTAGTTTACATGAAATATCCTTTTTAGTTAATTTGAAGTATGATGAAATGGGATGTAGTATGGCTCAAATGAAATTTGACAAATCGTTACTTTTTAAGGATGAATGGTTTAGCTGTGATCCCAAAATTGGTGAAAATGGTTATGTTAAGTTGAATGTTATTGTAGCTGATCCATCATGTCTTCTAAGAATCGTATGTCTTTCATTCACTTTTACATCATCATAAATTTTCAACTTTCAGAAACATGCAATTATCAAAAAAGACAATGAAACAATACCAACTGCTTCAACATCATCATCGTCATCAATACTTATGCATTCAACAACAGAAAACACAGAAGGTGCTCAAATTTTATGGATTGTTTTGGGAATTGTCTTGGGAATCATTGGGCTTATTATCATCATTGCTGTCATCATTATTGTGTATGCTTACTTTATTTAAAGCTTTACTATGTAACTTTCTGCATGCTTTTTTTCAGATGGAAACGTTGCATCAAACGACGAAGTGGTGGTGATCCAAAGAAAGTAGTTGCTGTGCCTAAACAAGAAAATGAAGTTCCAAAGTCGAAAGAAGAAGCACTTATTACTCAAGAAGTTATTGTTGCTGAAATTGAGCCTGAAAAAGTTGTAGCAACAACCAAAACTGAACCAAAAGTTTCAAAGAAAGAATCCAAAATTGAACAACCAAAGGAACCAGCGCCATCAGTGGAACCAATATCAACTATCGAAGCGCCTCTTCAACCTTCAGCTGAACCTTCTGCACATGATAAACCAGTGATCCTCAACAAAGTAACATATCCTGAACCAACTCGATTGATCGTGAAATCTGAACATTCAACAAAGCGTGATTCACTTGAAGGTATTCCAATGAAAAACATGTTGGTCCTTGTTGAATCTCCTCCAGCATCATTATCTCGTTTTGGACGTCTTGGTAAAGAAGATTATGATATCATTCAAAAGATGGAACGGTAAGTTTTTATTTTACTTATTTCTCTCGCTTTACTTTATTTTACCTTTTTTAGTCGCTATCCTCATGCTCGAAGAGAAAACTATGATCGTGAAATCAATCTCTTTTGTGTTCCCATCAGTGCCATGTACGAAGAACTGAACAAGATTGCGTACGTTCCTTTTATTTGATGATCAAACTTTTATGAGAATATCTTTTTTAGAACTCAAGCTGTAGAAATATTGGATCGAGTTGGAGTTTACTTCAATGATAAAAGAGAAATCAGATACATGCCACGTCCTGGATTACATTATCTTCGTTCACCTGTTGTTCCTGTATCCTTGTCGTACTTTGCTTTCGGTGCTGAATATTATCAATATGTTGGAGCTGATTTTGAACTCATCGCAAAGTTTTCCATTCCTCTTTTGTACGTCATCGCTCTTCAACCAAGGTTCTCTGAATTCAATCGAAGGAAAGCGTGCACATGGATTCGGTATGCCTGTATAACATTTTATTGCGATTTATCATGGTTTTTTGTTTTTAGTCGACAAGCTGCAAAAGTTCGTAAAGCTTATACTCCTGTTCAACGTGAAGTTATGCCTTTTCCAATCAATATCCTCGAAAAAGCTTATGAAAAGAATCCAAAATATTTTGATGATCTTGATGCGTTGAACACTGTTAGCGATACCAAACCTCCTCCTTCAAAAGAAGTACCAAAGAAGCCACCTCCAGTTGCTGTTGATCATCATGAAAAGAGCAAAAAGAAAAGCAAGAGCTCAAAGAAGAAGAAGTCGGCGTCCAAGAAAAACCATCACAGGCAGCAATGATCGAACAAAAAAAACTTATTGAATTTATGTGTGTGTAATAATAATTGTATATTTTTTATAACTTTATTTTTATGTGTTTGTATTAATAAAGATTTTTTAAAACAACTTTTGTCTCATTTTATACTATTAACTATTGGAGGAAGGAATTTGAGAAAATGGGAAAAACATAGTAAAATAATTTGTTTGAGTTTGAAGCATGTTTTGAATTGCATTAAATCTTGATTGATTTTCATTTGGATTTGGAACGTTATAAAACTTGAAGTAAATTGAAGATGAGTTAAATTCATCTAATTCAGGTTCATTAGTTGTAATGGTTTCAATATTTTGTTGTTGATTTGGAGCAAGTCTATGACGAAGTGGATTGTGGAGGAAATGACTCTGGTGTTACTTTGTTTCGGTGAATAATTTTTGGAACAGGATTGGCAATAATTTGCTCCTAAACTGGTTGTATTGCTTGAGGAGGAAGAGGAGGAGGTGATTTGCTTGCTGGAATATTTTGTGCATCAAGTGAGCGAATTATTCGCCGTTGTAAAGGAGGGGATTCTTTTGAAAAGCGTAGCAAAACTAATCATCATTTTTAATTTTTTTCTTTAACAAAACATCAAAAACGCCACAGTTCAAGTTGAAGAATAAAAAAGTGAACATTAAATCTGGGATATAAATATTTATGAAACAATAAATTTCATTAAACTTTTATAATCTTTGCAATTTTTTATTTTGTTTACAATAAATTTGCTTTATTAAAAAAATGAATTTATATATCTTCTTATTCAGGTTCACTAATTAAAATTCTTGAGTTTTTATCTTTATTTTCCCCCAAGAAAAACACAGTTGTAATCATTCTAACATGTCGAGAATCATCAAAGTTAAAAGCTGGTGGATATTCTATGGAAGTGGTTCCAAGTACCATAATTTGTTTTTGCCCACTGCTGCCATCATTAACTTGAAAATAATGTTCCACATTTCCTTTTTTATCTTTTCCTTCACCGATATAATTTGAATCTTGTACATTTTTTTGAATAAATTCGTTAATCTCCTTTTGCACTTTTTGTATGGCTGAAAACAAATTTTTTTTAATTGAAATTATTAATGTTGAACTAAGTAAGAAAATTTTTATGAAACCTTTGAGTTTAAAAAAATCTTCATTCAAAGATTATTTTTACAATGTATTTAAAAATTTGTTAAAGTAGGAATGCCCGTTAAAAAGCTAACGATATTTAATTTAAAAAAAACCTCACTTTTTGCTGCAAATGGATCATCTTGAATTTCTTGAGAAAGTTTACTTATTTTTTCAATATATCCATTTTCATTAACTATTTCATTTTCAATATTTTTAAAATTTTGTTGAATTTTTTTTGAACATTTTTGAAGGTGTTCATTAATGCTTGGAATAATATTTGACCATTGTGAATAATGTCGAGCAAGAATATTAAGGCCAAAAAAATTTTCCATGATCGCTGCCTTAAAATTTTATTCATATAAAAAGTATTATAAATATGCAAATTATTATTTTAGTTTTTCCTTTATATTTTTTTCATTAACTTACAGTAAAATTAAGTTTGGAAGGCATTCGAATATGAGTGATGGCAGAACTCTTTTCATTCGAAACTTTTACACCATTTTCTCTTTTATTTTTTTGAATTTCTTTTAAACCATTATCTTTTATACGTTCAGCAGTTCTATTTTTTAGATTTGATAAGAGCCTTTTAATTTGTTGTTGATCAATAGCTGTGCTATCAATTTTTTTTCTCGATTATTTTTAAAATGTGATCAAATAAAATAAAAACTTACAAGCCATTTAGCTTATCCTCAAGGGAAAGAGATTTAGTTTTTATTGGTGGATACCAAAAATTGTTGTACCAAACATTAAATGGAAGTTGGAAATTTAATTTCCATGCTCCGCATAATGAACTCATTGACCATTTTGATGATTTGTAAGTTTCGACTTGATGTGAAAATGGTTTTATTGGTTCCATTTTTTTCAAAGAAATAACTTTTTCATTATTGTTTAATATATTTTCTTTATCAATAATTGGAATAAGTGAATCGCTACTTTTGGAATTTGTAATAACCATTTGATTATTTATTAAATTTTCTTGAACATTTTTATGGCTAATGATGGCTTTATCTATTTTTAATATTATTGCAATACTATCCTTTAATATACCGTATTCATTGTTAAGATCTTTTGCTTTATAAAGTTTATCACCACCATAAAATACATCCATGGCATCGTTAATATTTTCCATTGTTGGATTTTCTACAGCATTTATAATAAGAGGAAGAAATCCAATTGGTTTTTCTTTAATATTAAATGCAGCTTCATCGTAATTGGTTATTTTAGCCTCATTAAAATTAGAAGCATTTTGGTTTTGTTTTCCTTCTGAAAAGATGTTACATTTTGCATAAAAGCTTTCAAATGGATTGTTTAGATTTGCTTTTTAACTCTAAATATAAAATAAATTTAATTAAACGTGCCTACCTTCTTCGACATATTCTTCCTTAGGAAAAGGTTCTATTAAATTATCCACATTTTTTTTATTTTTCTTTTGAGTTAATAATACGACTTTGGAATATCCAATAGAATTTTCATGAAAAGTGTTTCCAAGATTAATATTATCTTGTAATATCTTCGATGACCCTTCAATTTGTGACATATTTTCACTAAAGACAAATTTTTTTTAAACCAAAAAATGTTTTAATTTTAATAAACTTTTTTTTGAACAACAAAAACAAATAAAAGTTTGATGCGCCTTTTGACACATGCAAAACAAACACACACAAAAACGGGTCGATATTACCACGGTTGCTGTTCATTTTTTTTATCATGAATGTTTATTAGTTTAAAATGCACCTGATTTTTTCGTGAATAAACCATTCTTTTCTCTTTCTTTTTTTTGTTGATAAATTGCAAAAAAGATGTTTTCTTATCTATTTCGGGCTACGCAAGGGCATTTTGACAACAACGAAAAAACGTTTATTCGAATTTCGATCATCATTATTTTATTTGAGCTAAAATTAATTAAATAAGTTGTTTAGATATTTGAAACAAAATTGTTCATTACCAAATTTTCTGATTGATGCTTTAAAACAATTAATTTTTTAATTATACATTTTCTTTTTTGAAGTTCAGGACTAATGTGTATTTTATTTTTCTTTCTTTTTGTAGCTTCGGAAATAGAAAAAAAATTAAAAGGTATAATTTCAGCTTTTTTTACAAATTTCGCAACATTTTAGCATTGAATAGACTTTCGATTTGTTTTTTGTTGTTTTTTATTAGTTTAACAAACAAGCAATAGTTTATTTTTTTGTTGTAACAAACAAATAGATTTTTTTGTACTCAATTTCTTTTGCATGCTTTTTTCGTCGAGAAAAATTACAAATGCAATAAGTTTTTTGACGCTTTATTATTTCCTTCATTTTTTTAATATTTTAGCTTTTATTTTTTTTATTTTTTTTTGCATTTTTAAAACAATAAAAAAATTAACCAAGAAATAAATCAAGTTTTATCTTCGTTTTGTAATTTTTGTTTTGAAAAATTTCGGTACTCATGGTTGCCTAAAAACTCTTTAAGCATTTTTAAGCTTGACAATCTATGAAATTGACCACATGAATAAATTTTTTTCAATGTTATGGTCAAGATACATAGTAGATGGCACAAATAACAAAATATGATATCCATATTACTACTGCTTTTGTCAAAACAAAAAAAATATATAAAAAAATATAAAAAACGTACATTCTGCAAAAAAGTTGAAAAAAGAAATTTGTTTTATTCTTTTTTTATGGAAACAAAGAAACACATATCAATTTTAAAACTTTTTTAGTGCAACGACATTGATTGTTACCAACAATGGGTGGATAAATCAGACTTGCTAAGTCACTTGATGTAACAGGATTATTTGGTGAAATTACTACATTTGAATTATCTTTTAGTTCTATAAAATTATTTAAAATATCTAAATCTTTATATGTAGTAAAAAAGAAAGCTGAGAAAATTTTTAATATGGCTCAAAAAATATGCTTTAAATTTAGAAGAATATTTGTTTATAATTTTTTAAACAAGTCATGCTCTTTTCATGTAAAAAAATGAAGTCGCGTGGTTAGAATTAATAAATATTTTTATTATAAACCACCTCTTTATTAATTTTTTTTATCTCTAACCATTTATTCAGCTTTAATTTACCTCGATTATGATATAGTTCATTTGAAGATCGTGTTGAATTTGAAAAATTTTTTCTATTGTCGTCGTCAAAATCTAACGTTCCTCTATCATAATCACTAAAAGTATTAAGTAATATGAATTTCCTATATTAACGAAGTATGTTTTGCAGAGGATAAAGAAAAAGTAATTAAGCTTACTTACTCATTCAACGCTCCCACAAGCGATGTTGTATTATTATTTTTCTTCAAATTCCGATTATCGTTAATTTTCTCCATTGTTAGTTGCTTCGTCTGATGTTGGAACAATCATCACCCATCAATAGTATTGGAGTCATTAACCAAAACTAGAGGGTTATAATGTTTTCACTATTTTTTAAGCCAACCGAATTGGAAACCCCTTAAAAATTGTTATCTTTCTTTGTTTAATGCTTTCTCTGCATATTTGTACGTTATAAGTATGTTTACAGTCGTGTAAAAAAAAAAAAGAGTTGTTGAAGTAAAAAAAAATGTCCATTTTTATTGACAAAACAAATCTTAATAAAAAAACTTTATTGAGCTTTGAAAACTAGTAAAACAAATGCAAACGAGTATGATATTTAAAGAATTTTAAACTTTACAATTCGCAAACGTAACCTTAAATAAAAGGCCATATGATAAATTAAAAAAGCAAATTTTAATATTTAAACTTTTATAACAAAAGAAAATATAGAGCAAAATGAAAACGATTTCTCATTTTAAAAAGTAAATTTTCTAAGCTTGATTTTTTTCCACCCTCAATAATTTTGTTTTTTCGAGCAAGTGTGCATCGTGTGTCACAACCTGATCTTCAAGAATTGAACTTCGTTTTTCTATTTTATCTAAAAATCAATGTGATTGTTTCCTTCTTTCCCTTTAAATTTTTTTATTTTGCTATCAAAAAATTAAATATCAGTGGGAACTTTAAAGATTTTTTTAAATATTTTATTTTTTCTTAATTTTTATTTATTGATTGGCAAATTTTAGTTGATTTATAAAACAATCACTGGAACTGTTGGGTAAAATATTTAAAAAATAAAATTTATTGTTAACATCCCATAAAAAATAAGTAGCTCAAAGGGTTAAAAAATATAGCTTCGATTACGTATTACAAAAATAACATGTATGCCATAGTCATAAAACTTGCCAATTACGATAAATGTAACAAAAAAATTAAAAAATATTATAAAGAAATTTTATCTGTGCACTTACAAATTGAATATATTTTTTAAAGTTATTTGAATCTCAAATTTCAATTTAATAAATGTTTTTTAAATTTTTAGTTTACTTTATTTCGATTAAATATTTAAAAACCAAATTAAAACGGTTTTTAGTTCGTATGGATTATCTGGGAACTTTCGAAAATTTAAGAAAGCCTTTAACAAAATAATGAGGATTTTATTTTTCGTTGTTTCCAAAAGCATACAAATTTCAATAAAAATTTCAGAAAACTTTTGGTCAAAACTCCTCTTTTTTCTCCTAAGTTTTCAAAAATCATTTTCATTCTTCCAGAATCATGAAAAAAAAGTTTTGTGTTTCAAAAGAAAAATGGCGCTTCTTTCTTCTTTCTTTTTTTTCATTCTCAAGCGACAAACAAAACAAAAAAGAGTCCAAAAAATAGTGAATAGAATGGGTGACCATTCCATTCTTTTTCTCTTCTCTTCCATGACAGAAACAAGACAAATCTGCTGCCTCTCGCTGCATTCACCAACAAGCGACTCGCCATGGCATTGCATTGCCCTCCGGCTTTTTTTCTTTCTTTCTTTCATGCAGCTTAAAAAAAGAAAAATGCTTAAATGTCGTGAAACAAGGGCAAACTCAAAACTAAATAAAAAAGCTTCTGCGCAATCGATGTTCTCTGTTTTTTTCTTTCTTCGCCTCTCGCCTCCTTCATTTTTTTTCTAGCTGTTGTTGTCCTGAAATTTTTTGAAGTATAACAAGCCCAAGAAAAAAAAGAAGAAAAAAGAATGGCACTCCGAGAAAAAAAAGATGATGCCAACATTTTTTTCTTTCTTTCGTGGAAGCAAAGAAATAAAGCAAGCTACTGCTGCTTCTGAGGCGAAGCAAAGGCACGGCGGCGACCACGTCCATGTTTGTTGTTCCATGTTTTTGTTGTTATACAAATATTTTTGTTGGATGGATTTGTTGCGAAACTTATTTCTTTTAAATTTATTTATTTAATGAAGTTTTTTTCTTTTATTTTCGTCGTTCCTTTTAATTTTATTCAAAATTTTTCTTTTGTTATTGTTTTTGGCTTTGATATTTTTAGATTTGTGAAGCAATTTATTTTTACATAATTTTTTTGGTTTTAAACTTTTTTTAAACATACGTTTTTTAAACTTAAACAAAAATTTGTCTACTTTCAACACAAATCTGAATTTTAATTCACATTTTACCATTCATTTTTTTTAATGCTTACTCAAATATTATGGTAAAATGATCTTTTTAAGAGTTGAAGTAATTTGTTTAATTTAAATTTAATTCATGTCTTCCTCATTTTTTCTTCTTCGTTTGCAAGATATTATTTTTCCTTCAAAAAAAATTTGCATTGTTTGATTCAATTTTTCTTGCTTTCGAAAAAAAAGCTATCTAATTTCGCGTTTTTCAATTTTCTTCTTCTTCAATGAATGTTAATTTTATTCATTCCAATTTCATTTTTTGAATTGGATGGAACAACTCAAATTCTGAGGAAAAGTTATTTAAAAATTTTGTTGAACCCGAATTAAAATAAAAAAATTATAACTCTAACTCTGAAATTTAAAGGGTTTTGTTCTGATAGTTTTGATACAAACTAAATTTGAAACTTAGCGATTTCACAAATTTTCTCCAATAATTATTTAAATAAAATAAAACTAAAAAACCATCAACATATTTCGCTTTCATAAAATTTGTTTGCATATTTATTTTTTTTGGTTTCCACGCAAGCTTCTTTTTTCTTTCTTTCAAGAAATATGAACACGAAATAAAATTTAAAAAAAACAAAAATCTCCAACGGCGACGCTTTAAAAGAACCAGACGACGACTATTGACTGGTGGTCAGTTTCGTTTTCTCCTTGTTTCTTATTTCCGTCTTTTTTATCCATGCACTTACTTCGACTTCACTTTCTTCTTTTTTTAAAGCTTTCACTTTCTATTTTTGGAAATAAAAATAAAAAATAATAATTTTTTTAAGAAACCAAATAAAAAAGTGAGAGTGACCGTTCCTTCTTTTTTTTTCTTCGTTTTCGCTTTCTTTAATAAAAATTTTTTCAATTGAGTCTATTTCTGTCTAATTTCATGTTCATCAACGCCATTTTTCGCTTCTTCCACTTTCTTTTTAATTTTTTTCTTCCGCTAATTTTAAGTGTTTCAAATTTTTCTTTCAACTCAATAATCGAAAGAATGAAGAAGAATATCGGCGGCGCCTAAGCCTAATTGCTCCTTAATGCTTCCTTCTGTTTCTGTTGGTGCTGAATAAAATGTTTAATGGTTTAATTTCCGCTTCTTATTTTTTGACAGATTTATGAAGGATTTGAGAATTTAAAAAGAATAAAACGAAGATTTAATTATTTTTGGCAGGAAGTTTGCTAATAAAATATAAGAAAAATTAAATTTTTATTCTTTATTAAGAAATTTTTATTTGAGACTGGTTCAGCTTTGTTACATAAAATCTCGCAATGAAAACTTTTGGTTTATGATTTTTGGATGAGAAATTTTTTTTTGGCGAATATAAAACATCTTTTAAGGATGTTGTCCTTATTTTCACTGAAAGGGTTTTGATCCAAATTTTTTGGTAAACTCTTTTGACTATTTTGAAATCATTTTTAACTTTTTTTTAATTTTTGCGTTGAAACCCAAGCAAATTATCATTGATTTCAACCACGAAAAGATTATATTTTTAACGTGGGCGTTTCTTTCTATCTTTTTTTTTACTTTGTTATTGCTTGTTTACTTTTACTTTTTTTTTACATTTATTTTTATTTTCCAATTGAATGTCTCTCATTTTTTCCCTTCCAATTTTCTACCACAAAACAAATTTCTTCCATGTTTTTTTTTTCACTATCGAAAAAGCCTTTTTCCATTCCATTTTTGAAATGTCCACCCGCTTTAAATTGGATTCAAATTAAATTTTGTTACTAACAATCGTCGTAGTTTTTTTGTTGTTGCTATTTTTCAATGCATTTCTTTTTCTCTTTTTTTTGAAAAGCCAATTTTAGGTTTAGCCATCTTTTTTCTGTTTTTAAAAAGATTATTGGCAAAAAAATTCAAATAATTATTAAAAATTTTACATTTGTAATATTTTTTATTTTTATGTAATTTTTTTCGTGGCAGAAATAAAGAAAAATAAGTTTTGTCTAAATATGGCCCGTCGTGTGCCAGACGGTGGCGAAAATTGACCATTCATTGTTTCCTTTTTTTTCAACACTCATCTTTCTTCTTTTTTCTTCTTCACCCCAGAATCAAAAAGAGAAACCACGGCATCACTAAAATAAAAAATCCCTACTCTTCGTCTTTCTTTTGTTGCAAAAATAAAAAAAAAGAGCTGCAACTTCCTGAACTTCCCTTTTTTTAACGTCACTTTTTTTCTTTCTTTCGTTAGCAGCATCGGAGTATCTTTTTTTTTACTCTCAACTCTGAGTTCATTTCTCTTTTTTTATTCTTAAAACATTTTTCTTAATCCTTGTTTTTTTCTATTACATTGTTCTCTCCTAAAACCCTTTTTCTTATTTTTTTTATGTGGACCTCAAAAAAAACGAAAACGGCGACGGCAAAGTCTCATATATATTTTTTTTTTGAAGGCGGCAGTCAAAAAGAAAAAAAGAAAGAATTAAAAGACAAGCAGCAGCATCAGTAGCACCCGATGGCCCAGTGTCATCCTTGCAACAAAAAAAAAAAATAAGAAAGGAGAAACAATGGAATTATCTTCTTTTTTTTCTTCTTCTATTTTTGTTGTTCACGTTTTCACACTTTCAAAAAATATATTGTTTTTTAAGAAGCTCTCTCCAGAAAAAAAAAGAAAGAGCAAAAGTTACATTTTTTGGCATTATTTTAAAGCTTTTTTTGTTGTTTACATTTTTTTAAATCTAGAGTTCACTGAGTGAGGCTCGTGCATTTTAAGTTTTAGATTTTTAAAGAAGGGTTAAAATTGAAGAGCGGTATATCTCTTTTATTTAATGATTCGCTCAACCCAAATTTGATGTAATAATTTACATACATATTTTTGGTTGAAAAATAAAAATTATTGTAAAACCATGCCCTTGGCTGTAATATTTTTTTTCAATCGTTCGTCTCAAAATAAGTGATATTTTCTATTATTTTACTTTTGTCATTAAATAAATACGTTTAAAAATTCAGAGAAAAATGGAAATTTAAGCTTTAAAAAATGAATCAATTTTAAGAAAAATTTTTATTTTCGTTGTGAGACGAGCCAATTCTTTATTAAAGTATTGCAGATTGTTTAATTTAAAGCTGCTATTTTTTTCTAATTTTTATACTTAAATCCACTCTGGATAAACTTTATATTTATCTCTTCCATGCTTTTTTATTTTGTCAAAAAAATATCTTTTCAATCACTTTACAAATAATATCCATCTATCTATCCCATTATTCCCAAGAGAAAACAACCCCCACAAATTCATGCATGCAAGCAAGCAAGCATAAATAAGGAAATCTCTATATTGAAAAAAGATGCTACACTTTCATTTTGACTTTTTTTTCTTTTTCATAGTAAAAAAAATCTCTCTGAAAAAAGGAAAAAATGCATCAGCTTTAAAATTTATTTATGTTTGTGAGAAAAAAAATATATTTTTGAGAGACCTCCCATGAACCAAATTTTTTTTTTAAAAAAGAAAAATACATATGACTTTTTTTCTCCTTGGACTTGGTTTTGTAAGATATCTTACTACAGAGGAATTTTTTTTCCAATGGGGATTTGAAATTCTTTTTTTTCTGCTATCAAAAAGGACTAAAGTGGACTTTGATAAATAAATAAAAAAGAAAGAAGAAGAAAAGAATGATGGATATTTGATGAAATTATAGGGAGTTGTTGTTGTTAGTTTATTGAATTTTGGGTGAGATTTTATTTATTTAAAAAGATAAAAATAGATTGTTGTAAAGTTGTTGAAAGAGTTGATTGAAACTTATGGAGTTGAACCAACCCAATTGTAAAAGTGCTTTATAAAAAAAAGACTACTTAAAATGCACGTATGTATTTTTAAAATTAAAAAAGAAAGTTTGAAAATTTAGTTAATGAAACTTTACTTAAATTATAAATATTTTTTTCTTGTTAGTTTCAAATACCGTCAAAAAATTGTTTTTATCAAATTAGAGCCTACCTTTAATATCCAAAGTTAATAGTAATTAAAAAAATGTGAATTTGTTATTCAAACATTGATTTAAAAAATTAACAATTAATTTTATTTATATTGTTATTTTTTTTTAAAACTTGATTTAAAATTGTCAAACCAAAATTAGGAAGTTATAAAAATTTTTAAAGCTTTGTTGTTTCTTCTTTCTTTTCCATATTTTTCTTTTTTCCAAAATTGTTTTGAAACATTTTGAATTTATACTTTTTATTTCCTTATTTTTTTGCTTTTTTTCTTGGAGTTTAATTAAAATTAAATTCCAGAACTTAATTAACTCATGATTTCTGAAATATTTTTTTAATACCAAAAAATACACTATGCCACTTTTACATTACACATTATTTTTTTTTAATTTTTAATCCCTCTTTACTATTTTTTTCTTCGGTTGCTTATTTTCTTATTTACTTCAGTCAAAAATAAAAGAATGCCCTCCTTCTCCTCTCTTTTTTTTTATGTGGCCAGGAAAAAACAACTATTTATTTATTTTTTTCATCTTCTCATTTTTCTCATTTACTAAAAATAAAAATGACAATTTTTTATATATAATATACTTTTTTTAATATTCTTCTTTCTCATTATTTTCATCTCATTTTTTTGTGGCTTTTTATAAAAAAAAAATAGAATTGTAAAATAATGAATATCACACGACTGCTTAATGTTGTTGAGTTCCTCCAACCCAGGGGCAGCCATTTTTTTTTGTGGAAAGCGTAAAAAAATTAATTAACAGATACTTTTTGGACTATAGACTGTCTATTTTTATTTCTGGTGTAATTAATGAGAAAAAAAGTTACTCCATTTTCTTTAATGGAAAAAATAGCTTTCTTTTTTTATTCTATTTTTGATTGTTTTCATGAAACCTTTCTTCTTTGTTCTTATTTCTGAAAAAGAAAATAGTAGATTCAATTAAACTTTATTTTTTCTCCTTGTTTTTTTGGCTACCAAAAAAAGTTACCAAAAATAATTTTTTTAAATTCTTGGTTTTTTGTATCAAACGTAAGTTTCTTTCTTCTTAAATTTTGAAAATATAATTCAAAGACTCTCAAATCAGAAATTTATAAAAGAAAAGAAACTTATTAATTTTTTTCTCGATGTTACTCACAGGGCCAAGCCATATTTTTAGCTGATGATTTCCTTCTTCTTTTTTTAAATATTCCAAACGACCCAAAATTTTGATATATATTTGTTTGACTTTTGTCTTTGGCCGTCGATGTCGTTTACATATTTTCTAGTGCCTCCTTCTTGAAGAAGAAGAAACGAACGTCTATCATCGTTCGTGAGAATTAAAGAGAGAGAGAATGGAAGAAAAGCTTCTTATCCATCATCTTTTTTTCTTTTTTCTTTTGTTTTATGTCAATTTTAAAGCATCAGCTTCGAAAAATGGCATGGCATCTCTTTTTTTTTTTTTTAAATGTAATGGTTTTTAAAACCCTGGACGTTCGAACAATAAAACTTTAAAAAATATGTAATAATTTTTTCTAAATTTTGAACTCGGAAATGTCAAAACGAAAATATTTGGAATTTTAAAAAATTAGTATGGTTTAAGTATTATTTTTTTCTCTTCCTTAAATTCGTGAGTCTACCCACAGATGGGCACAGGGTGTGTTTGGGTGTGTTTTGACACACCCAAGGGTAATGGGGTAGCGTTGAGGTTTTAGGAAATTTAAAAAAAAAGAACAGGGAGGACCCTTTTGTTTTTTGTTTAAAAATTATGGGGTAACGTTCAAAAAATGTCCAAAAAAAATGTAGCAAGGGAGGACCCTATGAAAATTTCTTAAGAATTTAGGGGTATCGTTTTCAAAAATTTTGTAGCACACCATCATGCCCACGTATGAGTCTACCAACGAAAAATAAAATGCTTTGTGTCGGTTCAAACTTTTTTCCATTAATTTTATCCGTTTCATTTCCAAAAGAATTAATAATATCAATTTTCTTTTTCATTCCTAGACTCCTCGTCACTTTCTTACTTTCTTTTTTTTCAACAAGTCTGACATGTTTCAAAACCCAAAATCAATTTACTTGTTAAAATTTAAACACGCCTGTTTCAAACAAGAGAAAATAAAAAATTAACTAAAATTTCGAAATCAATCTTCCCAATTTTTTTTTCAAACTTTTTTTAAGATTCCTCTTCTTTTTTTTGGGCCACCACTTTGTTATTTTTTTTTTATTGTTGTTGTTAAAAAAAAGTACCCCTTTAAAGTTTAAACCCATCCTCCCATATTTTTTTTTCTAAACTTTATCTCTTTCCTTTGCTTCTTCCCCCTTCTTTTTTTTATGCCTTTTTTTTCTTCTGTGTTTTCCTGGAACAAAAAGCAGCAGCAGCGTTCAGTTTTATTGCTTCAGGCAATAGTTAGCTATAGTTTTTTTCTTTCATGCTTAAACCTAAACTTTTTATTTTTATTTTCATCTATTCTCTTTTTTTTTGACGATGGCGGTGGCAACAAAAAAAATATTTATGGTTTAAGCTTTTTATTTATACATATTTTTTATATGAGTGTTGAAAGTAAAAATATAAAAAAGGGATATTGTTTTCCTTTTTCAATGGAGTTTAGAAAAAAAATAAGTTCCTGGGAAAAAAGAGGAGTGCCAGAAACTTTTTTAAATGAGCTAAAAATATTTGTAACATAATTATTAAAACTTTTTATTTCAAAAAAATACTTAAATAATTTTATTGAAAAATTCAGAAAAGAAAGAAAATTAGCATTCAAATTACTGGGGCATCTAAATTTTAAATTTTAGCTTTTTTTGATATTACTCTTCTATATTCTTTTTTTTAAATATTCGTTTTTTATTTCGCCTTCAAATCAATCATTTTTTTAAATTACGCCACATCCTTAGCTATTTTTGTTGCATCAACAGTTTTATCATATATTTTATATCTCTCTTTTTCCTTCTAATCATGCAAATATGCCATTTTTTATCGGATGCAAAAAAAATAAAAAAATTTTGATATATTTGACAGAAAAATTTTAAATTTATCGCGCTATCCTTTTTTTATCTTGTTTTTTTTATTTTTGATATTTTTGATGTAAAAAAACAAAACTTATTTAGGCTTTAAAAAACTTTAAAATATCAAATACATATTTATTCTAATTTTTGGATTTCAAATGGATTAAATTTTATTGTTATTAATATTTTTTAAAACTTTTATTTTAATTATTCCTATTAGAAATTATTAAGAATGTCTTCATATTCAAATCCATTTTTTGAAGATGGTCCACCAACTTTGACATCGATGGGTCCATCCTCGTCCTCATCTTCTTCAAACCATCATCGACCGGGAGTATATCGACATGCTATGGTAGCATCAACGAGTAATTGCATATCTAATCGATTAATGGATAATGCAGAGTAAGTAATTTCCACTTGGAACAAGAACAATAATTTTGGAACAAAAATTACTAATAATTTTTTTTTTTTGAAATTTGGTTTTGATCTTAAATCAAATTGAGAAATTTAAAAAAAAATTAAAGTAGTCTAAAATTCTTTTTCAAAGTTTAAAACCAGACGATGAAGAAATATAAAAACTTAAAATTTTCTTTTTTTCAACTTCCAAAAATATTGAATGAATACACTTTTTTGAATGTTTTTTGCCCCTATTTTTTACTCTAAGGCTTCATACTTAATAAATCACTAGAAAACAATCATCTAAAATGTTTTTCTTATGGCCATCGGTTATTACTTCCTTGTTTTTTTTTAAACTAAAAACAACTTTTTTTACTTCCAAATCCGAAAAAAAAAATTCATAAAAAAATTTGTTTTGGATTTTTTGTCTTGAAAAATATGCATTTCGGATTAGCCCGTTTCGAAGCTATCTTTTTCTTTAAAAAGTTTCTTCTTCTGTAATTGAAACCAACGCAGCTAGATGAGCCTTTAAAATTTCTCCCACAGAAAATATTATTTCTAAACTTTGAACTTTTTATTTTATTTTTTCAGAAGAATGTCCAAATCTGAAAGTCAAACAAATTCACTTGAAACACCAAAATTCCATTATGATTTAAATTTCGATTTAAAAATTTTACAAAAAGTTTTAAAATCTGCTGATTTTTTACAAGATAGTGGATATAAATCAACTGGAACTTTAAATGAGCCATTATTAGTGAAGTCAATTATTGATAAACCCGCGCCTCCACCTAGTTGTATGATGTATGGCACTGGATGGATGGTAGCAGATAATTTAAGTGATAATGGTTCTATTGATAATGATGATAATTGGGGTAAGTTTTTTTGAATATCAAAAATTTAATTTCGATGGGTTTAATTTCTTTTAATACTTTGGCCGTCAAAAAAATTAAATGTTTCTTAAAATTATGCAAATTTAAAACGTTCCAGAAACTTTTTTGTTTTTAGTTTAGTCTGCTGCCCCAGAGAATCAGTTGCAAAGTCAAGGGTCAAAACAAACAAACAAATAAATCAGTTTTTTTCCTTTCTTGCAAATTCTTTAGTCTTTAACTAAAAAGAAAATTCAAAGTTATCCCTAAGGAACCATTGTTTTATTACTTGCTTTGCCGCCTTCGCATAAAAATGTCTGACAAACTTTTTTTCTTCTGTTTTATTTTTTGATGAACTTGAAAAATTTGAAGAAGAAAAAAATCTTGAGTTCATTTCTTTCTCTATTTTTTTTGCAAATAGTGAAACAACAAATGAAAAATTACTTTGAGGGGGCTTTGAAATTTTTTTTTAATATTTTATCAGACATGTCAGAAACTGACTGGTGCCTGAATGGCGAATGTTTGAGAAGCTTGAAACTCAAGAGATTTTTGAACTTGTTGAGAAGTGTGGGTTTATGAAAAAATAAAGCATTTATCAAAAAAAAATGACTGACCATTCTAACAAAATTTTGTATATGCTTTATCAATAAAAAACATGGAAATTTTCAGGAAAAAAATCTGCCAAAATTTAAAGAAACAATGTTTAAAAAATTTACCTTTGCTTTTGGAATTCTTTCATTAACAACTTTTTTAAATCTGGAATTTTTTCATTTTATAATAATATTTTTAAAAATGATCTTTTCTTCCATTCAAATTATTCTTTTCCAAAAAATTATCCTCAAAAATAACTTTTTTTCATATTCATTTTCTTTTATTCCATTCATCAAAATTTTTATGTAATAAATTTGTTTACTCAAGGATTGAGTTTTATCCTTGGTGCATTAGTTTAGTGTTCCCGATCTTTTCATTTCTTTTATAAAAGTAAAAATAAATGGTCGAAATGCTCAATGTCAAAAGTCAAATAAAAAAGAGGCAAAAAAATAACAAAATATAAATCACACCCGAGGTTGAAAGAATAAATAAACATCATGATTTTTATTTTTGCGCAATAAAAATCTCTATTTTAAAATCCATCATTCTTTTTTTTCATGGATTTTTTGTTTTATTATTTTTAAGTGATCGCTGAGGATTCGTTCATCGGACAAACCAAACGATTTTTTATTCATTCAAGAGTCACAAAAAAAGAAAAAACGCTGGCAACAAAAACAAATTAAGCGGAGAGGGTTGGCAGGGAGAAACCACTTTATCCGTTCTCGTCCATTTTTTCTTCTTTTTCTTCTATTTTGGATGAATATTTCCTGCAACAACCAAAAAGAAAAGCAAATGGATAGATGATGTCCAAATAAAAGCAAGCCTCTAAACCGCCATCAAAGACTGTTGAATATTGTGGAAAGGTGAAAACATAGGTGCGTCGTTGGTCGCTTTTGCAGTTGGTCCAGTCCATCATCAAAAAGTGACCATCAACACGCACGCGATCTTCTTTTCTTCTCCATTGTTATCGCGTTCTCTCGGCTGCTTCTTCTTCTTTTTCTCGCGCAGGTTTGCACGCACCATTTTTTTATTGTTCTTTTTTGAGGACAACAAACAAAAAAAAACAATAGCCAGCCATAAAAAAAATTCATAGCTTGAAAACAATAATATCTCGTCTCATCTCGTCTCGTTGACAACCACCACCAAAACGACGACATCGATGACGATAAATTTATTGCAGCCACTGAGCTGCTATGAAAACTAACTAAGCTGAGAGAATCATCTTTCTATTGTTCGTTCATTTCACAACCATCAATCTCTCGTTTTCTCTCGTTTTTACATTCATCCCTTTTTCCCTCTCTTCTCCTACCTCAGCTCAACACTTTTCTTTATTTCATTTATTATTTATTTTTTTAAATTCTCGGATCGAACAAGCAATTATTTTGATGGTCAAAGGAAAAAAGAAAGTCATGCATCGTCTACAACAACAAAAATAAAAAAATCACAAAAATCAAATTTTTATTTTCGCACATTTTTCATTTTCTTTCTTTTCTTTCGTTTTTCTTTGTAATTGAATCTTTTTTTTCAAGAACGCATGAAAAAAAGGGGAACCGCAATCGAGAGAATGCAAAGCTGCGAATATACATACTTTTTTATTTTTGACGCAATATTTGCCTCAACAAAATAATATAATTTTTTTCTTTCTTTCTTTGTTGACACTTTTTTATTATTATGTTTTTGTATACATACAAAATAGTCACTATATTTTTGGTTGGTTGGGAATGAATGACTCTATCACATTTCATTTCGCTGTCGTCCATCGTCATCCACCGAGTCATCGATGGACGCTTGCTTGTTTGTCCACTTTTTTGCTTGCTTATTCGGGAAAATAAAATTTCTTTCGTGGACAATCGAGACTAAAAATGACTAAACAACGGTTTTGGATGAAAGGAAAGAAACACAAAAATAAATTCAAACGCATTCATGAAAAGCGAAAGTATCTATTTTATTATTTTATTTTGGCACACGTCCATTCAATTTTTTGTCATTTCAGCTTTCAATTAAAAATCAAGAGAGATCATAATAAAATTGCAATTTGAGCTATCGAAACTTTAAAAGATAAAATGCAAATTTTTAACGTAAAAATAAAAAAGGGAAATTTAAAAATACAGCAACAAATTAAGCTAAACAATTTAATTTTCAATATATTTTTTAATTTTGTCTTGAGATTCTCAATTCTTGGCAAAATTTAAATAATTAATATTTCGGTTTAATTCTCTTGCCATGAAAATTTAAAAGCCATTAATTTTCGTTTAATAAGTGTTTCGGTAAGCATTAATCTTAAATATTATTTTTAAAATATACATATTAAAGGTATATTTTATGTTTTTTCACTCTATTTTTTTTTCTTCACTGCATCATCTTGACCAATATCTACCTTTTTTTCTTACATTTTTTTAGTCTCCTCCTTCTCAATATTTTTTTTTCTTTCTACCACATAAATAAGAACCTTTGCCAATATTTATTCGTATGTGTAACCGAGAAACAAGCCTTTAAAAAATAAGAAATATGCAACAAAATAAGAAAGAAAACAAACTAAAAAAAATAAAGTAAAGAAATAAAATGAACGACGTCGTTTTTAAAAAACCTGCAAAAGTCCACCATTTTTTAAAACAAATAAAAAAAAGGAGAAGAACGACGGAAACGATCTGTAACGTAACGTCCGAAAACGAAGAATAAAAAAAACCAGAGTTAAGGTTGGTCATCCAAGAAAAAAAAACAAATAAAATAAAAATAAATAAAAAAGATTTTGTTTCATTTTTTTTATTTTTATTTGTTTGGTCACTTTTTTGTTTTCTGAAATCAGAAAAAAATGTTGGAAAACGAATTAATTATGAATTTTATAAAAAATTTTATATTTATTTTGTTGCAAAGTTTCTATGAAACTTTTGAATTGGCTTGTTATTATTGGCATTTGGTTAATTTTTATTTGGATTATGGTAAGAAAAAAAATGTTTACTATTTTTCTTTGTGTCTAATTTCATTCCCTAAATTCATGAAGTTTTTCAGTCCAACACGAAAAGTTTTTATCGTAATAAAATTCTAAATCATTTTTCACCACAAAAATCAAAACAAAATTTTTTTTAACTGAAGTCTCTCAATTTCATTTTATTTTTGGTTATTGTTAATGCTTTTTTAAATTTCTAAGGACTTTTTACTTTAATTTTTAATTAACTGAATTTTATCATTTTTTATAAAAATAATTTCCTTTTAAGGACTTCGAACTAAAGATGGCCATCCAATTATGACATTTCCTGATAGTCGAGCAATGCTTGATTTTGAACAATATCAATTACTTATTGGTTATTTGCTTCAAGTTCCACCGTAAGCCAAAAGTTTTTCAAAATTATTTTCTTAAAATTCTGTTTATTTAGACTCGAAGAAGAACAGCCCAAAAAAGGTTATGTGATAATTATAGATCGAAGATTGGATAAATGGTCATCCGTTCGATTATTATTTACTTATTTAACGGTTGGTGTTTTTTTTTGCATTAATAATTAGTCTTTTCTTTTTTTAAATTAAAATTTTAACTATGTCAAGTTTATTTTTAAAAGTGAAGAAATCTTTTTCATCGTCTTCAAAAATCTTCTGTTCGAGACTAACTTTTTCGGTACGAGACTCTCTGTAAAAACTAAAAGCAGCCGATTAAACTTTCATTCATTCTTTTTTTGTATCTTTGTTATTTTTTTCTTTTTAAAAAACAGTCGACACTTTTGTTTGCGCTTTTTTGTGTATAAGGAATAATCAGCTTTATAATGCTAAGAGCGTGAACACACGACTTTAGATGATTTTTGTTTTTTTTAGTTATTTGTTTTTATTTTCTTCTTAACAAACATAAAAAAATATCTTTGCGAAAAAAAATAATAAAGAAAGTATCCTTTATTTTGATTGGTCATCGCCAGAGTTTTTTAATCTCCATATGATTTTTTAGATCGTGAATTTTATTTTTTGGTTTGTTAGCATTTTTTCTTATCAAAAACGTAAAAACTTATTTGCGTTTGATTAATTTTCGAATTTCCATAACTTCCGTTCATTTTACTTTTTTTTGAAATTTTTCCAAAATAAGAAGACGAGGGATATTTAAAAAAACAGCATCTTCAAATTTTTTGTTTTCTATTTTCGGCCATTTTTGTTTTTGATTTTTTGTGTATATTTTTTTGCATGAAATTCAATATAATATTTTTATTTTTCATGATTTTTTTAAAAGTCATATTTCCGGAAAAGCTTCTTTTTATTTTTTATTGTATGCAACTTTGCAACTTTTTAATCTTTATTCTTTCTCCCCCATAAAATTTTTTTTCTGGTTACTAGTTTTTTTTTGATTTTGACTATGGACTTGGATGAGATTTATTGAACATGCTCAATTTCATCCACCAAATATTAATACATGTATGTAAAAGGGAGAAATAATACGCGTTTTCACCTTGTTATTATTATTTTTTTGGATGAATGAGATTGACCGACACCAATTCATTTTTTTATATTTAGAAACAAAAAAGTTATGGATCGATAAAGGAGATTACAAGACTTTTCTTTCTAAGTTTTACTTTAAGCATATTTTTTACTTGGGTTTTTTCGATCCATATTTTTTTAAAAACTTTATTGGTTAAAACTATTTTTAATCTAATCTAATCCAACCCAATCCGATAATAATAATAAAAAAGCAATGACCGTGAAAAAGCGCGTGGATTGTATTTTTTTTTCACCCATTCTTTTCTTTCTTTTTTTTTTGTTGGTCACTTTTTTTTGCTTTTGTTTGCAAACAACTTTTTTTTTCGAACTCCTTTATTTTTTTTGCTTCTAAAAATAGTTTGCTTTTATGTAACTACAAAACAAGCAAGCAAGCAATCGAAGAAGCTAGCTAACTGGGTTGCAAGGAATTTAACTAACTCAAAATAAAAATTTTTTTGAAGAAGTTTATTGAAAAACGAACGGAACGGAGCCACTTAAAATTTAAAGAAAAATTGAAATTCCTTCTTCCCTATTTTTTCGGTCAAAGACTGACTTGAAGAAGCTTTTTGAGGTATAACATTTTTTTGATGTTTGTTGTTACAAAATCAAAATAGTCCAATTAAGCTTCTTTTTTTGTTTCTTCCTTGATTACTTCAAAATTAGTGGTTTAAAGGTAAATATTTTTTTTCGCACTTATTTTCTTAGACTTCGCTCGATTAAAGAGTCATATTTTTTTGTTTCCGCAAACTCGAGTTTTGAATTTCGCAAACAGTAGTTTTTTTTTTCTTCTTATGTTTTGGGTTTAAAAAAGGGAGATAGGAAGAAGATTAATTTGAGATTGTCATTGCTTATTTTTGTTGTTATAGCTTTTCCTTACTTCCATGTTTGATAACTTTTTTTCTGAGATGTGAGAGAAGATTATTTTTTCGATTTTTTGTTTGAACCAAAAACTTTCTATTTATTTAAATTTGAATAAATAAAGTTTTCGATTATTTAATTTAAAATTTTATGGGTTATTTTCCGTTACCCAATTTTCTGTACTTTTGTTCTGAAACCTCGCAAATATTTAAATTTTATGTCAAATTACAAACTTTTTGGTAATATTTTTATTTTTATTGCTTTATTTTGGTGCTTTCTATCAATATTTTTGTTTATAAATTTTCCTGATTTTTGGAATTTAATAACTCATCTTTTTTTTCCATTTCTTTTTATTTTTCTTTTTGTATGTACAAATAATTGGAACCGTTACTTCCATTTTCTTCTTCTTCTTTGTTTCCTTAATTATTGTAATGTTTTTTTTTTCTTTCGGATACCATCTTCACCGATAAAGAAAGAAAAGACGGATAATTTTTTTCCTTTATTAATAATTCTGGTTATAAAAATATATTATGAAATTAGTTGTTGCGTGAGTTAATTATGATTTTTGTTTCGGATTCACTCTTCTTTATTATTTGCTTTTTATTTTTCTGCGTTAAAAAAAAAACGTTAGATTACGCATATTTTTTCTGGAGGCTATTAAAATTTGTTAATAAAAAATGTTTTTGGTTTCAATAATTCAAAAACACTGGAAAAAGAAAACGTATTTAAAAAAATCCATTAGTTTTCACTTTTTTTTGTTTTTGCCTTTTTATTTGACACCTTTTTTTATTTTGGGTTGCTTTTTCAGACTTTGAAGATTAACCATTTGTTTTCGGTTAAAGATTAACCTGAATATTTCTTTTTTACTTTCACAGGATCTAGGTTGCCTGAAACTAAAATAGTTTGGTTTTTTTTAATTTTGCTTAGGTTTTTAAAACGCTTATTTTGAATTAAAATTTTATTTTAGTTTATCTTTCATCGCTATAACTTTTAGCAAGAAAAGGTCCGAAAAATATTTCCTTATTAAAATTATACAAAAATATTTTTAGAAAAGTCCCGTTTCGTTTTCTATTTTTCTCCCTTTTTCTCGCTTTGCTTTGTTAGTAAAAACTGACCATTTGTTGCTTTTTCTTTTTTCTTCCTTCATTCGTTTTCAAAAATATGAAAATAGTTTGTATGTAAGTTGATCCTTTCTCATTTTGCTTTTCGGCATCGAGAAAAAAAAGGGAAAGAAATAAAACTGACCACAACGAACCAAAAAGCCAAAAACGATAGTTTGTTGTTAATATTTTTCTTTTTTTGCCAAAAACGAAAAAAATGGAACGCTGGTTAAGGCTTTTGCAAATATAAACAATCTTATTGTTAGTTTATTTATTCCCTATTTTTCTGGAATTAAAAAGACACGAGAGATTCTTGCTTTTTTTGGTTAGAAGAAAAAAGTTGCTTTAGTTTTGTATTTGCAGGATTATGCCCCAGCAATATGTTCAAAAAAAATTCTGAACAAAACTTTAAACTTTCTAATTGAAAATGAATATACCATTTTTGTGGACGACGATAGTTTGTATATTTTTGTTACTTCCATTAAAAGAGGGTAATATTGAAAAGACAATTTTTAAAGGTTTCTTGTTACTATCATAAACGAATTTTTCTGTTTCTTAAAGCAAAAAACAGAAAGTTCTAATGTTTTCGTGGCCGTGATCCAAGTTCTTTTTTTTCTTGAACACTTTGCTTAATTTTTTTGCTTTCTAACTTTTTTATTATCATCTTTTTTTCACTTCCAAGTTCTTCATAATTATCAGACATTAAAAAAATTCTTTCATTACAAATTTTACTTTAATTAAATACTTTAAAATTGTCAAAAAAATTGTTTCAACTTTTTTCTTTCATTTTTCTTTGTTTTGTTTCGCCCTTTTAAATTTTTTTTTAAAATACTTGACATGGTTTTTGCTCCGATTTTTTCTGTTCGGTTGAGTCAACTATTTTTTTTGGCGTTAAACCTTTTAAACTTTTTTTTTCACGCAATCTTTGAAAGAAAAAAAACTATTTTTTAAAGGATTACGTAATTTTTCCAATAAAACTGTTTTTTAAGATTTAAATTAAATAATTTTTAAAAAATTTTATTTTTTATTTTATTGTTTTTTTAGAATTATTTTCCTGAACCCATTCGAGTTGTATTCCTTCTAAAACCGGAAGGAGTTTTTCAACGTGCATTGGAAGTGGGATATCGAAATTTTGCTGAAAACGGAAAATTCAAGGTTAGTTTATTTTTCTTTGATCTCCTTGATGCTAATGAAAAAAATGATAGTAACAATTTTTTTACGATAATTTAAATTTTTTGTTTCTTTCATTATCCATTCAAAGAGAAATTGATAATTTTGAATCCATAATCGTTAAAGGAAATCCTTTTTTAACCATTAAAAATCTATTTACTTTTGTTCATCATTTTTCAATTAAAAAATCCCATAAATTTTCTTAAGGTTTTCCACTAAAAAAAATAAGTGGGATAAACTGTTAATTGCCCTTTTATTTTCTTTATCTCATTTTTTTTACGATTACACTCTCTCTCCAAATGTGATATCTGCGGCTAATGAGAATGAGGAAGAAAAAAAATTAATTGGTTTGAAACAAAAACAAAGAAAAAAAATCTTTTCTTTATCCCCAAAAATTGCTGTCAGCCATTTTCGCTATTTTTTTATTAAGTTTTTTTGGGATAATTAACAACCAAAGAAGAAGAAAAAAAAAAGATACACATTTGTTTCATTTTTTTATCTTATTTTTTTTTTGATAAAAACAAGTGTTATTTTTTCTTTTTCTTTAAAAGTTTAGTTTTTTGGATAAAAAAAAAAGTGATAATGGATGGTCAACAGAAAAAAAAGTATAGTAAAAGCCAGAGGATAATCGGTTGCTATTAATTTCTAACAAATTTTTAATACAAAAAAAAATTATTCAAAACTTTAAATAAATGATAGTTTTAAAATTTCAGGTTGTAATTTGTCAAAGTTCTGTGGAATTGAGACATTTTATTGGAGGTGATTCTCTCACGATGGATATTGGAGGCGATCTAAAATATAATCATCTTGAATGGGTTCAACATCGAATGGTAGGTTTGACCTTTTTTCATAGCTCCTCAAACCCAAATTTTCTTGACATCCATCATTTTAAAAATATTGAAAGTTATGAAGAAAAAAATGATAGTAACTCAAAAAAGGAAAATTATTGCCAAACTTTAATTACTTTCATTTTAATGAAAAATAAAAACTAAATTTTTGACACTTTAAAATAAATATTTTCATTCCCTTTTCTATGATTTTTCTTTTAAATTTTATTTCCATCTTCCATAAAAAAAAAATTTCAAATCGTTTACTTACGCAAAAGAAAAAGAAAATAAAAAGTAGCGATGAACCCTTTTTTAACGCCTTTTCAATCTTCATTCTTGAATGACCACCACCAAATTCATCAAAGTTTTTAAAAAAAGGCGAAAAAAGAAGTGCCTTTGACATTGTTTTTTTTTTCATTTGGTGTTGCAGTTTTTCGGAACAGAGAAAGAGAAAGAAAAAAATGATGAAGAGTTTTTATTTTTCCGGATAAATTCCGGATTAAAAATAAATAAATAATTTATCGAAGAAAAAAAAATAAAGAAATAAAAATAAAGGAAGGAAAGAATCGAAAAGGCGTTTATCTCTTTTATGACACCAATTCATAGAAGAGAGAGGCTTCTTTAGCTCCTTACAAGAAAAATGGTGTTGATTTTTGACTCTGTAAACTTAAATTGAAGGAAGAAAAAAAAGAGTTTAACATAGTTTTTTTTAATTTTATTCTTGACTCTTATTTTTTGTTGTAACAAGAAAGACGACTTCTTTGAAAGGTCAAAATATTTTATTTTAAAAAATATGTTTAAAAATAAAATGGATGGAAAAACTTTATGCTATTTTACCAGTTGTGATTTAATAAAATTTGATATTAAAGATAAAGTAAGTTTAGTGGAAAATTATAGATGCCAAGAAATTTGAATATTACTAATTCCGTTTTCTTTCTTTTGAAGATTTTTTTATGCGTTTAAAAAGCATTTATAAAAGTTAATGGAAAAAATAGAAAAGCTTTAATATTCGTTGGCCTCGCCAAGAAAAATCCTAAAATTGCCTGTTGAAGGAAATATCCAAAAACTTTCTTTTAAGTTAGAACTTATTTAAAAGCTTTTTATAGAAAATAGATATTCCCTGAATTTATACCCTTAAAATAAACTAAAAGTTCAGTCAAACTTTAAACTTGGCGACATTTTTGAGGAAAAAAATCAATTTTTATTGCGTCAAAAAAAGTAAAGATGTCACCTATCAAAACACACAACAATCTAAATTTTGAAACATTTTTTTGTTTGAAACATCAAAAAAATAAGTAAAAAATCAGTTGTTCATTTTTTTAAATAAGAAAAAACCTACGAAATAATAATAGCCATGGACATTGATTGTCACGAGACAAAAATGTCACTTTTACTCGCAAATCAAAAACAAGCATTCCAACAAAAGTAAGCCAGCCGTCAGCCATGACCATGAACTTTTTTTCATTATCGTCATTGGCTCATAGCCAGGTATGTATCACAAAAGCTTTGTTTTTCTATCTTCCTTACTTGCAATTTTTTTTTTTGTTGTCCAAGTGCTTTCCTCAAAAATGTCCTTTATTTGATATAAATCAACCCAAAAAAAAGCCACCGATCTAATAACTCTCTCGCAAGCGACTTGGCTAGAAAAAAAGTTTTTTTTTAACAACAACAGTCACTTTTTTTTCTTTGCCTTTGATTAAAAAAGCCAATGTGTGGTGGACATCGTGGCCAATAATTTTTGACGGACCTCGCAAAACAAAAAGAGAGATTGTCTTACATTTTTTCGTTTCTTTAAAAAATACTTTTTTTGTTATCAAAAAAGAAAAATAGAAAAATATAGCTTTTTTATTACGTTTGTTAACAACTTTTCTTTTGTTTTTGTTCTTTCTTGAATTAGCCTTTTTTATCTCCAAGCCTTCGTCATTATCCAACCACACACAAAAACAAGTGGTGGCGTGGCAATTGTCAAAAAATTTTTTATTGGAGGCATTTTTTTAATGAGAGGCGTTAAAATTTTAAAAGAATTAAAGGTTAAAAGATGTGTGTTTTTTCAGTTTTTTAAGTGCTTGATAAAATGCTTTAGCAAGCCTTATGTTTGATTTCTCCAGTTTTTGATGATTTTTTATATAAAAATGATAGTAACATTTTTTTGAAGAATTTACACAAAATCTTGTTACTATCTTTTGTTTTACCCCTTTGATTTAGAAATCATCTTTTATTTTTTTAACAATTTATAATTAGCTATGTGCCATAAAATATATGTAAATTTGGGAAGAAGAAAACATAGCCAAAAAAAAATAAAACACATTTTTTTATTTCTCACAGTAAATATTTTTTGACAATATATTACGTTTTTATAGTTACTGTCTTTTTTTTACTATTTTTCTTTTGAAAAAAATGATTTAATTTATTTTCTTTTCATATTTTTTTATTCAATTCATAATTAAATAATCTCCATTATTCAACTTTTTATTCATCCTTTAATTTTATTTTTTGCAGGACATTGAACGAATGAAAAGTTCCGCGGCAGTTATAGCAGAATCGTTAAGTGAATTTGGTCGATGCCTCCGTGAAACAGAACTTCCAAATGATGTTGAAACAACTGAAAGGGTGTTAGAAGCTCAAACGTCTGAGCATGACGCGATCAAGGTCAGTGATAAATAAATATTCATCCCTCTCCCACAAAAAAAAGCTTCTTTATTATTTTAGTCTTAATTTTTTTCCTCCAAAAAATACAAGGGCAGAAGTTTTTTATTTTTTTCCTTTTTTCGCTTTGGTTTAATTTTATATATGGAAGTCAACGACATCCTCCATTTAATTTTAATTTTAGTTAGTTAATTTATTTAGCGTAGAATTTATTTGACCTTTTTTAATTTTTTTTGATGCGTTCTTTAAGTAGAATAATTAAGTTTAATTGAAAAATGTCGCCCAATTTTGAAAGTTTTAAAAAAAAATTTGAGAGTAAAAAGAAAATGAAAAATATTGTTAAAAATTGTTACTCTCATTAAATTTTTTGTTATGACAGTGACAAATTTCTGACAAAACTTTTTTATATTTTCTTAGTATCATTTTATAAAACAAAACACAATTTTTTTGGTTTCCATTGTTTTCAAAACTTCCAAAAAGCAAAAAACTTGGAAGCTTTAAAAAAATTCCGGATTTCTGTCATATTTTTTTTCTCTAATTTCAATTTTTTTTATAAAGTCAAACTTTCATCGTTCAACAAATCGGGAAAATCTTTCTTATTTTTAATTTGATTCAAAAAAAATGACAGAATTCAATCCTTTGTATGAGACTGATCGACTTCATCTCCTCCATTTTTTTTTAAATTCCAAATGTTTACAAATTTTATTTGTTTGTTTTTCAATATTTTTTTTAATGAATGATAGACACTTTTTTGTTTTTCGTTTGGAAAAAATCTTCCAACCACACAAGTTTTTTTTGTTAATAGCATTTTTTCAAGTTGTTGTGATAGTAACAACTTTCTAACGTTTATTTGCAAATTTTTGTGACTATCATAAGGAAATCAAAAATATGAATTTACTTATCAAAAATTAATAATTATTTTTTCTGCAAAAATATTCAAAAAATTTCACTTTTTTTTTCTTAACTTCCATAAAAATGACACTCTTCCGATTTTTTTTTCTCGAGAGCAAAGGAAAAAATTATTTAAAACTTGAATAAAATGAAAAAATTGAACTTGTTTTTCTTTTCTTTTTTCTTTCTTCCATAAATTTTTATTAATTTATCTTTCCATTATTTATTTATTTATTTTTTTGCAGGAAGATTTTCGAATATCTATTCGAAAGGGACTTTCATTATTGCGACAAGTTCGACAATTGGAACAAAAGCCTGATTCGGAATTATTATCCCCCACTCGACTTCATAACGTTACAGCCATTGAAAGGATGTTAGTTCAATTAGAAGATACGGAAAGAAGTTTTGATGCATTTTGGGCTAGACATCGTCAAAGATTGATGAATTGTTTACAGTTAAGAAGATTTGAGGAATCATTTCGAAAGGTTGGTTTTTTTGATACAAAAATTATCGAAGTTTTTATTCTATGGTTTTGGTTTGAAAAAAAGACAGAAAAAAGAAGAAAAAACGCTTATTTATTTATTTATTTATTTATTAGTTTTAAACTTCTTTTAAGATTTAAAGGAAAATTTAGTAATAATGTTATTAAGTTTTTATTAAAAGAATTTTAAGAGTAATCAAATTTAAACAATAATTTGCCATTTTTTTGTTACTCTCATTTGACATTATCGGTTCATGGTTAATTTTTTTATCCAGAAAAATTTTCTATTTGTTAGCCCTATTTTGAGTTAATCAACTATCTAGGTTTTATTTAAAAATCTTATTTTGAATGTTTTTTATTGATACTTCTCCATTGATGATAGTAACTCTAAACTTAGAATTTATTGTCATATTTCTGTTACTATCCTTTATTTCTTCAATAGCTTTTTTTCTCTCACTACTCTGTTTTGCTTTATTTTTAGTTTCATCGTTTTTTTTTCTTTAAAAAATAATAATAATTAATCCTTTTGTTTCAAAGCATGCATAAATATTTTTTGGCCACACCTTTAGTCCATTCATTTCCTGTGTGTTCCAAAATTAGATTTTATCACGCTTTTTTTTATACACAAGCAAAAAAAAAGAAAAGAAAAATGACGCGTTCGTTCTCTTTCCTTTGCTTTGCACTTCTTTTTTTCTTTTCCATTGGTCATTATTATGTTTTGTTTTTTAATACTTGTTTATTTTTTGATGAAAAATGAGAGTCGCCATTTGGAAGGGATTAGAAGAAAAAATGTGCGATATTTGGATTATATTTATTTTTTCTTCTTTGTTTCTATTTTTCAATGAAATAGTTTTGGACTCTCGTTTTTTTAGCCAAATTAAGGATAGTTACTATAATATTTATGACGAACTAATCTAAATGCAGAGAAAATTCTTAGAAATTATTTTTAAAATTGACTAATAAAAATCTTTAAAAATGCGATTGTAAATTTTTTTTGACGATATTTTGCAAATTTTGATTATTATCACTCAAAAGATACTAACTCAAAAATCACAATATTTCACAATTTTTTGTTACTATCATATCTTTTTGCCTTCGAGAGAATTCCTTAATCTCAAAATCAAATATTTTGTTTTGAAAAAAATAATATAGTTGTTTTTCGAAATTCGAGGTCATAAACTAAAAATAAGCAACCAAGAAAGGATGGATAAAAAATTGGTGAGGTGTGATGACTAAAGCAAGCAAGCAAGCACAAGCTTGAGCTCGAGCATGAAAGTAAGCGCATGCTTGAAAAAGGAAAAAAGAAAGTTTCCTGATGTTTCAAATAACACCAATCGCATGATAAAAAAAAAGAAAAATAGAATGAATGTGTATCAAAATATTTTGTTGATAAGTTTCAAATAAAAAAATATATATTAAACGAACTTTTCCTTTTTTTTGAGTGTTCAAAGTTTAAAAAAGGAAGAAAGAAAAAAAATAAACAAAGCTAAACTTTTTTTTTTCAAATAAAAAATTTCTTAGTTTATTGTTGGTGAAGGAGAGTAATCATTATTAGACAATATTTTACACAACTTTGTTACTGTTATAAATACGGCGGAGAATTGAGACATTTTTTAGTAATTTTTTTATTTCTTTTTTTTCTGTTTATTTTTAAGAACCCGATATTGGCTAATTTTCCATCCAAAATATATTTTATTTTAGTTGAAATTCGTTTTCGGTAAAAATCAAAGTTTCAACGTTTTTATTAACACTTTTTTTCTTCGCCATTCACGCTCTCTTTTTTTAAATTTATTTTCTCGATCATCAAAAAATCAAAGCATGGCATAAAAATAAAATAAAAAGATAAGCTCAATATTCCTTCCCGCTGCTTGTTGGACGACACCTTTCAAGCCGCTAGCTTTCTTTGATCCATGCCGACTCTATTTTTGTTTTTGTTTTATCGTTTTTTTCATTTGATCAAAAACGAAGAACATGAAAAAAAAGTAAATTCCTTTGCCGCATTATTTTTTTCTTTTTCGGTTACTTTTCTGTTTATTTGTGTGTATTTTAAAAATTTATTCCGCTATTTTTTAGTCATAAAATAAAACATTTTTCTGGAAGATTTAAAAAAAGTTTTAAATATCACTTTTGGCGTGCGCTTTCTTCAACTTTTAAATAACCAGATATATCCAAAAAAGAAGTGGTGACGAATGATTGTATTTTTTTTAATTGTCGCCTTTTGTAAGTAAAGAGAGAGAGAGAGCAGCAGTTTTAAGAAAAAGGAAAGCTGAAGTTGAGATGAAAACGAAAAAAAAATTCAAGTTTGATTTGTCTTTTTTTGGATGCTAAAGTACATATTTGAAAAAATCGACTATTTTTTGTTGTTTTTATTATTTTCTGTAGAAATTAGCTTTTATTGATAGTATCTAAATTTATTCGATAAATTTCAAAAATGCGTTACTGTCTTTTCTATCACAGATAGTAATTCTTTTTTTGCGAATTTTTGTCATAAATTGGTACTCTCTTTGAAAATGATAATAACAACATAATTTTTGCAAAATTTCATTAATTTTTTGTTAACTCTTTTATCTTTATAATTTGCAACTACTAACCAACCAACTATTAAAATAACATGTTTGACCTTTTTTTGATAACTAACTTACTTAATCTTTTTTCCATTTAAAATTTAAATCCTTTCCTCAATCAACCTCAAAAAAAATCCCATGACCTTGTCCGGCACAAGAAAAATAAAACTCAAACTTTAATCATTTTATCTCAAGTTTTTTCTTTCCTTCCCTTTTAAAGTTAAAAAGTCCATAAACAAACTTTCAAAATAAATATAAATAAATAAACTGACCAATCACGCGCAAAACAAAAAATAAAAAAACAAAACAAAAAAGTTTTTTTTGAGCCGCTTATCAGAAGAAAACTTTTTTTTTGATGATGATGGAGGCGGCCATCTTCTCATTCCTCATTTCTTTATTATTATTATTATTATTTTCCTCTTTTGACCGAACAACTCCTCATTAAAAAGAATTTTTATTATTGCTTTTCATGAAAAAAAAAATAAAAGTGCGCCACCTCCAAAAAAAATAATATCATCGACGTGAACGGTCACTCTTCAATCAGCAGCTTTTTATCATTCATTCATTTCCCATTCATTCACTTTTTTTGTTTGAAAAGTGTGAGAGTAGTGTTTATTATCAAAAAAAAAAAATAAAAGTGTGAAAAAGAGTTATTTATTTCTTTTTTTGTATGATGACGATGAAGGGAATAATTGAAAAACCTAAAAATCCATCTCAATATGTTACTACAACAATTTCAAATTTGGTAAGTAATAAGTAAGCGAGTGCGAAGCTGGAAATTAAAAAAAATTTGATTTCCTGAAAGCTTTATTTTTTTTTATTGAAAACACAGTTAGTTAGTTAATTACTTAAATTGAGCAAATATTCAAAAAGCTTTTTTTCCAAATCAATCCTCACTTTTTTTATTTTGTTGCCAAACACTTGCTTCTCCAATTTTGTGGTGTACTTTAAAAATTTCCATATTCCTGCAAAGTTCAATACACTTTCAATCCAAAACCAATAACCTAATAGCCATTATCCTCCTTCCTTTCTTTACTCCATTTATTGTCAAAATGCATTTCTTTGAAAATCCATCATCCTCATCGAACCCAGGGATAACAAGCAGCAAAAGCAAGCTTCAAGGATGAAAATTGTTTGTTCTCAAATTACCGTTTTTCATCCATACTTTTTTTTAGTTGCGCATTTTTATTTTGATATTCCTTCTAAAATTTATGCATTTGCTTTTCCATTTTCTTTTTATTGTTGTTATTTGCCATTCCATTTTTAGTTATCGTTTACAGCAAGCAACAACAACACCCTCCTCAAATTTTTTCTTCTTCTAAATATGGGTTTCCTTCTTCCTTCCTTTCCTTTTCTCATGCTAATGAGTTAAACATATGCGTTTTTGTGTTTTGTTTGAAACCGTTGCTTCTTTACTTTGAGAGGCAGGCATGCAAATGAGCAGAAGCTTTTGCATTACACCTGTTTGCTAAAAGCTTTTGTAAATCGTTTTTTTTTGTCTGTGGTTGCGTTTTTGGGTTCAAAAAAAGTTGCCAAAAAAACTTTATAAAATATTTAGTTAGTCAGTCTCTTTACGCTTCAGCATTCCTAATATAGCTTACTCTAAACTCCCTTGCTCCCTCAAAACACAAAACACCAAATTACTTTAGTCAAAAATTCCGATTTATTCGAAATAAATCAACAACAAAATAAGTAACTTTATAAGTCCACACAAAAAGATAAGACTATTAAAAATAAAGAGTCAAAGTATCAAATACAAAACAATAGAAATCAAACAAATGAAAACCAAAAAATAACTAAAGCATTAGATTTCTTTATGCGATCATTCCATCACCGAGATTGTTGATTCTTTATCATCCTTTGCGAGATTTTAACATTTCAACTATTTTCTTATAACGTTGAACGCATTCTTTCTTTGATTTTCCTGTAGCTTCACCAATTTTTTCCCATCGTTTTGGATCAGTTGATGGAATAGCTTTGAGAGCATTTTCAAATTTCATTTGTTCATCTAGTGACCAATCATCCATTGGAATTTCAGAAGTTCCATTGCTTTTCACAGGAGATAATGCAGTAGGTGTAGCAACAGGAGTAGCAGCCGCAGGAGGAGTAGCAGCAGCAGGAGGAGGAGTACTAGCAGCGAGAGGATTTCCTACACCGTTAACTTTAGCTTCTTTTTGACCTTGACTTTTTGATGCATCTAAAGGAGCAACAACTTGAGCCGCTTGAGCTTTAGCTTGTTTGATAGTTTCTTTTTCGGTTTTTGGTAGGCCATCACGATGATGATCATTGATATAACTTGTTACTTGTGCCCAACGACGTGAAGTACCAGCAGGGAATATATTAGCAGCTTTTATTAACAGTGAAATTTGTTCATCAGTCCATCCAGATTCTTTTGATGTTTTGACTTCAGTCGTTTCTTTCTTAACAGTTGGTATTTGAGCTTCTTTTCTGGCCTAAAAAAGTTTATCATTAGTTAAACATGTTGATGGAAAAGATACAAGACTCACGGTATTGTTTAATAGTTCAAGAACTTCATCATAAACAGTCAATGCTGTAAGTTGTTCAACGACATCATCCAACTGTTCATTAGTAGCAGCTATACAAACTCTTTCAATATGTTCCATAACAACGAGCTTAGCACCAATATCGCTTGTCCAATAATTTGACGTAGTTGCAACTTCACGAAGCTTCTTTCGTTTACCAGTAGTAATCTTCTTTTCAGCTTGTCGAGCCTAAAAATTAAAAAAGATTAATAGTAAACAATCAATTTAATATGTCCACAACCAACCCTTGTAGCTTTCTTCTGTTCTTCTTTGATCTTTTCTTCTTCCTCAGCTTTCTTTCGCTCTTCTTCCATTTCAATAGCTTTGAGTTCTTCTTCACGTTTAACCTTTTCAAGTCTTTTACGTTCTTTTTCATCATCTTTAAGTTGTTTTTCTACTTTCTTAAATGCAACAATTCGAGGATCTTTATCATAAGCAAGTTGAATCAAAGTACTGAGTCGCTTCAAATCTTGTTTTCGAAGCTTTTCACGTTCAGTCTTATTCAGCTTTTCAATTTCACGTCTTTCATAACGATCTTCACCTTTGGTTTTATCTTCTTTATCAAGATAACTAAATTCACGCCATGATGGAAATGAGAACCAAAAATCATAAAAATGTTCAACATCAGAACGTGAAGCCTTTTCATCACCTAATAGTGGTGGAGCATCAACCTTTGAGAAGCTGAAAATGTAAAAGTAAGAAAAAGCCAATGATGTCAGAATCACTCACCGAGCATTTCTTTCAAAGACTGGACCAAGCTTTGAGAAGAAGTTTTTTGCGTTGATTTGAGAAGCTTCTGGAATAGATTCATCAAATGTTGGATCAACAGAATCATAAGAACGGCGTTTATCTTCTTCACACATAAGTTCATAAGCTTTTTGAATACATGAGAATACATCATTGCCTTGAGTTCCAAGTTGTTCCTTGTGCTTTCCTTTGTCAGGATGATATCGGAGAACCTTCTGTCTATCTAAAAAGTAAGAGGAATATATAAACTTTGTTTACAAAAAGGCTAAGAAACTTACAAGCAGTCTTAATTTGTCCAGGAGTAGCACAATATCTCAGCTTTGATATGCCCAAAACCTTGTAATGATCTTGTTCCTTCCATGTTTTTGGGCATAATGTTTTTAAGTACTTTCGATATCTATCACAATCTTCATCAAATAAAGTATTATCTTCTTCAGCTTCGAGATCTTCTAGAGTTGGCGATTCTTTACCAGGTCGATGATAATCTTTCAGCACCGGTTCAGTTGATAATCCCAAAGCAATTCGATCTAATATTAGATTCAGTTCAAATGCAATACCAGCTTCTTCAATACGTCTTTGACGATGATGAAATCCATAAACAGCCAGTTGCATTATTTCTGTTCGATAAAAAAGCAGCTAAACTATTATTCTGTGACCCGTATATTTGATAAACGAATGAAAGATTCTGAAAATGGAAATTGAGATTAGTAACAATGTAAAATGCGCGGTATATGTAATAAGTGAAGATAAACACGAAAAGTTTAGGATTTGACTTGGAAAAAGTAGGATAAAAAAATGAAGAAGAAAAAATCGAAGAAAAGAAATTTCAACAAAGCTGTTTTTCTTCTTTGAAGTATTTTTTTTGTTTTGAGGGAAGCAAGCAGCCCCAAGCATGCGTCTGTCTTTCAAAATGCTGCTGTTGGGTGCGGTTTGCCAGAAAATGCGGTGAGAACCATTCAAATTTGAAATTTTTTTTTTTCGTTGACTTTGAAACAAAAAATTTTTTGCAAAGTTTTTCTTTTCAATGAAAGCCCAAAATAATTTGCATAATTTTTTTGTTTTACTAAAAACATTTTTGCATTTTAATATTATTTCTGTTGCTGGCTGATATCCAAATTGAATTAACAAAAAAGAAATATAAAGCCTAAATTAAATTAATTTTTTCCTTTGAAAAAAAGCTAACAACGACGACAAACAGGTTTGTTGTCTTTGACTTTATTACATCTCAACAGCCATTTAGCACATTAACATCTTCCTCTTCCATTATAATTTATATCTTTGTGCTAAAAGCATTTATTTTACTATTTTTTTTTTAAAATTTAATGAGAAAAAACAAATACATACATACACAACTTTTTTTGAATGAATGAACACATTTTAAAATGATTGATTTATGTCATTTCATTTTTCTTATGTCTTTATCCTCCATCATTCAACTAACTTCCTGGGAGATAGATAACATTAAAACATTTTTTTTACGTTTTTTTTCTTTCGTTTCTCTTTGGACTCAATAAAAATTAGACTCTGATTTTGCTAATATTAGCTATCAATTTTTTTTGAGATAAAAAAAATATTTGTAAGTTTTATCTTTCACAAATATGTATGTCAAAAAGAAGCACACGATCTCTTTCTTTTTTTTTTTGCTTCCTACGTCCACTTGAAAATTGGGTTGTTGTTGTTACGTAGTTTGTCTGTACTCTTTATTCGATTGTTGTTCTTTCAACCTTTTTGTTAGTTTGTTAGTAGTTACTCCATCTTCTTCACATTTTCCAGTTATTACAAAGCTAATAAGCAAGAGTTAGTTTTAAATATTTTTGTTAATGTAATTATGTATTGACTTATTCTCGAGTTTTTTTAAGTTGTCGTCAGCCATTCTAAAAATAGAAACTTAAAATAAAAAAGCGTTTTTCTTTTTTAACAGTTTTTTTACAAAAACTTTTTTAAAACTTTTCACGTTTTTTCTTTCGATTTTTTTTATAAAACATTTATTTAAATTTTTATTTTATTTTTAATTTTTTTCAGTTACAATCTTGTTTTGCTAAACATATGATTTATTTGGAAGAGCATCGAGACGTAGGAGATTCAGTTTATAAAGCTGTTGATCTTGCTAAACAACATGAAGAATATGCTTCAAATGCTATGGTAAGTTTTTTAAGGTTTTTTACTAATCGATTAAAAACAAAAAAATTTGCTAACAAAAATAATTACTGGAAGTCTTGCTGCAACAAAAATTTTAAATTTTTTCTTGCTTTTGGATTTTACTAAAAAGACACGATAGTTGCCAAAAAAAATTAAATAAGTGTCATAGATTTTTATTTTATGGAATCTCGAAGTGAAGTTAAATATTTATTTTCCAAAGTTTCGAAACAAAATCTTTATTACTCAAAATTTCAAGGCAAAATTTTATTTTATAAAACTCCCAAAAAAGGCACAATGAAATCGTGTCGAATCAAAAAATAAATATTTTGTATTCCCTATATTTTTTTAGGCTGATGTTCAAATGGCTCGAGCCTTGAAAGATAAAGGCGACGAACTCATTGCTATGGAAGACCTCGAATTAAGTGATAGCCTTCTTCCAAAAGTGGATGAACTTTCTCGAATGGCTGATGCTTTGACTTCAGCATTAGATCGTCGAACTCAAGTATTAATTTTAAGTCGAAATATGCATAGTCAAATTAGTCAGGTTCGTGGCTTTTATTTTTTTAATTTTGACATTCAAAAAAATTTTCTTTGTGGTTTCAAAAAAAAGAAAAATGTTTCTCGGTCGGTTGCTTTTATTTTTTCCGTTTTATTTTTTCAATGAATCAAAGCAACAAAAAAAGGGTTTAAAAAGAATTTTGCCGACGAATTTTTTTTGTTTCGAAGAATTTTTTCCATTTCTCCATGACTTTGACTTTTGTTTTTTGCGTGATACAAAGTCGTTTGTTTTATTTTTCTTGGCGGATAAAAGGGAAAAGAATTCTTTCATGCTTTTAAAATGGGAGAATTCCGAATTGGTGAAAGGTCAATTTTTTTTCTAAACAGATGATAAAAGCGGCTTATTTTAAATTTATTAATTTGGTTTTTCGTAGTAGAACAAAATACGATTTTTAATGTTACCGTGAAAAAAAATTATAAAATTGTAATTTTTTGCTTTCTATCTATGATTTTTACTTATAATTCTCATAATTATTTTATCAATCATTTGACTGACCTCTTTTTCAAAATTTTAAATTATCTTTTATCTTTGCTTTTTTCATTTAAAAAGATCACAAAAAAATTATTGTAAACCCGAGGCTTTCTTCATTTCCAACGAACGAACAACAATTTCCTGTGATTTTTGTGATTCATTCATGTTTCATGCTTCTTGTATGAATGTTTTTTTTGTTTAGCTTTAAGGCATGCGACAACAAAAAAAATAAGAAACACAAGAAAAAACGAAAGAAAAAATATTTTTGTTAAAAACACAATTTCCAAAAAACATTTTTATTTGTTGGTCGCTTGTTTTTGATAAAAAAATATTTAATGAAATAAAAAATTTAAAATAATTTTCTTCTGTTTTTTTTTGTGATTCTTTTTTTTCGAAACATTTGGAAATTATTTTTAAAAACCTTTGAAATTTTTTTGTTGAGGTTTCACAAAATATTTTTTTGTATTTGAAACTGTTTTCAAGTAATAATACTGAACCAAATATTTTTGTTGTTTCGCTTTAAAACGGTTTCTGAGGTTTCAGAAAAGCTAAAAAAAAACATTTTTTTTACGATTTTTTTTCATTTTTTTGACAGTTTGAAGAAAGTCGCCTGCTTTTATTTAAGAAAAAAACCCAGGAAACCATTTCTTTTTTTTTTTCATGCCTCAATGAACCAATAAACCAAATCGGGCTTGCTAAGCTTCTTTTTTTTTCATTGTCAGTTTTTATGAATTTTTTCTAAAATAAAAAAAGAAATATTTTCTTTTGAGTTCAATCCGCCGCCGCCGCTATTCAGATTTTTCTTTTCTTTACCCTTTTCGTTATTCTTTTTTATTGTCGCATGCAATAATAACAACATCATTTAGTATGCTTCTATTGACACTCATCAAATCCAATCGTTTTTCTTTGATGTAAAATAAAAATAACCGTAATTTTGGCTTCATTTTTTTCTTGGTTTATCGATTTTCGTCTTTTCAATAAAAAATAATGATTTTCTTTTTTCCCTTTCGAGAGCCTTCTTTTTTTGTTGTTGGAGATCTTCCAAGGATCCAAAAATTCAGAATGTGATGAGAATCTTTGTGACTTATTGATTCCTAAATCTTTATTTTGGGTGGAAAATATTTTAAAAAAGTAAGTAGCGCGGGAAAAATCTTTTCGCGCAAACAATGAATGACCCTCATTTTAATAATATGGAGCTCAATAAAAATGTCAAAGGTTTCTTTTTTCTTAATGATTCAAAAAAAACTGCCACTCTAAATACTTAAAGTAAAGCGGATGTCCGACGACAACGAAGATGTCCGTCGTCGTCCGATGGATGACAAGAAAAAAAGTCAAGGTCAATAACAACTAATTTTTTTTTGTATTGTTGTCCTCTGTCGGATGCGTTGCAATTTGTTTCTATTTTTTTTTTCTTTTCCTCCTTCTTTCACTCTCAAAAAAAAAGTGACCAACCAAATCATATTTTTTCTTAATGGTTTTAGTGGATATCTTTTTTTTCTTTCTATCAAGAACAAAGATTTTGAGGTCAGTGCTTTTTTTGATGGGCTCTAAAAGTGCCAGAAATAAAATAAAGAAATTAGCTAGGATCGTCAATAATGAGAAGCTATGTGTTTTTTTGGGTGTTTTATTGTCGCTGACAGAATCTTTTCCTTAAATAAGCGTTAAAAATTGTAAAAATTCTTGACAAGTAAATTGTCCCGATTCGGAAGCTTGAGAATTCTTTTTTTTGAATTTACAAACATGCCTTTTTAATTTTGTTACTCCATTTTGCGAGTTTATCTTCCTCGTATCTTTTAAAAAAAAAATGCGCTTCCTTGTATGTTTTTTATTTTTATCCAAACTTTAAAATAAAAAATATTGACTTTAAATAAATAAGTAAATTTTTTTCGAAGCCACTTCAAAAAAATAAAAAAAGCTCTCTATTTTATTTTATAAAATAAAAAATATTTTTTTCCAATGGTCAAATTCCATCGCAGTTGACTGGTTTTTTTAATCAAAAAAAGCTAAACTTTGTTTAAACTAAAAAAATGCTTTAATCGACGAAAACGAAAAACATAGAAACGAATAATAAAGCTTTGAATTTAAAAGATTACTAAATAATTTTTTTTCGGTTCGCTAACTTTTTTCTTTTCTTTCTTTTTTTTTTGCTGAAACTTTTCCTAATTTTTTTGAAGTGCAAAAAATTGGAAGCTTTTTTTGGTTGATGGAAGTCAATTTTTTGGCGCCATATTTTTATATATTTTTTTGATTGACTTATTTTGTTGCTGGTGTAAAACAGGTGGTGGCTGCCCATCATCTTTTTTAAGGGGCATTTTTTTGATAAATGACTTTTGTGGAAGGAAAAAAGTAAGATACGAAACATATTTATTTTTATTTTGTAAAAATGTGACAGCTTTTTTAAGAAAGAATTTTTAATATCAAAAGAAATACATTTATCAAAAAAATGAAGTGAGCATTATTAATAACAGAGCGGAGAGTTATAGATAGCAGAAACATATTGGCGGGAAAACTGACATGAATAGTGTTCTTTTACTTGAATCATAGCCTTTTTTGAGGTTTCTTAAAGTGAATTTAGAGAAAGAAACTCTGTTGTTAAAATATAAATATTCTTTTCATTAGAGAAAGATTTTTTTTTACTAATTTTATTCAGATTTTTTGCTTTTGAGTCTCACGTAGAAGTAAATACTTTTGTGATGAAAGTCGTTTTGAATTTACTTTTATCTTAACTTTTTGCTTTTACTTGAGCCTTTAAGCTTTAATTAAGGTTTGAACTTTTTTCTTTAATTAATTTCTTCCATATTCTCACGATTTCGGTTGAACTTCAATCTCATGCTTCTTTGTTGATTGATTCTTATTTGTTTTAGTTTCTTTCTTTTCTTTTGTGTGTGTTTTTTTATTTGACGCCAAAATCCTCTTCAAAAAACCTATATTTATTTATTTTAACACTTTCAACTTTTTGAGTGCTTTGCTTTGAGTTTTAATCCAATCTTTGAGTTGAGAAGATGATTCTCCGATTGAAAAGCTTCTTCCTTTTTGCAAAAAATCAACAACAAAAAAATTCTTTGCAATTAAATTGGATTTTCTCAGGATCCTATCATTCAATGGCTCCAATGAGAATTTTCTTATGTAAACATTAATTGAAAATATTTATTTTCTTTTTCCATAGATATTCTTTGATTTGAGTTTAATAAAAAAAATCAAGAGGATATAAAAAAATAAATAAAGAAGAATATAGTTTCATGTTATTTTTTTTTCTATGGTTGACGACTTTTAATCTATGACCCAAAGATTTGGATTTTTTATTTTTGGTATTTAAGCTTGAGCTCTTCGAAAGCTTTGAAGGTTTTATTGTTACAATAAAAATTTTATAATTTGGAGGTCAAAAATATGGAAGAAAAATTAAAAGCTTGATTGGGTTTTACAATCGCTTGTAAATTAACAATTGGAGCTTAATTGTTTTTAGCTTGCTGGAATATTACCGCCTTTTTTGTTGATAGAATCATAAAAAAATAGAAAAAAATGTTAAAAATTGCTAATTTCCAGAAAAAATAAATTTTATTAAAAAAATTCTAAACAGTAAATTTCCATTTTTAATTTGTGAGGCTTATTAGCGGGTGTTTAGTTATTTTATTTTTTCCTCTTTAAAAGTATTCCAAATACAAATCAAGACTCAAGAAAAAAAATATAAATAATACTTTTCAATAATTCATTAGTAGCTTTTTTATTCTATTTTTCCCTTCAAACAGAAAATAGTGAAAGCAAAAGTTCCCTATTGTTTTTTACTTTAGTGGACATTGCTTTTTTTATGGTACTCTCTTCGCGTTTTTGCATTGCTTTTTTCTTTCTTTCTTGAAACTCCACTTTTGGTCATTTATTTAATTTAGTGAGGAAAAGTGGAAGCAAAAAGAATGAAAGCTTCTTTTTTTTATCAATGCGCGATAGCATATTTTTTTTTGAGAAAGATTTTCACAAGTCTGTCTTTTTATGGAAGTGGAAGGGAGAGAGTACTTGACGACGACGACAGCTGTTTTGCAACTACATGGCTACTTTTGATAGATTCATTGTTTTTGAGAGAAACACTTTATTTTGGAATTTTTAAAAGAAGAATTTTTAAGTTAATTTTTTTATTGTTTTTGTTTCTTTCATTTTTTTTTTCGTTGCAAAAGATTCATAAATTTATTTTTCTATAAAAAAACTTTTATATTCCTTTTTTGCTTCGAGACCATTTTTTCTTTTGAAACCACAAATTTTTACAGTTTTGTAATGCAATTTAATAATTTTATAATTTTAATTTCAGGCTAATACCTGGTGTAAACGAGGCGTGGATTTAATTAATTCTATTCCATTCGAAGTATCTCCAAATACCTCCAATAAAGCTATGAATGCCTTGGATGAATTTCTTAGTGAAGGTGAAAGACTTCAACTTGATTCCCTTAAACAAACACCAAATATGAATAATTTAATTTTGTTAACTACCACTGAAACTTCTTCATTATTGGCTCAAGTATGTTTTTTTCCCAAGATTTTGTAGGTCCCACAACGTAAAATTAATTTACAAATGATTTTATCGTGACGAAACTCGAGTTCTAAAAAATTTGGATTTTTAAAAAAATATACAAAGTCCCTACTTTTTTTCGAAAACTTTTCCCATAACTTTTTGTTTCTCGAGTATTTTTATGGCAATTTTTTTAACTGTCAGTTAAAGTTAGTGCCAACTCGTGAATGCTGCTTTTCTTTGCTTTTTTTTAAAACAAAGAAATGATTCCAATAAAATTTGATAGGTTTTTTTTCTTCCAAAAAAACTTTAAAATTTTTTGAGTGAATATAACTTGACTTCTTCTCTTTTTTTGTTTAGGTTTTTTACTTCAAAACACAAAAAACTAAAAATTCCCAAAAGAGTATTTTTTCATTTTTTCTACAACTTTGACAATTATTTTTTTGATACACAGTAGCGTAAAAAAATAAAGTCCTTCGACAGAGTAAAAAAATAATATAAAGAAAAATGATATCAGAAGAAGCATCCAAGTTTTTTTAATTTTTTGCTCGGAAAAATGATACAATTTTATTATTTGATAAAAACGAACCATGAAGAAAAAAAATTCTTCGAAAATTAAATTAAAAAAAGAGTTAAAAATTAAGAAAAAAGTTAATTAAGCGTTATTAAAACGTATCATAAAAAAAAATAAGAAAAAAATAAATAAACACTTTTTCATTGGTTTTATTTAAGGTTGCTGAAAGGATAGATGATATACGACGCCTTGGAGCAGCTAGAAGGGATGCATTACATAAATTAACTACCACGACTGAAAGTATTTCACCTAAAAATATGCCATTATCCCCAACTTCATTGGCTGTTGCAAATAATTTAATTTCAACAACGACAAATAATTCAAATTCATCAAAACCTGTTCAAATTGTATCACCTGAAAAAAAGTTGACGACGACTTCTTCATCTTCTGCTAGAGGATCGATAAGTTGTTCATCAGCAGGTTCAAGCATAACTTCAAGCCCAACTGGAAGTGTAAAATCTCCTATGAGGGTTGGTTTTAAATTTTTTCTTCTTCACAATTAGTTAGGGAAAGTCAACCAAAAAAGGGTTGGCCTTCCAAAATTTTATTTTTATTTTTTGGTTTATTTATGACAAAATCTATCAGTATCAATAAAAAATTAAAAAATTTTAGTCCGTCTTTTTTTGGTGGAATTTTTTGCGCTTAAAAAATGACGAATTTTCGTTTTAAAAAAAAGAAAAATAAAAATGTTAAGCGGATGTGACTTTTTTTTCAATAGAACTTCGTTTCTGTTTTATTTCATTTCTTTACAAATCTGTAAATGTTATTTGTTGTATGTATTTTTTTTTCTGCCATTTATGATGCAGAATTTCATTGTCTAATTTTTGCTTGGGAAATTTTTCTTTGCTCTTGAAAAGTTATTAATTGATCTGTCTATATACATATTACATTTTTAGTTCTTCTGATTTTTATCAAATTTTCGAGAGAAAAAAATAATACAAATCTCTCCACTGTAAATATCTTATCATCGCTTATCGGCGGCAGCTTTTATTTTTTCCCAGTCTTCTTCGCAAATGTTTCTTCTTTGTTTAAATTTTTAAAGCTTCTGCGTTTTTTTCTTCATAAACTCTTGGCAAAAATAATTGTTTGCGTTTTTGTTTTGTAAAAAATAAATACTCTCTTGGGAGTATTTTTCTTTAGTTTTTTTTATTATTACAGTATCGTTAAAAATGATTATTATTGTACTTTTTTGGTTTTTTTGTTTGGAGAAAAAAATAAAAAGAAAGTGCAATCATTTTTCTTAATTTCCGGCCTATCATCATAGCTTCCTCCCTCAAACATTTTTGCCCTTTAAAAAATGCCAAATTATTAAATCATTTGATTTTGGTTTTCTTGATTTTTCCTTTTTCCTATGGACTTTGCTTGCTTCATCAGAAGAAAAAGAAAAGAAAAAAAAGTCATCATTATTTTTCCTCAAAACCAAAAAAAAATATGATTCACATTTTTTTGGTAGTGAAAAGAAAAAATACAAACAACAACATTGACCTATTCTCTCAATTCTCTGATGATGATGATAAAAATGAATGGTAATGATTAAATAAAATAAAAAAACGTCGAAAAAGTCAAAAAAAGGAAAGAAGAAAGAAGAGAATAATGGCTGCTCTGATGATGATACAGCAGCGACGATGTTGAAGATGACCAATAAATGTTTTTTTGTGGTGTAATACATATATCATTTTTTTTACTTTGCCTGGCTTAAAAAAGAGTCTTCTAAAATATCAACGTTTGTCAGTTGTAGGAAAAGTTTTATTTCAAAAAATCTTATGTTTTACTGGAAGTTACATTGCGAAAATTCAGTATCGGGGTTTTTAGTTAAAAACCATAAGCATTTTATGAAATTTAAAAAATATCGTTGTAACATTCTCAGTAATTAAAAAGTACTTTCCAATAGCATCTTATATGGTGGCGCCAATCAAAAAAAAACCCTCGCTAACTTTTGGCCTTTTTCTTCTTTATTTTTCCATGTTTCTTTCTTTCCTCTAACTTTTTTACTCTCTGCTTTGTTTGATGATCATTCCTTAAAAAAGGAAGAAATGTAAGAAACTACCCTTTATTTGCTTCTCGAAAAAATATAATACAATATTTGGCGGTAATTCTTCCTTCCAATTCCAAATGATCTAAGAATGGGAGCGGTTTTTTGTTTTTCTTGTCACCTCCACCTTCATTTTCTTCGTCTGCTTTTAAATTTTTTTTAAATTTAAAAAAGATGATTTTGTTGCGGCTTTCTTTTACTTTGCAAATAGAAAAAATAATGCGATGGTGATTGCTTTGCCTTTTTTGCTTGAAGAGAGAGGGAGTTTACTTATTTAGCAGCTTTTAACTTTTTTCATTCATTTTTCGTGATTGAAGGGTTTTGAACCTCTTTTTTTAAAAATTGAATGAAAGAGAGTGAGAAAAAGATTGAAAGAAAGAAGCTTTTGTTTCGATTGAGTAAAAATGGTTTATTTTGTGGAAGTTTTTAAGCTTCGAAAGGGTAGTTTTGTGTTTTGTCTACCGATTTTGGTTTACCGCGGTACCTGATTTTAACTTTTTATTTTGCCAACAAAAAAAACTGGTTGTTAAACTTGTCCTTTCCTTATCTGCTTTTTTTCTGAGCCATGAGAACATGCCAATAAAAACTGTATTGTTTTATGATCAATGGCAAAAGCACCATTGCCAAGACACGCACTCATACCAGCAAACAAAAAAAAATGCAATTAAAAGTGAACACAATCTATGTATTTTTTATTTCTCATTTTCGAACAACAAGGGCAATGAAGAAAAATAGGCAATCTGATTTTTTTTTGTGCGCGTAAAAAACCAAAAAAATAAAAAAACTTGCTTCTTTTCTTTTCTTTGTTTGGCATTGAAAAAAATGTAAGAAAAAATAGAGGGAAAGAAGGCGAACGAACGGCTGGTTGATGATATTGTGATTGACCAATTCGATAACCAACCTGCCTGCCTTTGACTGTCTTTATAAAAAAAAATATTTTTGGGCGAAGATGACTAACTGCGGCTCAAATATATTTAGTGTCCAGTAACGGAGAATGGAAAGGAGGAGAAATAGGAAATGCCATCAAATTTTTTGGGTTTGATCAAGGTAGAATAAAAAAAATAGATGCAACACAGAAAGGAGAAGGAAGGCCTTGGGAGTTTTTTGCTCTTTTGGAAGAGTCTTTTTTCAAAAAGTGGTTTTAAAAAGACGACAGTTTTGATGGAAAATATGATTAAACGTTCGAATTTTTTCATTTATTTATTTTTTTGGCGGGAGATTGCTTTTGTTTGGAGGAAAAAGAAACGGGAGGGGAGAAAGGTAGTTTTCAAAATAGCGGTTTTCAAATTCGCCGTTCGGAAATGTTTATGAATTTTCAATAGTTTCTTCCATTAAAAAATAAATATTTCTATGCCTACCAAAAAAAGCTATCGCCCAAGTTCTTGCTCATAAAGATATCAAGGTTTAGTTTTCGTGTTTTGATCTGCCTTTTTTAACGCTCAATTTATTTTTTCCGGATTCCTTTCTTTTTGAAAAACCCTAAAATATGTTTTTTTAATTACTATTTTCTTTTCTTTCTTTCTTTTTCATTTTGCACTTAGTAATTAACTTTCTCTTATCCCAGAAGCATGCCAACAATTATTTGCCTCGAATCAAAAAAATGTGTTTATAGGATTTAATTTCCATTTTCATTGTCCATTTGAAAGATCGTAAAAAAGTTTTTTTTTCTTTCACATAATTTTGATAGGATTTAGTGACCAGAAATAAAATACATATAAAATATAAAAAAATTAGTATTCCTCTCACAAAAATTCCAATTTTCACAAGTGTGACTGAATGAGACTACTGACCAACCAACAAAGCAACAAGGCAACAACCAGCTGGTTTTGATCCATCCATTCTTCCCACAAATTTTTCTTCCTTTCTCTTTCTCTCTTTTTTTTGTTTGAGTTTGTAACTTTATAGTTTTTACTTTTTTTATATTACGAAAAAAAATTGTAAACGGATTAAAGAAGATAAAAAAAGTATTTTTGGCGCCTTTTTATCTCATAAATCAAAAAATCTATAAAATTTTTTAATCTGGAAATTGTATTATTAATTTTCATTTTTCACACCTTTTTTTTCTTTGTTTGTTTTGCTTTGTGTTTTTCAAAATAAATGTCCAGTAGAAATCCTAATATTATTATTTTTGCAAGGAAAAAGATGCAAGCGTTCGAAATTCGAATGAGCGATGATTGACTTTTTGATTTTAATTTTGACTTTGATGATGCATCATCATTTTTATCGGCAGCTTTTTTCAAAAAGGCATGTCTGTTGTTGTAAGCTTTTAGAAAAAATAAAAAGGAAAAGGTAGTCCCGATAAAAAAATATGTTCACGGAAGAAAAATATTGTGTTAGCAGCAATGATTGGAGTTTTCTTTAATTTGTTGTTGCTAGTGATCTTGTTTTTTTTATCCTTGGGCACCTTCTGTAGTATTTACGTTTTTTGTTCAGCGACAAAATAAAGTGCCAAAGCTTTTATTTTTCCCATTATTTTTCTTCCATAACATTTTATTTATTTCTTATTTTTGTGATTCGAGAGTATAGAAAGCTTGCGATGGATGGGATATTATTTTTGGCTTGTAAAAAACAAAAAAAATAAAATTGCGCTTTTTTCTTTTATGTATTTTGACTTTAAAGAAGAAAAAAATTGTTGTACGTACATCGAATAAAAAAAATGATGGATGTTCTAAAAAAATTTTTTTCAGTTTTAAAAAGAATCTTTTTTCTTTCGCGCTTTTTTGTTTCGTAGAAAAAAAAAACTATAGAAGATTGCTTCTTTGAATATTGAAACAAAAAAAAAGAATGAAATTAAATGGTTTGGTTTTTAGTAGCAAAGAAGCAAGCGTGAAATTGCAATTTCGTTTGCAGCTCTTTTTTTATAATTTTAGTTTGCAATTTGACGCTTGGATTTTCTTTTCTTTTTTGATTAGAAAATTTGAATCTTTTTTTGGAATTTCTTGACGTGTATGGAAGTGCTTTGGAAGGGTGGCAGCGTTAAAAAGCATGGAAGGGTGTAATTAGAGTGTTTGATTTTGTGTTTTTTTTATGTTAGCATGAGAATTGATAATTAACTTTTTATTCACCAAAACAAATCTCCATTATTTTTAACTTAAGCTTCTTATCCTTAGGCTCCTTTGTTTTATAGGAACTTTGTGGACTCTGTTTTATACTTGGAGGCTCGAACTCAAGGACATCATCTACAAAAATTCAAATACTTCCGTGCAATGATTGCAAACAGCCATTTTTTTTTCTTTTCCGTTGTTCTTGTCGTCCAAAAACTTTTTTCTTATTTTCTTCCCGTAATTGAAAAAATCTTCACTTTTCTTTTTTTTTCTCCATATTATTTGTTCACTAAAAACAAAAGCTTTTTTGCTATTAGTTTTTTTAGTTATTTGCAATTATACAATTTTTTGTGTTTTTTTGGTTGATCGAAGAAAGAAAAAAAAAACGGCTGCAGCGAAGTGTTCAAGGCTAGAGCAAGTGTGGAAGACCACTTTTTTGTTCTTCATTGGTAACAGTGGCTCTTCTTCAAAGTCAAAAAAAAACGTGCTTCAATCAGCCACAATTTTTTCTTTCTTTCTTTCAAGAACCACGCCGAGTTGGTGGTTATCGCCTGCTTACTTACTTTTTACAGGAATTTTTTCTTATTCGAGCTTTTCTGTTGCGCGGGCACAAAAATTAAGAAAAACTTTTATAAAAATTGAAAACAGATGCAACTTTTTCTCATCGCTTTTTTTAAATTCCTGAAACTTTCTTAAAATTGAAACTTTTTTGGAAACTTGCTTTTCTTTCATTTTAATTTTTATTTTTCAATGCCAACCAGACAGAAATTCATAGAATTAAAAAAAGTGATATCCTCTTTTTGATTTTAATTCGACTTGGCTGCCGGATATTGGTTGGATCGGATTTGTTTCTTTTATTTTCACAGTTTTCATGGATTTTAAAAAATCTATAATAAATATAAATAAAGTTTTCTCAGCGGGACACAGTTTTCTTTAAGATTTTCATTTTTTTTAAAAAAAAAGTTAAGGAAAGAAAAAAACCCGCGAAAATCCGGATTTTTTTTTATTTATTTATTTCAAGCTGCTCTTCGCTGTTTTCTTTTTTGGGAGAAAAGCAAAAATGAGAGAAATTGGAAAAAAAGGAAGCAAGACAAAACTTTTTTTTGGTTGCTTTTTGACTTTTTTTGTTTTACTTTTTCGAGTATTGATGCTTTTGGTTGTTGTTAAAAATTCAATTAGTTAGTTTTCAACTCTTTTTTTTGTTTTGTTTTTTTTTCTCTCCATAAAAATAATGTCGAGAGAAATGTTACTACATAGATACTTGATAGAACAAAAGCAATTAAACTTTCATTCCATTTATTTTTTTTTCAACAACGAGAATGGATTGGAGTTGTTTGTTGGATTTGGATGGGCTGCTGCTTGTTAGTAGCTTTTTTTTAATTTTGCTTTTGCTATTGTTAATGGTCAGTGGGAGACGAAATGAGAAAATGTTTAGGTGATTTATTTAATTTTTGGACCATTAATTTTACTTTTTGAACTGAACATTTTTTAAATTTCCCCGGCTTTAACGTCTGAATTTTTATACCCAAAAATTTGTAATTTTCGCCTCAAGAAACCCAGTAATAATTATTTCTAAAATAAGCGATAATTTATCTTTGATGAAAAATATTCTTCTATTTTGCGCCTCAAAGCAATGTTTTTTTCCTTCTGAAACAAGAATGTGGCTTGGCTCTCCGATGTTTGAACCCATTCATTCAAAAGCCATAGATTCTTATTTTATAAAACGATCTTTAGCATGTTTGAAAAACTTTGTTGTTGCGTGATATTGTTTCCACATTTTTTCGATGCTCAGCCATCATCCTTCATCAGCACCGAAGAATGTATGTATGTGGCTTTTTGTGATTGAAAAGAATCAATATAAATAAATCAAAAATTCAACAACAATAACCGTTCTCGTGTCAAAAATATATTTCCTTCCTCTTCTTTCATTTTTTGTTTAATCACAACGGAAAAAAATATCATCATTTGATTGTTTTCCATAAATTCTTCCTGAAAAATAAATTTTATAATTGTATGTTATATTTTTATTTGCTTCATTTAATCCCCATTTTTTTCTCTTTTCGTTCTTTTATTTTAAAATTTTTATTTAAAAAAGCAAAAATCGCTTTTCTCGATCGAATTAAAATAGGCAATGATATTGTTAAAAAAATATAAACATAAAACGTTTGAACTACGAATTTCAAAATGAAAAAATTAGAAATCCAACGAATTGTTTAATTTATGGTTGCTATTATTGTATTTTTTTTCTTGGCCTCATTTTCGAACAGCTTAAAATTAGAAGTTTTAATCCCAAAAATACCGGTAACCTAAACTTTTAATTTTTTAACTTTCTTTGTCCTTTTTTTAATTCTCATTTTTTCAATAAAAAAGTTCTTTAATTTTTTTTTCTTCGTCAATGAGCCTTTCTCCTTCATTATTTTTATTTATTATTAAACTCATACTTAAGAAAAAAAATTTGAACCTTGCCAATTGAAGAGAAAGAAGTAGACAGCTTTAAGAAAAAAGCAAGTAAGTAAGCGATGAGTCGTCTCAATGAAATGAATGAATGACCGATGGCTAGCAGCAATAAAATAAATTCCAATTGCGCAATGCTCCTTCCTTTTTCTCATTCATCGAAAAAAAAGCAATTGAGTGCGATGATGCGAGAATTTTTTCACACTCTCTAATTTTTTTTATTTAAACTTCCAAAAGCATTAAAGGGAACAAAATAAAATAAAATAAAAAAGTTTGCTTATATCGGTTTTTTACTTTATTCTTTGTCGTCGTCGTCGATAAATAAATAATGAAGCTTATAAGATTTGGAGATTTTTTCCTTTCAAGCAAGCTATCTTCAATCAAGAAACTAGAAATAAAAAGTTTTTAAACTTTAAAGAAGCTAAATGGTAACTGATCGAGACGACGATGATGATCGCTAAAACTTTTGTTGCGCACTCTTCAAAAAAAAGTTTCAGGTGTGAAAATTTTCACGTCTTTTTAATTCTTCGGTTTTCTTACGCCTTTTTAAATGCTTTTTTGAAGTCTCATATTTTAGTTAAAAATAAATCTTAAAGATGTGTGAAAGATAAAAGGATAAAATTAAGTTTTATTGTCGTCATCGTCAAAGGCCAGCGGCGTAAACGATATAAGTCTGAAACTTTTTTCCCCCATTTTTTTTTGTTGTCAGTCGCCTGAATACTTGCAAATCGGCATAGAAAAAGAAGAAAAAAAAAAGCGCTTTGGTAGAAATAAATAAAAAATAACATGGATCGTTAGGTTTTTGAGTGAGCGTGAAAAATAAAAATAAAAGACAGGAAATAAAAAAAAAGAAAGAAAGAAGAATCACGGAAGGGATTTATTTGATTCTTCTTCATCTTCTTTTTATTTTATTTTAAATTCATATGTTTTTCGGGAAGTTTTTATTTTCATGGAATTTTTTGAGATGCGTGTGTTAATAATGGATTTTTGATAGTAGTTTCTTTGTTCATTTTCTTGAAATCAAATCTTCAATAGCAAAGAATTGGGCTTTGGAAATTTAAAGTATTATTAATTTTCGGATGTGTTACTTTTTCTAAAATTATTTGTTTTTAAAAAATGCCTCATAAAGAAAAAAAAAATTACCGATATCGCTTGCTTCTTAAAATCATCAGTGTTTTCTGTTTTCGAATCTTTGATCAAATTTTACCCCTCATCTTCCAATTTCTCACTTTTTGGAATTATTAGAAATTTTCTACCTTAAAATTATTTTCTCTTATCTCTGTAACAAAAAAACATACATGCGCACTTTTTTTATTTGTTATTATTGTTTTTCACTTTTTTTCTACAAATTGGGATTGAGATCTTTTCATTCAAGATCAAGCTGACCTCAATGCATGTGAGTCTTCACCCTCAGAGATTTAACTATCACATAGTGATTAAACCTATAGGATATAAGTCGTCTTCATCGCCTTTACCAAAGAATCTTTTTGCCATTCATTATTGCTCCGTTATTAATTTCCAAAAAAAAAATCAGCTCATGAGAAAAATTTGTTTGTGTGTCGTCTATTTTTTTAGCTCGTTTGCGTTGATTTTTTTAGGGATCTTAGACCTCGAGAGAAAAAAAATTAAGGTTTGGCCTTTTTTGTGTGTGTGTTTATGCGTATTTTTTTTTATAATCCATAAACTTCTCAACCAAGCAAGCAACTTTATTTTTTAGGCGTGTTGCAACTTGCAATAATAAAAACTTTTCGTTTATTTTATTTTTTTGCAAACAATTCTTTGCTATAAAAAAAAATTGAGTCCATTTTTCTTTTTCAACGTTTACAAACAAGCTTTTTCCTTGCAAAAGTTTTTTACGGCGAAGCCACAAAAAAAAAGAAGAACAAAGGTTTATATTTTTTATATATATTTGATTTTGTGATGATTTTGCATCGATGGTTTAGAGATTTAAGAGGCTTTTAGGCTTTTTTTAAAAATAAAAACATGCTCGTATATTTTATATTTTCGTGTCTTTTCCATTTCCTCTCTCTTCACTTTTTTTTTAAACCCATTGTCGATCGAATTTTTTGATTTTTTGGGATATTTTTTGTTTGGTTTTCAAAAAAAATTATTATTTAAATTTATTTATATCTTTTTTTTCTGCTGCCCGATAGCAGCGATCATGATTATTTCTTCTTCCCTTTTTTTTAAATTTATGCGTGAACAATTCTTTTTGCTTATTATGTTTCGAATTTTTCTATAATTTTTTATTTTTTAAGTTTTCTCTGGGTTGACATTGTCTTTGGTTTTATCAAATTTTTGGAAGTTTTTTCATTTTCATTTCGAAAGAACTCCAATATATATATTTTTTGTTGGTGGTTAGAAAAATTTTGTCAAAGTGGACTCCATGAAACGTCATCTACCTCGCCTGTTATCATTTCGGGCATCCAAAAGGAAGCTACAAGCCACAAATGTTTTATTTGATGAAAGTCAATCCGACATTTCCATGACCACGACGAATAATTTAAAATCTCCTGATTCCAAAAATAACAACAACAATAATAATAATAATGGTGGTGGATTTCAATTTAAATCTTCATCCAGAGGTCTGCCATTTGATGAAGAATTACCCCAACCAGAGGAAATAGATTTTTATGATGATGAAGAATTAATTGCTGAAATAGCCAGATCTGAAATATGCTCTTCTTCATCTTCGTCTACTCCTAAACCTACAGTAATTCGAATTGGAAGTGATAGCGAGGATGAATTTCACCATCATTCAATTCATCGTGGACGACGACATCATGAATGTATTTTATCTTCACCGCCAAGAAGAAGTATAAGCTCTGATGAAGGATGTTTTAGTATGGTAAGAAAAAAAATATTTATATTTAAAGTAAAAAGTATTTTAAAAATTAGAAAATGAAATTTTGAGTCGGGTTTTTGACTCGAAAATATAATTTCTTCTTATCTTATCGCGAAAATGTCTAAGCTTTAGAGATTTTTTTAGCAAAATTAAAACTTTTAAAACTTTTTCATTCTAAGATTACTTTTTCAATCCTTCGTGTAAAAAATCTTCTTTTTTTTAACTTTGTTGACCATGTCCATCTTTTTTTCAAATTTCAATTTGTCTTATTTTCATTTCTCATCTTTTTTTTCTAGTTCGCTCCTATAATTAATTAAACGTGATTTTCTTCACCTTCAAATTAATTTTCTCATCTTCTTTCTTCTCTTTCTTTCTAAATCTCTCAAAAAAAGAAAGAAAAAATATTTATTTTATTTGTTTTTTTTTTCTCGCTCGCGTCTCTTTATTTTTCTTTCCACTTTTTTAATTTTATTAGTGTCAAATTCTTTTTTTTATTTTATCGAGTCCAGTGTCAATAACAGTCTTTCTCTCTCCCGTTCTCTTTTCTTAATTTTTTTTCTTGGTGGTAGAACGCGCGAGAAAATCTTTATTTTTCTTTCCATCACCTTTATTTTTTTTTTATTGTAACTGACCGCTATCTTTCTCGCATCGTCTACTACCACCTGTGTGCGCGTTGACCTCTGAAAAACAAAAACGACGACGACGTTCAAATTCAAAATTCATCTTCTTTCGTTAGACTTTCTTTCTTTATTTTTTATTTGGCGCGATTATTTAGAACCAACGAACGAACACCTTTTTTTTGTTGAAACTTATTCAAACGGAAAAAAATCTTTTCTTTTTGTTTATTTGATTCAAAAAATTTGTTTTGAGAACAAAAAATATTTAATTTTCTTTTTTGCAAAAACAAGAAAACAAGCTTTTATACAAATTTTATTTTTACTTTTGCCTGCCTTTACTTTCCCAAACTGATAATCGCCAGCAAGCTTGTTTGTTGTTTGGGAAAGCAGAAAAGCAGTCAGTCAATCGCAAAAACATTTTTATTTGAGAAACTTTTTTTTTGTGTTTGTATCTTTGACCTAGTTTCTTCATATTATTTTTATTTTCTCTGCTAAAAACAAGCTCATAAAAAGAATTTTATTTTCTTCATTTTCTCAATCACTTTTATTTATTTATTTTTTTATCATCTAAAAACATTCATTTTCTTTTCGCCGCTGCCCTTAAAAAACTTTTTCTTTCGCGTGAAAAAAATTCAATAATATTATTTTTTTGATTAGTAATACTTCCACCATCTTTTCCTTTCCGTTCCATGGTAGTTAGTAATCGCATGCTTTTCTTCCCTCTAAAATTTTATAAACGGACATTTTTCTCTCACTTTTTTCCATCTGAAGCTAGCATGCACAAAGAACATACTTTTTTGATTGAAAACACAGTCTTTTTTTCTCTCCTATTTTATTCCCTCAAAAAAAAAACTACGAAAAAAAATGCTTGAAAAAAATCAAGCATTCGAACGAAATATATGTTTTTTTTATTTGACGCAACAACTAAACTAAACTAACTAACTAATAGTCATTTTTTATTTTTTTTTTGTCCTTCAAAAACTTATGTATTACTTTTTTTTATATATCTACTTTTTCTTGCCGCACTCGTTTAACCAACAACATAAGTTTTTTCTTTTTCTTTCTCGTGTAGCTGTTGATGCTAGCTCTCATGTTTCTTGGACGTCGTCGTTGTCGTTTGTCGTCTTGTTGTTGATAGTATTTAGCTTAGGAAAGTGGCGCTGATTATGTGTTTGAGATTTTCTTTTCTTATTTATGTTATTATTTGTATTGTCTTTAACTTTCTCACTCATTTTTTTCTTATATTATTTGCTTCTTCCTTAAAACAACAAACCCTTCCTCTTTCCATTTCATTACCTGATAATGATGAAAAACTAAAAAACTAGTCTTATTCCTTTATTCTCGAAGCTTGCTATAGCTTAGAGGGTCGAGAATCAAAAAACGACAAAAGAAGAAAAAAAATATTTGGATTTTATTTTTTTACGAAAAATTTTTTGTTTGTCAAATCATCATCATCGGCTGCTTCTTTAGTGAAATTCCTTTATTCCTTCCTCCATTTACTGAATTTTAAAATCATCATTGGCAGTCAAAAAATTTTACTTAGTTATTTAGTGATTACTTAAAACAAAAATAAAAAAATGATGTGTTGTTAACAAAAAGTAAAGATTAAACCCAATTTCTTTACGTCGCCGCCGATTTCACACATTTTTTTGTTTTTAAAACTATTTTTACACATTTTTTGAATCTTTTTTTCAAACATTTCAAACAACTTTTTTTTCGTCTAAAAATCTCGAAAAAAAAGCTTATAAAAACTTTGAAAACAAAAGAAAAAAAGTTAGAATGGATTTTTCAACCACCTCAAATAGTTTTTCTGAAACTATATTTACATTAAATTTAACGAAATCATTAAATTCATGTAAAATATGGTTAGATATTTGGTCATCTAAAAATTATATGTATAAATTATTACATTATTTTACTATTAAATTTTTTACTCCTCCAAGGGTTTGTTTTTTTATTGACGTTGTTGTTTGTCTGTGGTTTTTTTTTCCACAAAAGTCAAAAGTTAAAAGTATTAGTCGTCGTCTGCTTCTTATCACTTTCTAATTAATAGGGCCTAGTAGGGGTTTTGATCATCATCAGCATTTTTTTCTTCATCGTCTGCTTTTTTTCTGGGTTGATTGATTGATAGATAAAATTTCTTGTTTAACATTTTCTCTGATTGATTAGAAGAATTTTCATGTTATTTAATTTTTCTATAAACTTATTAGAGATCCCAGTATCCACTCGTCTGCTTTTAAAAATCCTATACTTTTGCAACAACAAAAATTATTGGTGAATTTTAAAATTAATTTAAAGCTCTAACTTTCACTTTTTTCTTTTTTGATTGATTACGTGGAAATTTTTTAAAATTAAAATTTATAGATTCATTCCGCAGATAAAATAAAAAAATCCATCCATTTTCATTTCACTTTTCTTTTTTTTCTCAATAATTTTTAAATTTTTTTGCGCTTTTTTCCCTTGATTTTTATGAGCTGGAAGCTTTTTGTCTTTCTATCTATTTTTAATAAGCATTTTTTTTATTACTTTGAGGAAATTCTTTTTTTGTTGTTGTTTTGTTTTGTGGTTTTTCTTAATTGTCGTCCAACAAAAAAACATCACTTTTCTTTACATATTTCTGTTATTCTTTTGTAACTTGTTTTTTTGATTGTTAAAATTCTAAACGATAACAAAAAAAAATAACACAATAGTTTGTGAATTTTTTTTCAAACAACAAAAAAAATTTCAAGCATTATTCATTAAAATTATTTACAATAAAAGATACATAGATGGATCTTGTCATAAACCAAATTTAGCCATATTTAGGGATTTTAGAGTTTTTAAAATAATTTTCTAAATTTTTTGTTTATTTATTTTTCATTTTTTTAGCGACAAATTGAAGTTTTACATGAATTTCAACAATGCAGTTCAACATCAATTGATACAACATCAACAACAACGACCACCCCAACTGGAGGAGGTATGGGAGCCATAACAGCTCCAACTCCCATTTCATCATCCCAACCATCACTTCTCGGTGGGGCACGTTCGCCTTCGATGGATTCAGGAATGAGTGGAAATAGACAAACAAGTATAAGCAGTGTCGGATCAAGTAAAATTAATTATGTTATTGAAGAATTGGTAAGTTTTTTCTAAATTTTTTTTTATCTCAAAGGGAATTAGAAAATTTTTATTGGGAAGCTTCAGTAAATATTTGACAGTAACCATTTTTTTCTGAATTAGCCGCAATCTTGAGTTACTGTCAAAAAAAATTTTCTTCGGAAACAAATAATAGACTGACTTTTTTTGATTATTTTCTTTTCTTGACAGTTACCAAATATTTATCAATAGCAACCAAAAAATGCAGTTTCATTCTTCTAAAAAACACAAATGAATGATAGTAAACAACTTTTTCTTAATATTGTCAAAATTTGCTTACTGCCACTTTTTTTAGTTTTTTGTTTGATATTTACCTATCCTTTTTGTTTCAGAAAACCACAGAACAATCATATGTTCGAGAATTATGGGAAGTCATAGAACATTATATCAAACCATTTGAAGCGCCAGAAAATCATTCACTTTTTCCTCCTCAACTTCGAAACCAATCCAAAGTTGTTTTTGGTGATATTCAAGGCTTATATAAATTCCATTATGATTTATCAAGAAATTTAAATCAAAGTGAAACCATTGTGGAAATATGCCATAATTTTATTGTGAGAAGAAAAAATTTCTTAAACTTTTATCGACCTTATTGCCAAAATAAGCCACTTTCTGAAGCCATAAGAAATGAACACGTGGATGGAACAAAATTTTTTATTGATTGCCAACATAAAGCCGGCCATTTACTTCCATTAAGTTCATATTTGCTTAAACCCATTCAACGAATAACTAAATATCAATTACTTCTAAAAGAATTACTTCGATATTCACCCGATGAAGTTAGAAAGGATGTAACTGCGGCATTGGCTTCCATGTTGGATTTGCTGTCTCAATTAAATGCAGATTTAAATCAATTACATATTTCCGCGTTTGCAGTAAGTTTTTTTAAAAATATTTTTCTTTAATTTTTTCTAATATTTTCGAAATTTTTTGGAACTTTTAAAAACTATTTTCTATAAAAAAAAACTAGAGGAGTCTTGACACGAAATTTGGATATTTAAATTAGAATTTTTTTAAACTTTTTTTATTTCCCATGTTTTAAAAGAATTTTTTTTTCACAGCTTTTTAACATCACATTTTTTTTTGTTTGACGAAAGAAATGACGTAGATAAGCATTTTTTTTATTATAGTTTTGATGTTGATTTTTTCTTTAAAAAATTTAAGTCTTAAGATTAAAGCTTACAACACAATTTTTTCTTTCTTTCTTTTTTCGTTTGTTTTGTTTTTTATGAGAAAAGTTTTTTACGTGTTTATTTGAAGATTTCGAACTTCGAAATAGTTGAATCGAATCAAAAGAGTCAAGTGATTTAGAATATTTTTTTTAAAGTGCTTCCGTCTTTTTGTGTTTTTAAACTCAAGAAAAAATAACCAAATCACAAAAGAAAAAAGTTAGAAAGTTTTATTTGCAGCATTTTTGAGATTGTATTAGCAAATTTTTTTTAAAACTCAATAATCTATTTCCTTTAAAAAAATGTGAATATTTGAGGGCAAAGTAAATTTATCAAACAAAAAAACTTTGGATTGCAACAACTAAAATTCCAAATATTTGTTTAATCTATTTTGATGATGCAAAACAAAAAAATCCACTTAATTTTGAGCCGAATATTTTTTTTCAAGTATCTGCGAAATCTTTTGACCCTTGAGTTTTAGCTAACGAACGAACAAAATACAGTTTACTTCGTTAAAAATCGAGCTTTTTGCATATTTTTTTTCTACAAAAAATAATAATTTAAATTTGAAAAAGGGATACTTGAACTTGATTTTCTGTAGTCTGATATTTGGGTCAATCAATTTTTTTTTTTGCAAAAGTTACTATAACATTTAAAAATTTATTTTTTCAGGGTGATTTACAACTTCTTGGTCCATTACGCTTACAAACGGAATGCTTTGTATATGCATTTAAGAAAAAAACTCATCGATTATCAAATAAACCACAAAGGCGATTTTTATTTTTATTTGATGGTGGAATATTATTTTGTAAAAAGCGAACTCAACCTTTACCATACGCGCCCGAATATTATGAGCATAAAATGTGTATACCTATGAAAGATTTAGGATTTTCTGAATCTTCTCGATCCGCGTCAGAAAGATTTGAAATATGGGATTCCACTAAAAATGATGGCTACGCTATTCAACCTTTAGAAGAGGCAGCTAAAATAAAATGGATTCAACGATTAATTAAATTAACAAATGGTTATGGACATGGTCATTTAGCTGCTAATCAAAATAATGAAAATAATAAACATCAATCGAGTGCTACTACAGCGACAAATACCAATACTCATTCATCGTCATCAACAAGCTCGAGACCTCAATCATGGACAAGCGAAAGTACAGTATCCTCAAGAGGAAGTGGGGCATTTGAAGATATGTCAGCTAGCACATCTTCAAATAGTCAAGCTACAGATTAGTAAGTTTTTTTTATATTTTCCACTTTAAAAAAACGATTTCTTAATTCGAAAAAAAGTGTGAATGAGAAATAATTTTTTCTTTGTTTTTGGCTTTTGTTTAAAAAAATTTTAATGATGCAAAGATAAATAAATTTGGTTTTTAGCACCTTGATTGATCCAAATGGTAATGCATCAACAAATTCACCAATTCGAAGAAAATCATCTTCAACAACTTCAACTTATTCAGATTTGGATAATCGATGTGGAAGTGGAAATAATAGCAGCAGTCATGTAACGACGATTCAAATAGCACCCAATAAACTTGCATCATCGAATCATAGTAATTTGGTAAGCAAAGTTTTAATATTTTTTTCTTGACACAAATGTTTTTAAAAATTTTGAATTTGAATCAAAAACTTTAAGTTTTTGCTTTGTGTCTGAATTGAAAAAATAAAAGTAATTTATTTAACTAATTTTTTATATGTTTTAGGATTCTTTGGCGCTTGGCCCAGATTCATCAAATTATTCTTTAAACGCAATATTGGAATCTCAAAAAAACACGACGACCCAAAACGAGCTTATTGCAAAATAATAAAATTGACTTTCAAAGCTACCGAATTACTTCGAGAGAAAAAAATATTTAAATTTAAATATATCTGTAAATTTTTCGAGAATCAAGTCTTATTAAGAAATTGCTCCATTTCGTTGCCGCCACCATTTTTATATTTTTTCCATCCCTTAATTAATTTTCTTTTTATTTTGATTTTCATTTTTTTTGGATCTCTCTGCTGCCTTGGTTTTTTTCCAGTGACAACAAACACTACAAACATATATTTTTTTTAAGTTCCATTTAATTAAAAAAATTCATGAAAGATTTTTATTTTGTTATTAAAATTTTTATAATTACTGTAAATAAATTGATTTTGATGTTGTTGTCCAAATATTTCTCTCTTTCTTTGTAAGTTTTTTCTGGTCAAATATTATTTTTTATATAAATGCTTCAAAATTTTAAAACTCCATGTCTTAATTTTATTATTTTTTTGATTTTCTTTGTTTTTTAAAAGAAATTTTTTATTCATATTTTTTGCTTTAAGTTCTTTGAAATTTTATTATTTGTAAAAAAAAGTTTTACTCAAAAGAAATGTGTGTTTGTTTGTGTAAAGAAAGGCTCAAAAATAAAGTTTTATAAAAAAATTAAATACATCTTTGATTAAAGCAATTTATAATTTTTGACAAATTAAATTGAATATGTTTTTTTCTGTTCGAAGACATTCATAAAACCCAAGCAAAATATTCATTAAATTTTGAAATTAGAATGAACTTTTATTGTTGCTGGATTAAATTTGGGTTTCTAAAAAAGTAATCTGATTTCATGCGTTTGTAACGCTCCTGATTGATATTATTGACACATTTCTATTTTTAAGAATAAAGGCAAAAAAGAAAGTCAGGATATTTTAACTCCAAATGTTTATCATAAATTAAATCATCTTCTTCGTGACTTTCATTTCCTTGATGCGACTCATTCATCCATAAACATAAGCATCCATTTGGTTCCATATGAATTTCAACAAAAGATAAAATTCCATTTAAAGTTGGAAATACATCAACATTTTCAAAGGAAAGAGATTTAAATTTTTTAATTTTTTTGATTGAAATTAATGAATTCATTGTTGTTTGCTTTGGTTTCCAAGGTATACTAAACGATTTGTTTAAGTTTTATTTCTATCGATAAAGATACTTTAACTTCACCCTATTTTTGTTTAACTTACGAAGCTCTAAAAGCATTTGGACATTTTTTCATGATTTCAAAAGGAACATTTACATCTATGAGATCACAATTCATAAAAGTTAATTGCTTCAATGTCGAACTCAATAATAAAGGAAATGTTTGGTTATAAAGTTTCATGGATGATAGAACTAATTGTTCAAGTTGAGATAATTCCAATTTGGAAAAAATGATGGGAATATTTTTGCTTTCCAATTTTTGTATAGTTAAATAAGTCTTAACTGTAATAATGGAATTTGAAGAAGGTGATGAATTTAGGAAATATTCATGTTTGGCATCCATACCAATTTCATCTCCCCAATAACGCAAGCGAGCATTTGAACACTAAAAATTCGTTTTCCATAATAATCTAAAATTTAATGAAGCTAAAAAAACTAAACTAAACAAACCGATTCTTTAGTATTATTAACTTTAAAAAGTAGTGCATCTTGAATCCCAAGAAATCCTAGTGTTCGTCCATGATAACGTAAAACAATTTTGTGAAACTCGTTCGAAGATTGAGATAACTTTATTTTAAGTTTTAGAGAACCAGCGTTTTTAGCGAAATAAAGTTTTATCGAATATGGCAAAACAAAATTTTTAATTATCGGGGAATGTATTTCCGGGAAGAAGGAAAAGTCACTGAATTCATTGAAAACAAAAAATAAAAATAATATTAAAATTATTATAATTAAACAAAGAATAATCATGAAATTTGACTCTTTTTTTATTGTTGATAGTTAACAAATTTTTAGATAATTTTGGGAAGTAAAACTTTAAGTTTTGCTTCAAATGAATATAGCAACTAAAAATTGCAATCTTTCTTCTTCTTTTTTTGGTGACCCACCAATGCTGGAAAAAATGACGACAATAGCGCATATATATGCAATTTTGACAGAAATCGATTTTAATTATGCCAAAAAAATCAGAAAGGTCAAAAATAAACCTGTGGTTGTTTAAAAATTTATTGATTGAACTGATTGAGAGTATTGAGCGATTTTTCATTTGACTAAAAAAAATATTCTTTTGGATGTGAAATTTAAAATAAAAAGTTAGTTTTAATTATTATTATTACATTTTTGATTCTTTAAACAGTTGTTGGAATTCATCTTTATTTTTTCTTTTGTGTGTACTGGTTAGAATATATTCTTATCTATTGTTAAATCCATTTATTATTGTTTTGATTTTATAATTTTTTTTCATAGAATTTCCAAATCTCTCTTGACCCGGTTCCAAAGATTCTATGGGTTCCTTGTTCACAAAATATGAGCTACTTTCATAATTGCTTTTTTCGTTGGAATCATATATAGTTTTAACAAACCCATTTATAACATTTCCAATATAAAGAAAAAAAAGTAATAAAAGTTTGGATTAAAATATTCAAACAGATGATAAAATCAAAATATAAAGAATAAATCAAATGCAAGTAAATTATTGCTGCAAAAAAAAAATGAAGCAAATCTACTTTGCTTACACCTTTTTTCACTTTATTTTGAAAATAGGCATCGCCGATATGCTGCTATGATGCATTTATGAATCACCATCACGCCGTGGTTGTTGTTCTTCTTTTTTTGCTTATAAATCAAGTTATCACAGAATACAAATATATTAATCATTCCAATTGACAAAAGCAAGGAAATCATAATAAAACTTTTGTGCCGTTTGGTAACTTACAACTTCGAACATTGATAAACAACCATGGCAACCAAAAACTTTTCTCGTAAACGATCCAGCACCAAAGCCTTCAATCCAATGAAATCGAACAAAAAGAGATAATATGGCTTTTCAATAAGCAATAAGTCGTGGATAAAATTACATTTATTCTTCCAAGAACAAGAAGAAAAAGCTAACTAACAACAATTCATACATATATAAAACGTTAAAAACAGCACATTCAAATCCATCCATACATACGGGTAGGTTCTTTTAATGATGTTCCATACTTTCACTATGTTCATTATGTTCAAATTCATCCAAATCATGTAAATATTCTAAGCATTTTCGTACAATTGTTATAAACCATATAGTTAATACAAGATCAATGAATAATTCACCAATATCCATAACAATATCAAATGAAGGTTCTTCTAAAAAAAATCGAATAGGTTAGTAAGTCGTTAACGTACATAAGTTCACATCAGCTTGATCCATACAAACATCAAAGAAGAGATAAAACACATACTTTTTCCAACATAATCCGGATGGCTTTCATGCAATATAACACTGATAGCATAAGTTGAATATATAAATGTTATAACAAGTCTGATAATCTAAAAACAACCAATAACAATAAGACACTAAAGTAAAGACTTACAGTTGCACCAAAATATGGAAAAAAATACCATTCTTTTTTAGTTCTCAATGCCATACAAAGAGATATCAAAGCAATAATTTCAAGAACCATTACAGCACCAAAGAAATAACTTGCAGCTATATTTGATTTAGTTATACAATAAATAGCATATATTCCACAACCAATTATAACAATTATTTCCCATATCACTATTGCTTTAGCACCATATTTAACAGGACATATTCCACAACAGCATCGATATTTCACATCATTTTCATTGAATTCATGTTTAGGTGGATTATTTTCAGCAGCAGCATCAATAGCTGTTGAGACTTCTTGTAGGTGCTGAAAAGGAAAATACAGAAATAATGGTTACAAAAAGTTTGAAAAATGGCGACAAAGTTGTTTCAAAAGGGCGAAACGAAAACATTTTGACGAAGAGGCAAGATAAATGTCAAAGAAAAGCAATAATAAACTAACTTACTTGTTGTTGTTGAGGATTATTTGAACCACCTCCATCACCGCCAGCATTTTCTGTCATCGAAAGATGATTATTTTTAGCCATTTTTTATTTGATGAAAGATGAGAGAGATGAGTTAACGAACAATCAAAAAAAGAAAGCAATGAAATGAAATGAAGAAAAAAAAGTTGCAAATTGCAATGAAAAAGTTTTTGTTTGAACAACAAAAAAAATGACAAGGAAAAAAGTATGCAAATTTTTGCTTTAATTTTTTCTTGCATTTTTTCATGAGTATTAAAAAAGTGGAGAAGAAGAAGAAAACGTTGCTGAAGAAAATCCATCGCGGATTGTAATAAGATTATTAACAAAACAAGAATTGCTGCATTTTTTACTGATTGTTTTTGAATCCTAAAACAGAAAACTATCTTTTTGTTTTCAAAAAGCCTTTTATTTGCCGGTGTAAATTTTAATTCTTTTACTTATTTCTTGCGTGAAAAATAAATGTTAAAAGTTTTATTATATTTTTTCAAAAATGAAAAATAAATAAAAAAACGAGCATATTTTTGCAAATTTATGGAATTAGCAATTTTGTATCGATTATTAAAAATTAATTATCAAACACGTGGATGATAATGATGAGTCAATAAAAAAGTACGAAAAAAATATTTTGTAAAAAATAAATAATATCAATAAAAATAAAAAGTTTAAAGTAAAGATGAAAGCGCAAAACTAAGATATGGATACTTTGATTTTAAGCTTATTTTCATGGCATTTCTCAAACCATAAAATTCCTTTTCAAATTTTTTTATTGCTAAATGTATGGATAAACTTCCACATGGATCCATATGAGTATCAACAAATTTTAAAACAACATTATGTTCAGGAAATATATCGACGCATTCAAAGAAAACATTCTCCATTGAAAGGAATCAAATATCGAGCCCGTTTGTAGTATTTTTCGACATCAGCATTCATAAAAATTTCGTAAAAATACCCAGCAGGAACGGCATTTCCGATTTCAGTAAAATAATCGTTCATTTGTTGCAATTGTACTAACAAACCACGTGCAGATGATCTAGTATGAGCAGGATGTAAGCGCATTTCCAGTTGTTCCATTGTTTCACGAGCTCGTAACAAGGAACCATATATTGGAACATTTGGAAATTCGATAGACAATGATTCATAAGGCATGCTATCTTGGGTGGCTCCAGCAAATAAAGTAAAAACCGCACTCGGCATTCTTAAAGGTGCATTCAATTTAAATTCTTGTTTTAAATGTTGTATTAGAGATGTTTTCTTTGAATCAGCACCAGCTTTTGCAATCGATATTGATGTTGCAAGGCACATTTTTGCAAATAAAGTACTCTCTGTAAAACGACAATGAACAAACGTTTACTATAATGTTGTTTAAAACTCACTTCCAGCAATTAAGTTTAATTCGTTATCTGATTGTCGTTGACGTTTGATATTAAGTTCTGATAAACTTCTATCGATATTGTTGTTGAAATTGTGGATATCGCCAGCATTATACCTGGTTGAATCAATACCGATGATAGTACTGTAAATTCTTGTTGATGAGAATATGATGCCTTTTGTAACACTGACATCAATAACAATTGAATTTGAAGTTGATGAACGTCCATCCGTAATTAGTGTAACTTTTATCATACTAATTTTTTCTATTTCTGTAAAACAAAAATTTTAACTTGGTTTTTAAATAAATTAAACTACCTTTGATTGATGCAATAAAAGCTACAATCAAAACAGCAATTGAACTCAATTGCTTCACCAAATCAATTTCAAATGGAATATTGAATGTTTCTTTACCAACAAAAAATCGGAATCCTGCGAGAGTACAACATAGAACAAGGAAGCCAAGAATACTGACTTTATCCCAAATTGTTTTAGCTCGGTTGGCAATCTTCCATAAGATCGAAAAAATTGAAAGAGCTACAGCAATTAAGGATATGACCAGCCACAGGATATACTCTTCATTTCGAGACTTCGAGTATGGAATAAGCAAAAAACATGGGATAATTTCGAAAGTTGCAATAATTGCTGTCATACTTGCGCATTCAAGAGCAAAATAAGAGGGTTCAGAAACAACAATCTATAAAATAGGGGTTAGAAGTTTTTCAATATGTTACCACACTTACAAATGAAATACTAGCAGCTAAGAGACCTTCAAGGATTGCTTTTGCTGTTACAGATAAACCAAATGTAGTAGTTGCAATGGTTGATGATAATGATGGCGTTGATGGTGTTGCCATATTACGAAGTTCGGATGGTTCATGTGAAACAGACATTGTAGCAGAGGATTTACTTCTTAAAGATGTTAACCTTGTTCTTTCGAAAATTTCATTGATGTAAGACATCAGCCCAAAGATCATGAAGAGTATGAATATTAGCTTCATGTTTTCTAAAAATTTTCTTAGCGTTTATAATATTTCAAATGATGTGATAACCATGTAAATGTATTACGAAAAAATAATCGCGAAAATATACGAAAAATTTTATTTAGAATATTTCTAAATAATTTTTCAAAAAAAGACGGTATTAAATTAAGGATAAAAAGTATGAGCATAAAAAAAAAGTTGGTATTGCTTTTATCACTTTCGTTTTGATTCATCTCTCGCCTTTTGAATTTAGTTTTGATCCGCTAATCGCTTCATTTTTTTGCCGCCTTTTTTTTACGCTTCTTTTTTACTTTTTGCCTTCTGGCTATTTCAAATCCTCTGCCTGAAAAAAAGAGTTTGAAATTTTTTATATCGTATCAAACGTTCGTCGATTAGAAGGAAGCTTTAATATTACAGGTTAGTTTACTTTTCACTTTTTGTATTGGTTTAATTTTTTTTCATTTTTTAGATTCCTCTGATCGATATTCAACTTTTTCTGTTCCTCCTTCAATTATGTTTTGCTTTCAACTTCAAAATATTTTAAAACTTACTGTTATGATTATCATGATGTTAATGGGAATGTGTGGGGATCAAAGATGGCAATTTTCCTTATATACCTGTAATTCAATCCCTCCAACAAATATTTTCCTTTGAAACAATTTTTTTTATTTGTATTACTTCCTGCATTTACTTCTTTTGTCATTGCTTCTTTCACCACCGCTTAATCCTTCTTTTTTACGTGAATTGGGTTTTCCATTTTCTTGCCATTTTCATTCCACCACCTTATTCACCCTTTTTTGTTTACACTTTTCTTTATGTTCATCCCTTTTATCCGTGTTCAACGTGTATACACTTTTGATTCTGTGAAAATTGTGGTTCATAAGTTTACAGATAAGTTTTACTTTCATTTAATGCATTCCTTCAATATTCTTCCTTTTTTAGGTCATTATGATCCACATCAAAGCAACATCAAAAAATATTATTGAACATTGAAAAGAAAAATATGCCATCAAACCATTAAATACTTTTATTCAGAACAAACTCAAGTTATTATGATTTCAATACATTGAATTTTCATGCTTTTATTATTTTCAACTTTTACCATTGCCTTTGAATATGCTTGATACGAATCCACACAAAATTGCTGCACTTTTATCTTCGTTTTTACATTCTTTCATTAATCCTTTTATCCGGGGTCAAAACTTCTTTATTCTGTTAAAAATCTGCTTCAAATTGCACAAAAATCAATTTTAGTTTTTACTCATAAACTCCATTTTTACTCGTGTTTCGCTTCCCTTTTTATGTATGCAAACGATTCTCCCTATTTTTGCCATCATTTTAATCCTTTTTGCACAACTTTTTTCTTTCGTGATTGCCTTGTTATTTGTTATGAAAATTGCTTTAGAAACTTCGTTCAAAAACAACTCTCTCCGTTATTGTTTCTTTGAGTAAAAAAATCCGCGTTTTGTTTGTGTATCACACTTTTATTGTGCTTGTCAAAAATTGTCCACTTTTTTGCCATCATTTTTGTATTACCACTTTTTTCCTTTGCGAATCGCAATTACCGTAGTTTTGCAGTAAAAATTGCTTTAGAAGCTAAAAGCTGCACAAAAAAAAATCATCCCACTTCTTTTTTGCTTCCTTCGAGAAACGTCTTTTTTTTGTGCTTCATTTTTTATGCCAACGTTTTCCTTTGTAAACTTTTTCTTTCATCGTTTTTGTTTCACAAATTTTTCTTGTTGAATTCTGTCGTTTTTTCGTCGTGAAAATTTGTTTGTTTGAATCATTCCTTCGAGTTTCGCGTTTCGTGATTGTTACATTTTTATTGTTCATCGTTAAACTTTACTCATTTCTGAATAATTTTCAGGTTTATCTGAGCATATATGGCTTCTTCGACATCATCATCTGAATCAAGCGAAATCAATTATGTTATTGAAGAACTCGTACGTTGCCATCCTTTTCACTTTCATCATACACTAATGGTTCATTGCTTTTTTAGTCTCATGAAAATTTGCCTTCTCCGTCAGCTTCATCTCGTTCAAGCAAGGTCAATTATATTGTTGATGAATTGGTATGGCTTTTTTACTCTTCATGGGAACTCTACTTTTGTTTACTTTAATATCCTTGTAACTTGACTAACCTTCTTTTCGTTTTAGATAGCAACTGAAGAATCATATGTTCGTGAACTATGGGAAATCTGGATATACTACATCAAACCCTTCGAATCACCAAAGAATGAACCTCTGTATGCTCCAGAACTTCGAGGACAATCAAAAATGATCTTTGGTAATATTCTTGGTATATACAGCTTTCATTCCGATCTCTCAACAAGTCTCAATGAATGTGGTACTATCGTCGAAATATGTCATTGTTTTGTTTCTCGTCGGAAGAACTTCTTGAATCTCTATCGTCCATATTGTCAGAACAAACCTATGTCAGAAGCTTACAGAAATGATCATGTGGATGGGACCAAATTCTTTATGGACTGTCAACGAAAAGCTGGTCATCTTCTGCCATTGAGTTCATATTTGCTCAAACCTGTTCAACGAATTACAAAGTATCAACTTCTCTTCAAGGATCTTCTTCGATATTCCAATGATGATGTAAAGAAAGATGTGACAGCTGCATTGGCTTCGATGTTGGACTTGTTATCTCACTTGAATGCTGAAATGCATCAAATGCATATTTCATCTTTTGTTGTGAGTTTGTTTTTTGCTATAGCTTTTGTTCATTCATTTGGAGTCTTGCTTCTTTGTGCAATCCAAGCTTTCTTTAACGTTATTATGCTATTGTGATGTTATAAGTTACTGTATTTTCTCATTTTTAGGGTAATTTACAACGTCTTGGTCCACTTCGGCTTCAAACAGAATGTACTATTTATGCTTTCAAGAAATCCACTCATCTTCTGTCTAACAAACCTCAGCATCGATTCCTCTTCCTTTTCGATGGTGGTGTACTATTTTGTAAGAAGCGGCATCAACCTGCACCTCCTGCTCCTGAACATTATGAAAACAAATTATATGTTTCAACAAGAAATCTTGGATTCTCTGGAACTTCTGAATCTGCATCAAATCGATTTGAACTATGGGATACATCAAAACATGATGGATATGTTATTCAACCTATGGATGAAAGAGCAAAAGTCAAATGGATTCAACAGTTACACAAATTGAAGAAATGTTAAATTTTGTATGCCTTTTTTTGATCATTATGTATTTGTACTTGTTTTTCAAAATAAATGTTTCATTGTTTGGACTTGTTTTACTTTCTTTGTTATTGTTATTACTTTTTGTTTATCCAAGTTATGGGAAGCTACAAAAACTTTTGGCTCTTTCTTTCGTTCATTCAGTTGATTTTTGCGGTTTTCATTGACTTTGTTCAAACATCTTTTTTGTTGCATTTTTTGAAGCAAAAAAAGGCGGTAATCGATTTGATGTTGGTTTTCCATGCATAAAAATAAAGTGAAAGCTTCGATTAGAGAAGATGAAAGTTATTATTATTATGATACTTCGAACCGATTATTTAGTTAAAAGATTGATTGATATTACCCAACTTTTGCTTGCGGCATGGATTTTAATCACAGAGGCATATCTTCATTTGACATATCAATGCTGTTATTCAAAAAAGAAAAACATAAATATTTGGCGCTGCAGTTTACCATTTTTACAAATCACTCATAATCACATATCTCTGAATATGTTTTGCTGATGCTATGCTTTCTCTATTTACCCATTCTTCCACGTCATCACTCGACGGTAGTTTTTTACGCATGTCACTAATGCAAAACCTTGATTAGCGTTTTTATTTTTGGTGAACTAAAAATGATGATGACGACTAACTTGCACCTTTGTTTCGTTTTCCTTTTTATGTAGCTTTTTTCCTTCATTCTTGCCGCTACTACATGGAATGCTTGAATGTGGTAATTTCTTACGTCAACCATATAAACAAAAAATTTGATAAAAAGCTTAAGCTTAACTATTTCTTCCATCATTTTTAAGTTCATTTTTCATTTCTTCTTTCCATTTTCTTTTCTTATGTCTTTTACTTCGTCGTCAATGATTTTAATATTGTTGTTGAAGAATAATGGTAAAAATAGTAAATTCAAATAATAAAACTTTACATATTAAAGATATTGTGGTATGTCTTTTTTTTTATAGCTGCTTAGATGACGATTTGAGAGGGGTAATAATAATGACGATCGCTTTTTTTTTTTTCAGAAACATTTAATATTTAATATTGGTAAAGATTTTGATGGAAATTTTCATCCTGATCATGTTGATTTTTATATGTGCTTTGGCGCATGGCATACTGAGGTTTGTTGTTATTATTGTTGTTTGACGATGATTCACCGAACAAAACCTTTAAAGCCACTGACAAAGTAAAGTTAAATTTTTTTATAGCAAAAAGCAATTTACGTTGCATGGTTAACTACATTACTTTTTACTTTTGATATTATTGGTTGCATTTTCTCTGAAACATGGTATTTCCTACCATTTGCATTTATTATGGTTCCATCAGAAATATGTTTAATTTGTGGAGTAAAAAAGGAAAAAGCTTGGTTACTTTTGCCTCATTTAATTGTGTCTGTAAGGATTTTTTACTTTTTCCTTTTCTTTATGAAAGTTAAAATTATTTTTAGATTTTATTGATGCTTGCTGCTATTGTAATTTTAGTTGGAATTTGTATAGCAGTGTTTTATCCAAATATTTTCTTTTTTGAAGTTATAAAAGGACTTTTTATGACTTCTTCTTATAGTAAGCAGCTTTACCTCCTTTAATTTTTTTTGCCAAAGTTAAAAATTAATAAATTCAATGAGTTTTTTTAGATACCCGATTATTATGTTTATTGTATGCTTTATCAATCAGTATTACAATGACATTATTATTTTGGATTAATTGGACATTGTATATTCATTATAAATATCTTAAAGGACTTCAAAAATTTATAAAGAAAGCAGAAAACGTTGAAGCCAATTAATTAAATATTTTTAATAACCATTTTTTGTACAAAATTTTTTTTCTTTATTTGCTATCAGAAAGTTAGAGGCTGTTCCAAAGTTAAATAAAAATCAATATTTATTTTTTATATTAAAAAACAACTTGTTTTTCTCCATGACATGTACGTTGGTCATTTAGAAGAGTGCCTTTGAAGAATGAGAATGTTTACAGTTTGCCATCGTTTATGGAATAAATCAAAAAACAAACTTCCATTGCAACTAAAAGAAACAATAAAATCAATATTTATTTGTTCTTTTACAACAACAAAAATTACCACAATGAAAGACACTCAAATTTTGTTGTTTATCCATAGCATCGAAAAACAAATCCCAAAAAAGAAAGGCATATAAAAGCAGCCAAGGTTCTTCAATTCCTCATCAGTCATTAGTAGACTTTCAAATCTTCTTCACTTCTTTCTCTCTCATCTTTTATTCCTTTATTTTTATTTTATTATTAGAAAAAATGGCTTCAACACTGAAAAAAAACCGACTTAAAAATGATCGAAAAATGATCATTTTTTGGCTCTATTAGCGACCTTATTTTGCCCTACAGCGTATTCAAAACGACCATGTTAAATGGTCGTTTTGTGACTATTAAATAGTCGTTCTTCATCCTTTTTTTTATCGTTCAACGACTATTTTTCGGACATGGTACAAAAAGAATTTCTTGAGTTTTCAGTGAAAATTTGAATATTTCAAAATTATTTAATATGACAATCAGATAAACCGATAGTAATCCAAAAATTAGATGCCATGGTAAACCAAAGCTTAATTAGGGGAATGCATATATGCAAATCCTTCCTTTATGTATATCTTTGGTCCTTTTTCTGACGATAGTAGACTATATACGCAGTAACTCCTTACTGCCTATTCATTCCACTATCCTCAGAAAATATACCTAAGATTAACCAAAAATTCATCCGGTTGCTTCAGTTTATACCAAAACAACAAAAAAAATCGTTAGTGAATTACTTTTGGCTGTCAGACAATGAAAGAGAGAATTTTTAGTCGTTAAACCATCATTATTATTAAGATATGTATTAAGAACGACCATATTTTAAATGAACATTCTAAAACATATCCATTAATAGTCGTCGAACGATTAATTATAAGAGAGGCTCAGAGAACTACCTTATTTTGAATCATCGTTTTAAAAAAGATAAAAAAATGATCGTAAAATAGCAAAAATATGATCGTTTTTTAGCCAAAAAATAATAGTCGTTGAACGAACAAAGCGTTTTTTTTTCAGTGAACTGGTGATAATCAAGTTGCTCTTACTTCTTCAGCTTCTGTTGCTGAAACTCCCGCTGCTGCTGCTGCCACTGAATCAGTTAAGAAACTCACCCTTCGTTCAAAAGTTGATCCAACATTCACCGTTGAAGTAGATTCCCGAGTTATTGAAGCATGCTCAATTCTCAAAAATGTCACCGAACACACGGATAACAGCGATGCAGTGGAAGTCGATATGACCCAAAAGCAACTTCAATTATTCGTTGAATTGCATGAACATTTCGATTCTGCCACCGCTGAAAAGGATATGGAATGGACCAATGCATTCTTCAAAAAAATGAGTGAAGAAGAATTCAAGGATTTAACTTGGAAGGCTGATTACCTCGATTCCCAACGCTTTCTTGAAGCCGCTGGGGATTATGTTTTAACTGTTTTTGAAGATATGGAAGTCCCCGATATTCAACGATATCTTAATATCGTTGATGACTATACTCCCGAAGAACGTAAAGCTATGGAAGAACATCCTCTTGAATTCTTCACTGGCATTTCAATTCAACAAGATGAAGCTGCTCAAGAAGGAGGACAAGTAGCCGCCGCCCAAGCTGATGCATAAATTTTTTATTTTGTTTAGTTCTTTTGATTTGTTTGTTGAATTTGTGCATTTGCTTATTTTGTTTGAAAAAATAAAGTTTTACTTTCGAATATAAAAATGGTAGAATAATTTTAACAATCAACTACAAAACTTAACTTTTGGACCTTCGAAAAAAAGTTCACAAACGTTGCTCTACTGTATTTGGCAATGCGCTCTGGAAGGCATCTTTAATCTTTTTCATTCGATTCAAGTTTTTGCTTTCTTTTTTTCGTCTCCTTCCTAAACTTCGTCAAAAATGTTTGGAAATTTGCATTTGTTCATTTTTTTCTTTCGGGAATGTTTCACGTGAAAATCCAATGTTTTTCCATGCTAATAACTTCTTTTTCAGTAAAAAAAGATGAATCAATTTCGTTTCATTCGAACAAATATCAAGCTTGATGTCTCGTCGCCATTTTCTCTCTTCTGCCTACAGCTTTCATCGTCAATGGATTCGTTCTATTTCAAATCGTCCAAATGCTTCAACCAAAGATGTTTCAAAATTCAATAACTTCAAGAATGCAGATGAATTCATCATTGATCGAAATCCTTATGCTAAACGTCAAAAATTTTGGGAAAAAGAAATTGGTGGAAGTTTAATGGTTTGTGAAAAAGCTCTTCCAGAAGATAATCAATCCATCATCGACTTTTATGTTACACATTTTTGCTCCAATGAAGTTCTTACCGGTACTTTGAGTAAGTTTTATAGCATTCTTATACTCTAACAACGATGTTTTTTAGAATATACACCTGAAGAAGCTACTGAACTTTTCACCGATATTATGAAAGACACTAATACGTTAATTTTACGTGATAATGATAAGCTTATTGGAATGAATTCTCTCAAAAAAGTTTACCTCAAAGGACTTCCAAACCATGGTGTTCAACGTATGGATGATTATGGAAATGGTTTGCATTACTTTTTATCGATCATCAAAAGTTACTTTCCGCTGTTTTAGTTATCGACAATGGTACATACAAATCACGTAAGAATAACATGATCGTCGCGTTATTGGAATCTGTTGAACTCAATATTTTCAATGAAATGGTCTTCCCTTGCACGTATGTCGATAGTATCTTTGGACTTCATCCCACTTGTTATGGTAAAAAGATGGCTGAAGATCTCGCTAAAACTGCTTTGAAATATTCTATTGCTGAAGGAGTTAATTATATTATTGGTGTTAGTACCAGTGATGCAAGTATGAAAGTTAGAAAGAGAATGGTGAGTTCCTTTATTCATGTTAGCAACTAAACTAACTAGAGTTTGTTTTTTAGCCTGGTGTAAAATTCATTGAAAAGTTTCCATATGCAAGCTTCGTTGACCATGGAAAGAAACCATTTGAAAACGTCATGGGTGGAAACAAATATGCTTATCCATTTATTTTGAATCTTGAAAAATATAAGGAATTTTATGATTAATAAATATTTTTGACTGACTATCTTCTCTCTATTTTGTTTTCTAAATTTTATGTATCTATATTTTCAACGGGTTTATTTTGGAGGTTTTAAAATTCACTCACAAAAATGAAAGTGAATCGAGCTTACCTAAAATTTTGTTTTTTGTGTCGCACAACAACAATCATCAATGGCAAAAACGCTTGACTTTTCTTTTTTTACAAAATGAGTTTATAAAATTTGCATGCTTCATTTTTTTGTTTTGTTGAAACATTGCAATGAGAAAGTTATTGTTTTTCGTCATTCAAGCAAACTTGGAAAGTGATTATGTCTCGTCGTTTACTTCTCTCTTCAAATCAAGCTTTTCATCGTCATCAATGGATTCGTTCGATTTCAACTCAAAATGCTTCAATCAAAAATGTTTCAAATTTCAATAATTTTATCAACGCTGACAAATTCATTATTGATCGAAATCCAAATGCCAAACGTCATCAATTCTTTGAAAAAGAAATCGCTGGAAAGAAGATGGTTCTTGAAAAGTCGCTTCCTGAAGATATTGAATCAATCATTGAATTTTATGTTACTCATTTTTGCTCCAATGAAGTTCTCACTGGTACTTTGAGTAAGTTGTTTATAACTTTTTAGTACTCTAACAACGCTGTCTTTTAGAATACACATCTGATGAAGCTATTGAACTTTTCACTGTATTGACTAAAGACACTGATACTTTTATGTTGCGTGATGGAAATGAATTTGTTGGAATGTCGACTTTCAAGAAATTCGTCATCAATGAACTTCCAAAGAACCGTTTCGAAGGAGTGGAAGATTATGGAAAAAGTTGGTTTCACACTTTTATCGAATCTTGTAATTTACTTTTTATGTTTGTTTGCAGTTATCGATGATGGTTCTTTCAAATATCGCGTTAACAACATTCTTATGACTTTAGTTTACGCATGTGAAGCTCGTGTGTTTAAGAAAATGGTTGCTCCATGTACGTACATGGATAATATTATGGGAGGGCTTCATCCTCGTTACTTTGGACAAAGAATTGGTGAAAGTATTTCTCAAGCATGTTGGAATTATTGTGTTGACGAAGGAGCTCGTTATTATATCGGTGTCTCAACAAGTGATGCATCCATGAAACTCAAAACCAAAGAAGTATGTTCCTTAAGTTGTATGTAAAATATTTGTGACTAATGGAAAAGTTTTTTAGCCTGCTTTGGAAGTTATCGAAAAGCTGTCGTATGAAACTTATCTCGATCATGGAAAGAAACCATTTGAAAACGTCATCGGTGGAAACAAATATGCTTATCCTTTATTATTGGATCTCAAAAAATATAAGAAACTTCGCAATTAATAGACTGACTGTATGTATATGTGTATGTGTGTCAAAATGATTAAATAAAGTGATTTGTGCATATTTCTTAAGCTCGATTATGCGATATTGGATGAAAAAGGTGCAAAAATAACGATGATGGAAATTAGCCTAAACTTGGTTCTTAGGTTTAAAAGCGCTCAATGCATAGTTATTCCAACATTTTTATATTCAAAAGTAAAACTTTATTTTTTCAAACAAAATAAGCAAATGCACAAAACTATAAAAACATATATCAAAAAATTCAACAAACAAACAAACAAAATAAAAAATTTATGCATCAGCTTGGGCGGCTGCTGCTTGTCCTTCTTGAGCAGCTTCATCTTGTTGAATGGAAATACCAGTGAAGAATTCAAGAGGATGTTCTTCCATGGCTTTACGTTCTTCGGGAGTGTAATCATCAACGATATTAAGATATCGTTGAATATCGGGGACTTCCATATCTTCAAAAACGGTTAAAACATAATCGCCAGCGGCTTCAAGGAAGCGTTGGGAATCGAGGTAATCAGCTTTCCAAGTTAAATCCTTGAATTCTTCTTCACTCATTTTCTTGAAGAATGCGTTGGTCCATTCCATATCCTTTTCAGCGGTGGCAGAATCGAAATGTTCATGCAATTCAACGAATAATTGAAGTTGCTTTTGGGTCATATCGACTTCAACTGCATCGCTGTTATCCGTGTGTTCAGTGACATTTTTGAGAATGGAGCATGCTTCAATAACTCGGGAATCTACTTCAACGGTGAATGTTGGATCAACTTTTGAACGAAGGGTGAGTTTCTTAACTGATTCAGTGGCAGCAGCAGCGGGAGTTTCAGCAGCAGAAGCTGAAGAAGTAAGAGCAACTTGATTATCACCAGTTGAAGCCATATTTTTTAATAAAAATAAAGGAATAAAAGATGAGAGAGAAGGAAGTGAAGAAGATTTGAAAGTTTGCTAATGACTGATGAGGAATTGAAGGACCTTGGCTGCTTTTATATGCCTATCTTTATTTTGGGAGGAAAGGTTGTTTTTTTTTCTCGATATTATGGATAAACAACAAATTTGAGTGCCATTCTTTCATTTGGGTTATTTTTTAGTTGCAAAATAACAAATAAATATTGATTTTATGGTTTCTTTTAGTCGCAATGGAAGTTTGTTTTTTGATTTATTCCATAAAATGATGGCAAACTGTAAACATTCTCATTCTCCAAAGGTACTCTTCTAATTGACTAAAGTACTTGCTTAGCATGGAAAAAAAAAAGTTGTTTTTAATGAAAGCATTCTTTATTTTTCTTGAAAGTCTGTCTGCCATTAACCTTATTTATGCTGACCAAGAGCATCCAAAGTCCTTTCGAAGCTTCGAGAAAACAAAGCCATACACACAAATATTATGTTACATTAAATCGATTTATTCCAAGATTACACAAAATTTATTATTCATAAAATTTCTTATATTTTTCAAAATCTAAAATAAATGGATAAGCATATTTGTTTCTACCGATGACGTTTTCGAAGGGTTTCTTTCCATGGTCGACGAAGCTTTCATACGGGAACTTTTCAACGAATTTCATACCAGGCTAAAAAACAAAGGCTTTTATTATCTCTAACAAAAACATTGAAAGTACATACCATTTTAGCTTCCAATTTCATTCCAGCATCACTTGTATTAACACCAATAAAATATTTAGCACCTTGAGAATAAGCATAATTTAATGCAGCTTTAGCAAGAAGTTCACCAACATTTTTACCAAAGCATGTAGGATGAAGGCCACCAGCAAGATTATGAAAGTAAATACATGGAAAATTCATTTCATTATAAAGATTGACTTCTGAAGCTTCTAATACGGTGTAAATGACATTGTTGGTTCGGAATTTGAATGGACCATTATCGATAACTAAAACACAAAAATGTAAACCATAAAGCTTCGATAAAAAGTTAATAAACCAACTTTTGCCATAATCATTCATACGTTGAAAACGATGTTTGGGAAGTTCTTTGAGTTCAATCTTTCGAATTGTATTAACACCAATAAACTTTTCATTTTCACGCAAGATCAAAGTTTCTGAACCATTTGTGATATCAGCAAATTGTTCGATTGATTCATCAAAAGATTGTTCTATAAAAAAGACAATGGTTATTAGATATTATAAAAAGCTATAAACCAACAACAACTTACTCATGGTAGCGCTAAGAACTTCATTGTTTGAAAAATGAGTTACATAAAAATCGATGATGGATTGTTGATCTTCAGGAAGTGCTTTTTCAAGAACCATTAAACTTCCACCAATTTCTTTTTCAAAGAACTTTTCACGTTTGGCATTTGGATTTCGATCAATAATGAATTTGTCAGCGTTGATAAAGTTATTGAAATTTGAAACATTTTTAGTTGAAAGTTCACGAATATTTTTGAAGACAGCAGGAGAGAGAAGAAGCACTCGACGAAACGACATCATTTTTCACAGATTTGAGCTTTTCACAATTTTTCATTTTTTCGTTTCGCTTCATCGATGCGTGCAAATGTTTTATGGGAAAGAAATAAAGGAAAGGAAGGCGTTTGCAAAATTTGCATAAATATTACCGGGTTTCTTCATTTTTTTTTCAAAAACATTTTTTCAATTTTTATTTTTCTCTGAGAGCAAAAATTTGTGTGACTCATACTTTTTTGTTCCTAAAAAATCAAAGCAAGCAGCTTCCGATGAATTTTTCTTCTTCCTTTTCTTATCAAAAAATAGAAGGGATTGACGCAGTAGAAAAAAAACGATGATAATTCTTATATTTATTTTAACACGTAGCTTGCTCCTTTTTGTTTTTTTGACATCATGAAAATGCTTTTACATAGGAGCGTCAAATAAATGAAGTATAAAAGTGCGAATGAAAAAGTAATAATCAATTTTGTAGTTTCACCACAGAAATAATATTTTTTAACATTTTTTTCCCTAGTTTTTTCATTGCTTTATAACACGAAAATGCTTTTTCCGGGATTCAAATCTTTTCCATTCAAACCAAAAATAATTCCATTTTTTTAAAACTTTATTACCAAAGCTTCATAAAAATTTTAGAGTTAAAAAACAACAACAATTTAAAGAAGAAAAGTTAAAGCATCTTTTTTACAAATATAATAAATACTTGTATAACAATAATCATCCACCATTCCATTATTATTCATAGACCCACAAGAATTTTGATGCATTGTTGGATTATTGTTATCCCAATGAAGATAATCCATGGTGCTATTATCACTCCATTGAAATGTTTTTTCTGCATCATTGGAATATAAACCAGTCCAAAGTCGATTATTGAATGCAAAAACAAATGCTAAAAAAATAATAATAGGGTTTTGAGATTTTGTTAATTTTAATTTTGGGTGATTTTGGTTGCTTTGGGCTTTAGTGAATTTTGTCGTGTGCTTCTTAAAGGCAATTTTGTAGGCAAATATTTTTTCTTATTTTTATTATATTTTATTTTGGGACTTACTTTGAAGGAAAGCTTCTTCTTCAGGTCCATGAATTGAAGGCAAATGTCCACCCAAATCTTGACAATGTTGATCGGCATTCGACCATTGAGATTGATGAGACGCATCAATGCCAAAGCAAGAATGAGTGGGTTCAAAATATGTCCATCCATGAGTGCAATTCATAAAAACCGGTTGAGCAGTGGATGGTGGAATATAAATGGAATTTGAAACTTGACAAACGTAGGGTTTAGCGACAAAGCAATCATCCGACGCCCATAAACCATTATTATTTGCAACGGAAATACAACTTGAACCCGTTGTATTTGGAGTATGTTTAGGATCAAAATCTTTAAAATCCAATGCTGTTCCATCCGTCCATGACCAATTTCCAGACATTATAAGAGTGGTTCCACCAACCCAAAAATCGGTTTCAGAATTATTTGAAAAATAATTTACAGCTTGGCCTAGAAATTTAATTTTTGGAAATTTGGATGTAAAACAAATAAAATAAAAAAGCATTTTATTATTTATTATTTTTGATCCAAAAAGATTTAGCTCTAAATATGTTTTTTGGCTGTCGATGGGACTCAAACTTTTTTGATTTTAAGTTTCCAAGTCCCATAACGAAATTAGTTTTTTGATGTAAAATTAGTTATTCTATTTTCCAAATTTAGAATTTTTTTGGTTTATTTAAAACCTTTGACCTCTAAAATCTTACCAGCAAGGATAGCATTGGTAAACCCATCATGTACAGAAGCAAGATGACCAGACATTCCGGTGCAAGCAATTTCTGCATTTGGAAATGATGTGGAATTAGATTGAAAAAACATGCAATGTGATTGCCATTCCACTGCATTGGGTGGACAATATCCAGATATTCCAGCAATAAAAGAAACAAAAATTGCAACGTAAAAATACATTTTTTTTCCTTCTTTTTTGTGATTCACGAACAAAAGTTTTTTGTTGAGTCTCGAATCTTGTTGTTGATAGACAAAAAAAACTTACATGAAGCTTATATACACCTTTTTTTGCCCTATTGTTTAATTTTTTTTACGTGCGTTAATTACTGATAAACTTTTTATTCATGGGTGCAGCAGCAAACGCGCAAAATGAAATACATAGGTGCGGCGGAAGGAAATTTTTTTTTACTTACCTCAAAGAACAAAAAAAAATTAGGGGAGTTTCTTTTTTTTTGGTTAATGAATGAATAAAAAATTAATAGCATAAAAATTTCATAACTTCAATCAAGGAACCAAAAAAATAAATAAATAAAAAAATTTTAAGGGTTTGCCAGAAATATATTTTTTAAAGGTGTGGAAAACGGAAAATGGGCGTCTAAAGATTAATTACATAATATTTTGCAAAAATAATTGTTTTTTTGCACTTTAAATCCTTGGATGGTTAATCTTATAATGTTTTGGAACGGCTCCTATTTTTTTTTTCTTTTTTTTTTCTAACTTTTTTTTCTTTTTGAACGCAGCAGTCCGCAATAAAAAAAAGTTGTATGCGTTGTCTTTTTTTTGTTCTTTTCTTTTTGGTTGAATAGCAGACGAGTACTATTCGTCGGGGATATAGCTCAGGGGTAGAGCGCCCCCTTAGCGTGGGGGAGGTCTGGGGTTCAATTCCCTATATCTCCAGAAATCATTTTTTCAATTTTTATTTTAATTTTTTGTCAAATATGAGAATTTTTTAGAAAAATACAAAAAAACCACACTTTTTTCCACTCGTTGTTCATCCATGATTCTTTTTTTTAAGTTTGAAAATTCTTGAAGGAAGATGAATTAGAAAAAAGTGTATGAATTTCTATCACTTCTTGAATGAGTTTCTTTTTTACCATTTACTTCCATAAAAGTGAATGAATTGCATTAGAAGTTTGCAAGCATTAATATCATATTCCAATGTTTTGTTTGAATAAAACTTCTCAATAAGTCCACTTTTAAGAATGACAAAAAATACAATCAAAAAAAGTGGCTTTTGAACACAAAAAATCAAAATTTTATTTTCCCAAGCAATTTCATGGAAAATAATTTATCCCTATTTTTTTTTTAAATTACCAAACAAATTTATTTAAACACCTTTGAAAATGGTGATATTATCAAACAAACAAACAAAAATCAACAACAACCAAATAAATTATTTGAGAATATATTTTGAATATTTGGAAAAGCTTTGTTAATGATTTTCTTGGAAGCATTTCCAAGTTTTAAAAAGAAGCATAGCTCCAAGTTCTTCTTTGTCTTCATGATTCATATTTGTAATAGATTGAAGCTTATTTGGAAGCTAACGAGTTTTATCATCAGTTAAAGCAGCAATCATGCACTCCTTTACCAATAGAGCTTCCGTTTCATCAACAAACGCGACATTTTGATGGACCAATACACCATCGTCATTATTCCAAATATCTTGAATTTTTAATGATAATTCCTAAAAAATATATGTGAAAAAAAGTTAGTTTTAATTATTTTTTTAAGAAGGAAAAAGTATAAGGATGAATTTAAAAAGAGTATGAACAAATGCAGTCATTAATTAATGTATTTATTTAGCCTTTTGAATTAATAATAGTTCATTTGGGGGGTTTTTTATATTTTTTGGTTAAATTTATTGTAATCACAAGCGCTGTAAAAAAATTCAATAGTGTATAAGATTTTTTTAATATCATTTTATTTAACTGATTTTTTCGTAAGATGAGAATTTCAAAACATATTTATTAATTTTGTTATATACAATTTATTTTTAGTTGGATGAAGATGATATTAAAATAATTAAAAAAATCGTATTAATATACACAATATATTTATTTTATGTGTAAATGCCTTTTTAGTGAATTTAAATCAGTGATGGCAAATAACTAACAATTTTGTTGGTTGCAACCGACAGAAAGAGGAAAAAAAATTTTCTTTCGTTGTTGATGCAAAAAAGTGTGGGGCTGTTGGTTGATTGCCATCGCTGATTTAAATATATGTGCATAGTTTTTGAAAATAAAAACAAGAACACCAATAATTTCAATATGAAGAGTAAAACAAATAATTCTTTTAAGCTTTCAAAATACGATGAACGAGTTTTCTTATAATTAAAAATTTATCTTTTGTCGAAAGGAAAGTTGATTTTACATTTATGATTTTTACGTTGTTTGGCATAATTTATTATAATAATTTTAATTGTATAAAAAGCCATAATTTCCATTTGCAAGTTTTTGAACGCATTGTTGTTATTCTGGAAACAATTAGAAAATGGAAAATAATAATTATACCGAATTTCTGAGGCAGATGAAATACCATTTTTAAATTTTTGTCGTCGATAAATCATTAATCTTTGTGTAATGAATATTCAAACTGCATTTGTTCATTTCTCCTTTTCAATTCACCATTATATTTTCTTTCGGTGAAAGGTACTTACATCATCAGCAGCACCAGTGTTATTACCAAGTTCTGAAATCATTGTAACAACGTTATTGAAATCAGTTTCAATATCAACAAAGATAATTGATGAAATGAAATCACTGAAATTCCAGTTGTTTCTTTCTTCCTGAATTTTTGCATGATCTAGCAACATGAAACAGAAAAAGCGAATGAATGGTTGAGCTTTTTGAATAACAACCAAATCATGGATAATCTTTACTTTGCCAGGATTTGGAATAAACGCTGCATCGTTGTTAAGAGCTTCGATGATATTACCAATAGCAGATGGATCTAAAAGAATATATATGTATTTTATATTAATTGCTTTATTAATGCTTCAAGAAATGAAATGTCTTTATTTTATATAAGTTTGTTAGCAATAAAGGAAGGGATGATGAAAAGTTTCACATTATTTAAGTGTTTTGACTCCTTTTTTATGTGCATTACGTTTTTAGGATATATTTTATTTAAACTACATTCCGCGTTTTTATAAATTTACCATGCTCCACGCGGCCCTTCAGTCCGCCAGTAAATGATTTTTTAAAATAATTTTAATAAAATTTTAATGCAAACATTATACCTAAATTTGCAAAAATAAATGAGCGAAGGTTCCTTAGATCCTCCTATTGCTGTTGATTCCTTTAATCTTTTCCTGGTTATTGGTACCTAATGTTTCTTAAATCGCCAATCAACACCATCCCATTTCCATGAAATGCAAACACAACTTTTTTTAAGCATCTTTTAAATTTAATTCATTGCAAACACATTTACATTTTTCAAATATATTTATTCTCTGGCTATAACAGAAACTTTTTTATTTTTCAAAATATTATCATTTAAAGCATTAAAATCTTTTTTAATTTTTTGTGCATTTTCATTAAAAATAAAAAGTATTGCACTTGAACTGGGCGGAGCTGCTAAATTTTGTTTTAAAAAAATGCATAACATCGATGGATCAAAAGTAGGCGATACATCAAAAACGTCCAAATAAATATATTGAAGTGGTTTAGTAAATTTGATTTTGCTAAGCTTATTGAGAGTAATGGATGAGAATTTCTCTTCTTTATTTCTAAATCGAATTGTTTTAACATTTGGAAGATTTTGGAAAATAACATCAATAGAAACATTGGTGCCATTTGAATATAGTATATTAGAATTTGTAAAAATAAAATCACAAATTTTTGAATCATTTTTTGATGTCAATAGTTCAAATTCAGATAAACTTATAATTGAAGAATAAATTGTTAAAGATTTTAGTGAGCATCGATAAATAGCTTCCAAATTTAAAGCATCATAAAGCGTCAAACGATTTGTAAACCAAAATAAAACCTTTTTGTTCAAACTATATACTTTTAAACGTCCACCTTGAGCATAACCGGATAATTCGGTTTTCATCCAATTCCCATGCCGCGTGAAAATAAGAAGTTGTCGTCTAGCAAAAAAATATTTGCATGTTTGATATATTTTTTGGAGGCTTTCCGCAGATAATGGTTTGTAAATTAAATTTGTAATGATATCAGGAGGGAATGAAAAGAATTGTTTTCGGGGAAATGAAAAAGAATATTCTGAATCTTTGGAAATGGTAGACAATTCATTTTCAAACATTCGTAAAATTGCGGATTTTTCAAATAAAGGACGCATAATTCCAACAATTAATCTCAAAAACAAAAAATGGATGGATGAGTTACAAAAAGAATTTTTATCAACTCAACTTTTTTTCATTTGTTTTTGTTTTTGTCTTTTGCATACTTTTTTGAAAAAGCGCCTTAAGTAATGGTTGATGGTTGAGGGAACGATTTGTTTTTCTGTGCACACATTTATTTATTGGTTTAAAAACAAAATCCAAGTTAAATATTTTTTGAATTAGGCCTTGGAGTTTTTTTATAACTCAACCAACTGTTATTTTTTTTAGAAGTCAGAGCACAGCGAAAGTATTAAAATTCTTGAAATTCATATTTTAAAAAGCTATATGCATCAAAATTATTTTTCACAGCGATTTAGAGGGAATCAATGGATTAATTCATAGAATACTGGTGGCAATAAAACTTCGAGGTTTTATTTGCCATATTCTTCTTCTTTAACACAAATTCATTTCATTTCTTGAAGCATTTTTCTTCTTTCTTCTAAATAACTTTACCTTTAATTTCCACAGTAAATACACCTTCTTTCTTTGAAACATTTGAACCAGATGATGATTTTTTTGCAGCACCAACTTCTTTTTCATAAAATGGTCGATGGATTCTTTGTTTGAAGATTTTATAGGCCATAAATAGATTGAAAACGCCAAATTTATCCAAATCGTCGTTTGAAGTTTCTTCATTCTTGTAATCTTTTACTTGTCCTCCTTGGCGATTTGTCAGATGCAAATTTTTACCTTTAATCTTAGGAAGCTTGCAAGTGTTTATCATTACACCTTCTCTAAATAAAGCTTCACGTTCACTGACGTAATTAAATAATGAAAGTGCAATAACTCCATTCTTGTTGTTCCAAATATTCCAGATTTTTTCAAATTTAACCTAAAAATTGATTTTTTAAATGAAACAAAATGTGAGCAACATTAAAAAATTTTTAAAGTTACACCATTTAAGTAATTGTCTCTTTTTGTTTACTGTTTAATGGAAAGAATTGGTTAAAAATGTTCTCATTTTTCAAAAAAAAAACGCTTTTTCTAATGGTGCGACTTTAAAAACTTTTTATAATGTTAGCGTGAAGTAAACTTTAATTTGACATCACTCTTTGTTAAAACCTACACTTTCTCCACCATTAAGAGCCTCATTCATATGATCAACTGGACGATCACCTTCACCTTTGCCAACATAAAATGATCCTCGGACAAACTTTTCAAATGTGCAGTCTTCAATAGGTAAAACAATGCCTGTATCAAGCAATAAATAGCAGAAGTACTTGTGAGCTTGTTCAAGATCAATAATTTGTGAAGCGTAATTATGAAGAATAAGTGGCGAGCCAATAAAAGATGTAGCATCAATGTTTGGAAGAACAGCTTGTAAGACTTTTGATAAATCTAAAAAGGCGAGTTATTTTTAATAATTTTTTTCGTATTTCATAATTTAAAGTTAAAAAGTAACAGCAGTTTTTGGTTATGACCGATGGTTTTTTTTAATTTTATTTTCCTTATCAACCATCAAATATTTATTTAAAAATAATAAGGGCGGAGTGTGTATTATTTTTTAAGCTTTTCAACTTTAACAACGATATTCAAATCCAAATTTGCGTCAAAAGGAAATTTGATTGTTCATTTATTTGTACGTATCTCGAATAAACAAAAGTTTTCATTAAATATCAAGGAAAAGAAAAAACTCTATTTTTTAAACTCTTTACAAAAAAAGAAGAAAGAAACGATAACCAAAATCAACAAATTTCCTCTGTTTTTGCCACAAATAAATAAAATACTTTTATTACACTTCAAATGATTTTCTTTTTTGTTTTGTTTTGATAACTGAATTGGTTAAATTTTTTTTTAGAATTTTGAAATTAATTGTTATTTAAAAAGAAAGAAAATTAAGTGGTTGAAATTTATGAACACCGATTTCGGTCGCTGAGAACGGTTGTTTGGTTTAATTCATTTATGGGAAGTGTATGAGAATTGAATATAAAAATTTATTAATAAATTAAAATTGATTTCGTATATACAACAAATATTCAAATCACAATATAAGATTGAATCGATGGTTGTTGTTGATTTACCATTCATCTTTGTCTTTTTGTTTTCTGAATTTAGCTGGTCGACTTTTTGTTGATCATAAAAAAATATTTGCACTTAAAACATTAATGCCATAACTGTTTATTAAATTATGGAATGTTCTAGCATTCCACAACTTGTGCAAAGATTAAGCAACAAAATATTGAGAGGCCATGGCAGAGAGAAATGATGATTACTGTTGCAAAAATCAAAATGGGGGTAAACTATCAAAATAAAAAAATAAATATTTGATGGTTGATTGGATTTCTAGCAGTTAGTATAATAGTTTTTACTTACTGGCTGGAAAAAAAATTGTTTGAACTGCTGATGAAGCCGGTGATGATGAAGGAAGAACGCTTGCAGTTGTAACGGACGATGATGAAGCTTTTGAAAAAGTTGATGGCACTAAGATACCAGAAGTTGATGAAGACGCTAAAATTATAATGTTTCTGCGCATTTTAAACTTTTTAAATACCTGTTGGTGCTTTTTGTTTCTTGCTCTTGGTTGAAGATGAAACTGTAGCTGCTTTTCCTAAAAAAAATAATTTTTAAATTTTCCTTTTTTATTTATTTTGTTAATTTCCGCCTTTCATTTAGAAAAAAAGAGTAAAATAAAAGAATTGTTTTTATGTCCAAAGTTTGAACCTACTTTTGATAGGCGATGACTTCGGTGTAACATCTAATTTTAGAAGTTGTACAGGCTTTGACAATTTTTCCATTCCTAAATACATATTAATTTTAAAAGAAATGAAGGCAAAATTTTTACGAGAAAAATATTCATATTCCTCCTGAATTAAAGCTGCTTGAATTGATAGAGGCGCAGCAGATGATGAAGTTGCAGCAGAAGCTGACGATGATGGAGTTGGTTCAACTGAAGTTGAAACAGATGAAGATGGAGCATTTGAGCTCGATGAAGGTTGAGGTGATGCTATAAAATTTTTTTAAACATTATTATGGTAAGATGCTAAGGATCTTTGATTAATATATGCAAAATCTTAAAGAGCTATAAGAATACTAGAAATGCATTATGCATATATCATAACACATGTCTAACCAAATTAATTAAAATATCTTTGAGAATGTTGAAACAAATTTTCCAACTTTGTGGTTTTTTTTTAAATATTTTTTTAGGTCTGCCAATTGGGTTCCATAAAGTTATAACTTTTGTGATTCAAACAAAAAAAAATTAAAGCTCATGAAACGCTATAACATCAATTTTTAAACAAAAAAAACGAAGCCTGATAAAAAGCGTGTGTTTCTTTTTTTGTTAAATAACTCCTTCCATAACTTATATAAACATAAAAAAAACGAGTTTCCTTTGATCAACAGCTTATTAATAAAATATCCGTGAAAAATCCATCATTAAGAACATTAACAATGATAATGCAATATTTAGTTTAATATAATAATTTTTATGTGATAAAATCGTAAGAAAAAAAATGAAAAGATATAGCAATTTTTTATTTAGTTTTATAATTTTTGTTTTAAAAAATTTCTTTGATACTTCCAAATATTTTTTATAGAGTTTTTATTAATGCATAGGTTTATGTTTGTTGAGAAAGAGTTATTTTCGGTTGTTATTTCATTGTTTGTAAAGCCTTAAAGCAATTTTAAATGTTTGCTTTGCAAGCATAAAATTTTTTATAGTTGCAATTTTGTAATGTTGTAATTATCGAGTTGAACGAAAAGAAATTGTTTATATGCTTTTTTTTATATATAACGTAAAAATCCAAACCAAATATGTGATTCAGGTTTAACCTTGGAAATGTAAAAATATCTTTCCAGCCGACATCAAAAACATAATTGTTAATTGCTTTTGTTTGTGTGATGAAAAAAAGCTTAATTTTTAAACAAATTTTTGATTATTCTTTTAAAACTTTTATGTTTGTTTTTATTTACATTACTGTTTATAAAGTTTAATAAATTCAGATGAGATGAATTCATTTTGTTTTTTATTAGGTCCATTAAACAGTTAGCGGAAAGAAATGTTAAATCATAGCTTAAATGCAATATTAATTAAAATACTTCTGGGGTGACAAAGTTTGTTTTAAAAATTTTCTATCTGGTTCAATAATATTTTAATTTCGCACAATCTTTATTTGGTTAAACATGTGTTTGATTATTAGAGTTTTTTAAGAGTTTGCATATATTAATATAGAAGATCCTTCGCATGTTTTTTCATACCAGTAGAAGCATCTTCTTTTTCTTTGTCCGAAGCTGACGACATAGCTGAAAAAAAAATTAAATATATAAGTTAAAAGACATAAAAAACAAAACAAAAACAGATGAGATAATAATTAAACTAAATTATTCTAAATGTAAGTTTTTAAATTTAACTCTGCTAAGTTTATATACCGCTATTAACAACAGCTCTTACATTCGATGATCATAACAACTTTTTTTATAACCTAATATTGCGCTTATTTGCAACAAATGGCAAGAATTGTGGTTTAATTTAAATGAGATTAATTATTTGCGCTTTTTCTAAATGCTTTTCAAATTTGTGGCTGAATATTTCCTCCTCCAAGCAAGCTGAAAAATGACTCAAATCAATGAATTTTGCTTTTTCCAAAATTTTTCATCGATGAAATGCGTTGTTCCTTCTTTTTTCAACCTTTTTTTAATGATGAACGTACTACAATTTGCCATTTGATTTGTAACTCCAAGTTGTCTATTGGTTTTATAACGTATTTGTACGGTATAATAGCACTATCACCTTACATTTCTGTTACTGATTCGACATTTTATCCCGTTTTTGAACTTTATTTTTATTTCTATTTTCGTAATTTCGTTCATCCTTATTATTTGCACCAATGTTTGAGATGATTTTTACCTTGAATACGATCAATTTTTCGTCGTACTTATTATCGTGAACGTAAAAGTTGGATAAAAGAAAAAGGTTATCCACACCCTTTTTAATACACCAAATTGGTTAAAAACATTTCATTTTTTGTAACATATTATGTTTACCGAGACGACGGCTGTCACCTCAAGAGATGGTTTCCATTGCACAAACAAATTTAATTGTAATTGATCACGATTTATTCCACTATTACAAAGATTGAAACTATTATCGCATTTTTGCGAAGGTTACTCTTGATGTTTATTACGTTCTACGAATGACCAATGAAACGGCGTTTTATCGGGTGAAAAGGAAGCTAAATTTTGCTTCCATCTCAAAGTTTTTCGCATTGAAATTAAGAAAGATTGTGTTGTCGTTGTTTTTTTTTAGTTCAAAAAAGGGAAGTCCTAGTTTTTCAGAAAAGCCCCAGCAAGTAAAGCTTTAGTAGCGTTTCATTAATAAAGAAAATGGACATTTATTCCCCGACATTGTAAAAAAAATTATAGGTAAAAATATACATATGTCGTTAATTGATAAAACCTCCAACATTCCAAGATCATCCAAACCCGAGAAGGTGACGAACAATCCGTATGTTTTAATTGCGCATAAAATGATCTAGTATCTGAGAACCGGAAGAGAAATATGAACTTCTAACGCCGCATAACTTCAGAAATTAACAATTGATCATAAAAGTACTAAAAAGGAAATTTTTTGAATTCTCAGTAGTTAGCAAACGATAAACGAACCCAAATATCTTTTACACGAAAAAAAGCAACAGCTATATGGGGGCTACTCGATAAAAGAAAGAAGGCGTCGATGTTAAAAACCTAAAAAGATATGGTAAACCGCATAATATCTCCAATGAGGAGCCGAAATGCAACCTGGTAACATTATTGCAACTTTCCAAACTTTTTTTTCACTTTGTGCAAACATTTAAAGTAACAAATCAAAAGGCAAATTGTAGTACGTTCATCATTAAAAAAAGGTTGAAAAAAGAAGGAACAACGCATTTCATCAACGAAAAAATTGAAAAGCATAATTCATGGATTTGAGTCATTTTTCAGCTTGCTTGGAGGAGGAAATATTCAGCCACAAATTTGAAACTCATTTACAAAAAGAGCAAATAATCAATGTCAATTAAATTAAACACCATTCTTGCCATTTGTTGTAAATAATTTTAATATTACTTTTAAAAAAAGTTTTTATGGTGATTGGGTGTTAGAGTTATTGTTAATAGCTGTATATAAATTTTGCAGCGTAAACTCCTGATTCAATTTTTAATTATAAACTCTTCCTTTCTATGCTGCCAAAATTTATTTTAATTTTTTTCATTGCGAAAAAATAATGTTAGGTCATTAAACCCATCATTGGAATAAAAAATGGTCAATTTGTTGCCCTAACCTCAACTTCGCCAAAGGGAAATTAAACGAAAGTCGCTTGGGGGTCAGATGAACGAAGATGGATTTTTTATCGTCTATTTTTTTGCAGATTTTTGAACGCTTTTAGATAAATTTTAAAATTTGAACTAGTTTTAAATCGATAATTATTTATTGTTTGAAGTTATATTCAATGCTTATGCACGTTTTTCCTATCATCAAATTCCATTTTAGAAATTTATAATTTTTTTATATCAATTAATGCGTCAGATTTATTCAAAATTGCTTTGTTAAAACACAAAAAAACAAATAAATGGCTTTTGAATCGTTTTTATTACAAACAAAAATGATCATAGTTGGAAGTCTAAAACATACAAAACAAAAAACAAACAAATAGAAAACCAGTCGAAGAATTTGAAATGGCAAAATAAAATTTTTTTAATCTTTTTAGTGTTTGTTTATTTATTTGCAAAAACCATAAGATTTTGCGCAATTTTGTTTTAACCATCCACCATTATCACGAGAATTGCAAAGCTTTTTGAGAGCCCAAACTCCACAAAATACATTTCGATCAATGCAAGCTGAAATAATTTAAAAAAACTTAAAATTAAATTTTGTGAAAGGAGTCAGTCAGCAGGAAGAAGAAAGAGTCGTGGTTGGACGCGGACGCAACGACGCAAACGAAAAAGAAAAAAGAGTCCGACGCGGCCGCAGGACGCATTTTTTTTTGCGTCCAAAAATGAAAACGCGACGCATTTTTTTTGTGTGATACAGTTTTGCCAAAAAAACTTTTTTTTTCAATTTTTGCATTTTTTTACAAAAATAAACAAAACACATACAACAATTTTGAAATTTATGCAAATATTTTTTGATTAGTGTTATTATTATTCCTTCGTTTTAAAAGTTGTAGTTTGTTATTATTTATTGAAAATAGAGGGGTTACTTTGTTCTTTTGTTTTCCATGACATTTTAGATACTCGAGTTTTGCAACATATGATTTATTTCCTGATGATGCTATGCTGTGTGACAACTACAAAAAATGTTGCATTTGCGAATTGAAAAAAGAAAAATAGAAATATTTTTTTCTACCGTACATGTGAAGAAGTTTTTCATTAAGTGAATAATAGTTGCCCAATGAGTACATCCTTTACTATTTCCCAAAAATTATTACCAAATTGGTAAAGGTTTATCAAATTATTGTTTATTTTTTTTTTTCTAAATTTCTTAATATTTTTTTTAACCTTTATTTTCTTTTTCTTTTTGACATTTCTCATATCCTTCACATCGCATTGACTAATTTGAAATTTTGAAATATGTTTTTGTCTAAAAAACTAGCGATATGCTGAATCATAAAAGGTCGAATGGCGCCGCGCAATTTTCTAGAAATGTTTGGAAAAATATTCATTTTTTGGTTGTTTATATAAAAATGGCTCGCCATTTTCAACTTTAGTCAATTTTAGTTTCACTCTATTCTTTAGTCGTTTTTATAGTTGGTTGATTGAATTTAAATAAAAGAAACTTTTGAGTTTCTCATTTATTTTTTAAGAGGACCATTTCTAAAATTTTTACTTGAAGTTCTCTTTTTTCTTCTGTAATTTCCATCGCGCGACTAAAATTTTTATCAGTTATAATTATTTTTTGTTAAAACTATTTATTTAAGAATATACTCGTTTTGTAGATTTTCTTATTTTTGTATTGTAAAAAAAGCAAATTCAATTTTAGATGGGGAATACTTTTAGTTCCTTTCATAAAATTCACAAAAAATTCATGCGATACTTCTTTTTTAAGTACAGCAAATATCAACCCATCAAAGAATTTTCATTACTGTAAGTTGCCAATATTGTAATTTTTATTAAAATAAACGTGAAAATTTAGCTAATCCACCAATTCCATCCATCCCATCGTTAAATGATATTCGAGTTGTTGAAAAGCTAGAAATTTATGTGAAAGCTTTATCTATTTTTGTTTTTAAATATGGTATAACAGAATTTGATCATGAATTTGTTCTAACAGATCTTGATAAAATGGTTTGTTTGATTTTAAAAAATGAGTAATTTGATAAAATATTAATTTTTATAGATTCCAGAAGTTTTTTTGGAAACGTTTCAATCACTACTTCAACCCACTAATGATCTTTCTTTTCAAGCTTGTTCACCTATTTACAGTAAGATGATTTCTCACCTAGATATTCCACCAGAATTTCCTCAAAAACGTGTTCAAGAAATCATGGCACAACCAAGAGATTCATCCGAAATTACTTATTCGGTTTCCCCATCGAACGTCACCAAAATGAAAAAATATCATATTGATGGAACTTCTAAATGCTATTCTAGCATTTCTGAACCTCGAATGAACCCAAGCCAAAATTCATCATTTAAATTCAAAGGTGAACAAAAAACAATCGTCAGGAAAGCGGCCTTAAATATGGTTACTCGAGACTTGGTTCCATTTTCTACAACTTACAAAAAAGGCTTCCTTGATTATACCCAAGCAATCATTAAAATTGGGTGTGCCATTTTTTTTATACTAAAAATTACTTTTTTTATTTTTAATGTTTAGTGCTGAAATCGGTTTTGAAGCAGCTAAGTCTTTAACACTTGATCAAATACGTGAGCTTGTTCCCCATCCAACAACAATTTCTCATGATGTCAACACAATTAGCTCAACAATCCATCTCTAATTTAGTTCTTTCTAATGCTATTACAAAATTTGTTAAAGATCTTAACCTTTATAATTCTCAATGAATGTTATTTGTATTATTGTGTTGATAAATTTTTTATAAATAAAAATGAGTTCTGTAAAAATTTTCTTAAAAAAATCGGGTGTCAGGTTGGAAAAAAAAGCAAGCAAACGCTTTTGGCAAAATGAAATTCAACGTTATTTTTGCGTCGCAATTTGAAAAACGGACGCAAGAGAAAAAATAAAATGCGTCGATGCGTCTTTTTTTGCCTCTTTCTGTTTCCTGTGAGTCAGTCAAGTGACAGTAAATAAAACTTTATTAATGTATTTGAGCTTCATTAATTGATGAATAAATTCAAACAAAAAAGAGATTATTTGGGGTTTTTTTTGAAAATATAAAAATTTCAAGATTTTTATATTTTCCAAAAAAAATTATACAAACATGTTGAATTCAATTCTGCATTGCATGTCGTTAGCTTATTTAAATCTCTTTGTAACAAAGACATTTCGTTTCTTGAAGCATTTTCTCGTAATAAAAACTTTACCTTCAATTACCACAGCAAGCACGTCCTTTGAAGCTTTTGAACCAGATAAAATATTAGCCGCATCAATTTCTTGTTCATAAAATGGACGATGAATTCTTTGCTTGAAGATTTTATAAGCCATAAATACACTGCTCCACATAGGTATGGAAACATCATAGAATTTGGCCTTCCTGAATTTTGGAGCTAAATAAGTGGGCTGGTTATGGCTTCCAATGAATTCAGCATGGTTGAAAACCACCAAATTCGAGAAGATGATATGTATATTAGTCATGTTGCTAATTTTACAGATCCTTTCTTGCCTTGAGAGCTTCTGCAAAAGATATAAAAACACTTTTGGAAATATGCATTTTAGGCTATAGTTTTACATTTTATATATCTAATCCACTTTTTCACACTAAAAAGGTGTAATAATAAAGTTAAAAAACCTTAAAAAACTTGCTCACGTAGTTATAGCAAGCCTTCAAAAATATCAATTTTACCAATTTTGAGGTGCTCTAAAGCACCACCAAAGCGCTTTAGGAATGAGCTGATTTGTGATTTTAGTAAATCTCTGTAAGGGTAAACTGTGTGCCAAATAACTGGTTTCGGTGATCCTCGAGGACTCAATCTTACTTCTTTTTTTCAAGATAATGCATGATTCATATGGTCAACAGGGCGATCGCCTACTTTCACCTTAGTCAACATAGAATAATGCTGGGATAAACTTTTCAAATGTGCATTGTTTAAGAGGCAAAAAAATTGCTGAATCAAGCAACAAATAGCAAAAGTACTTGTGAGCTTTTTTAAATGTGAAAAGTAAAGTAACAAAAGTTATAAGAATGAAAACAACAAAAACGTTTATTTATAAACAAAAACAAAAAACAAGAAATCAAATTACTTAACAGAAATTGTACAATCTTTTGTAAAGCGATGTTTAGCACCGTGCAATTCAGCAAGTAAATAATCACGATCCTTGAGGTGACTTCTTTCTTTAACAGCGATTCGATCACGATCATCAGCACTGATGCATAAATAATACGGAACATTTTCATTGATTGAGAGTGGACTAGGCTTCGATGGAATTTTGCATTTCTTAAGCCAAAAGCAACCAGATTGATGATCATCGTAAGCGAGGTATGGTCGTTTATTCTCCAATGATTTAATTGAATCAACGATCTTTTCATCAGCCAAAAGAGTTCCTCTTAATTTAAGTTTAGTTTTGCCGAAGTTGTTGAATTTGAGAATGACTAAAAAAATGAATGAAAAAAGAAAATCGAAAAAAACTACCTTCAGGAGTTTCAAACATGCGTTCAATTTCATTCCAAGTATCATCATCAAAAATATACTTTACTGGACCTGAAAACAATAGTGTATACGAAGAAAATGGAGAGAAAAAAAACATACTTAAAAAGTTTTTAAAAAAGAGTACTGTCATTTTTCCAAACTTAATATGAGGCAAAATATCGGCAAGTTCAGTTTTTAATGCTTCACGAAAAGCTTGCGATGAGTTACCAAGATCCCGATGCTTATTTGTTGCCCAATACCATACCTAAAATTAAGAATAACTTAAAGGTAGCGATAATACTTAATAAAACTTACAGTCTTAAAAAGATTTTCTTCAGTGGAATATAATCTTTGAGAAGTTACAATATCCATAAAAACTTCTTTTGAAAAATTAAAACCAAGAACCATTTCAGAAGTTTTAAGGCAGTTTTTAAGGATATACAAAAGAATGACACGTTTGGATTTCATCAAAGAGTAAGTTTTAGCAGCTTCATAAAGACCAGGCAATGGAGTAAATTCTCTGTGAGTCGATAACCATTTATCACAATGATTTTTGATTCTTTGAATACCATAATATTCTGCCAAATCAACGATGACCATAAAATTGTTGCTTGTAAGTTGAACAGGAGCAAAATACAAATAACCAAGGAAAGTTTTGAAGTCGTCGAATGTACGATTGGCAATTTGGATAGGATCATTAGGTGTTGACCAACGAGATGAGAACATGGTTTTGAAAATTTCTGATTGAGATGAAAGCATGAATTTGTGAGCGTGAAGTTGCTATAAAAAGTTTATTTACACATGACTTTATGAAAACAAGTAAAAAACAAACATACCTTGCCTTCAATATCAAAAGTAACGTCAAAATGTCCATTTTCAAGATCTTGAGATTCAAACATTTGATGCATCTTTTGTAGACTATGATCAAGTCCAAATTCAGGTTCAGAATCATATGAATCAGATGATGAGCTCATACTTGAAGAAAGTATTAAACGTTTACCTAAAAAATAATGATAGAATTAGAAGCCCATATATATATATATATTATTCTATAGAACTCGCAATAAAAAAAGACAAAAACCAATATGAATAAAAATGAGACGATCGAGAAGAAAGAAAAATAATCCATTTCAAAAACGAAGAAGAAATCATAAACTTTTTCTCGCGCGTTTTTCTCTTTTGTTTTTTTTTTTTGCTGCTTGACTGTAACATTTTCTTCTTAGGATTTATTTTACTTCGAAATATCATAGAAATTAAAAGCAAAAATAGTTTTTTACCTCAAACATTAAACCCCGCTTTCATTAATTTTCAAAAAAATAAATACCATAAATTCATTATTTTTACCTAAAAATCTAAAGCAACTGTTTTTACTGTTTATCTTTTTTAGTGTTGTACCCTTCTTTTTATAACACTGTTTTTAAAAGTTTCTTTCTTCCTTCCTGTTAGATTTGTCTCTAACAACGTTTCCTCTTTAATTAAATTTTGTTAATGATTCATTTTATTTATGACTAAAAGCGAGAAGCAGATCTTTAACTGACACTTGCTGTCTGTCTGACCGGAAACCGGAAATAAGCTATTCACCAATTTTAGCTATATTTCTACCGGTATAAAAGCTGAACCATTTTCCTATCATTCATGCTTAGTTTCTCTTAACCTATTTTATTATTTTATATTTGTAATCTTAAATAAAGCGAATCAAATTATTTCATTCTTAATTTAGATTCCAAGGGAAACCTTGGGATCTAACACTTCCATTTTATTTTTCTTCATTGCTTTATTATTCAGTTTTGTAAATAGAGAGAATAATTACTTTTATTAGAAACAAAACAAAAATTCATAGTGGTAATCAAAAACATAACAAAATGAAAAAAAGTAAGTAATAAACCCGTCGAAAAATTTGAAAGTTCAAAAACGCATTTATTTATCTTTTTGAAATTTATTTTTTTATTTGCAAAAACCGCAAGATTTTGCGCAATTTTGTTTTAACCATCCACCATTATCACGAGAATTGCAAAGTTTTTTGAGAGCCCAAACTCCACAAAATACATTTCGATCAATGCAAGCTGAAATAATTTAGAAAAATAATTAAAATTAATTTTAAAATTTTGGTGAAAGGAGTAAGTCAAGTCACAGTAATTCAAATTTAACGAATTTCCAAAATAAAAAGTTACTGTCATATTTTTTTGGATCAAAAATATTGCAAAAAAACTTTACCATCCGAGCTGCAATACATTAAATTCAATAATTCAATATCTCGATCACTTAATTTAGATCTTTGTCCTAAAACTTGTAAAAATCTTGCGGTTTGTGAAAGCGGCGTCATGGTAGGTCTTCTTGAATCTATGGCAGCCACATAAGCTCGATAATGCATGATTGAATAATAATCATATGGAACTCCATAACTGTAAAAAAATGATTATCAAACATTTGTTTTCCAAAACAATAAAATCAATAAAAAAATTATAAATGCAAATCTCAAAGCGGAATTTTGGGCTTTTTACATTTTCGTGGCAAAATTCTCGATAATAAGTTTTTTTTATTTTGAAAATAATTTTGTTAGCTAATCCATAATTTTTTTGCTTACGTTGTATACATATTTGCATCAGCGACAGCAAATTGATCATAAAGTTGTGGATTAATATTAGACCATTCCATTCGAATAAATTCATCTCGATCTGATCGAAGATGTTGATGAATGATTCCCAAAGCGTGAAGGGTTTCATGAATTACTATTCCAGTGAACTACAAAAAAATAAAATACAATAGTTTCACAGCGCAATAGTGGCGGAGTAGCAGTGGACTCAAAAAGTCTTGGACCGGATTTTTTTTTGTTTTTTCCATGAAATTCAATTCTGTTTGCACGAAAATGTAGCTAATGACCTAACTTAAAGAAAGCTTGGAACAGATTTTTTTTAAACCCATCCCAGATTTTTAAATTAGTCGTTAACTATTAAAAAATAATTAAATAATCCAAAAATTGCACGCTGCGTTTGGCCATTTGTACTCCGCCTTTGACTCATTTTTAAAGCGCTGTGGTTTGCTTCTTTGAAAAAATGAAAAATAAAAATTTATTGATATCGACTCACTTCCGGGCAAGTAAAGCTGAGATAAACCGGATTTGCTGGACTCACTCTTCCAACATACGATAAACCGCAACTAAAAAAAATTATTGTAAAATTTTAAAATGAATAATTTGGATTTTGCTTTTATTTCACCAAATTTTTTTCTGAATCGTTTTTTAGAAAATTTGGTCGTTTCGTTTTGAAAAACCGAACCAAAGAAAAAACTTTAAGAATAAATTTTTTTGAAAAATATATACAAAATAAATAGCAACTTTAAAAAATAGTTTGAGTCTCAACATTGAAATTTTTTTAATATTTTGACTCAAAATTTCTGGGTTTAGCACGGAAATATTAAAAAAAATCTACCGTTTTTTTAAAAAAACCTTAATATTTTCGATTTTTCTTTTGAAACTTGTCTTTTTTAGTTTTAATTTTAAAAAAAAAGTGCTTACAAAGTGCTGCTTTGTATTCTCGTATAATAAATATGATTTTGAGATGGGCGACGAGAAAAATATTGAAATTTTATGCATGTTTTTGTTTCAATTTCTCTTAATCCATTTCGAACTATTGTTTGATGAGCTGGCCCTAAAAAACCATTAATTACTATATTAAAAAAAATTTGAATAAAAAAAATACTTACGCAAACTCACATCAAACGCATATGGAATTTGTCTTCGCTTGGGCCAAACTTGAGTTGGAAAACCTTCTGAATATACTCCACTTCTTTTTCTTCTGGTTCTCAGAGAATTAAGGAGGCTCGTGGATTGGGTGTCCGTGAGAAGGACATCTTCTTCAAAAGTTCCATCATTCAACGGAGAAATTTGAGTATTGAGACCCGAAGTTGTTAAAAGTTGTTGTTTAACTTGATGAACTCGATTTAATCGATTTTCAATTGTAGCAGAAACAAATCGAGAATTAAATTTTCTTTGAATTTGTAATTCACTCGCTAACACATTTGCTCGTTTTGAAATGGTTGTTTGGGGTTGGGATCGACAATTTACTCGTCTACATGAATTCTATAGAAAAAAAATTTATTTATTAAAAAAAATTTTTATTTTCTAATCACAAAAATAAAATATTTGTGTGTGCAATTCAAAATGATGAATTTTTACTTTATAATTCTCAAAAAAAAAATGGATCACGACACGAAATTTTTTTAGTTTTCCCTACGAGATCCACAAATCTCGCCATTATTTTGAATTGCACAAACAAATAATATAAATAAAATAAAAATATAAAACTATCATACAATTAAAGCTTGTCGAGGAGCGGGATCAAGATGACCAAATTTTATATCCCGTACAAATCTTGCTAAAGTTCCAGGTGGACCATGTGGAACTGAAGTTAATGGAGGCGAAATGGGCGCTGGAATGGATGGAGGTGAAATTATTCTAGGTGGTAGTGGAGCAGGAGCGGGGAAGCGTCTGGGTGGAGGAGCTGGGGCTGGGATTCTTCGAATTGGCGGTGGAGGAGGAGGAGGTGGCGCGGGAGCTGGCATGGGTGCTTGTTGTTGCGGTGGAGGCTGTTGCTGCTGCTGCGGTGGACCCCATGGACCTTCTTCCATACCCCAACCTAAGAAGGAAAAAAATAATAAACTTATTTTTGGATGTTTAATAATAATAGGAAAAACTTACCTTGAGGTGGAGGAAATCCCGGTCCTGGTGGACCCATTCCCCAACATCTTGGATGATCAGGATGTCGGAAACAAAAGCGGCGACCTATAAACAAATTAAATTTATTTTCAAACTTTTCAATTATGGGCTTCCTTAAAAACTAAACTGGATTTTGTGTCAACGTGAAAGTGTGAATTTAAATTTATAACCGATAGTTTCAAAACGAAAACTAATTCTTAATACTTAAAAGGATTTTATGTTTTTTTATTTAAAATACATACGATGATGCCTTCTTCTCATCCATGGTGGAGGACCACCATCGTCAAAGCCCATCCCGCCACCACCAAATCCAGGTCCAGGACCATCAAAACCAAAATCAGGTGGAGGCATACCCCATTGTCCCTCGGATGAAGTTAATATAGAAAAAAATATCGTTGAAAATAATAATAAAATATTGCTATCCGTCATTTTTTATTTATTATAAATTTATTAAATAATCAAATAAAAATGTTTTACAAAATAATTAATTTATTTATTTATTTTTGATTTTAAACTACATTCAAAAAATTGATCCAACAGCCAATTTTCTTTAAGATTTATTTTTTTAAGAAAAAAAAATCAGGTCGTCACCAAAAGAAATTATTTAATAAGGAAATGAATAATTAAAAAATAAAAAAGTATGAAATTGATGAGAGTGAGCAGCGTCGTCGGCCACTGATGATCATTCACCTTCCAACAACAATCACAGCCATTAAAAATTTTTTACCCTTTCTTTTTTCTTTCTATTCTTTAAACAAAATGAAACAAAAAAAATGACTTCACCAAACTTCTTTTTAAACCAGCAAAAATACCACGTAAAAAATTTTTTTTAATGTATCAAAAAAAATATATAACAAAAGTAACGAACGACCGAACTTGCGTGGATCAAAACAGGTTCATTTTTTTCCTTTCATTTTTTCGTTTATTGAATAACAAAAAAACTTTGGAACAAAATAAAATTAAGTAAGTATGAGTCTATCACTTTAATTTTTTTTATTAATTACGTAAAACACATTTTAAAAATAAGAAAGAAAGAAGTTCAGCAAATTGAGTTGATTGAGTTGAATGGAATTAATCAGATTCTTGAATCAAAAATAAAAATGATGGTTACACAAAAAAAGAGTAACAAATGTTTAAGGGTCAAAAGTTAAAATAAATAATTGCAGTTTAATATTTAAAGAATTTATTATTTTTTTGTAATTTGGGCTATTGCATGAATCATGTCGCAAAAAAAAAATTTAGCAATCCGTTAGTTAGTTATCAAAGTAATGCTGAACATCTGCAAAAAAAATTTTTATTGATGATTCAACGAACATTTAGTTAATATAAAAAATATCAGTTTTTGCTTTTATTTATTAAATATATTATTTTTTTTGTTGATAAATTTATTGTTGCAAGTTCCATAACTTTGTGGAAAAGGAAAAATTCCATCTAAACTTTTTTATTTTATTTTTTTATGAAAAATAATAAAGATTCCCTAAAAACTTCCATTTTCACGATCATGAAAAAATGCGAAAAAGATGTATGAAAACGTAGAGGATGGATGTTCTCGTAATTTGAGGGTGTCATTCATAGTTCTTTGTATTTACTTTTTTTTCCCTTATATTACAAAATTAATAAAGAGTGAGTGATAAAAAAAAAGAGCTAAAGCCAGGGGCAGCCCTGAATGTTGTTGTGATTGCTGGTTGGATCAAAATGAGTCGTTTGGCTGGGATAAGTGATTAATGTATGTATGGCTTAATTGCGAGAGAGACGAACGGAAATTGATTGGTTTGGTCTTTGGTGCTGCTGATAAGTGGACGATGTCTCTTGCATTATAACAAGCAAAGAGATAAAATTCAAAAACTTGTGGATTTTATTGGTATTGTGCATCCCAAAAGCTTTTCCCACAATTTTTTTTTATTAATCTTGCATAAAAAAATTCTTTCTTCTTCTTCGTCAAAGCTCCGTTTAATCAAGTTATTATATTATTATTTTTTGGTTTTTAAAAAATTATTAAAAACAGTTATGGATGTTCTTGGATTTTTACAACTTCCTAAGAAACCGTTTGATAAAAATGATAAACGATTAATATTTTATGTAACTTGTTGCGAAAATAAATTATTCCTCACAATTTTGAATGAAAATAATGATGAACTTGGCTCACATGATATTGATCCTATCATTTTGTTCGATAATCACCCGTTTCGAGATAACATCAAAACTGTAATATTTTTTCTTCCCAAATTTGAACATCCTGATTATGAAAATAAATTTCGATATCGCCTTATGGTAGCTGAAAAACTTAAATCACAAAATATTCCATTTCAATTTGTGACTGATCAAACTTATATTTCAATGATTCCATTAGTTTCAGCAAATATTCATTGTAAAATTGATGAAACTGTATTAACCGTTATTCCACGAGAAAATCATTTGGGTGTAACGGAATTACTTCGAACTAATGATGGATATTCAATTGTTAATTGTAGAATAATTGAATTCGATAAAACTAGTAACAACAATAAAAAAGATTATGGAAAAATAAAAGCTGAAATTTTTGGAGATTGTTCCACTTCAAAATGGATTATAGTTTTTGAGATTACAAAAAAATTTCCAGAAGTTATGAAAATTTTACAAAAGATTATTCTTAAATCTAAAAAGCTCATTGCTATTCCATGCATTCAGAAAATGGATCATTTCAAAACTATTTCTGCGATAGCCAAAAAAAAGTTTGATTCATCGTATAATGATTTTCATGTTATTTCTCAATCAGAAGAAGCGTTTTTTATTTTTCGTGGAACAACGGGTATTCCAAAAATTTTAGTTGAAACAGAAATCGGAGAAAAATTGCCAATTTTAAAATCAGCCATCGTTTCAAAATCATTCGAAAAAACTTATGTAAGTTTTTGGTTTTAATATTTGCTAATGGATTGATTATCGGCGTTTTTTTAGATGGCATACTTTGATAAAGATTTGCGAAAGCTGAGCTGTATCTCAGTAGCTGAACCTATGGAAGAAAAGTGTCATCGAATTGAAGTTTCTATAAAAATAGATGAAAATTATTTACCTTACTCTTTTAATGAACCTTTAATTATTCCAAAAATTGAATATATGCCAAAAATTTGCGATGATAGCAAAGGAATCGATATGCCTGTAATTGCATTTTTTGATAATTCTTCGGTTATTTGTATTCCAGGTGAAAATGGATATGAATATCTGGAATCATGGAATGGTAAATTTTGTTTACATTAGTTAGTTAATGCAACAATCTAGCATTTTTTATAGGTTTTTTTGGTTATGACATCTATCTTAATTTCGGTCAAGAAAAACCTCGCCTTATCACCAATGTTAACGATGTCAAAAGTGATGATACTTCGATTGTCTACGGTAGTTCTTATGATTCCCCTTTTTTTCTAATTTTATATTCAGATTTGATCAAAATTATGTCTAAAAAATCACCAGAAAAAATTGAAATTGATAAACAATGGAAATTTAAAGTTACCAAAGATTCAAAGCATCCAATTTTGATTCAATTTGATAACTTTGATGGAACTCGAAAAGCTTCATCACCCGCTTTTCTCCTAGCTTTAATTTTGAAAGAACACATTAAAGCAATCAAAACCAAAATTGGAACAAAACCCCATGATCTTGGATTTTTTATCATTGATGAATATTCTATGGAAGAAATGAACAATATTGAAGATGGAATTGCAGAAGCTTGTAAACTTTTAAAAATGGATTTTATTTTTGTTGAACTTTCTTTTAATTAGGTTGACTTTCCCATCGGTTACAAATTTCTTTGATGGCCTTTTTGATTTCTTCTTTTGAAATTTTATTATTATTTTTTAACGATAAAAATGATGTTGTTACTGCCTGTTTTAATTTTAAATAAATTATTTTTTCTGTTATTGTGAATAATGTTTGTATTTCCTAAAAAAGAATATAGTTTAAATGTTAAGAAAACAGGGACAAACAACATTGATGCTTTTGTGTACCAAAAAATTTTTTTTCTTTGTAAATTCAACAACGGTTTCTTTTTTTGCAATGTACGCTGCTTTATAGTTGCTGGTTTTTTGCTTGAATCATGGGCTGACTGACAGAATTTTTCTTAAATGCATTAATAAAAACATTTTTTTCTCTCTTTTTTTTCCCACAAACATTTTTTGTTTTGTTATTGAAGTGATTGCTTCTTAAAAGTTTTTTAGAGGCTTGAGATCGTGATTAAAGGAAGGATTTAAGATATTTAAATGGATAATAT